>CM024553.2:30441719-31089219 GCA_014182405.2 Eucalyptus sideroxylon
GAAAGCGGACACACTAAGCTTCATTCAAAAATAGAAGGATGGATTCCCTAAGCCATTAGGAGCCTACGATTGCAAGGGATATCCGGAACGCCCGAATACGTGGATGCTTTATCTTTGACGGCATTTCGTAAATGCTCCTTTAAGGCCGGAAGGAAGAGGTTTTGGTTACGAAAAATGATATTATTTCGTTCCTTCCGAGATGAGGTAGCATAAGGCACCAAAGGAGAAGCGAGCAATGGCTTGATGAAAGCTCACATCCAAGAGATGGTTTACCACCCAAAGAAGGTTGTCTTCCCAAGATCCATTCCTCCAAGTCAAATTACAATTAGACGCCCAAAATGAGGCTAGCCGACCCGTGATCGAGCATCCAAAATATAAGTGATCGGGCCGAATCCGGCCTAGATGAACAAAAGGCACAAGAGACATTCGGATCCTTTCATATGACGGAAGTCGAACTTGGGTTGGTAATCTATTCCGAGTAATCGGCCATAGGTGCGTTTGGTAGCGCGGGGGCATGAGGGCTCCAAATAAATCGAGACCCGGGCGACGAGGGAGCCTGCTTGGACGAAGCATACTCCATGCAGATGCAGGTAGAGAATTGGCTGGAGGAGTGGCCAAGCCACACCAACGATCATTGTGGTTGTTGAGGCGGGGAATCGGGTCATTCCAGTTCTCAATAACCATTGAAACCGCCGAGGGGTAGATAGAGCCGCAATACCAAAAGTAGCCACTGAAGCATTTCGCGGGATACGAGAACGATAAATGTCACGATATGAGAAAAACTTATTTAGTGGACCACGAGGATGCCATGGATCAAACCAGAAAGAGGCCGTTAGGCCATTACCAATGTTCCACCTAAAGTGGTCTTGAACCAAGTCACGCATGCCATGTAGTTTCTTCCAGACCGGAACAAATGGTCGGTGCGGGTGCATTCCGAGAGCTTTTATGTTTTAAAAAAACGGAATGAATCCACTTGGTCCAAAGCGATTCTTTATCAGAGAATAGGAGCCAGATATGTTTAATCATCGCAGCAATATTACTCACGCGAACCGAGCGGATACCCAATCCTCCTTCCGCTTTGGGAAGACAAACTTCTTCCCAAGATACTTTAGCCCCACCAGCTCCAAGGCTAGGACCACACCAAAGGAATTGCCGAAATATCTGCTCAATTCGATTAATAATCGAGGATGGGAGAATGAAGACGGAGGACCAATATACCTGGATGGAGTGCGATGCATTTGATAAGTTGGAGACGGCCAGCGGTTGACGGGGAATCGATTAGTCCAAGACTCAACTCTCTTCATGATAGAATCAACTAGAGAGACACAGTCTTCCTTTCCTAATCTTGATGAAATTATAGGGACACCAAGATATCGAAAAGGAAGAGATCCAAGACGGAAGCCCGATGCATCCGTGAGTGAGTTCTTAAGAGAATCAGATCCACCAGAGATGTATATTTCACTCTTATATTTCACTCTTATTTAGATTGGGAACGAGCCCAGACCATGATGCAAAGGAATTTACTCCATCCAGCAAGAGCGTAAGAGATGCCATGTTAGCTTCGAAGAATAGCAAGACATCATCCGCGAAGAACAGGTGGGACAGTTTAGAAGATTTACAATGCCAGAAGAAATTGAAATCAGGCTTGCATGTGCACCCATTGATGATACCAGTAAATACTTCCATTACAAGCGTGAAAATGTACGGGGATATAGGGTCTCCTTGACGGATACCCCTCCCGCTATCAAAGTAGCCATGCAATTCACCATTTAGAGATATAGAGAACCTAGGAGTTCGGATGCAAGTCATAATACGGTCAATAAATATGGATGGAAACCAAAAAGCATGGAGAGTCTTTTCAATAAACTTCCAATCTACCGAGTCATAAGCTTTAGAGAAATCCACCTTGATAATATTCTTAGGGAGGTAGGGACTATGGTGGAAATCCGAAAATAGCTCTTGGGCAAGCATGATGTTGTCACTTATCCTTCTCCCTTTCACAAAGGCATTTTGCGTTAGGCTTATAATGGAAGGGAGGAGAAGAGCTAACTTGTTGGCCAATAGCTTCGTGATGCACTTGTATACAGTGTTACAGCAGGCTATAGGGCGGAAGTCATTAACTGACGATGCATTCGGGATCTTGGGGATTAAGGTGAGGATTGTTGAGTTGATCTCACGAAGGAGCTGTCCCAAGGAGAAGAAGTCTCGAATTGCTAGCAATCCTGAAGGGCCAACAATGTCCCAAGACCGCTTGAAAAAATCAACATTAAAAAGCCATCCGGTCCGGCACTTTTCCACTAGCCAAAGAGAATAGAGTAGCTCGGATTTCATCATCGGTGAAGGGCTGGGAAATGGCGAAGATCTGATTTTCATCAAGGGTATATGCCAATTTTGCTCTAATCTCTTCCACTAGGGGTTGGAAGAAAGGGCGAGGCGATAAAAAGATTTCGAAAATGGCGGACAAAATTTGCTGAATCTCGGCGAGCTCCGTGATCAAGTTATCACCTTCGAAATGGAGACGATTCTATTCCGGATTTGGCTGCGATTCACCGAGTGATAGAAGAACTTTGTATTCAAGTCGCCTTCACGGAGCCATCTCACCCGAGATTTTTGCCTAAAGAAAGATTCCTCTTTGAGGCGAAGGTCGAGAAGATGTAGAGGCGATCCTTTTCATTATCGCCAAGGCTTGGTTATGAGGATCAAGCTGGATGGCATCCTAGGCTTCCAACAAAGAATCGCCTAGCATCGCAGTCCTAAGTGAGATATCGAGAAGGATTCCTTGTTTAAGAGCTTAAGTCTTCGCTTAAGGGCCCGGTTACAAAGCGGAGAGGGTATACATAGGTGAACCAGGGATATGGGACTCCCAAACCTGCCGAACCAGATCAAAGAAGGAGGGGTTCATCATCCAAAAATTGAAGAATTTAAAAGGCCTCCGCGAGTTCGGAACCGGAAGGATCCTGACAATCATAGGAGAGTGATCAGACACTCCACGGGCCAAAAAATTTGCTTCAGAGTAGGAGAATGTAGAGTTCCAGGCTGCATTGGTAAGCACTCTATCTATCTTTCTCTCGCTTCGCATGGGACCAAGAGGCTGACCAAGTAAACCTATTTCCCACAAACCGGATGTCATCTAGACCCGCTTGGATAAGGCAATTACCAAAATCCTCAAAAGCTGGAATCCAATAATTGGAGCTATCGGCTCTATCCGACACATAACGGATGGCATTGAAATCACCAGCAACAATCAAAGGGATATCCGCATACGAGAGCACTAGTTGAAATCAAATCATCCCCGCAGAGGTCTCCTCAAGACGAAGGAGTGCTCTGCATAAACAACAGATAAATTAAAAGAAATACCCGAAATAAGACACTCCAAACGGCCATGAATGGCCTGAGCAGTGCAAGCAGATGTGCAAAAAGAAATAGCCAAAGGATTCCAACCTATCCAAATACGGCCCCTGATCGAGTTAGAGTAGTTCATAGACCAACACCAACCGGATATAAGAGAAGCGAAACATGGGAGTGAGCAAAGCGGGGGATTTTAGTCTCCGGATCCCAATGCAACTCAGCCGATTTGTTCTAACAAAATTCCTAATCTCAGCTTTTGCTTGAGGGCACCTCCAAGGCCCCTAATATTCCAAACACCAAAAAACATAATTGGAGATAGATCATATTACCTCTTTCTGCCCCCCCGTTTCTTCGCCGAGGAGGAATAGGCTTCGGGCCGGGAGGAAAAGCTCGGCTCGCATTCCGAGCGGAGAATTCCTTTTTTTTATAGGTATGGAGATCTTGGGTTAGCTTATGAGAAGGAGCATTGTCACGTTCCTCGGGAATGGAAGACGGCACCTTACAAGGTGATACATATTCAAATTCACCAGAGTAGATGTCTTCATATTCTTCTTCATCCGTTGAGGCCGACTTGTTTGAAGCATGAGAACCACATGTATTTGAATTAAGGCGAAGGTGCGGGGTCGGGAGAAGTGCGCAGAACTGATCAACCGAAGGCGACTCTTCTTCCCCGTCTTTTAGTTATCGGTTGAGTATCGATGGCAAAGGCTTTTGTGGCATAGATAATCCTTGCTGGTCCCCACCAGATGAAGGGGGATGGGGGGAATCGAGTCGAATTAAGAACCCGTGCATCGGAATGTTCTTATTCCGCCTATTTCTTACTTCACGCCATTCATTTTGTGGAGGGCCATGAGACCTTGGGGAGTAGGGCCAACTTTGGAGGGGCCAGCTTCGATGTAGGCACAGGACATTTATGGCCAAAAGTAGAGCAGATGGGCGAGGGGCCGAAATCCATTCATATTGAATCAGAATCGTTCTAAGTTCCCCTTTCAACATGAATTCCACCACTTCAGGAAGGGAATTAGAAGCATCAATCTCCACACAGACGTGAGCAAAAGCCACCATTGCCATTTGCTCCGTTCGGTTGTCAACAAAAAGCGGTTTACCAATAGCACTTGCTAAAAAACTAATCCCGGCAGCTGACCATAACGCCACAGGCACATTCCTAAGACGGATCCAGATAGGAACGGTGTTATGAGCTATTGGTTGACGCAGTAGCTTGTTTACCCTCATGGAATCAGAAATTGGTTGACCTTGATTTTCAAGACCATTCACGATATCTGTAAAACGACTAAACATGTCAGTTATAAATTCTCCCGATTTCATTCTGAAGGTTTCGTATTGACCAAGGAGAATGTTGATTCTGGACTCCTTCACTCGATCGGTTCCTTCGTAAGTAATGTGTAATCTATCCCAGACTTCTTTGGCTGTGTCACAAGAAGATATTATGTTATATTCAGTAGGTGTTAAAGCACAATATAAAGAATAGATTGCTTTTGCATCAAGAGCTTGTCTCTTGATTATCTCTTCCTGAGTTATTTTGCTAGACTCAACAGTGTCTTTTCCTCTTTCTAAGATAGGTGCAACTTTAGGAATGATTCATTTTTCTACAACGTCCCATTCCAGAGGATCTTTTGATCTTAGGAACGCATTCATCTTGTTTTTCCATATGTTGTAGTCATTTCCATCAAAGTAAGGCGGTGCAGTATTGCTTTCCTCTTCTACCAGCCCCTGGAGCTAACATACTAGCCATGGATCTTTAATTCAAGTAAAACACTTCAAACAAAGTGAGTACACGAGCTCGATACCAATTGATATAACTAGTATAATCACCTAGAGGGGTGAATAGGTGCACAAACAATTTATCGAGATACGGAAGCGATTCTAGGCAACCGATAGAAAGGAAGTTCTCTATTGATTAATAAAATGAAGTACGATCAAAGTAAAGAGAGTAAAGAATAGAAAATTGAACACAAGGTTTATAGTGGTTCGACTTATTTCAAGCCTACGTCCACTCTTCCGCACCGACAGCCCACCACTGATTTCACTATGAACAAAAGAGAAGTTACAGCACAACTTTTCCTTGATTCCAGAGTGTAGATGTTCTACCACACTTCCTCAAGGTTTCTCACAAATAAAGACTCTCTTTTGTATACAAGGACTCGCTCAAAGGAATTGTCTAAACAACAGGAAGCTTCAGACTTTGGAATTCTTCTATCGCGCACACCTCGAACAACTTAGAACGTCTTCCTTATATACTCCTTTATGCCATCATACCCATTGGAACTTACCAAAGGAATTCCTCCAATCTACCCATTGGACGAAATCAATTAAGAAGATTATTCGAGCTATTAAAGGAACGTGTCGATAGCCCATCAATCATATTCGCCCATACAATCAGGATCTTGGTTTCCATAAGTAGAACCTTCCAAGAATATTTAGGCAATCATCGGATCCTTAATCTTCGAGTCAATCTCGATCAATCAAAGAATTCCGTTATGTCTTTTCCAACCAAGAGATCTTCTCCAGTCGATAAGGTTATATCCTTAATGAAATATCTAGTTCCGGATAACATTTCTTCAACGGATTAGAGATTGTCAATGAGGATAGACTTTGAGTCTTGAGTTTGGCTGTCCGGAGGTCTTCAGACTTTAAATAGCAGAGTCTCGCAATTCAAACTAGACTCGATGGAAACGTTTTGTCGGCTTCAAAACACTTCAAGAAGATTTCTCCAACATCAAGGGTATGAACTCTATAAGGTTTACGATACTTGCTTTAAAGCAAAGTTTTCATTCATCAAAAGTCGTTCGTCTTCTACCAGAAATTGGATGCGTATATCATCAAAGAAATAAAAATAGAGAATTGAAACTAGGAGAATAGTAAATAGCATAGAAACTAGAAACTAGTAAAAGTGTCTTCATGGCTCCAAGGTGTCTTTCAAACTTCTGGGATGGACTCAAGATATCGATATGGCTTCTCGGTTCCGCCGAGCTTGAATGCGGATCTTCTCGATCGAGAGAATTTGTCTTCAATGTGGGTTGCATCATCCTCCCCATCTTTAAAAGAATTCATCCTCGAATTCTCGCCATCATCATAAGAAGAATCTCCAACATAAGGTTTTAAATGTCGAACGCTGAAGATGTCGTGAATCTTCAAATGAGAAGGAAGATTTAATCAATATGCATTAGGATTGATGTGCTCAAGAACTTAGAGAGGTCCAAGCTTTCGATCACTAAGCTTGTTATAAGTTCCGACAGGATGCCGTTCTGGTGGCAAATAAGCCCAAACAAAATCTCTAGGTTCAAAGATAACTTCACGTCACTACTTGTCGATGTCTGTTTTATAAGATTCAGTTTTGTTGCACCCAAAATGTCATTCACGGTGAACTTCGTCAATCACCCTTTGCCAAAGAGAACAGTCCGGCACACATAAACGGTTTCTTTTGAAAAGAAAACCATCACATACAGTAAAATCAGCAAGCTTCAAATGATGCAATTCCTCATGTTCGGTCGGACTCTTTCGGTAATGAGCAAGAGCCGGCAAAGAGGCTCCGAGCATCAAGTCAATTTGATGCTAAATATCTCTCATTGGGTAAGTCCATTGGGAAGACATCCTTGAACTCTTCCAAAAGAGGTTGAACTCAATGAGGTACGATAGAGGCAACTTCATTCTTCTCACCTGTTTTATTAAGAAAAATATACAAAATACGAACTCCTTTCAAATCATCCTTCATATCCTTCATTGTAAGCAACGTAGGGGAGAAGGAATTCTTAACTATAGGAGTTTTCAGAGGTTCCCTAATAGGTGCCAACATAATCTTCTTGCCTCCAAATTCAAAAGAATATATATTTCGATAACCATCATGCGTAGTCCTCCTATCGAATTGCCATGGTTGACCAAGAATAATGTGACTAGCATCCATCGGCAGAACATCACACCATATGTTGTCATTATAAACAGAACCAATGGATAGATTAACAAGGCATCGTTTTGAAATAGTTACCTCCGCGCCTTTCTTCAACCACGACATTTTATAAGGCATAGGGTGTGTTTTTAATTCCAACTTCAGCTTGTTTGCCGCTACTTTAGAAATTATATTCTCACAACAACCAGAGTCAATAATTAATTGACACACCTTTCCTATGATTGCCCAAGCAGAATGAAAAATATTGGTATGTAGCCACCTAACTCCAGTGTCATCTCGAGGTGTAAGAAAAATTTTCCTCACCATAAGAAGTTCTCCAAAGTTAGCATGCACTATTTGTTCATCATCCGCAGCTTCTTCATCATTGTTCAACTCCTCTTCAAGTGGATCCTCAGCATTCTCATCAGAATCATTATCCACCAAGAAGGCTTTACCGGTTGGTCAATTCTTATTGATTCGACAATTGCTAGCACGATGACCCAACTCCCCACAAGAATAGCAACGTATTTCGAACATAGCAGGTTGCTTCAAAACATGGGATTGAGTGGAAGGCTTACTAGCAAATTGCGTTGTAGCCTTAGCAACTTTAGCGGTGCTAGTGGCCCGACTTATCATGGTAGTTGATTTCTGTCTCCGAGAACAAGAGCGCTCCATTTTGAGTGCCCGTTGGCGTGCATCTCCTAAGTCCCAAATGTCAAGGACTTCCAAGGTGTCTTGAATGTAAAATTGAAGACCGTTCAAGTATTTGTTCACAAGCACCTCCTCTAGGTCCTAGATATTGTTATGAATCACTAACTCATTGAATTCATTGGTGTATTGGTCCACCGTTCGCATACCTTGTTTTAAATTTTGGTACCATTGGTAGAAAATATTTATGAATCTTGCCCAGGTTAGGCTTTCTCAAATAGTAGGATCGGGAGAGGATCGAGAGAGTGACTCGCACACGGGAATTAGGACAAACAGAAATTTCAGCACTGTGCAAGCTCAGGAGAACAGTCGTATCTTTGTTGATATAGATCAAATCGACCTGATTCCAAAGCCAAATGAACAAAGACTTCTCGATCTACAATTTCTCTGTTTTGGGTTTTCTGAAATAAGCACTGTAGGATGGTCGAATTTCGGTTGGAAATAACAAACAAAATAGGAAAAGATAGAAACTTCGTTGGTTGTTCTTCTAGGCCTCCAAGGAAGTTGAGGGGGCACCGATTCTTCTAGATCGATGACTACAACTCTTCAAGGATGTAGATTTCGAAAGCTCCAACTCTTCAAAGACGGAGTGAAAACTCTTCTAGGTTTTCAAGGATATGAACTCTATAAGGTTCACGATACTTGCTTCAAAGCAAAGTTTTCATTCATCAAAAGTCGTTCGTCTTCTACCAAAAATTGGATGGCTTATATCGTCAAAGAAATAAAAACAGAGCGTTTAAACTAGGAAAATAGTAAATAGCATAGAAACTAGAAACTAGTAAAAGCGTCTTCATGGCTCCAAGGTGCCTTTCAAACTTCCGGAATGGACTCCGATATCGTACAGCTTCTCGATTTCGTCGAGCTTAAATGTGGGCCGATCTTCTTGGTCAAGAGAGTTGGTCTTCAATGTAAGCTGCATCAAAAACATTTAAGAAAAAAATTAGAACTAGATCCAAAGTTAGGGATTGTTGTGGAATTAAGCATGGGAGCTCCTATGTTGCTACTACCACTAAATAGAGCACATGCAACTCGGTAGCCATGACTCTCGTCACAGCATGACCCCATTTTCTCCCATATTCGATAATTTCTTCAAGGCATGGAACAAGTATGACATCATTAGGACTTAAGTAGATGCAACCACACTTGCTAAACTTTGATTGATAGAAAACTCTAACGTGACTATTTTTTATATTTTTTAGGACATTTGGCACTAAAAATGTGCACCTTGTGAGAATAAAGGCCAGCACACAAGAACTTCTTATAGGGAAAATATGATGTGGTTGTGGGAGTGGACGAGTGATTTTTTGAGTGATGTTAAAGGAATCAAAGATATATAAGAATGCATGGAATGGATGTTGATGGATAAATTCAACTACAGGATAGATTAAGATCACCACTAAGGCCTAAAAGATGCACCATCAAATAAAGATCAAGAACAGAATTGACGAAATTCATTACCAAGGCTTAAAAGACTAACCACCTGCCAATGATAAAGGATTTCGAGATAAAACAAGCTCATCACCAATGCTTAAAGGACGAACCACCGGCTGTGAATAAAGGGTTTCTTTGCTCACCACAAAGAATAATCCATTTTCCAAAGATAAAGAAACTAGGATGGGAGAAGTTCACCATTATGACCTAGAGAAAATTCCATCGGTCAATAAAAATAGCTTCTTCACTCACCACTAAGGAATAATCCACATTCCAAAGGTAAAGCATCCAAGGATAGATAATCGCTCACACCTAGGGGTGAGCAGTTCCCGTTCTTTACGGGTTCCGCTTGGAACCTACAACCTACCCTCAAGTACATGTTCCTCATTTTTTGGAACCTACCCGTCATAATCAAGAACTTGGAACCTGCCCTGTCATAGGTTCCAAGGTCGGTTCCAGGTTCCAACAAGTTCTTTTTTTTTCTTTTTTAGTTTAAAAAATGCTTTTATTGGAACTTATCGAATAATTAACAACCGAGCTATATTCCCTTTATTTGTGGCATCGAGTACAAGTTCTTCATAGATCTTGAAGAGTTGCAAAATGTCTTATCATGTTTAGAAGACAAACTAATAGAAAATGCATATCATGATTTCAATGCTAATCAATGAACCTGATGAGCCAAAGAGACAAAGCTTTGGGAGGGAAAATCATGAAGAAACACACTTCCTAAACCCACAGGCACTATGCGTCCTAAGCAAGTGACGAGTACATGGATCAATTAAAATGTGAAAATAGTGATGGAGATCTTGGACACATTTCGCTTTAGAAGAGCACAAACATGATGGGCAATACTCTACTTGTGTAACGAAGCACACCATGTCAAGAAATTCTACTGATGTCAGTTCTGATAAAAGTCATGAAAATAATAAATATCTATATAAGGACTTACTTCCATGCTGTGTCCTGCTCTTGCAGCACACATAACGTGAAAATAAGTAGGACATCTGCTGCATTGAGTGCAAGAACCATGAGTCTGCTTACATATTACACAACTATGCACCACAAGCAAAGAAAAGCATTTGAGAAGAAGCACTGAGCATCTAGAAGTTAATGGCAAATAAACTAAGCAGTAGACAACAAACAGAATCAACACATGAAACTCAAATACTCAACTGAATAGTAAGCTGTTATAAAGCTATTATGAAATCAGGTTCTACTCTATTGGTAAATGCTTTTATCATTCCTACAATAAGTACAATCCACCACATCAAAGAAATAGCAATCTTCAAAACTATAAATCAAAATAAGTATGGATTACCTTCAAAAAGAAGTTGGAATTCCTCTAAGTATTCCAAAGTGGCCGGTTCCATTTTCTCATGATTCAGAAAACCAACTTCAGGGCAAAACCACGTGCATGTGACATGTACCCAGAGCGGCTCGATATCCATTGGCTTCAAAGCACCCCCTAGAGACTAGCATTTAAGCTAGTCACAATAATTTCAAGCAAGAAAATACTAACTCACACAACACCAAGACATAGATTTAGAGCAAAAGTCAGACAACTGTGATAATGAATTTCATATGATACGGCTTCCTCAAAAACCCAATAGTAATATTTCTTAAAAATCAAAAGCGATATATCTAATATTGTCACCATGAATGTCAAATAATTTAAAAGTATAAGAAACAACGTATGAGGACAATAGGAGATTAAGACATTGAATCTAACCTTCTATCGGACAAAGACAACACTGCCTCCTCACATTAGGCGTTTCACATGCCCTACAAACCCATGAAGTCTTGGACGTTGTTTACCCTATAACATTCTTGATGCATAGCTATCTGACACCTGCAATCAAGAGTGAATCCAGTTCATTTACAGAAGAAGACCAACTATCTGGTGACCTTTGATTCAAATACCTAAAAACAGGTGGACAAATGCTATTTGAAAAGATGTAAGACCTGTTGCGAGATAATGACCAAATTTTCGGGTGTGAACCACCTAAGGTTTGGCTAATGGATTACTAAGCCTAACTTAGCTTGGGCTCTCCCAAGTCCTTACCAATTCGTGACTTAGGTTCAAGTTTATAACATGCAAATGATTTTTCAATTAGAAGTCGCCACTAATCTATTTTTGGTGGGTCGATTAGAAACCCAAGTAAAGTAACAGAAGATTTACTTTACTCATACGAACCAGAGATTATGAGTTTGGAGACTTGGTTACGCTAGATTTTTCTAACGCCCTTTCAGTACCTTTCTCTTTTATTTCAAAAAAATGTTTTGCGAGTAGCTTTGATTGATTTTAAATATAATTCCCTAATATGTGAGGCGATCATGCGGGTGCACAAACCACCAATTTAACACCTAAATAAAGCAGTAAATAAATTGCAGGACTTATTTAAAGCAACGAAGCATTTGCAATGTTAAATTAAAATCCACATCAACAACTCTAGATATGGTTCCTATATAACACGCAATTTCTTTTTTTGTTTTCACTTAATTAATGAAAATCATGCAATATGCAATGCAATATTAACTAAATGACCTAATTCCAATGACATGTAATTTCTAGCTAAATGGACCTAATAACAGTCACTAAATGGCATGCATTTCATGAATTTACTTCTAAATGACATGCACTTGATTTTTTTTTTTTTTTGTATTTTTATGAAAATCACTTAAAATAAAAATCTAACTAAAGTGAAATGCTATCTATTCTAAATGCCTTCTAAACATGCATTTAAAAAAAAAACTAATCTACCATGCAATCAATTCTAATCTATATGGAATGCAAATGCATTTTTTTTGTGTTTTCGGGATAAATAGAAAACCGCCCCTGTCTCCACTATATCTGTTTCGGGAGTACCCTAAAAAAAAGGAACATTTCCTCTCCCTAGCCATTTCGGGTTAAGAAGATGCGAAAGCACCTTTCTCTCTATAATAAGGGTGCGTTCCGAGGTGTGAAGTGGGAGAGAAGGGATTTCAGAATTGGGGTTTTGAATAAAATGACCTTTTAGGCTTATTGATAATCCACGATCAACTTCCTTTCGTAGTACCCTACCCCCAGGGGAAGTCGAATCCCAACTAAAAGATAAACACCAAATCATCCATGGTCATCAAAGATATTATCCATTGTTCAAGTTTGGAAACGATATCTATCAAACCTGATTGCTTCGCTAATAAAATCGATAAATTGATCTTAAGCCTTAAAGATCAAGATATCGATTTTATTTATTCCATCTAAAGCCTTATAGATGGAATAAAAAATCATAGTGCGGTTGCAAATTAGGAAATAAATCCTAATTGAAAGTTATGTCTATCACTACGGATATGAAACTAGATATAAATAGACATATATTTGGCAATAAAATATCCAAATATACTAGAGATGTGCACCTTACCTAATTTGATGATATTCTTCCCAATTTTGGACCGAGTGCAATCGGACCGAGATCGAGATCTCGACCGATTTTTTGACAGCAAACAGGGGCAAGGTTATGTGCACGACGGTGATGCTCCACGGCGGTGTGGTTGGCAGGGGTGCTTGGCAACGTATCATCTATTCTTCCCTCAAAATCTGTAGCCGCCACCTTCCAACCTCTTCTCGGTCTACTCGCCAGAAACTATTCTTTTGCTTGCATGAAATAAAATTATAACACCCGTAACGTTACTAGCAAATCTGGAAAAACACCTAAAAGAATAAAAATCCACCAAAATTCTTATGACTCCTCTTTGACCGTAGACTTTGGGGTGAGTGGTGATGTCCAGAGAGCACACTTGCGCATGAGTTGGCTTTTATGGATGCGCCCGGTCAACCATAAACTCCACTGTCCCTCTGCTACGTCCACATATATGTGTCCGTGTGTTGTAGAATGCAAAAGAGGAGAAGACGTTAATATGGTGATGATCAAAATGTGGGATCATCCATGAGACTATGGTTAAATAAATAAATAAAAGACATATGGCGAGATTTTAATCAAAGAAGAAGCCAAGGCGTGAATCGCATATCCCGTTCTGCATGTGTCGTGTTCCCTTCACGTCTCTGTGCTGAGCGGGGGTTCATCAGGAAGCAGCAAGCGTCTCATGGGAAAATTGATGGCGCCAATGTGCTTGGTTCGTCTCAAGGAACACCAAGCTTCGTCAATGGGGGTTAGATCAGATCGGATTTCGCTGAGGAGGGATGCGGCAACTCTTCGCGTTGTTGATGTTGTGGGAGTTCGGAATTAAAACATACGTCTTCCACTTGAAGCGGCTTTGAAACTGGCATGTGGCAGCAACAAGGGCACAGCAGCAATCATGGGGGGCGTGATGGCTAATCCAAATATTGATTTCCAAACTTGAATCTACAAACGTTGGCTTGCGGATCAAAATCGGGGCTCAGCGTGGTAGTGCACGGCTTGTGGTCTACGCTATCAACAATGGCGGGCGTCTCGGTACAGTGCCACGGATGGTGTTGGGAAGCAGCGGGAGGCAGCAACTCAAACTTGGTTCAGCAACAGTAACGGCTCGGGCTTGCGGCGGTGATGGAGATGCTAGCGTCGCAGGCAGCAAGCAGCAGCGTCGTCGTCGGTGTGGGCGTGACGATGGCAAGGCTACTCTCTCTCTCTTTCCAATTGTGCCTTCAGAAAAGACAAAGAAACTCTATTTCTCTCTTTTTGGTGCCGCCCCCATTATTCTCACGATATTTCCTCTCAATGTGCCCACTCTCGATATCTCTACCCAATAGTCGTGTTTTCAATTGCGTGGCCTCCCTCGAAACCCTACGCAAATAACCTATTTATAGGCCATGAATTAGGGTTTTTAATCTTTCAAAATTGGTATCTACGAAAATTCTTTTTCCAAATACAATATTCGTTTTGTCGAACGCAATATTCGGTTTTCCACTTGCTCTATCTGAAAAATTTCATCATATTTCGGAAAATTTCAAATTCTTATTTTCACAAGATAATTTCCGATCATAAAAAAAGGGGCTTGGGCCAATTTACTCGCTTCGTGAGCTTAGTCCAGCCTGTAAATTTAAAGCTCAGACCCACCAATTCGAACTCATCCGCCACTGGTCCAATAAACAAATGCAAATGCACCTAAATCTATATGCTATGCAATTAATTATTTTTTCAGGGATAAAATTAACCCCTAATTTTTTAATGCAATAAAATGACTAATCTGGTTGTCAAAATTTAGGTGTCAATATTGTCATTTTATTATAGTCCCAATCTTCAACCCATCTACATATGGCACACCTTTCCATCGTCCATTTAGCAGAAACAGGCACATAACTCTCTGCCAAAAAGATAAATAAATAATAAAGCACTTCATTCATTCCAAACACTAAGATTCTTTTTTTTTTGCGCAGCAGGGGGAATTCTGCTCGCAAACTTTAGCCTCAAGCTTTTGTTTTCAAAATATCTGTCTCTTCGAATGTAAACAACTTTCAAGCACTACATTTAAAAAAAAAATCAAACTTAAAACCATAAGTCAAAAGCTACAACTGCTCCAGTAAAACCACCAAATCCCCAAGCATCTTCCTGTTCGGGATGCAGCATCACTTCAATGAAGATGCAATTGTACCATATATACCATGAAAACTTTCAATGTATATTTTGATGGTGAATGCAAGAACTACCTTTCAAGAAATACATTAACTGCTGCTTATCTAACTTCAAAGGATCAGAACCAAGTGCGGCATACTCTGCAAGCTAAAGTTACATAAGATTAGCATGAAACTGCACTTTAAACCATATCTCTAAAAGGAGGGTGCCAGGAAGAAGCCCAAAGTATGCATATATCCGCCACCGAACTACACGATATACTCTGGCCACGACAGCACAAGACGAGTGAGTCCAAGGAAAAAAAAAATACATGGCCAGCCAAAAAGAAGATCACAAAGGAGACAAGGACACGGCAACAGTACGAGGAGAAAGCCGAGAGAACGGGGACGAACTCAGACAGTCTCAAGCTCCAGCGGGACCTACACGAGAGGGACACGAAACGCACAGATCTCAGCAAAAACAGAAACACAAAATGGGATGGGGGGAAAAGAGAGAGCGTTGGGAAACCACAAAATCCTAAGAGCGACGAACACGGACACGACCGCACGCACCTTCTTCTTCTTTGCCTTCTTCTCAAAGGAAGAGCCGAGCACCTGTAACGACGCTCTCTCTCTCTCTCTCTCTCTCTCTCTCTCTCTCTCTCTCTCTCTCTCTCTCTCTGAGGAAGCAGTGGCTCATTGAGCAGAGGTCAGCGGTGGCGTCGAGGGAGAGCGATGGTGGTGTCGAGGGTAAGCAATAAGCCAAAGGTAAGCAGTGGTGGCGTCAAGGGCGACTAGAGGTAACCTCAAGTAGAGGTCAGCGAGCGATGGCGTCGAGGGCGACCGGCGGTGGGGTTGAGCGCAGAGAATGGGCAAAGAGAGAGTGAAATGTGAAGGACAATTTCTGGTTTGGGGCTTTTTTTGAGCCCTAACCGGACTGGTTCCGGTTCCGATTTTGATTCCTAGAAAAGGGGAATCGGGAACCGCGCTCACCCTTAGTAACGAATAACTACAAACTTATATTAATGTGACAAAAACATCATATGACCATTAAAAATCTAATGTAGCGGCTTACGTGGATAAAGCCGGCAAACATAATTGAATAATTCCACCAAAGCCCAAACTTTGTCCAGTGTGACATCGGTACTCCAATATTTGCCATCTTGAATAGCATTCTTGTGTCATGCCATCTCGATAATTGTTACCCAATTTATATCTGTTCTAATCCCTACATTGCATTGTAATTCGAATTGCTTTTTTCCGTTGGAGATTAGTGAGTTTCTTTTTTATACTATGAAAAAGTTGAAAATTTGTAAATCAAATTATTAGATGGATGCTTGATATTTAATTTTCTTTGCACATCAAATCATAAATATATCATACACATCATTTTAGACCAACATCTACCATCTAAAACATTGACACGGTCAACTCAAATGCATGTGGATCCAACAGCCCTTCCACACAACAAAAATTTGCAACTTTGATTTTGTTTGCACCATCGCTATCAGTGTTTGTTTATGTACTACATTTCGTGTAAGAGTTAAATTTCCTTAAATATTTTTTTTTCGGTTTCGTCGCTATGTTAGCTTTTTATTTAAGATTGCAACAGAAAATGCTTTTACGGCTATAACAAACATCTTTATTTCTAGAGGACTATCCTTTCCCTTTATTAGTGTTTAATCACTATCTGGGAGCTAATCAATCAATTTCTCACCCAGTGTTCCTGCATGGTACGAACAAGGCGACATTGTGTTTCGGTCAATTTTGTAGATTAGACATCTTTCTAATTCAACAAAAGAGAACATATTATGTAATAGAATTATCTATCATCCATTCCCATAAAATTACCTACTAATCAAAATGATATATTTACTTAAAGAATTGTTCCCCCGACGTATTCTCCCCAATTAGTTTCCCATTCTCTTATGAAATGCAACAACTGAAACGATATTTTTGTTTTCCTTTTCAACTTGACATGTGCCCCGTTTCTACGAGGAAATTATAACTCTATTGCTGCACGTATCCCCCTCAAAATGGAATAGAAACAATTGATGGAAATTATAGTTCGGGTTTGCTTGTCTCGTGAAAAAATTGGTGTGAGATCAGATTTTTCTTGCTAAAGTGCTGCTTTTCAAGGATGATATTCGTGAGCTTTCGTTGGATTTGAAATTGGTGTTGCCATTTCCTAAGAGCACAAATATAACTATTCTATTTCTGGACACAATTTCTAGCCAGAAATAATATATTCCTTAGACGGGTTTCCGAGCAAAAATACACGTTTAATAATGACACATAATTTTTTTTTTATAATGACACAATTTCTTTCTTCCAGGCGGGCAGCCAGCTAGTAGCAAGAGCGAGCAATGAAAATTTTTTTATTTTTCATTTTGTTCTAGAAATAGAAAAGTACAAACATTTTACTTCTTATTTATATTCCAAACTTATTTAAAAATTACAATTTATTTAAGAAACGGAAAAATGTAATTGCATTACTAAATGAACTTCTATTCCAAACCTGCTCCTAGAAATTAAAAAAAAAAAAAAATAGATCTTGTCAAAAATAGAATGATTATCATATGCACCCTAGAGGTGTGCAATGGAAACCCCCCGAACTAGGAACTATCTAGACTATGAACTGGACTAGCCGGTTCTAGGCGGTTCTCGGAGAGGAGAGTCCGATTCCGGGTTCCCATTCTTGGAACTAGTGATCGGTCGGTCCGCGTCCCGATTCCAAGGTGGGAACTGAACCGACCCGACCCGACCTGACCCGACCAATTGATATATATATAAATCTGAGAAAAACAGCTTTGCTCCTTTGTTCACTTCACTGAACTTAGAATTCGGTCCAATCATTATCTCATATGGAGGAATGTCTTGCATTGTGGTCGGATCGACCGATGACGACTGTCTAGATATGGAGCCCATTCGCCTTTTTCCTTTTGCTTTTAATTTATTAGGATTCAACAAAAATTGCGTCTTTCGTTTTAATTTAGCTCGGGTTTGACTTATAAGCTTTTTTGTTGCGTCTATGTGTGCTGTAATTCGCTCAACATTCAGTTTATTTTGTTAGGCAACTCACGATGTTTCCGAGATGGAGTAGAGCACTTAATCAATTATTGAGGGTTAGTCCAAAGAAATAAGAAGTAGTAATATTTTTCAATTTATTTTTTCCCGATTCCACCAACCAGTCAATCAGTCCGGTTCCTGGTCCTAAAATCTAGGAACCGGTCCAGTTCCTAGTTCCACCTTGAAATCGGACCAGACCAAAACCGATTAGTCCTAATGCACCCTAAGGGTGCGAATGGTAATGTTTCTGTTCTTTTTTTGTTCCAGGGAATAGAAACAAAAAAAAAAAACGTTTCTAGTCCGGGGAACAATTTTTGAACAAAAGAACGCATTTGGTAACATTTGATCCGGCAATAAAAAATGAATAGAAACACGTTTGGTAAATTTTATTCTTTTTTTGTTTCTTTTAATTTTTAAACATTTTTATTTTATTTTTCATTTTTTCCTTTCATTTTTTATTTTTTATTTTTTCGACGGTCCCCGCCTCCGCGACCGGGACGGGGCCGGCCTCGCCAAGCCACGGCGAGGCTCGCCGGCCCTCGGCAAGGCCGAACCTCGCCGTGGTTGGGCGAGGCCGAGCCTCGCCGTGGTTGGGCGAGGCTCGGCCTCGCCTTGGCTGGCGAGCTCGGCCTCGCCGAGATCCGGCGAGGCCGAGCGTCGCCGGCCCCGGCGACGGCAAAAGAAAAAGAAGAAAAAAAAAAAGAAGAGAAGAAGAAGAGAGAGAAGAAACGTTTCTTCGTTTTTTTTACGGAGCAAGAAACAACAAATTGTTGTTTCTTTTTTTGTTCTTATTTCGTTCGTTAAAACAAAAAAACAAAAAAAGAACAGAAACGCAACCAAACGCGTTTCTGTTCTTTTTTTGTTCCCGAGAACAAAATCCGTACAGAAGTGTTCCAGAAATGTTTCCATGCACGCCCTAAGAGTCTCGCGATTCCTATCATGCGATAGCACGTGAGTTACTTAAGTATGGCTGTAATATTTGTTATATTGCTTCATCAATAATGAAATTATGTGTTGCTCATCTCGTGGTCGTAAGTCACATCGAACAAACCATGTAAATTTGATATCCAATTTATCTCCTCATTCCGTGCATTTTATTCAACTGCTTCTTATAGTTACGATAGAGTGGATCTGGGTAACATCATTTAATTTTGAGGTCTGATTGATGGACCATGTCATAAAGGTGTGGTACAGAATAAGTTAAAATAGCTCATAAAAGCGGCCATGGAAATAGGGGCAGCTTTCTTTAAGAATTTAACCTGAGTATTGTGCGGACTGTCATGTTTGCGATTTGCTTCCACACTATTCATTTTGGAAGACGAGGCTCTGCTCTGTTTTTTCGATGGTGCCTAACGTAATTGTGAATAAGAATTTAACCTTCGATGGCATGGATGGATTGCATATCCGATACAACAATGGCTCGTATTACACCTTCGATATGAAACATGAGGCCATTAATTTAATATTTGCACCCCATTTTGACTAAGATGCTCATTTTTTTCAATCAATTAACCGGAATAACCTTCTCTCTTCAATTTATTACTCTTTTTTGTCAAGCTAACAACAAAATTGACTTCTATTCGTCATCCCTTTTATCAGTTTCACAATATAAATGTCCCATTACACCCAATAAGACTTCATCTTATCACGTGTCATGCTTTGCCTAGAGAAGGTTGTTATTTTAAATTAAAGGCTTCATATTTCTAATCAAAGTGTAATACTTTGCCTAAAGAAGGTTGTTACGTTAAATCAATGGCTTCATATTTCTAATTACTTTTGTTTCCAACTTGATAAATAGCATATCTTTCTTACTATTGGAAATGTTGTAATTACTAATAGATGCAATTTTGGTAATGTAAAGCATTAGGGATGAGCATGGTGCAGGTGGATGGTTCCCACCATAGATCCGAGAACTGCCCACTAAGGACCGGTTACGAAAATGAGAATCGGAAACCGCCTGTTGATTCCACAAATCCACCCAAGAACCAGATCATCAGTCTGGTCCAATTCCTTAGTGGATCCATAGAACCAATCCCCCTAAACTTCACGCCTTTATGCAACAAAATATTACACAACTGTTGGAGAAATCTTTCCAGAATATTTTGAAGCTGACAAAACGTTTCTTTCAGTCTAAGTCTGGATGTTCGGAGACCGTCAGTTTAAAGTCTGAAGACTTTGTTCTCTCGAGACTCAAGACCCAAGACTCAAGACTCAAGACTTAAGACTCAAGACTTAAGTCTATTCTCACTGACAGTCTTTCTAAATCCAGTGACGAAGGAAATCCAAAGCCGAGGTATATGGTTGAGGATTCGATCCTATCCTCTGGAACAGATTCTTTGGTTGGATAATCATTTCGGATTTTTATCTAAGATCGATTGAAGATCCGATGGTCAACGAAATAATCTTGGTATGTTCTATTCTTGGAAACCAAGATCCTGATTGTATGGGCGAACAGGATTGATGGGCTATCATCGATTCCTTAAATAGCTCGAATGATCTTCTTGATTGATTCCGTCCAACGGGTAGATTGGAGGAATTCCTTTGGTAAGTGCCAACGGCTATGATGGCATAAAGGAGTATAAAAAGAAGACGTTCTAGTTGTTTTGAGTGTGTGATCGATAGAAAAATTCCAGAGTCTGAAGAACCTTGATTGTTAGTCGAGACTGTTCGAGCGAAATTGTATACACAAAGAGTGTTTGTACTTGGTGACACCTTGAGTGAGTGTGGTAGATCATCTACGCCGAGAAATCAAGGAAGATCAACACCGTAACATCTCTTTGTTCATAGTGGAATCCAGCCAATTGGCTGTCGGTGCGAAGAGTGGACGTAGGCTTGAATCAAGCCGAACCACTATAAACCGAGTGTTCAATTCTCTCTTTCCCTTACTCGCCTTGCGATTGATTTTTAACTGTTGCAAATCCTTTAACTGTTTAAATATTGCACAATCTTAAAGGAAATTGTTTTAAACCTATTCACCCCCCCTCTAGGTTCTCATACTAGCTATATCAGTTGGCATCAGAGCCCGTGTTCTTACTTTGTTTGAAGTGTTTTACTTCAGAGTAAAAGATCCATGGCTAGTATGCTAGCACCAGGGCTGATGGAAGGGCAAAGCAATACGAGACCACCCTACTTTGATGGAAAAGATTACAACATCTGGAAAAACAAGATGAAAGCTTTTCTACGATCAAAGGATCCTCTGAATGGGATGTGGTGGAAAAGGAATAACTCCTACTTTGCTGCATCGCATATCGAAAGAGGGAAAGAAACTGTTGAAGCCAGCGGAATGTCTCAAGAAGAGATAAATAAGAGACAAGCACTCGATGCTAAAGCAATTTATTCTTTATATTGTGCCTTGTCACCTACTGAATATAACAGAATATCTTCTTGTGTTACAGCAAAAGAAGTCTGGGATAGATTACATATCACTTATGAAGGGACAGACCGAGTAAAGGAGACCAGAATTAACATTCTCCTTGGTCAATATGAAGCCTTCAAAATGAAACCAGGAGAATCTATAACTGACATGTTTAGTCGTTTTACAGATATTGTCAATGGTCTTGAGAACCAAGGACAAAAAATTTCTGATCCCATGAAGGTGAACAAGCTTCGCGTGGACTCTCAAGGATTGGAATCATATAAAGACTTCAATAAGAGAGACGCAAAGAATCATGCCATTATCTGTAGATGAGCTGATTGGAACTCTTCAGTCTTATGAAGTGGAACGAAATAATGAAGACGAAGATCCAAGAGGTAAGAAATCTATTGCACTAAAATCAAATGATGATTCTGATGATGCAGATTCTGAAGATGATATGGATGATGAGGAGCTCGCACTCATGATAAGAAGATTCAGAAAACTGAATAGAAAAGGCAGAAGGTTCATTCCAAAGAAACAAAGTTTTCAGAGACAACAGACCAAGTCTGTTGATGATGAGGAACCAAACAAAGATGTAGTTTGCTTCGAATGTAAAAAGAAGGGACACATCGTACCCAAACTGTCCTCTTCTGAAAAGAGAAGAGGAAAAGCTGAGAAGTCTCGAAAAGCTCTTAAAGCCGAAACTTGGAGCGATACGAGTGTGAAGAGAGTGATGAGGAATATGCCAACCTGTGTCTGATGGCGCAATTAGACTCAGACTCTGGATCAGACTCAGACAGTGAATTTGAGGTAAGTGATTATAAAATCCCTGTCAAAGTCTCTAAATACATTGATGAATTATGCTTCAGTCTTAAGACTTCTCTCAAAAAGATTTCCGAACTTAAAAAGGAAAACTCAGTTTTAAAACAAAAGGAAAACATTTTGGAAGAAAAAGTGGAAAGTTTAAACTTGAATGTTTCTACCCTTAAAGAGAATGAAGAAAAACTTTCAAAAGAAAATGCTTTCTTAAAAAATGATTTATCAAATATTTCAAAGAAATTTTCAATAGGGTCCGAAAAACTTGAAAAAGTTCTTTCAGGTCAAAGACCTTACTTCAATAAATCAGGTCTAGGTATGACAGCTGAAACAATCCCTTTGATTGATTTTCCGAAAGTAAAAGAAAGAATAAAGAAAAGACCGTCGAGAGAGGCTTACAAAAATCATTTCAAGAAAATCTTTGTAAAATCTGTAGGTCGAAATGCTCTAAGATGTTCAAAGTGTAACAGTCAAGATCATTTTGAAAAAGAGTGTCCTATGGTTTGGAAGCTGTTAAGAGAGTATGGCCTAATAATGCTCATCCTACTAACACCAAAGGACCCAAGAAAATTTGGGTACCAAAGAAAGCTTGAGACTCACTTTTGAATGCGGGTCTCCGTCAAGAAAAAGATAAAATGGTATCTTGACAGCGGATGCTCAAGACACATGACAGAGACTCAAAATGCTTTGTAAATCTTGTTCAAGTAAACGGCGGAAATGTTTCATTTGGAGGAAACGGCAAAGGAAGCATCGTGGGATTTGGAACTGTGAAAATTGGAAATCTCACAATAAGCAATGTTTCTCTAGTAGAAGGACTCAACTATAACCTTCTCGGCATTAGCCAACGTGTGTGATACTTGGTTTCAAAATCTCCTTTCAAGAAGGAATTTGCTATGGAATTAGTAAAGACTCTACTGAGTCTTTTATGGGTCGAAGGCATGGAAACATCTACCTCCTTGATGTAAAGCCAAATGAAGAACAATGCTTAATCTCAATTCAAGATGAAGCAGTTCTATGGCACAGAAAACTTGGCCATATCAACAAGAAGCAATTAGCCAAAATCTCTTCAAAGCAGCTTGTTCGAGGTCTACCTAAATTGCCATATCTAAAGTCGACCTATGCACTCCATGCATTCTGGGAAAGCAGGTAAGAAATTCATTTAAGCAAATAAATCATGTATCTACTAATCATGTATTACGGTTGCTTCATATGGATCTCTTCGGACCAACAAGAACCCGAGCATTGGAGGTAAGAAATATTGTCTAGTAATTATAGACGATTACTCTCGCTTTACTTGGGTATATTTTCTTGCAAACAAGTCGAAAACCTTTTCATACTTTGAGAAGTTTGCTAAAAAGGTTCAAAATGAAAAAGGATGTGCTATTTCATGTATAAGAACAGATCATGGAAGTGAATTTGAAAATCAAGATTTTACGAAATTTTGTGATAAATCTGGTTTTAATCACATGTTTTCCTCTCCGTATACTCCAGAGCAAAATGGAGTTGTGGAAAGAAAGAATAGATCTCTTCAAGAAATGGCTAGAACACTTTTAATTGAAAGTAAAATTTCTTCACGATTTTGGGCTGAAGTCAAGTTTCAACCGCATGCTATATTATAAATAGAGTCTTCCTAAGACCTATTCTTGAAAAAACCCCTATGAATTGTTCAAAGGTAAGAAGCCTATTGTTTCATACTTTCATGTATTTGGTTGCAAATGCTTTATTTTGAAAAATGCAAATGATCGAGTTGGTAAGTTTGAAGAAAGATCGATGAAGGCATCTTCCTTGGATATTCTACATCAAGCAAAGCATACAGAGTCTATAACAAGAAAAGCCAGTCTGTGGAGGAATCAATGAATGTCAAATTCCAAGACTTCACACAAGATGAATCCAGCCAGATTCAGCATGAAGAGTCTGAACCTGCTCAAGATCTTCCAAAGTCTTCAACTCAAGAAGCATCTCAGACTCAGGAAGTCCAACATCAAGATGCTCATGAAGATTCAAATAAAGAAAGAGATCATCAACCAAGCAAATCAACCAAGAATCGGAAACACAAATCCAGTCATCCTAAAGATCTCATTATTGGCGAAATTAATGAAGGAATCCGCACCAGGTCAAAAAGACGTGAAGAATCTAGTCTTTGTCGCTCTCATCTCGAAATTGAACCAAAAAGCATAGAAGAAGCTTTATCTGATGAAAGTTGGATCGAAGCTATGCAAGAAGATCTCGACAGTTCAATATTAATGATGTTTGGGAATTGACATCTAAACCAAAAGGTAAAACTGCATTGTGGAGCCAAGTGGGTGTTCAGAAACAAAATGAACGAAAAAGGAAAAGTCGTACGAAATAAAGCAAGACTCGTGGCCAAGGGATATACGCAAGAAGAAGGAATAGACTATGATGAGACTTACGCTCCTGTAGCAAGGTTAGAAGCTATTCGTCTATTACTTGCGTTTGCTTGTTACAAAAATTTCAGGTTATTCCAAATGGACGTCAAAAGTGCATTCCTAAATGGATTTATCCAAGAGGAAGTTTATGTGGAACAACCGCCTGGATTTGAAGACCCAAAGAAGCCGGACTCGGTCTTGGGACTGAAAAGGCTCTGTATGGTCTAAAGCAAGCACCTCGAGCTTGGTACGACAGACTAAGTAAGTTCTTATTACAGAACGGATTTGTCAAAGGTAAAGTAGACACTACTTTGTTCATCAAAAAGGAAAACAAAAGTTTTTTACTCGTTCAAATATATGTTGATGACATTATTTTTGGATCCTCTAATGAAAGTCTTTGCAAGAAATTTTCTAAGTCTATGCGGGATGAGTTTGAAATGAGTATGATGGGAGAATTAACATTCTTTCTTGGCCTTCAAATAAAGCAATTGAAGGAAGGAACTTTTATCTTCCAAGAAAAATATGCTAATGATCTTGTCAAAAGATTTGGATTGGAAAATTGCAAGAAGACCGACATACCAATGTCATGCTCTCGAAGATAGACAAGGATGAAGAAGGGAAGAAAGTAGATCAAAAGCATGTACAGAGCATGATCGGTTCACTTCTTTATCTTACTTTGCTTCTAGACCTGATATTTTGTTGAGTGTTTGCATCTGTGCTAGGTTTCAATCGATCCTAGAGAATCACATCTCATTGCCGTGAAACGTATTATCAAATACGTTGCCTCTTCTTCAAGCATCGGTCTTTGGTATCCAAAGAAGGGAGACTTTAATCTTCTAGGATACTCGATGCGAGATCTGGCCGGTTGCGAGTCGATAGAAAGAGCACTTACGGAACTTGTCAACTGCTTGGAAACGGGGCGGTGTCTTGGTTCTCAAGGAAGCAAAGCACCGTAGCTCTCTCAACGACGAAGCGAGTATGTAGCTCTTGGAAGCTGCTGTTCGCAAATTCTATGGATAAAACAACAGCTACAAGACTTTGGCATTGAAGACTCATGCACGAAATCGGATGTGACAACACCAGCGCGATCAATCTCACCAAAAATCCAATCCTTCATTCAAGAGCAAAGCATATTGAGATTCGACATCACTTCATTAGAGATCATATTCAAAATGGAGAAATCTTGATTCAATTTGTTGATTCAAAGAGTCAACTAGCGGATATATTCACAAAGCCTTTGGAGAAAAATCAATTCGACTTCATCCGCTCAAGACTCAACATTTTGAAGCTTGAAGAAGTTAAAGTCTAGAGACTCACCAACTCTAAGACTCTGACTTTAAATCATGAGACTCTTGGCTAAAGACTGTAAGTTGCTATTTTATCTAAAAGGTACGAATTCTTGTTTAGTTATTTTATCTAATCTTGAAAAGGTACGATCTCTCTTTTAGATATAATTCGAAAATTTTTCAAGGAATTAATTTTGGTAGTTATTGATTTTGAAACGATATGTTCGTACACCTTCCTTGTACCAATTTAAACTTTTCTTTTCAAATCCGAGGTACATATATATATATATATATATATATATATACAGTTTTCTTTTTCTTCGCCCAAATCTTCAAAACCCTAAAAGACACTCTCCTCCCGATCTTGTTTCTACTCCTTGTTCGTCGTCGAGAAAGTGGTCATTTTTTCTTGGGAAAAGCAAGTGAAGGAATCTTCCAATAGACAAAGGAAGATGTCGTCTTCGAGGAAATCATCAAGAATAGCAAGCGGGGACCACAAAGAATGGAGAAGGGGCCGATCCATTTCGATCTTACGAGAGGAAGAAGACTTATCAAGTCGGCGACAAAGTCCGATTCGCTCTCCTCCACGTCATTCAGCACCTCCTACCCCACAAGATGCAAGTCAACATCTGGAAGAAGAGATAATCGAGGAAGCCGACCCAAGTAAGAGTCCAAAGACCCTCCTTTATCTATAAGCTTTATCGTGCGTTGAAAACCTCTGGTTCTCCGTTAAAATACATAGATGACTTCCTTAAGGACAAAAATTATGGAAATGTATCTTTTTCTGCGGAAAATGGAAGAATTGGGAGTTGCTCCGAAAGGAAGGGCGAGAGGAGGCTCTTGCGAACATTCCCGAGAGACCCTCGTTTGCCGGGACAAAATCGATTGACGGGAACGATGACGACAAAATGTTCCTTGAATTTAAACCTAGAATGGGTGTGGCAGCAAAGGTAAAAGGAAATCGGATGGATTTGTTTAAATCCAAGGATCGGGAGAAAGTGTATTTCAGGCTGTTGAAAAGAGGGGTGATAAACCCTAGAAGTGTCGATTTTGACTTCTTGGATTCCATCAACGTGAACTTAAGAGAAAAGTTGAATTTGCTTCAACTTGAGACTTTTTGCTCTAACTCTACGGATGGGTATGCTCAACTGACCGCTTATTTCTATTCAAATCTTAGCTTTTGGATGCGAATAGAATTTCTTTCAGTGTACGAGATCAAGTTCATGTGGTAGATGTGAATATGTTGGCGGACATAGTTGGAGTTGAACGGGGACGCTATCTCCCAATCAAAGTCTCACCTGCTCGTACTACTCGGATCTTGTCAAAGATATGGATGTAGAGAAGAAAATTACCTACTCGAGGATGAATGCTATCAACATCGTGCTTCATAAGATTGTGATCAACTGTCTCGGACCAAAGTCAACGTCAAAGACTTCGTGTCTCTTTCGAAGCAAAGTTGATGTATGCGATCAACTCGGGACGGAAGTTTTCTCTCCCGCACACTATTCTCTTCCATATGTACGAGCAGCGTGTCAAAAGACAAAGGACAATTGCCTTATCCCAGTGCAGTGACCAAGATCTTCGAGACATCGAACATTGAACTGCCGCATACTTTTTGTGCTCGACCGTGTGATAAGATTGTGGTAGGGTTGAAAATGTTAAATGAAGATGCGTCTGCAAGAACTCTCCAAGGCAATGGAGAAATTCAAAGTGAAATCTCCGGTCAAACTGCTTCAAAAAGGAAAGGAAAGGAGGCCATGGGTGCTCCATCGAAAAAGAAGAAAAGAACTCTCATCCTTGAAGATGAAGATGAAGATGAAGATGATGAAGATCCCTCCATCCAAGCTCGATCGAGACTAAGACGTTACGTGTCTCATCCGACGTAACTTCAGCGAACGAGAGAGAAGAAGAAAAGCGAAACGAGAGGAGAAGAAGATTAGAGAGAGAAGGAGAAAGAAGTCGAAGAAGAAGGAGAAGAAGAAAAAAGAAAAGTCTGCTGACAAATCTGGAGAGAAGGAAGATCAAAAGCATGATCATCACTCTTCCCCTTTCAATGTCCTTGAGACAGGGGGAGTTAGCGAGCAAGAGAGGTCTACACCTCATGCCGCTGTCGGTGAAGATCTAAGACAATCTCCGGAGACTCGAAGAAGTTCGGGTCTCTCACTTGCCTGAAGAAGGTGATGCATCGATTCCAAATCTGCCCGGACCAATCAAAAGCGCCATCGTGCATACACATCATCCGAGAAAGTCAATGCCGGTACACGGACGGATGATTCTGCAGATCTTCGTAGCATCATGAATATTCTTCGGAAATGCGGAACCGATATATGTTCTGGGTCATGAAATCCAAGCTTTGAAGAATGCTGGACAAGCATCTTCGATCTCTCGGAGGATAGACTCAAAGACCTCGCTCTGCAACTTCAAGCCAATGCCAAGGAAGAAGAGGTAGCTCATCCGAGAGAAGACCTGAAGAAGCTCGAAGGAGTAGTCCAGTCCATTGGGGATTTCCGGATCGTGCGCATTCCCAAGCGAGACATGACTCCTTTCTCACCCTTTTCAATGCTGACAAAAGGGGGAGAACCAATTTGAACCAACATCTTTTAAAAACTTTGACTTTTGTGGTTATGTTTATTTTTGAGTATGACTTGAGAACTTGAACTTGGGTGTGAATTTGACTGAACTAACGTGGATTGTGAATGCTTGACTGGTTGCAATGGTTGCATTTATTTCAAGTATTGTTATATGGTGTTTCTCATGAAAGACTAACCAATTTTCGTGGATGCGAGTCTGGTTGTTTTATTAATCTTTATGAGTTAGCCATATTGCTTGAGAAATGTTTTGCGGGTCAAAGATGTTCAAATCTTCAAGAAAGTTTTTGTCACCATCAAAAAGGGGGAGATTGTTGGAGAAATCTTTCCCGAATATTTTGAAGGCGACAAAACGTTTCTTTCAGTCTAAGTCTGGATGTTCGGAGACCGTCGGTTTAAAGTCGAAGACTTTGTTCTCTCGAGACTCAAGACCCAAGACTCAAGACTCAAGACTTAAGACTCAAGACTTAAGTCTATTCTCACCGACGTCTTTCTAAATCCGGTGAAAGGAAATCCAAAGCCGAGGTATATGGTTGAGGATTCGATCCTATCCTCTGGAACAGATTCTTTGGTTGGATAATCATTTCGGATTTTTATCTAAGATCGATTGAAGATCCGATGGTCAACGAAATAATCTTGGTATGTTCTATTCTTGGAAACCAAGATCCTGATTGTATGGGCGAACAGGATTGATGGGCTATCATCGATTCCTTAAATAGCTCGAATGATCTTCTTGATTGATTCCGTCCAACGGGTAGATTGGAGGAATTCCTTTGGTAAGTGCCAACGGCTATGATGGCATAAAGGAGTATAAAAAGAAGACGTTCTAGTTGTTTTGAGTGTGTGATCGATAGAAAAATTCCAGTCGAAGAACCTTGATTGTTAGTCGAGACTGTTCGAGCGAAATTGTATACACGAGAGAGTGTTTGTACTTGGTGACACCTTGAGTGAGTGTGGTAGATCATCTACGCCGAGAAATCAAGGAAGATCAACACCGTAACATCTCTTTGTTCATAGTGGAATCCAGCCAATTGGCTGTCGGTGCGAAGAGTGGACGTAGGCTTGAATCAAGCCGAACCACTATAAACCGAGTGTTCAATTCTCTCTTTCCCTTACTCGGTCTTGCGATTGATTTTTAACTATTGCAAATCCTTTAACTGTTTAAATATTGCACAATCTTAAAGGAAATTGTTTTAAACCTATTCACCCCCCCTCTAGGTTCTCATACTAGCTATATCAACAACGAAATCACCTCATTAAAGTCTCTCTTAGTTAGAGCCAATGAACTAGCAATATTAGTATGTTAGGAAGTGTGTAAGCAAGAGACCACACTCACCAAACTTGCTATAAGTGGACAATAAGCGACAGTTGTCTAACATAAAAACTAATAAGTAGCCTAGGAATTTAGATTTTTCATTTTTTATGTTAAAAATTAAATATATTATATATATTATCGGTTCGGTCCGAGTGAGTGATTTTACACTTGAAATTGGTAACCGGATCGGTACTCATTAGTTCCAATAATTGGATCGGTTCTCTTAGGAACCATCGGTTCTTAGGCGATCTGGTTCGGTTCTGATCGTTCTGGGTGGTTCCAGATTCCTTTGCGTACCCCTATGAAGTATCCATTAGAAGTCCGCATCTATTGGCTCCTATATGATATTCTAGAAAAGAATTCATTATTAAAGAAAGAATTACATAAATAGTTTTTACTATTTGATTTTGTAGATAAGACATTTCTAATTCAACAAAAGGGAAAAATATTTATAATAGAATTATCTATCATCCATTCCCATAAAATTACCTACTAATCAATATTATATATTCATTTAAAGAATTGTTCCCCCGACGTTTCGTCCCCAATTAGTTTCCCATTCTCTTATGAAATGCAACAACCGAAACGATATTTTTTTTTCCCTTTTCAACTTGAGACGTGCCCGGTTTCTACAAGGAAATTATAGCTTTATTGCTGCACGTATCCCCCTCAACATGGAATAAAAACAATTGATGGAAATAATTGACGAATGATAGTCGTGAGCGTTCGTTGGATTTGCAATTGGTGTTGCCATTTCCTAAGATTCTCGTGACTGCTATCATGCAACAGAACGTGTTTTTCCCCCTCAAAGTGCAGACGCCGGAGAGCGCAAGAGAGGGATGGTAAAGGAATTCGATATGCAAAGCTAGGGTTGACGTCTTGAAACTTGACAGTTTGCGGAGAGGTGTCTTCGACAATTGACGATATCGGACCGTGCATCCAGCCGAAGTTTATGTGGATTGTGGACTTAAAATAGAGTCGTTGGACGAAGAAACACTTCATTAATGTCCTTCCCTTCATCGACAATCTGCCTTTGGAGTTCTTCCGTAGACTTTGGTTCCATAACACCAAGTTTTTAGACGAAACGCTTTGCCTCCGAGTCCGCATGCCCTTTTTTTTTTTTTTTTGCTTTTTGGTTAAAACTTCACGTTTTGAAACACTATGTTCTTTCTTATGCGATATTGAGAACATCTTCTTCATAGACCATAAATCGATGAGTTCCCTATTGAAAGGGCTAGTAAAAACACTTAGAGGGGGGTGAATATGTGTTAAAGGAAATTTTTGCAAGACTTAATGAAAGTAAATTGCCTTTAGAAGATGATAGACTGAAGATGTAATCAGCTATAAGTAGTCATATAAAACTACGAATTAAAGTAAGGAGTTCAAGGAAAGAAAATAGAAACGCAAGATTTATAGTGGTTTAGCTTAGATCAAGCCTACATTTACTTTCCTGCACTGACAACCCACTAGCTGGATTTCACTATAAAACAAAAGAGATTTTACAATCTCACGTCCTTGACTTCACAATGTAAAACCTCTACTACACTCTACCAAAGTCTCACAAGTGTTTGCTCTCTCTTTTGGGTACAAGTTAAGCTCGACTATTGAAATAGCAAAGAATTGGAAACTTCAGACTTTGAAATTTTTCTTTCACACGCACACTCGATCACCTTGAGAGTTTTCCTTATATACTCCTCCATGCCTCTACAACCATTGACACTTTCCAAATGAGTTCTTACAATCTACCCATTGGACAGAATCAATCAAGGAGATCTCAAATCATTTACAGAATGTGATGATAGCCCATCAATCCCGCTCGCCCATACAATCGGGATCTTGGTTTTTATAAGTAGAACCTTCCAAGTATACTTCGCCTTTCAAAAGATTTGATCATTCGAATTGATTCCAATTAGAATAATTGATCATAAGGTACTATATCTAGCTGTAAGATCTTTCACAAACCATACAAATTGTATCATTGAAAATAAACTCACATATGGATAAGTCTTCACTCGTCGGTCTGGAAACTGCCAGTGAGGTCAGACTTTGAGATTAAAGTCTAGCAATCTTCAGACTTTGACGGTAGAGTCTCGGAGTTCTTCGAGACTAAAACATTTGAGTCTACAAGTCTTCAAACTAGACTTTTGGAAAGGTTTTGTCAGTTTCAAAACAGTTAAGGAGTTTTCTTTAACAATCTCCCCATTTTTTATGGTGACAAAACTTTTTTGCAGATTTGAAAATTTTTGTCCTGCAAAACAACACTTAAGCAGAACATGATGTCTTATAAAGATAAATCATTAGGCCCTGGATAGTATCAATTCTGTAGCCACAGAAAACATGCTAATCCTGCAAAATAAATAACTATCCATCCATAATCTAAATCACACGCTTAGTTGCTGCAAGCATAAAAAAGATTCAAACCCAAATAATAGTCAAAAGTCAAAGTATATCAATCCAAAGTATCAAGCGAAAAAGTCATCAAAAGCAAACCAAAACCAAGCAAAAGATAATTCAAATTAAATATGCACAAACTCTCTCCCCTTTTTTGTCAATAGCAAATAGTGGAGAAAAACTATAAAATAAAATAAAAAAGTTGGGTAAAAATCATGGCTGTTTGGGGATGTGAACGATCTAGAAATCTCCCATAGAGTTGACGGTCTCCTCCAACTTCCTCAAGTCCTCCTTTAGTTGCTGAATATCTTCACCCTTTGCAGTAGCTTGAACTTGAAGCTTAAAGGCTTGACCTTGATCGTGCAAGGAAACTGAAGTGGCTTGATGAGCTGACTGCATGTTTTGAAATTCACACTTCAATCCATAAAGCTAAGCTTTGATCTCCACAAGAAGCTCGAGCAGTCTTCTAAAGTCTGTTGTATTGTCGGTTTAAGTACTCGCTTCAGCACGTGTAGTTTGAGGAGTGTTAACTGATAATGAAACCTCATCTGGAACATCCAGACTTGGAGATGATGCCTCATTGCTAACTTCAGGAAATTGAGAGGCATACACATCCTCTGGATTGGTAGGAGAACAACTAACATCGTCACTAGTAAAAGCCAATGAAGAAGTGCCTCTTTTGTCAGCAGCTCTCCCTGTTTTTGTGCCTTCGGGTGGAGAAAAATATTCTTCTTCCTATTCTTGCTCTTCTTCAGTACTAAGGTGATTTTGTTCCCCTTCTTCTCCTCCAAGAGAATCATTTTGACCCTCTTCTTCTTCTTCTTGTTCTCTTCCTCTCTCTTCTTCCTCTGTTCTTCCTTCCTCTTCCTCTGTTCTCATTGCTTCTTCTTCTTCAACTCTATTCTCTATCTCTTCTCTTTCTCTGTTCTCTGTGCCCTCTGGCTCGTGAAAGCTAACAAAACTTTGTAAATTCTTTAAGGCAAAAGCAGAGAGAGTGATGTCATCCTCATCTTCTTCATCTTGCAAAATGAGTACTCTCATCTTCTTAATTGGTGCGCTCATGGGCTCTTTGCCTTTTTTTTTTTTTTTTTTTCCTTGCTGCGAGTCTTGTCTTGCCTTAACAAGGGTCATCTTCTAAATCTATATCAGAATCATCGTTAGATTTTAAAGCAATTGACTTATTACCTTTAGGATCTTCTTCCTCATTGATTTGCTCCACTTCATATGATTAAAGTGTGCCAACTAGTTCATCTACGAAAGCAGCATGATCCTCTAGGTTTCTCTTATTGAAGTCTTCACGTGATTCTAGTCTTTAGAGAGTCCACGTAGCAATTTATTAACCTTCATTGGCCCTGAGATTGGTCGTCCTTGATATGCTAGACCGTTTACAATCTTTGTAAAATAACTAAACATGTCGGTAATAGATTCTCCTAGCTTCATCTTGAATGCTTCATATTGTTCGAGTAGAATATTGATTTTTGTTTCTTTAACTCGATCGATTCCTTCATAGGTAACGTGTAACCTATCCCAGACTTCTTTGATTGTTTCATAAGATGAAGTTCTATTATACTCAGTAGGAGATAAAGCACAATATAAAGAGTAAATGGCTTTAGCATCAAAAGCTTATCTCTTGATTATTTCTTCTTATGCCATTTCGCCAAAGCATCTATAACTTCTTTTCCTCTTTTTGAGATTGATGTAGTTTTAGGAATGATCCCTTTTTCTACTACATTCCATTCCAGGGGATCTTTTGATATCAGGAATGCCTTCATCTTATTTTTCCACTCGTTGTATTCCTTCCCATCAAAGTAAGGAGGTTTAGTGTTGCTTTGGCCTTCAACCAAACCTGGAGCCAAAATACTAGTTATAGATCTTTAACTCAGAAGTAAAAACACTTCAATAAAATGAGCACACAAGCTTTGATACCAATTGAAATGGCTAGTAAAAACACCTAGAGAGGGGTGAATAGGTGTTAAAGGAAATTTTTGCAAGACTTAATGAAAGTGAATCACCTTTAGAAGATGATAGATTGAAGATGTAATCAGCTATAAGCAGATATATTAAGTTAAGAATTAAACTAGGGAGTTCAGGAAAAGAAAATAGAAACACAAGGTTTATAGTGGTTTGGTTTAGATCAAGTCTACGTCCACTCTCCCACACTAACAGCTCACTGGCTATATTTCACTATGAAACAAAAGAGATTTTACAGTCTCACGTCCTTGACTGTACAAAGGTGTAGAACTTCTACTACACTCTACCAAAGTCTCACAAGTGTTTGCTCTCTCTTTTGAGTATAAGTTAAGCTGGACTATTGTAATAGCAAAGAACTGGAAGTTTCAGACTTTGAAAATTTTCTTTCATGCGCACACTCGAACAACTTGAGAGTCTTCCTTATATACTCCTCCATGCCTCTACAACCGTTGGCACTTTCTAAATTAGTTCTTACAATCTACCCATTGGACATAATCAATCAAGGAGATCTCAAATTGTTTAAGGAATGTAATGATAGCCCATCAATTTTGCTCGCCCATACAATCAGGATCTTGATTTCCATAAGTGGAACTTCCAAGTATACTGCATCTTTCAAAATATTTGATCATTTGAATTGATTCCAATTATAATATGTGGCATCCTAAAATTTCATAGCAACTCCTAAATATACCATGAACCATGAATAGGTGATGGAAGCGCCATCGAATTTTACTATGGTCATTAGACCAATGAATTGCAATAGATTAAGGCCAAGCATTTGAATGGACAATGATTTGGTTGGGAATATATTCTATGTCCAAGTGTGATTAAGGATGGTACTAAAGGATAATTTGATAAGGAAATTATGTTCTCGGCCATGTACTTTATAAGTTGGATTTTATTGATTTATATTACAAAGTTTTATGGGCATATAAATTGTAATTAGGTATTTATATAAGTGGGGATTAAATAGGAAAATTAGAGAAGGAGTGGGCTGATTTTCTTAAAGCCCAAAACCAGCCCACAGCCCCACCAAAACCCCCACCGTTCGGCCACTAAGGCCTAGCCCACGAAGCCCAAAGGGGCTGTTGTCGACCAAAGGAGGGAGAGGCCCGACCCATTGAGTCCATCATCTTGCATGAGAAAAGTGACAAGTGGCAAGAGGGAGCAACCAAGTGGCAATTGCATGCAATCTAATGATTGCTAATCATTATTGAAGGGAAGAAAAGAGAGGGAGAAGGGGTAGAGTGAGCGAGGAATACCGAGAGAGAGAGAGAGAGAGAGAGAGAGAGAGAGAGAGAGAGACGTCATGTGAAAGAGGAAGGGACTTGTTTGGTTAATCTGAAATCAACCATGTTGGTACTCTTTGCTATTTGCCAACTACTTTTGCATCCTATCTCCTTTGAAGTTCTTTGACCAGTTTGCATATATATGTCTCGCGCACATTCTATGCTTAACATGTGGCATCAACTCAGCCAATGCAGGAATAAGTCACTACAAAAATTCAAACCAATAAATACAAGTCAAGAAAAATATGCAATTGATTAATATTAAAATGGAGTGAATTAATTGATAATGAAATTACCTTCCGTCAATCGCTCATGAATGCCCATCCTCCCCCATCGGTTATCTCAAGGTCAGCCATTAAATTTTTGAGAAACTAGGACCAAATATCCTTGTTCTCTATCTTCACCACCACCCAAGTTATCAAAAACATTTGATTATTGACATCTCTCTCAACAGCAGCCAACAACTCACCTTTGCATAAACCCTTTAGAAAGCATCCATAAAATCATATAACTCTTCTACAACCAGCCAAGAAGTCTCGTTTACATGCATCAAAATAGACATAAAATCTATAAAATCTAAGCCCAAGATCAGGGAGTGGCCTCTCCACAACCTCTACATATACCATACTAGATGGGTTTTGAAACATGCATTCACCAGCATAATCTCATACCTTGTACCCACCCATCAATATTTTAATCACCATCATATTAGCTCTCTTACATTGATTTATTGACACATTAACCCCTAATTGCTCCTTCACTACTTGTTGAAATTGAAAACTCTTGATCTTGGGCATTGCTTTGATAGTATTGAAAAAAATGCTTCGATAACCACAAAGTTGTTACCCTTTTATTGTTAACAATAATTGAACAAGTATGCTCCTCCTAGAAAGACCTAATCTGAAATGACCCATTCTTACTCACCCCGTCATAGAGCTTCCATGGACAATTGGGTTATAAGCACTTAGCTCTAAAAAATTCCTTCGTGTTTCTAATGAATTTAACGTTCCTCTGTTCACCAATGGATTTCTTCACAACAGCTTCCTTAAACTATTTGGCATCGTTAAATCTCATGCACACAGACAAAACAGGTTTATCAACAGTCATATCATAGCAATGGTACTTACTTTTTCTTCGATGAGCAGGTTTTTCATCATCATTATCAAGCTCATTCTCTGAACTAGCAACTTCATCGCCGCAGTTTTCTTCATCTTCACTTCTATTACCTTTAGCTGGAGCTCCATCTCCATCCTTATTTACTAGCTCGGGCCTCTTTGCTGAAGCTGCATTTTTTTTCTCAAAAATTCCCTTTGCTTTTGTCTTGATTGTGCAAGTTCATTATCATCTTCGTCACTTGGGAAACTTACTGAAGCCAAATATTCATCTTTTGATTCACTAGATATAGCAATTTTCCATTCTAATCCAATGAAGTCTTTATCGTCAACATCTTCATCCAAATCTTCACCCAAGATTTCAGGACATCTCCCCGCTTGTTCATCTCTATCAATATGATTTCTCTCCCTCTTATTTTACCCTTTATCTAACATAAACTCATCTCCGACCTGATTACATGCTTGAATATGATCCCTCACTTCTCATCTTTCAGTGGTGGTCTATTCATCCCTATCCTCATCCTCATCCTCACCATTACTATAATACTCAACATATACCCTAACTTCTTCACCGTGAAGATAATAGTAAATGATATCCTTAATACCATTATCGTCATTAAAAAAATCTCAAGTCATCTTTCAATTCCTTTCCAGGAACACAATAATGTAATTTTTGCACTTTGCATCGTAAAAAATACACCAAATCCTTCAAAAAATCAATATATGAAGGCTTCCGAACATTGACATAGATAGTACCTTTATTTCCACCAGTATATTCCCAATCCTCGGTGCTAATAACAAATTCTCCACCATAGCAAACAATGACGTCTACCTGATTTGCGTCCATGTCGATCCTGCACCTAATGAAAAAAGAAAAGAGTCATTACTTTTTGGGACCACATGACAGAATCAGCAACTTCATATGCAGGTACTCGTCATTTTGTTGTCAAAAAACAATGCGACCAATCTCCCCAATTCAGTGCCTTTACAAAAACAAAAGAAATCAAATTGAATAAACAAAATGAGGTCTCCACCACCCATTTTTCAATTCAATCACATTCGATCCCCACGAAGCAGTCCAATTAATTAAACAAGTTAAGGTCCCACAATTGTTTCCCTTCGAGTCGAGCCCCATTTTCCCCTTCGTGCCCTATTTTTCTATTCGGTCCCCACAAAAGAAAGCGAACGAACGATGGAACCCTCAATTTTTCTATTCAGTCCACACCACTTTCCCCACCACTTTCTCCACCACTTTCCCCCTAAGCCGAGCCCTCAATTTTCCCTCCACACCCTAACTTGCCCGTCAAAACCTTAAATCTTTCACTAACTTGAGTGAGTGTGGTTGGGGACGCAACTAGCGAACGAATGTGAACGACGGCGCAACTATAGCGGTGGACGAGCAACGACAGGCAAGCAAACAACAGTGGGTGAGCGAGCTACAGTCGAAGGCGTCAAGCGAGAATCGTATACAAAGACTGTTTTTGGCTGTAGTGAATCCACTCCTCTATTTTGCAAAACAACAGTCATTTTGTAAGTGATCCACGTGGAATGGTAAGACCACATCGTTTCCTACGGAGAAGGAAAATGGCGTCGTTTTATGCCATCCATCGTGGACAATTTTGAGAATTGTCAATTTTTTTTTTAAATATAAAAGCCGCGTAATCATTTTGGCCGAAATCTCTCGTTGGTGGCACCAAAGTGATCGTTTTTTCTCAAATTTGGCACTTAAGTGATCCGACAAAACTTTTGGCACCGAAGTGAGCGTCGTACACAACTTATGACACGATAGTATACTTCTCCCCTTCCTATGTATATCATTTTGCCACGAGTCTTACTTTGTTTTTGATCACTTTTCCATTCTCATTCATCTTATTCCTAAAAACCCATTTTATTCCAATAATATATTTGCCTCTGGATTTTGGAATTAGCTCCCATACATCATTGATGTTGAATTGTTTGAGTTCTTCATGCATAACTTCTATCTAGCTTTCATCATACAAGGCTTCATCTACACCTTTTGGTTCTATCTTAGAAACAAGTGCTAGAGCAAAGGGACTCTTCTCTTCCTTTAGATCTGGTGCGAACTCCTTCATCAATGTTGCCAATGATGAGTTATTTGGGATGACTTGACTTGTGCTTCCAGTTGCTGTAAGATCTGAGAGTCTATTGATCCTCTCGCTTCGTTTAAATCTTCTTGTTCTACTTGTTGCTGTTCTCCAGAAGTCTGAACCTCTTCAGGGGAAGTAGACTTTATAAAGTCTAGAACGAGTTCAGACTCTTCAAAATGAGTATGGTCTGGTAGATTCTCCACATTATCCTGAAACTTGACGTTTATAGATTCTTCCACGTATTGAGTCTTCTTGTTAAAGACTCTGTAAGCTTTGCTTGAAGTCAAATAACCAAGGAAAATTCCTTCGTCTAATTTCTCCTCGAACTTTCCAGTTCAATCATTTGCATTCTCCAGAATAAAACATTTACACCCAAAGACATGAAAGTAAGAAACAATAGGCTTCTTTCCTTTATACACTTCATAAGGAGTTTTCTCTAGAATAAGCTTCAAGAATACTCTATTGATAATATAGCAAGTAGTATAAACTGCTTCTGCCCAAAATTGAACGGATATTTTGCTCTCTATTAAAATAGTTCTGCCCATTTCCTATAAGGATTTGTTTTTCCTTTTCATAACCCCATTTTGATTTGGAGTGTATGAAGAAGAGAAAACATGCTAAAAACCATATTCATCACAGATTTTCGCAAAGTCTTGATTTTCAAAGTCACCTCAATAGTCGGTTTGTATGCTTGAAATAGCTTAATCCTTTTCATTCTGAACTTTCTTGGCAAACTTCGAGAAATAAGAGAAGGCTTTAGAATTACTTGCCGAAAAGTAAATCCAAGTGAAGCGAGAGTAATCATCCACGATTACTAAACAATATTTCTTTCCACCAATACTTTGAGTTCTAGTTAGACCGAAAAGGTCCATATGAAGAAGCTCAAGAGCTCGATTGGTAGAGACCCGATTCACGGGTTTGAAAGAGCTTCGACCTGTTTTCCCAAAACACAATACACAACTCATTCTTCGGTAAGCTAGATTAGGAAGTCCTCGAACAAGCTTCTTAGCATAAATCTTAGCAATATGCTTCATGTTAACATGACCAAGCTTCCAATGCCGAGACTTGCTTCATATTGAATAGAAATAAGGCACGAGAACAAATGCCTTCTTGGAAGTTTATTCTCAAAACCAAGATCGCAAAACCGACTTATGCTCGTAAATTGTAGTTCAAACCTTCCACCAAGGAAACGTTGTTGATAGTTAGGCTTCCAATCTTCACAGTTCCAGATCCTACAATCTTTCCTTCGCTGCTTCCTCAAAAAAAAAAAAAAAAAACTTTTCCTCCATTCAGTCTAACAAGCTTTAAAGTAGCTTGAGTCTTCTATCATATGCCTCAAACAATCACTATCCAAATACCATTTGATCTTTCTTTTAATAGTGACCTGTAATCAAAAGAAAAACTCAAACTTTCTTTAGTACCCATATTTTCTTGGGTCCAGGAGAGTTAGTATTAAAAACAATCTTAGCCCAGTCCTTCTTAACTGGTCTCCAAACCTTGGGATATTATTTCTTAAAATGTTTTGAGCTGTTACACTTCAAACATCCAAGTGCACTTTGGCTAACAAGTTTTACAAAAACTTTTTGAAAGTTATTTTTGTAAAATGCCCTTGTAGGTCTTTGTTTAGTTCTCTATTTTACTTTAGAAAAATCAATTAATGGAATAGTTTATGAAGTCATACCCAAACCAGACTTATTAAAGTAGGGTATTTGAGCCGAAAGAAATTTCTCCAATTTCTTGGATCCTTTTGAGAATCTTTTTGTTATATTTGAAATATCACTTTTCAAAAAGTATTTTTCTTTGAAAGAGAATCAGAATTTTCTTTCAAATTATCGAAACTTGTTTTCAGACTTTCAAATTTTTCTTGCCAAGAAAATTCCTTTTGCCTGAGCTTAGAATTCTCCCTTTTTAGTTTAGAAATCATTTTAAGAGAGGATTTGAGATTGAGACAAAATTTATCTATGTATTTAGAGACTTTGATTGGAATTTTGAAATCACTTACCTTAATTTCTTTGTCAAAGTCTGAATCAGAGTTTGTTTTTTATTCTGAGTCTAATTCGGAATGAGCCATCAAACATATGTTGGCATATTCTTCTTCACTTTCCTTACACTCGGTGTCACTCCAAGTTTCAGCTTTGAGTGCCTTTTTGTACTTTTCAGTTTTTCATTTCTTCTTTTTCAATAAAGGATAGTTAGGTCTAAAATGCCCCTTTTTCTTGCATTTGAAGCATATCACATGTTTGCTGGTTTCATTGTTCTCAATCAATCTCTTCTAGAAATTTTGCATGCTCTGCTTCTTCTAGTTGAATCTTCTTCCCTTTCTATTCAGCTTTCTAAATCTCTTAATCATTAGAGCTAGCTCCTCATCATCTATATCATCATCTGAATCTGTATCATCAGAATCAATGTGAGACTTTAAAGCAATTGATTTCTTACCTTTAGGATTTTCTTCATCATTTATTTACTCCACTTCATATGATCAAGTGTGCCTATCGATTCATCAACTGAAATAGGCATGATCCTTTTTATTTTCTATAATTGAAGTCTTCACATTATTCCAGTCTTTTGAAAGTCCACACAATAGCTTGTTGACTTTCATTGATCCTAAGATTGGTTGACCTTGATAAGCCAGATCATTCACAATCTCTGTAAAACGACTGAACATATCAGTAATAGATTCTCCAAGCTTCATTCTGAATGCTTCATATTGTCCGAGCATAATGTTTATTTTAGTTTCCTTCACACGGTCGGTCCCTTCGTAGGTAACATGTAATCTGTCCCAAATTTCTTTTGTTGTTTCACAAAAAGAAATTCGATTATACTCGAAAGAGATAAGACACAATATAAAGAGTAGATTGCTTTCGCATCAAAAGCTTGTCTCTTAGTAAATTCAACTCATGTTGCTTCATCAGTATCAATAACTTCTTTTCCTCAATCTAAAGCTGATGTTGCTTTAAGGTTAATCCATATTTTCTACAACATCCCACTCCAGAGGATATACAACATCCCACTCCAAAGGATATCTGGATCTGAGAAATGTCTTCATCTTGTTCTTGCATACATTGTACTCATTTCCATCGAAGTAAGGGGGTTTGATATTGCTCTAACCTTCAACTAAACTTGGAGCCAAAATACTAGCCATAAATGATCTTTAGCTTAGAAGTAAAACACTTCAATAATTAAGCACATAGGCTTTGATACTAATTGTAAGTGCTAGTATGAATACTTAAAGGGGGTGAATAGGTGTGAAGACAATTTTTTGCAAAGAACGGTAAAAATATTTTACTTTTGAAACTAAGTCTGAAGAATAACAGACTTTGAGCGAGCTCAGACTTTAGTAGTTAAATAGAACTACGAACAAAATAAAGAAGTTCAAGGAAGATAATATGAACATATAATTTATAGTAATTCGGCTTAGCTCAAGCCTACGTCCACTCTCTCACGCCGACAGCCTTCTGACTAGTTTCCACTATCAATCAAAAGAGAATTTACAATCTTGCGATCTCAACTTCACAGTGAATAGTCTCTACTGCTCTCTCACAAAGTCACACAAAAAGTCTCTCTTTTTTAGTACAATTTAGAGCACAATATATGGAATAACAAGAAACTGGGAAGCTTTAAACTTTGGAATTTCTCTTTCACGCACTCTATCGAACAACTAGAGAGTCCTCCTTAAATACTCCTTCATGCCTTCTCGACCGTTGTCACTTTCCAAATGAATTCTTCCAACCAACCCATTGGACAGAATCAATCAAGGAGATCTCAAGCCATTTGAAGATTGTGTCAATCATATTCGCCTATACAATCAGGATCTTGGTTTCCATAAGTAGATTTTTTCCAAATCTACTTGCCTTCCAAAAAGATTTGATGTATCTAAATTGATTTTAATAAAAATAATCAATCTTATAAGTGTGATTTCCATCCAGGCCATATATAACCTCTACAAACCAAACCCTTGAAAAAGATAGATAATCCCTTATCTAGATAAGTTTTCATTCTTTACTTGCGTTCAGTCTGGAATTTGTCAGAATTGGCAGACTTTGACACAAAAGCCTAGCAGTCTTCAGACTTTGACATAGAAGTCTAGAAATCTTCATAACATAATGTAGATAAGTTTTGTCAGCTTCAAAATATCAAAGGAGTTTTCTCCAACAGCATCTACCACATGTTCATCTTCCAACACATCCTTTATATCACAAAAATACAGCAAGACACCACATGACCAATAACTACCCTTGCCATGTTGGAAGATAGAAGTACATAATTTAGGCCTTTGCTCTCAACTAGAACTCGATGATGAGAGTTATATAATTCATTAGTGCTCGAACATGTGAAAATGATAATACAAGTGATAGTGCCAACGTTGTCCACCGTGGTCCTTGAGCTAATCAAGCACAGATGCCTACCTATCTAACCAATTAAAAGAAAAAGTGAATGTCGATTGCTTGTAGATTAAATCACAAGTGAGCTTTGTTTAGTCACATTCAGTCAACTTTTTTTGGCTCTTGCTATCCGGAAAATGAAAATGAGCCGGAAGAAAACCAAACATACGATCAGATTGACCTAAATTTCTCGGATTGAAGTTTTACTCTTGAAGACATTTCTTTGGCAATAGGAAGAACCTTCTTGTGAAATTTTTTTGGTCTTAGTTAATGCCTTATAAATGGAACTGATTATTTTGCGCTTCCTAATCTACGGAAAGTGAGCATGTGATGTTACATGTGCCGAATTCGGTACAATCGGAAATGGGAGATGGAATTTTGGCTCGGACATCCAAATAGGAATATACAGAACTAAAGTATAAGATGTTGACTAAGACAAAAGGAATTACAGAAGGTTGACTGAGACAACCATGAAATTACAAAGGGCAGACAAATTAGAATTAATCCAATTGTTTGTTGTGCCAATCAGAATAATGAGAACATGCATTAGATATTGTCATTTATGCTGGGCACAGTGTACTGAGACCGTCATAAGCATATGTCGAATAAAATATCTTTGATATTGATTGAGAAAATGAACCACTCATATTATAAAACATTCAAATATTCCAGCATCACATTTTTCACAGACTCCTCTAGTTTTCTTTTATTCGAAACCCACTAGGGAAGAATAAAAATAAAAAATAAAAAAGGAAGGGGGTGCGGGCACGGCGCGGCGCGGCGGTTCTCAGGCCAGAAAAGAGCATTGATCAAGAGTTAACACACAATTCAAATCGCTCGGAAATGTCTGACGCGATCGATGACGGCTTGGTAATTAACCTTGTTCTTCCGACCCATCACATTGGCATGGATTGACGAGCAGAAGAGTCACAAACTCTTTGAAATTGGTCCCAGCATTGACGTAGTGGTCTGTTTCATCTTCATATACCGCATGCGTGGCTCGTGCAAGATTGATAATTCGCATGAGGAGTACCATGGGAACGGCAATCGGATGGCGCAACTCTTCATTAATGTCCTTCCAGGCATTGGCCACTTGTTTACAGAGTTCCTTCTTTGCCTCTTCCTCTGTAACACTGTATTGTTTCATGAAACACTCCACTGAAGATGCCACATGACCTCTCTCTTGCTCAAACTACAAAAATATATATATCATTCGAATTATTTTTTCTCCTATTGATAAAACCTATGAAAAAAATTTAGATAAAATGATGTTGTTCACTGGTATAGCTTTTGTATACCTTGTGTCCAGCAATGTCATTCATAAGCCGACCGATTACTTGTGAAGCCTTGACTATCCTGGGGTCGCTAGACAATAACCAATCAAAAGCATCTTTTGTTACAATATCTCCCATTCCCAAAAACGCTGTCACAAATGTCAATTGACTACCAATGCTTATTAATGCAATAGGCATGTACTCCTCCATCGTCGGTACGTGACTATGGTGGAACCATTTGGCTTCCGCCAAGTATGCTCTCACTTGAATTTTCATCTGAGAATTCATCATCAAACGTAAAAGCTACATCAATATTCGAGTTTTAATGTAGTTGATGGACATAGATATATGACAGTCTTTCATCCTTATCCAAAAGCTTAGTATTTTGTTTCAAGTGGACAAAGTAAAAATCGCATTTGATTGATGTAACGTCAAATGGCTTACCACTTCTTTTGCATAGAAGAGGCGGTATGATCTTCCTTTTCTAGCCAATTCGTTGCTAATTTCATCATAAAAATCAAGAAGTGTCTTATAAAACACTTGCATGCACTTTGGCAATCCTTCTTTGGCATCAACATCCCACCTGTGTTGAAATTTAGAAAATACTAAACTTGATCGTAATCAATAGTTGGTCAAATTAAAATAAGTTAGAATCTGTAAATTGAGAAAAGCATCGAGTGCCAATTGTACCTTTCAATTGCTTCTGTGAAGAGTTCTAGTTCTTCCAATGTGCCATAGACATCATAGATGTCGTCGAGAATGGAAAGGATGACCATCATTTTGGTTACTATTCCTCTAGCAATCTCGTACTCCGGCTCGAAATAAATTCCTAACATCCAGACATACAGCTCCCCAAGCCTATCTCTAGCAAATGGAAACTCCCTCTCTATATCTATATCCTTCCACCACCTACAGTTTACCATCAAATCTCGTTTAAGGCAAACACATCAATGATGGAATTATAGAAAGTACTTTGGACCAATGACCCAAAGAGATAACACTCCTTGACATGTGCAAATGATTTTTAGTTTATAATAGATTGCAATTACACTAATTAGTCTATGACAATTTGGTGTTTTTAGAATATCTAGCTACTCTAGACACACTATCATGAAGTTCACCTGGTAAGGTTGCCGAGTTCTTTCTGGTGTTGCTCTTGCAATGAATTGAAATCGAGCTTAGCCAAAGAGAGCAGGACTTCATTATGCAAAGGCTCCTCTTGGTAGAATTGAATGTAACGCCTCGCCTCTAGCCTTGGCAAACCCTTTTGGATTGGCTGATGCAAGGCATGACTCACTTGTTTTACGAGATTAGGGCTTACTTTCTTTTTCTCAATTGATTCAAGGTGAGATATAGTAAAAGCGAGTGCATCATTCAAAATATCATCGCCGTGATAACTTAGATGGCAAGCTTCGAATAGACTTAGCATTCCTTGCACGTCGGCGATGCTCGATTTGTTGAAATTTCCTTCACTGTCCTTGAACCTATTAAAGATTTATGTATGGCCAAATGGAATATGGGAGAAGATGCTATCATCAGATGCTGTGAAAAGCACCATGTTCAATATCTAGATCAATCGGAAACAATGGAAAAATGACATACTAAACAAAGGAATTGGAAGAGATGACTACTCACCTTTTAAAACGAGAAAATTTGAAGAACACAAACTATGAGAATTAAATACAGAAACAGGTTAACAAATAAACAAATCAACATCAAAGTAAACTAAACATACCAATGATATTATATGTTCCCTCTAATCAATCAAATGGATTATCAAGCTAGTATCTGCAATATAATTTCACTAACTCACTAATCAATGAAATTGAAACATTACATACCACATGAAACATTGTAACCTTGTTGTCTTAATAATCGAAAGAGAACAGCAACAGTGTGAAGGTTGTCATCATTATCGCCATAATGAAACTCGAAATAGCTTCTATGGATTTGTTCTAGCTGCTCATCTATCTCATGTTCAAAATGGTAGGCAAATCCCAAGCGTTGGATCTCATCAATCAAATTCAACTTTTGTGATGGCTTATCCATAGCACCCGTCAACATCTTCCTCACTTCTCCTTTCAATCTCTCGATATGTTCCTCTACTACGCCATCAGAACTCTACAATTAATACAAAATTGAAAGTTCAACCAAAAAAAAAAAAAAAAAGAGGTAATTGACGTAAATTGAGTAAGCATGCAAGAAACATATTAGGTTGCCTATGATCCAATGGATCACAATAAATCTGAGTAAAAATTACCTAAAGATTATACCGTTAAGACCAATTTTATTAAAATTAAAGTTCTTTCTACATTTGTCCAGTCATATGTGCATCCCAAAGGTTTGCACAGAAATTTTGAATCATGCAAGGACCAACCCTTGCATGGGGTTTCCAATAAATTAGAACTTTTTTCTGACTAAATGCTGCAGAATGATCATCAACAATCCAAGATTATTCTTTATGCTCCCGGTTTTCAGAAGACATAACAGCTGAAAATTTTTCCAAAAGTAATTTAAGGAAAGGAGTAACTTAAATGCTACCGTCAAGTTGGAGTCGGAAGCATATTTGAGAAAGTAATCCGCCCATATGGTTAGATGAAAAATTGCTGATCTGCCTTCAGGGACCTGGCTTGTTTTTTCAGCAGGAGAAGAAGATGGGACTCTTGAAATCTGAAGAGACATTTCCTTTTTGCTACTTTCTAGATCTAGGTAGCTGAAGAACACTGGAGGGAGACTAGAGGCTTTTCTGGGATTGTCCAAACCTTATGGATGGGTATTTATAGGCGACAGCATTCAAGGAACATAGAAGGCCATACTTAATTTATTAAAGCATCTTCTTCCCCCTGTTATTTCTATTCGTGATGAGTGTCGTGTAAGAAAATTGTCCATACGTCTCGAATTTGAGACCGTCGGACGAAACTCGATCCGAGAATAATGGACGCTCGACCATTTTTAAATATTGGTGAGCTGGAATGCAGTGATGGCCATGACGCGATGACACCACTCCATCATGGGCGACTCGACTGTGGATAGAAAACAAGGAGAGACCATGATGGTCTTGATTAAAAGAGACATAGCTTCGTTCTACGGTACCTAGACCCTGACATGCCAAAACTTAATACAATAGAACATTTAAATGTCAAAAGTTAAGAAAATGACATTGAAATGCCAAAATTAGAGTAGAATAGATTCGTTAAGTTCCAACCGCAAGAAAATCTAGACAAATTGCATATGTGGCATTTTTCCAACGAAACAAGTGCAAAATGACATCATTTTACCGACGTGCTTAGATAATTAATATAAATATTTTTATATTTAAAAAAAAAAAAAAAAGGAAGAAGAAGAAGAATATGAAGATTGCAAAAGGCAAGGGCTCAGCCTTCCTCTCCATCGCTAGTAAGGGCTAATATTGGTGGAGAGAGGGTTAGTCGGGGTTGTCGAGCCTTGGCCAAGGACCAGCCACCTTGACCGACTAGCAATGAGGGCTTGCAAGCCCTCACCCAAATCTGACGCGAGGATTACAACCCTCCCCCAAATCAGGCAAAGGTCGCCAGCCCTTGCGATGACGAGGGCTGAGCCCTCACCTTTTGTAATCTTCTTCTTCTTCTTCTTCTTCTTCTTCTTCTTCTTCTTCTTCTTCTTCTTCTTCTTCTTCTTCTTTTAATAATTTGATTTTAAATTTAATTTAATTAATATTTATGTTAAAATTGAAATCCGAGACAAAACGGCATTGTTTTGGCCTTTTTCACCGAGTCAACTTCTAGCGAGCTACATAGGTGAGCAATATTAATAAAAAAAAACTGCTAAGTAGGATTTCTGGCGGAGTTCGCCGGACTTAACACTAAAATGTCTCATTTTTCAGAAAAAGTAATACTTAAGCATACCTTTCATCATTTTAGTACTTAAATGTCCCCCTATCAAGTTTTGGCACTTCAAATATTCTTTTTCTTTAGTTAGCTGAAGAAAGGGAGCAGAATGCAACGATGGTAATTCATTATATGGGACAGAAGGGAAGACAATAATCCTTTAACTCACCAGGAAATCTGCAACATGTGGATTTGTCCAATAACCCAATGCCATCAAAAATCTTGAATCAATACATCAGTAACACAATCACAAAAACTCTCAAATTGATAGACCTATGCCATATATATCCTCCAAACTAGTATCCACATACTTCATTTATCCTAAATTGATATACTTATATCATCAAGCATTTTTTAAGGGTAAATGTGGCACATGTATTCCAATTTGAAAGAAATGTGGCACAAATATACTACTTTAAGATTTTTTGTGACATAAAATTAATTTTGAATAAATTTAACTTGAGTCCACTAGTTTATGATAAATATGGCACAGGTGAACCAATTCAGGATCTGACCAAAAAAAAAAAAACCCAATTCGGGAATTTTTGTGGGACAAAAATTAATTTGGAATAAATGTGGCATGAATATATCAATTTGAGAATTTTGGCAATATGAACCCTCGTTTAATTACAAAAGGAACTGTATGAAACCCTCGGATTGTCTTGGTGCGTTGAAGGGGAGGGTAATTTCCACGAGCATTCTTCACGTGAGTTTATTTTATTTGTTACAATTACACCCAAGCAATTTATCCAATAATTTAATTTTATGTTAAGATTTACATAATTCCTTTAGTGTCGCGGCCTATCCCTCAATACGAAGAAAAGAAGGTTTAAAAGTAATGCCTAAAAGACAAGCTTACGGCCTTAGTTTTAGTCGCAGGCTTTCCCAAGCTCATATCCCACACGACGTTGGGTATTCAAATTGATGCTATAAGAATTTTCTTAATGAGGAGTCACCACTAACTTATTGAGATCAACTAGAAACCAAGTATGGGAGCGTACTGCACTTCTTATCCAAAAGAACCTAAGATCGGGGACTTAATAACACTAATTAATCAACTAGTGCATTTTCTATTCCTAAGCTTATTCATTTAGAAAACATGTTTGTTAGGCAATCTAGATTGATTTTAAACTTATCCACTAACATGTGAAGCGATCATGCATGTGCAAAATCATTGAAATAACGATTAGTAACCAATGAAAAATTAAATATTGCAAAGAAAATCGAGAATTCAATGCTAAGAAACAAGAAAACTGCAACTCCTAACTAGGCTTAAGGGAAACTACAATTAATATATTGAAAGTACACAATCAATTGGTAATTGAAATAAAAATGAGCAAACAACAATCTAATGGTAAAACCCTAAGAGCTTATTCAATTTTAATCATAATGTTTGTCGAGGATCTTTGCACAAAACTACTCAAACTAATTTTTAAGCTTTTTCATGACTTTTAGAAAAAAAAAAAAAAAAAAAAACGGAATTTTTTAATTTTTAAATATTTATTTTATAAAAAGTATATTTATTATTTTTTTAATTGATAATCCGATAATAGGGACTTGGACTGGCCCCAGGGTCCGGTCCTAACATGGGCTGCTATGGACTCTTGTGGACCTGGACCGGGAGCATAAATTGGGTTCTATATAAGGGTGAGGCGGTTTATGGTTCCTTACAAGTTCCGCTTGGAACCTAGAACCTACTCTCGTGTACAGGGTCCTTATTTTTTGGAACTTGGAACGTACCCTGTCACAGGTTCCGGGGTCGGTTCCAAGTTCTTTGTTCTTTTTCTCTTTTCCTTTTTAGTTAAAAAAATGCTTCTATTGGAACTTACCGAATGATTAATTAGCCGAGCTATATTCCCTTTATTTGTGGCATCGATTACAAGTTCTTCACTAATCTTGAAGAGCTACACAATGTCTTATTATGTTTAGAAGACAAACTGACAGAAAATGCAAATCATGATTTCAATGCTAATCAATGAACCTGATGAGCCAAAGAGACAAAGCTTTGGGAGGGAAAATCATGAAGAAACACACTTTCTAAACCCATAGGCACTATGCATCCTCAGCAAGCGATGAGTACATGGATCAATTAAAATGTGAAAATAGTGATGGAGATCTTGGACACATTTCACTTTAGAAGAGCACAAACATGATGGCCAATACTCTACTTGTGTAACAGAGCACACCATGTCAAGAAATTCTACCGATGTTAGTTTTGATAAAAGTCATGAAAATAATAAATATCTATATAAGGACTTACTTCCATGTTGTTGTTGGGGTTTCACGAATCACGTATAAGTAAATTAAATTAAAGAACGCAACGGAAATAAAGATATATTTTATATATGATTCTCCGTAGGCATTGTTCGTGCGTTTTAATCAAAAATTTGAATATAAAAAGGGAGTTAAACGAATTACCTCTTGAAGCGCGCTTGAAACAAGTCGGTTCGGATGTTCTACAGTTCGAGTCCCACAAGCGTCGGACCTATAGCTCAAACACACCAACAATGAACGTCGAACGGAAGAGAGAACTTTTGGATATACACCACAATGATTGTGCTAGCAATCTCATGGAACAATTCACCGTATCCTTGATGATTTAGTCACCGCCCGGATTAGAGAAAATCCTTTTCTTTCTTGTGTCTTGAAGACAACACAAGAACACGCACGTTTCTCTCTATTTTAGCAGCACTCTCTTATGTCTCTAAAATACAAAACACACGCCGGTTTCTTTTTATTTCAGCAGCCCTTTTTTCTGTCCTCTCGATAATTATATATATACAACCGATAGCAACGGTTGCTAATCGATGGACGATCAACAACCGTTACTGATCGTCCGCCTTTTTGCACAAACAATCGTGCACGATCGTGCATGAGCAAACCGCTCATGCACGATTCTGTGCATGATGGTCAGCGGTTGCTAACCATATATGCTTCGTGCATGATGGTCAGCGAAGCATGGATGGTCAGCAACCGCTGACCATGTGCACAATTTAAAGCATCGTACGAAGCTTTAAGCTTTAATTTTTTTTATTCAAAATAAAACCACTTTGCACATGTGCACATTAATTAATTAATTAAATGAAAAATAATTAATCAAACCCCTTTTCATTTATATATATAAATAAAGATAAAAAGAACTTATTCTTTATATGTACAAATGGAATACATTAACATGTATCTATTTTGGGCATGCGTGTGCATCATATGTAAGTAGGCTCGTGACTATAATACAAATTAAATTAAATATTATTAATTTCAAATCGACTTAATTCGATTGCAGTAATTGCAAACACATTTGCAACAATATTTCTCTCTTGTTCCACGTTATCATAATTGTTTATGGTGTGTGACATCCCTAGGTTCATCACTAAGCTGGTAGTAAGACTTGTACTAACACATTAATACTCCAAAAAGAATTAATTTCTCCCGATTAATCTTTTAGGTCCTACAAGCCATAATTGATATCTAGCAATATGTCATGGCTACCTAAATAGTGTGAATAGTTTAAGAACATAATGAACCTGTCAGCTTTGGCTACAGTGTGATTCAATCACTCTGTCTTACTATGTCCCGATCAAACAAAGACCATGGAATATTTGTCAACTCATTAATTCAATCATATCACAAATCTAATTTACATGCATTTTATTTAAAACATAAACGATTTATTCTTAGTTACAACCCCGGCCAAGGATTTCAATGTAGTGTCATAATTAGATCGCATAAGACATCATTATTATACTTTACATGTAACAAGAAGACAGATTCCATATTGCGCACACATGCAACTTCGTATATAAATGAACTATGATCATCAGGTATAAATACGGATTAACGACCCAACATTATGTGCACCTGTGAACTATAGTTATTCAATACACGAGTTAACACTGTGCCTAAGGTCTAAAGATTATTTACACAAATCCAAAGCATGAACAATCAGACATTGACAACACTAGAAGCTTCCACGTCACTAATCGTTCCATATGCGTCACATTCAGTGAACTTGTCTAATACAAACACCTGTGTTCTAACTCAGGTATCATAATACCTAATGACATGTGACTCATCATTTTCTTAAGTATCCAATACTTAATGGTGAAGTTAAGAACACACCAGTCTCAACAGGATTATTAATATCCACTCAATAATCCATCAACCAGGAACGATTTAAAGATTCAGTCTAACTATGAATCCATCACATATATTCTTGACGTCTCAAGAATAGGTCTAGTTGCAACTGATCTTATGGAATCAATCATAAAGAATAATTTAACAAATGAATGAATACATCATTGCCATTAATTAAATAATAATAATGAAAGTACAACCGTAATCCCTAATATGTAACTATTATATAATAGCTTTAGGGCATACATCCAACAATCTCCTACTTGTACTAAAGCCAACTTGTCTGGTACCTCAAACCCATTTTGTCAATATGTCTTTTAAAAGAAGACTGAGGTAAGGCCTTAGTGAAGGGATCTGCTACGTTTTTTGCTAAGGCAATTTTCTGTAAGGCGATATCACATCTCCCGGCAATTTCTCTGATGAGATGGAAGCATCTCTCAATGTGCTTGGACTTTTGGTGAGACCTTGGTTCCTTAGCTTGAGCTATCGCCCCATTGTTGTCACAAAACAATGTAATCGGTTGCTCAATTGAAGGAACGACTCCAAGTTCAGAAATAAACTTCTTCATCCAAGCGGCTTCCTTTGCTGCTTCAAAATTAGCTACATATTCTGCCTTAATGATGGAATCGGCAGTTATGCTTTGTTTGAAACTTTTCCAACTAACTGCACCACCATTGAATGTAAAGACATACCCAAACGTAGACTTATAATCATTAGGATCCAATTGAAAATTGGAATCAGTAGAAGCTACAACTTTAAATTCTCATTCTCCATATATCAAGAATATATCATTAATCCTTCGCAAGTACTTAAGAATATTCTTGATTGCTATTCAGTGTTCTTCTCCTAGATCAGACTGATATCTACTAGTAATACTTACAGCATGTGCAATATCAGGTCTAGTACATAGCATAGCATACATTATGCTTCCAATAGCGGATGCATATGGTATTTTTGTCATCCACTCTCTTTCTTCAGGAGTGTTGGGACATATCTCCTTAGAAAGACGGATCCCTTACCTAAAAGGCAATAATCCTCTCTTGGAACATTACATGTTAAACCATGTTAACACTTTGTCTATGTATGTAGACTATGAGAGGCTAATCAATCGTCTTGATCTATTTCTATAGATCTTGATACCTAAAATGTAGGTTGGCTATCCTAAATCTTTCATAGAGAATTTCTATGACAAGAATAGTTTTATCGATGATATCATTAGTACATCATTTCCAATCAAAAGTATATCATCAACATATAAAACTAGAAATGCAACTGCACTCCCATTGACCTTCTTGTATACACAAAGTTCATCCGGATTTTTGATGAAGCCAAACGATTTGACTACCTCATCAGAACGGATATTCCAACTTCTGGAGGCTTATTTGAGTCCATAAATGGATCTCTTAAGCTTACACACCTTTCGTTTTTCACTATTGGATTCAAAACCTCGTGGCTGTTCCATATAGATGTCTTATTTGAGAAAACCATTTAAAAAAGTCGTTTTGACATCCATCTGGAATATCTCATAATCAAAATGTGCAGCTATAGCCAACATAATCCGAATGGATTTTAGCATAGCCACAAATGAGAAAGTTTTGTCATAATTAATTCCTTCTTTCTAACGATATCCTTTAGCCACCAGTCGTGCTTTGTAAGTTCCAATTTAACCTTTAGCATTCATCTTCCTCTTGAAGATCCATTTACAGCTAATTGGTATGATACCATCAGGCAAGTCAATTAAGGTCCAAACTCCATTGGAATACATTGAATCTATTTCGGATTTCATGACTTCTAGCCATTTACCAGAATCGATGTCCGACATTGCCTCCTCATAGGTTTTAGGATTACTAGGTTGATCACTATCATTCACAAAGAATAATTGTTCAATATGATCAACCGAATGTCTATAACAAGCAGGTGGCCAAGACGTTATCGCACTTCTCCTAAGAGGTTGTGTATCAGAAGCTCCCACTGAATCAGAGATTGGTATCTGAACTCGGTTGTTTGGTACTTCATTATTTTCTTCTTGTAAGATTATTTTCCGCCTAGCACCATCTTCCTGGACGAACTGATTCTCCAGAAAAGAAGCATACTTGCTCACCAAAATTCTTTGGTCTAAATGAAAATAGAAATAATATCCTAGAGTTTCCTTTGGATATCCAATGGAGCGACCCTGTTCAGATATTGCCTCCAATTTTTCCATTTTCATTTTTTTTACGAAAGCTAGACAACCCCAAATCTTAATTTGATTATGACTAGATTTCCTACTATGCCATATCTCATAAGGTGTAGTTAGAATAGATTTGGACGGCCCTTTGTTCAGTATATATACAGCTGTCTCAATGGCATATCCAGAAGGTGTCCATTGTGATAAAATGCCATTCTCTTTAAGAAAGTCCAGGAATTCGGTACTAAGGTATTCACCTCCTAGATCCGATCGAAGAGCCTTAATACATTTTCCTGTTTGTTTCTCAACTTTAGCCTTGAATTCCTTGAACTTTTCAAATGATTCGGATTTATACTTCATGAGATATAAATAACCATACCGTGACTGATCATCAGTGAAGGTAATAAAGTAATTATAAACACCTCTAGCAGTTTCATTAATTAGTCTACATACATATGTATGTATTAATCATAATATGTCAGCAGCTTGCGCACTTTGTCCCACAAAAGGCGCTTTGGTCATTTTTCCTAGAAGACATGCCTCACAAGTCGAGTATGACTCAAAATTTGATGGATCAATGTACCCATCATTACTCAACTTGTTAATTCTATCTTCTCCAATATGACCTAATCGGAGATGCCAAACATACTTTTTATTTGGACCGTCTCAAGGGCGTTTATTAGTTATAGCATTTATATCAATTCTATTTTGCTTATTGACATCAATAATCACATTACCATACATTATAATGGTATAAAGATTATTGGTTAATAAGCTAGAACCAACACATCTTCTATTATGATAAATAGAACATACATCATCAGCAAAAGAAAATTCATAATTCTCTTTACCCAAACGAGGTATAGAGATGATGTTCCTAACAACATTCTTATAATGCAAACAATTCTTTAAAACCATTACATGTCCAGAAGGCAAACATAAACGAAAATTCCCTATAAATAATTCAGCAACTCTAGCTCTATTGGCAAACGTCAGGACAATCTCATTTCGCCCTAGCATCCTGCTTATTTCTAGATTCTGCAAAGATATACAAATATGTGAAGTTGCAGCAGAATCTAGAACCCATGAGCTGGATTCAGCACTAACCACAAGATTAGTTTCAATAAGCATAGACACCATACATTCATAAGGTTGGTCCTTGGACTTGACCTTCAAATTCGCGAGGTACTTCCTACAATTCCTCCTCTAGTGTCCTCTAACACCACAATAATGACATTTTCATTTATTAATCTTGGGTTTTGATTGCACAACAGGTTTGGCAGGCCTCTTTCATTTCTTTTTCTCCAAAACAGTCTTACCCTTTGAAGAAGAAGCCTTAGCCATAGCCATTACATTTGGTCTTGTGTTATGCATTTCCTTCTTATAAACTACCAGCATGCTATGTAACTCAGCGAGAGTTTTCTCCATCGTATGCATGTGGAAGTTTTAGACAAAACCAGATAAGGAATCGGGTAAATATTGGAAGATCAAATTCACAGCTAACTCATTGTCCATAACAAGATTCAACCTAGCCAATTCTTCAATGTGCTAAATCATTTTCAAAACATGATCATTAACAGATGATCCTTCAGCCATCCTCATATGGTACAATGCCTTAGATATCTTATATCTAGAGATTCGACCATTCTCATCAAAGTATTCCTTTAAATGTAAAATGATCGACCTAGCATCTTCCATAGATTCATACTTCTTCTGTAATTCATTATTCATCGAAGCAAGCATATATGATCTAACTTTTAAGTTATCGTCACACCACTTATCATAAGTGACACGCTCTTCTTGGGTCTCACCCTCAGGAAAGGAGGTTGGCATCTTTTCATCAAGCACATATCCCATTTTTTTCTGAATTGAGAATAATTCTCAAATTCCTCACCCAGTCAGTGAAATTGGGTCCAATCAAACAATTCTTATCAAGTATAGAAGTAAGTGGGTTTGTGGTCATCATTTTCAAAGTAATAATATATCTGTTGCAAAAAATAAATTGTTAACCGTTATACTTTTCATAATAACTATTTCATTTTGTTCTTTAAATAAAATAGATCCTCCCACTAAATTTATATTTAAATCACATATTCGTTAAAATGGGAAGCGGTAATCTTTGTTGGGTAAAGATTACTAGTGGAGATTGGAGTCCCACTAGCCCAAAGTCCACCTCACCTAACAGTTATTGGTATCCTATGAACTTAATGAGTGAACCAACTTATTCAATGCATCATATGCAAGTCTCAATCATAACTCTAGCCTCTAGACCATAAAAACCTCACCTAACAGTTATTGGCATCATGATCATAGTTAAGTCTAATCTATCGTCTCATGTAAGTATTGAAAACACAAATGATTTCTTTACCTGACAATTATTATAAATCATTTGACTCCAACCCTACAACATCACATGCATAATGAAGTGGTCCAATATTATGAATAATAATTAACTCCTATGTATTCATAGCCGATCAGTGAACCACTATAATATTGGATTAAACCACAACGATGGAAGGCCACGAGTCCGAAACCCGTTTCGACTTAATATTATTAATAAGGAGATTTCGGTCGTTATTTATGGTCTCGCTTTGCACATTAACCAGTTTAACATGTGCGATAACATAAACACAATAAATAAATATATATCACATAAACATCTATCCTATGTGGTGATCATGGAATTATAATTCAATGGGTCTTGAGCCAAAGAGACGCATTTAACCATTTTAATGTTTTAATAATATGGACATGCTCTTCACTTTTTCTTTAATCTTTGAACTCTTCAAAGACCAGGCCTAGAGAGCTCACCGGCTTAATGGCTCCTGCAATGGCTCCTCCTCTCTCATAGCATTTACATCAACAATTAATACACGAAACTATGTTAAAATTACATTTCATGAAAAATTAAAATAAAATAAAAGGAAGGACGCAGCCTCCATTTAATAATTACAACCCCAAAAAGAATACCTGTAATAATCACATATTATGGATTTTTCCATGATCACCGCCATTCCTTGCAAGCCATAAATTCAAAATTTAAAGCTCCGGAAGGCAAAGATAAAATTCTGCATTTAATCGAATTTAAAGTCGAACAACGCAAACCATGTCAAGAAATTGATATCGATGAAACAATTTCACGAGTGTGATTCCGAATGGAAGTTGCGTTGTCAACTTTAAATTCACAATCATGTATCATTCTCAGAATATAAACACAAAGTATAACAAGTTAGGGATTTTTGATTCAAAATTGATTTAGTTCTAATTTTTGCTTAGTTGATTAAATTTATCACATAAATTAATCAACTTCTATAGGCCACATAAAAGCAAGAAAACCAATTATCTTAACAAAAATAAATTGGCCATTAGTACGCAAAAATATATTTGAACTATAAATCAATTAAACACACGAAAAACGCTTAAGGTTGGCTCTGATACCACTGTTGGGGTTTCATGAATCATGTATAAGTAAATTAAATTAAAGAACGCAGTGGAAATAAAGATATATTTTATACATGATTCTCCGAATGCGTTGTTCGTGCGTTTTAATCAAAAATTTGAATATAAAAAGGGAGTTAAACGAATTACCTCTCAAAGCATGCTTGAAACAAGTCAGTCCGGATGTTCTATAGTTTGAGTCCCACAAGCGTCGGACCTCTAGTTCAAATACACCAATAATGGACGTCGAACGGAAAATAGAACTTTCAGATATACACCACAATGATTGTGCTAGCAATCTCGTGGAACAATTCGTCGTATCCTTGATGATTTAGTCACGGCCCAAATTAGAGAAAATCCTTTTCTTTGATCGTGCATGAGCAAACCACTCATGCATGATTCTGTGCATGATGGTCAGCGGACCATCCATGCTTCGTGCATGATGGTCAACAACCGCTAACCATGTCCACAATTTCGTGCATGTGCACCATTTATATATATATATGTACAAATGGAATACATTAACATCTATCCACCATGCGTGTGCATCATATGCAAGCAGACTCATGACTATAATACAAATTAAATTAAATCTCATTTAATTTAATTTCAAATTGACTCATTTCAATTGCAGTAATTGCAAAAACATTTGCAACAATATTTCTCTCTTGTTTCATTTTATCCTAATTGCTTTTTTTTTTTTTTTGTAACCCAGGGGAATCTTGTAAGCTAACAGCCGGTGAGAAAACATTGGGGGAGCGACTGCAGGACCCACCATCACAGTATTTCAGGTAAAAATCCCTAACGACGCATTTGGGATTCAAACTTCTCCCCTTCATGAGGGAGAGAAAGCCCAATTCAGCTGCACCGCTGAGGGCGGTGATACACCTTATCCTAGTTGTTTATGGTGTGTGACATCCCTAGGTTCATCACTAAGCTAGTAATAAGACTTATACTAACACATTAGTGCTCCCAAAAGAATTAATTGCCTCGATTAATCTTTTAGGTCCTACAAGCCATAATTGATATATAGTAATATGTCATGGCTACCTAGATAGTGTGAATACTTTAATAACATAATGAACCTGTCAACTTTGGTTACAATGTGATTCAATCCATCTGTCTTACTATATCCTGATCAAACAAAGACCATGGAATATTTGTCAAGTCATTAATTCGATCATATACACAAATCTAATTTATATACATTTTATTTAATATATAAACAATTTATTCTCAGTTACAACCCCGGCCGAGGATTTCAATACAGTGTCATAATTAAATCGCATAAGACATCATTATCATACCTTGCATGTAACAAGGAGACAGATTCCATATTGCACACACGTGCAACTTTGTATATGAATGAACTATGATTATCAAGTATAAAGACGAATCAACGACCCGGCATTATGTGCACTTGTGAACCATAGTTATTCAATACACAAGTTAACACTATGCCTCAAGTCTAAGGATTATTTACACAAGACCAAAGCATGAACAATCAGACATTGACCACGCTAAAAGCTTCCATGTCGCTAATTGTTCCATATGCGTCACGTTCAGTGAACTTATCTGTTCTAACTCAGGCATCATAATACCCAATAACATATGACTCATCATTTCCTTAAGTATCCAATACTTAATGATGAAGTTAATAACAAACCGGTCTCAACAGGATTGTTAATATCTACTCAGTAATCCATCGACCGAGAACGATTTAAAAATTCAATCTAACTATGGACCCGTCACATATATTCTTGACCTTTCAAGAATAGGTCTAGTTACAACTGATCTTATGGAATCATTTATAAATATAAAATAATTTGACAAATGAATAAATCGTCATTGCCATTAATTAAATAATAATAATAATGAAAATACAACTGAAATTCTTAATATGTAACTATTACATAATAGTTTAAAGGCATACATCCAACAGATGTGTCCTGCTCTTACAGCACACATAACGTGAAAATAAGTAGGACATCTGCTGCATTGAGTGAAGGAACCATGAGTCTACTTACATATGTATAAATAAACTAAGCAGTAGACAACAAACAAAATCAACACATGAAACTCAAATACTCAATTGAACAGTAAGCTGCTATAAAGCTCTTATGAAATCAGGTTCTCCTCTATTGCTAAACGCTTTTATCATTCCCACAATAAGTACAATCCACCACATAAAAGAAACAACAATCTTCAAAATTGTAAATCTAAATAAGTATGGATTCCCTTCAAAAAAGAAGTTGAAGGAATTCTAAGTATTCCAAAGGGCCGCCCCATTTTCTCATGATTCAAAAACCAACTTCGGGCGAAACCACGTGCATGTGACATGAACCCAGAGCAGTTCGATGTCCGTTGGCTTCAAAGCACCCCCTAGAGACCAGCATTTAAGCCAGTCAGAATAATTTCAAGCAAGAAAATACTAACTCACACAACACCAAGACATAGATTTAGAGCAAAAGTCAAACAACTGTGATAATGAATTTCATATGATACGCCTTCCTCAAAAACCCAATAGTAATATTTCTAAAAAATCAAAAGCAATATATCTAATATTGTCACCATGAACGTCAAATAATTTAAAAGTACAAGAAACAACATATGAGGACAATAGAAGATTAAGACATTGAATCTAACCTTCTACCGGACAAAGACAACACTGCCTCCTCACATCAGGCATTTCACATGCCTTGCAAACCCATGAAGTGAAGTCTTGGACATTGTTTACCCCATGACATTCCTGATGCACAGCTATCTGACACCTGCATTCAAGAGTGAATCTAGTTCATTTATAGAAGAAGACCAACTATCTGGTGACCTTTGATTCAAATACCAAAAAACAAGTGGGCAAATGCTATTTGAAAAGATGTAAGACCTATTGCAGATTATCATTTTTTTATAGTCCCAATCTTCAACCCATCTACACATGACACACCTTTCCGTCATCCATTTAGCAAAAACAGGCACATAACTCTCTGCCAAAAAGATAAATAAATAATAAAGCACTTCATTCATTTCAAACACTAAGATTCTTTTTTTTTTGCAGCAAGGGGAATTCTGCTCGCAAACTTCAACCTCTAGCTTTTGTTTTCGAAATATCTATCTCTTCAAATGTAAACAACTTTCAAGCACTACATTTAAAAAAAAAATATTCAAACTTAAAACCATAAGTCAAAAGCTACAACCGCTCCAGTAAAACCACCAAATCCCCAAGCATCTTCCTATTCGAGATGCAGCATCACTTCAATGAAGATGGAATTGTACCATATATACCATGAAAACTTTCAGTGTATATTTTGATGGTAAATGCAAGAACTACCTTTCAAGAAATCCATCAACAGATGCTTATCTAACTTCAAAGGATCAGAACCAAGTGCGGCATACTTTGCAAGCTGAAGTTACATAAGATTAACATGAAACTGCACTTTAAACCATATCTCTAAAAGGAGGGTGCCAGGAAGAAGCCCAAAGTATGCATATATCTGCCACCGAAACTACACGATATACTCCAGCCACGACAGCACAAAACGAGTGAGTCAAAGAAAAATAAAAACATGGCCAGCCAAAAAGATCACAAAGGAGAAAAGGACACAAGCAACAGTACGAGGAGAAAGCCAGAGAGAACAGGGATTAACCTGTAACGGTCTCAAGCTCCAGCGAGACCTGCACAAAGAGACATGGAAACGCATGGATCTTAGCAAAAACAGAAACACGAAATGGGATGGGGGGAAAAGAGAGCATTAGGAAACCACGAAATTCTAAGAGCGATGGACACGGACACAGCCACACGCACCTTCTTCTTCGCCTTCTTCTCAAAGGAAGAGCCGAGCACCTGTAACGACGCTCTCTCTCTCTCTACGAGAGGAAGCGGTGGCTCGCTGAGTAGAGGTCAGCAGTGGCGTCAAGGGCGAGTAGTGGTGGCGTCAAGGGTAAGCGGCGAGCCAAAGGCCAGCGGCGGTGGCATCGAGGGCAAGCGGAGATGGCCTCAAGCAGAGGTCAGAGAGCGGTGGCGTTGAGCGCGGAGAACAGGCGAAGAGAGAGTGAAATGTGAAAGACAATTTCTAGTTTGGGGCTTTTTTGAGCCCTAATCGAACCGGTTCCAATTCTGATTCCCAATGTCGATTCCAGTTCCGGTTCCCAGCGCCGAAACCGGAACCGGGAACCGCTGGTTCCCAGAAAAGGGGAACCAGAAACCGAAATCGGTCCCTTTAGAACTAGGAACCGCGCTCACCCCTACTCACACCAAGGAAAATCTCATATATTCTTCATATTCAAGTCTTCATCTTTTACAATGAGATCACACCTCAATTTGTAGAGATGTCTAAAAACAAGAAAAGACTTCTTGAATTCATGAAAACCGTACAAAGTCTTTGGGGAATTAATCTAATTATGACTTTTAAAAGCAGCACCACAATAAAGACTAATGAAAAATTGTGAATTGAGAGACCTAAATGCATGTGATTAATTATTAGATGCATTGAAACTTTGATAAAACTCTTCTAATTCCATGCACCAATCTTAGAAGCCGAATGAATGCCTTGGAAGTTGAAAAATGGCGAAGGAAATCGATGAGAACAGCCTTTGGTAACTAAGGGCTTGTTTGTTAACACTTCTATTTCTTTGTTTTTTTGCTCATTTGCTCCCTAGAATAGAAAAAGAACATAATTAATTTTTCTATTTCTCGTAATAAAAAAAGTGGTTAGAGAATAGATTCAGAAAAAAAAAAAAATATATATATATATATATATATATATATATATATATATAGTTTCTTGTTTCCGAGAACAATTTTTACAAATAAATCATTTTTTTCTTTTCTTTTTTTTTCATTTTCTTCTTCCTTGCCACTCGCCGCCCCTACAATTGTCGCCCCTTGGCCGCCGCTGCTGCTCGCCGCCCCAATGGATGACGAAGAAAAGAAAAAAAGAAAAAAAAATTCTTAAAAGAAATTACTAAAATTAAAAGAAATACTACGTCATAAAAATTTTGTAGACCGCACCAAACGCAATCCTATTCTTTTTCTATTTCAAGAATAGAAATTTTATATAGTTATCTAGCACTTCTTTTACTAGAAATTACTCCATAAAATAGAAATAAAACTATTTCTAAAAGAAATTATTTTCCAAAATAAAAATGTTACCAAACTCACCCTAGGTAGTCAATTATTAGTCTAGAAGTCGACAATAAACTTGTATATCAATATCTCAGTAGTCAATCGATAACCATGAAATTAACTACTAATTCATTGAATTGATAACTTTCTTGCAGAATTGACATCTTCAACTTGAACCTATCAAGTCAAAGAGTAGCCGAAAGCCTTTTGCTTCCAAAATAAGGATCGAGTGGATAATCGACGAGGTCTGAGTTGAGTTTGCAAGTTGATCGATTGATCCCGATGCTTCCACATTAAAATACCACTAAAAACCCTAAACTCTTTGATTAGTACTCCAAACTTTCTTCTTTTTCTTTTTTGTATCACTGAAACCTTCAAACCTTGCACCATTGTGATAAAAATACCATATGATACTATGAAAAATTTACTTACTATGACATCAAATCCAAACTTAACTGTTTTTAGTGTCCCCAAAATTGTATTAGAGAAACAAATGAAAATTATCATGTTGATACAATCTTGGTGACAAAAAAAAAATGTTTAGGGTATCAATATCACAATGGGCATAGTCTAGTATTTTTTCAACACAACAAAAGTTTTGAGTGTCATTGTCACAAAGGACATACTCTGTGATCTTTTTTAGTATTTGTGGCGACCTACCCCTCAGGGAATGGACTAGGTTTATGGGTATTGCCTAAATGAAGGAGATTAGGCACGGGCTCTCCCAAGCCCATATCTCGCACGACATTGAGGTATTCTTAAAAAAATTCACAAAAAAAAAGTCACAACTAGCCTATTAGAGTCGGCTAGAAACCAAAGGAGGCATGTTAGTGTACCTCAATTTCTACACATCCAGAGAGTCTAGGGTCGGAGACTTGATTACATTAATTAACCAATTAGTACCATTTAAGTACCTAAATCTTGTTCATTTTATAAAAATATGTTTTTTTCGGGCAATCTAGATTGATTTTATACATATCCACTAACATGTGAAATAATCATACAGATGCACAATCATTAAAATAACAATTAGCAACTAAGGAAAAGTGATTAAATAAATTGGATGAAAGAGCAAAAATTTAATATCAAAGAAAAGATAAATGCCAATCCTAACTTAGACTAAAGGAAAGCCAAATTCAATATACCAAAATTGCATAATCAAGGGTATTCGTCTTTAAGAACAATTGAAATCTTAAGGTGAAGCCCTAAGGGCTTATTAAATTTTGAGCACAATCTCAAACCAAAAGGCTCCCACCTTTAAGAAAAGATCATCCAAGACCTATTTTTTAAAAGCTTTTCTAGGAATTTTATTTTTTTAAAGAATTTTTACGAATATGATTAATATTTCTTAATATTAACATGTAAGAAATCTAACCGGGTCAAGAGACCTGACCCAAGTAAACCGACCCGAACCCTATCGGATCGGATTGGATGAAAAATATTAACCCTAAAAGCCCACTCGAAATTAAAAAAACCACCCAAAGAGCACTTTCTCTTGCTCTTAATTTTTGGCCCAAACTCTAAAAATAAGCTAGCCCACAACAAACCAGCCCAAAAACCTTCTTTTCTTACGGACGACCAACCCACAACTAAAAAGCCCGAAGCCCACGTTACTTTCTATTTCTCTATTTTTTGGCTTTTTCTCTTTTTCTCTCTTTTCTTTTATTGTTTTTTGTCTTTTTCTGTTTTGTCCTCTTCCTCTTCATCTCCTACCACTCTCCTTCTTCCTCCCCGAAGTCCTCCCCCGTCTACAACAAGCTGAACGCCCCATGGATAAATGCAACCCTCAGCCGAAATCCGGTTTTCATTGGTTATCACTCGATGGTCAGCTATTCCAACCCGCTCTATGCTACCGCCGGCCTCTGGCTGGCCGAAGGCTGTCATCGACGCCGAACTAGCTCTGGCGAAGAACTTTCACGCTCTAAAATCTTGTAAGACGAAAAAAATCTAATGATTCGGGCATTAGCATCGGAACGGACAAAAAAACAAAACGAAGAGGAATCGAGCTCATATGAAGATGGTATCACAGAAACGAATCTCGCAAAAACTCAGTTCAGACTCTCATTTAGGCATTTTATCAAACATGCTGTGTGCACTAGAGAAACAGGCGACCTCCGACTCATCCGCGGCTCAAACTCAAACCGAGACTGTCAACAGGCATACTAGCATACACAGCAAGCACACTAGAGTGTACAACAACCTTAACGGGGCCAGCGGAGCCGGAGTTCGCGTGATTCACGTACGGACGAGGGGACACCTACCTGGTTCAAGCGCGGTGCTATGGGGGGGACGGCGATCGACGGACTGGCCTCCGATGAACGTCGGCTCCTCCTTCCTTTCTCGTGCGAGCGAGCTTCTCCACTTCCTCTCCTTCTCACTCTTGACTGACTCCTCGTCCCTACACGCCAAGGAACGAGGCGGTTTTGACGTACCGGGGCTCGAGCTCGACGCGTGGTCGCCCGACTCCGACGGCACGCTGACTTTTTCCAGCGAGACCGAATGCGGAAGCAGAAGAGGCGGTTCACCCCGTGATCCTTCCGACTGCCACTCTCCCCCAGTTCTGTCCCCCTTTTTTCCTTCTGTTCTTCCCCGTTCTCTCTCTGCGGTCCCCTGCTTCTCCTGCTCTGCCCCTACCCTCTGGCCCTGCTCTCTCCTTTCTGCTCCCATCTTCTGCCCCTGCTCCTTCTTCTTTTCTGCAGGTTTTTGGGCGCGAAGATGGTTGGAGGAGGATGAAGGCAGGGGCGCGGGCCGGGCTGAAGGGAGAGGGAAGCTAGGCCAGGCCGTGCGCGCGTGAGAGAATAAAAGGGAGAGGCAGGTATTAACAAAAGAAGCTAGAGATTAGAGAGAGATCATGCAAGGGGGATTGTTTTCATAGGGGTGGTTAGCTGGCCGGGCCCTCAACTAAGGTCGAGTGAGGGTTGATAGCCCCCATCCATGAAGATCCCTACATGTGATTTACTTCTATCATATTCTTACATTTATTTTTATTTTTAGGAAAAATGCCACGAAAAAACCTTAAATTTTACCTAATGTAATAAATTTATCCTAATTTTTTTTTTTGTAAAACCAAAAATTTTGTCAATTGTGACACATTTACCTTAAACTTTTTTTAGCAACCCAAAAGATCACAAACTTATACTCGTATAATACATTTACCTTAAATTATAGGGCATTTTCATCTTTTACTTTTAAAAAAAAAATTCTTTTATTTTTCTTTTTTTTTTTATTTTCTTTTTTTTTCCTCCTCCCTTCCCTCCATAGGTCATGGTGAAGGGAAGTCGACTCTGGTAAGGGTAGCCCTCCCCTGGGTCGAGTGGGGATAGCCCTCGCCAGATCCAGCGAGGGCAACCCTTGCCCAAGGCAGGCGAGGCGGCCCTCACCTGGGTTGGATTTGGTGAGGAATGCCCTTGCCAGCATCAACGATGGCCACCCTCACTCGACGCTGGCGAGAGTGGCCCTCATCTAAGTCCAACTTGACAGAGGGAAGAGAGAAGACAAAAAAAGACAAAAAGAAAAATAAATAAAAAGGAAAGAAAAATAAAAGATGAAAATGCCTTTCAACTAGAGAATTGGAGTAAATATGTCACGGTTGACAAAGTTTGAGGTTTTTTGTGCCATAAAAAAAAGATACATGATAAATTTGTCACATTTGGTAAAGTTTAGGATTTTTAGTGATTTTTTCCTTATTTTTATAAAAGTTTTGGCCTTTTAAGGTGCCTCATCAACGCCATTGGTCCTTGAAAAATTTCTCATTTGCATTTTTTGTTACTCATATTAAATAAAGCTATTAGTAGTCATTGGTTACACAATTCGACGATTTTTAGAGTTTGATTACACCATTAAAAAATTTTAAGACTTAATAATAGATTGATCATAAGTTATAGGCTTCTCGTGTACAATGATAACTTGAATAAAAGTCAATATTAGTTCAGAAATCTCAGTCCTACCAAAAAAAAAAAAAATAATAATACATAGGTTACGTTTGGTAGTTGGAATAAAATTCGGGATAGGATATGATTTATCATATCCTATGTTTGGTGCTCACTCAGGACGAGATAAAGTCGGATATAAGGGGGATATAGACAGGATAAAATTATCCCATGGAGGAGGTGGGATAAAGGTGGATAGGATTTGTAATATTCATAATAGAAATGTTATTTTTATTGAATAACAAACTTATTAAATTAACAAAATTGAAATTATATTTCAATATAAATAACATTTTAATTCTAATTTAAGAAATAAAAAAATAAAAATAAACATTTATTTTTAATTAATCTTATTTTAATTTATATATTCAACTTTAATTATATCTTATATTAAATATTCAATCTATAAATTAAATATTTATATTTATTATATATTTTAGGTATTTTTGTATTTTTGGTATGTTAGTACAATTTACTATTTGATAAAATTTTATTAAAGAATGATGAAAGGGGAAAAAAGAAATAATAATGAAAATAATATAAAAAAGAGGAAAAATAAAATAAAAATAAATTAAGTAATAGTGTTACGAGAGATTTTCACTATCTCTGTTTATGAACATTTAGTTCATTTATAATGATATGCCATTTATATATTAAAAAATGTACATGATATGATGTAAACATATTCGACTTTAATATCATGATTCACCAAATAATTGACGGGATATAAAAAAAATCATAGGATTTCATATCCTATCCTATCTAATCCTATCCCGATTAGAAATCCAAACAACCAAAAGTGTTGACTACATCAGTGAGCAACCGACAGATGGATGGATGGATGAGTCATGAGAACAACAACAGTCACAACATTGGACGTGTCAATATTTGTAAATTCCGACAATTTTCAAGTGCATTAGATTTAAAATTCAAATTACATGATGATCCATTAGATTTAAAAGGTAAGAAACTAAAAATAATTCTGACTAAGGGTCCGTTTGTTTCACGGAAAATATGACGTTTTCGGAAAATATTTTCTCGAAAGTCATTTTTCAGGAAAATGTAATTATTTTTTAGTGTTTGGACAAAAACTTGAAAATGAATGGAAAATTTTTTCCGCTATTCAGTAAGGAAAATAATTTTCCTTCGTACACTCTTTTTCATTTATTTTATTTTTTAAAATTGATTTTGCAATATTTTTATTTTTCTAAAAATAGGTTTTTAATTATTTTTACTTTTTTAAAAATAAATTATTAAATTATTTTTATTTTCTTTGTTTTCCTCTTCTTCTTGGTTGGTTGCTGAGCATAATGACGGCCGACAACAGGCCACAAGTGCTCACCCACTAGCAAGCTCGGGCTTGCCGCTCGCCGATTATGCTCACCGACGAGCTCGAGGCTTGCCAAATTGGCAAGTGCGAGCCTAGTGAGCTCGAGCTTGTGGCAAGGCTTGTGCTTGTTGATCAAGCAAGCCTCGAGCTCGCCAACCTCAAGCCTCACTAGATTGGTGAGCTCCAACCTCGTGCGGTCTCGAGCCTTGAGCTCGATGCTTGCGCTCACCAATCTAGCAAGCAGCGAGCCTGAGTTCACAGGTGAGTTTGAGGCTTGCCTGTCGACGATTGCCGTGGCCAACCAATAAAGAAGAAGCAGGGAAACAAAGGAAAGAAAAATAATTCAAATTTAAATAAATAAACGAATAATAATTTAAAAGAAGAAGGAGGAGGAGGAGGAGGAGGAGGAGGAGGAGGAGGAGAAGGAAGTGAAAGCTTATAGCAGTGTAAGATAAGAGAAACTAAGTAAAGAAAATATTTTTCACTTTTCGAAAGTGGAAAACATTTTCACTTAATTTAAAAAACTTTTTTCCTTTCATGCAAAATGTTTTCCCCAAACAATTTATTTTTCATGAAACGAACGCGGAAAATTCGAAAAATATTTTCTTGAAAGTTATGTCTCATTAAATGAACGGAGGAGCCTACTTCTACTAAACATCAAATCAACTACCAACCGAGTCTACACCATATATATCTCCCGTTCCATTAAGGGGACTTTTAGTGCAATAGTGAAACAAACTAACTAATTCAATAGCCAATTTAATTGAGGTGCAAGAAAAATATTGTTGGTTTAACCTTTAATTGGATAATGTTGGTATGTTTCATATACATAATGGCCAATATTCTATTTTTCAAATAAATATATTTCTACTAAGTGAGTTGAGAGAGCCTTCCTTTTTTTTTTTTTTTTTTTTTTTGGGCCAACTTGTGAATCACCCTTTCTTTACTTAACTTATCAAGTGAATTTGTGAGTTAATCTAATTTTTTAAGTCAAAACCAGAGAGCATCACCGAATGAGTTCAATTCTATTTAGTGCCGATCGTTTTAATTTTCAACACTTAATGCAATTATCAAACAGGCTTGTCTTGACAAAAGAAAGGCTTTAAAGCCCTTTTGAAAGCTAGAAACACTACTTATCACTCCTATTACATTTTTCTTCAAAATAATAATAATAAAAAATTCAAGTATGGAATTATGAAAAAGTTATAAGTGATTTAACACATCGATATGTGAATATTTTGAGAATTTTCATCCGTATGAGTGAAACAAAAAGTAAAAGGCTATGTTTTCTTTAACCATAGTAGGAGGGAGCTTCCTCAAATCAATATGTGATTACTATTCATAAATAAAATCGTAGTCATACTAAAAAGTCTTTTTTTCTTTTAAAAGATAATGACACCACAAATACTTGAATTCTTATATATGCTTCAATCAAGTAACTACTTTAGTTGTGCTCAATTGAGTAACTCAACTCTTCAAATTGGGCACAATGTGAGGTTCATGAACACACTCTTTCCTTCTAGCCAGGTCAAGACAAAATCATTATTCGATTTCAAAATCATTTTTCGAATCATAACAATGCATGCACGGGACCTTACCACATGGGCTCAAATTGTGATGGCTGTTGACTTTTGACTTCTAACCAAATTGCCATAGTCTAACCTATTCTCGAACCAATCCCTTTGTTATGTGACCTGTGGATTAGCTCATGGATGACGGGCGCTCTAATGCAACACTTCAATACATCCACCACCTTATATAAGCAACAACATCACCATGCTTTCTGTCATACTTCCATCACAGCTAGCATCATAACGATCTAATTTTAGATCTAAACACTTATTATGACGGCCTACTAACATGTATAATTCCTAGCGATATATCAATAGCACAATTACATATCATATAGCTTGATATCTTATTCTGACATTATAACGGCCTAATAACATGCGCTTGTTGACTATCCAAACAGGTGGCATAATGATTAGAGCCTTTAATTTCTTATCTTGGATAACAATGGCATAAGAACGTGCGTTTCTCGACCAATGGTTGGCATAATGATATATTCTAAAATTCTGTGATTGTATTAGATAATATGGCATCCTAATATGCATTTCTATATGAACTTGAGAGTAAGGGAGTCCGAGCTTACCTCGAAAGTGCGAATGTCTCGATACCTACAGTCAGAAAAACGCGTGAAATTAAGAAAGATGTGATGATTGAACCCAAGTTGAGAGAATTTCAAGAGCTAAAGTCAAGGGAGAAGACTTAGCACCATATGAAAATGAAGATAGGGAGGGATATTTATATGGCCGCCTTAGGAAGAGACGCATGCGCATCCAGTCGAGAGCTCTATCAAGGTCCGTATTCCGTCCGTCCGACGTCTGATTCTATGATTTTTACGCTGTGTGAATGCTTTTAAAGTTGTCTGATGAGTGAAATATTACTAGATGAAATTGTGAAATCACGGAACTCATATTTCCACTAGGGTCGAAATCTACAAGGAATTCAAGAATCAGACATCCTTTCCGCGACTTATCATTTGTTAAAAAAAAAAAAAAAACATCATTTACCATAACTTAAGAGTTCTGGGAAGTTTTGTTTGAACTCGAAACCTCTAGGTACGATTTCGGGCTAGAGGACATTGCTTTTGGGTATTGAAAGTTTTAACCGAAGTTTGACTGGCGATTACTCCCTTGTCTGACCTCCGTTTAACCTGATTTCTATTGCTTTAGGATGCTTCCAATCCCTTGTTTCGGCATGTTCAATCGAAATTGGGAAATCGCGAACTTCCGGACATTGCGAAAATAAGCCATTGGTCCTTCAAGGTCAAAATTGACCGTCGAATTCGAGTTGTAATATGGGTCTAACAAGACTAGCTTTGATGAGTAGAACATTCTCAATATCAAAATAAATAGAAAGAAACCTAGAAAAAAGACTAGTTTTGTCAAATGTAGAATTCGAGTTGTAATATGGGTCTAACAAGACTAGCTTTGATGAGTAGGACATTCTCAATATCAAAATAAATAGAAAGAAACCTAGAAAAAAGACTAGTTTTGTCAAATGTAGAATTAATGTCTATCATGTGGCATATACATATAATTTGATTGCTCAATTAAATACAGTTGATTCTCAATTCATATGTTGTGTGATTTATGTAATAATCATGCTATTCACATAGAACATCGACGGAGAAAGTGAACGTATAACAACCCAGTTTAACGAGAGCAGGTAGTAATTGTCAGGACAAGAGATCTCAGACAATAGCAGCTTCTAGTATGCTTATGAAATGAATTGCATACTAAAAAAAGGGGAAGAGTGTTCTTGGGATTTAACTCACAAGATGCAAGTTTAGTATTGGAAAGTATTGTTAAGATGGGTGGCCTTTAAAAAAAAGTGTATATATGTCCAAAAAGGAAAATCGTGAAGCTTGATTTGGGACAAATCAAAAGGGACATTATCTTCCAAGCAAGTTAATCCAATGATCACATAATCACTCAAATTAATTGCATGTGTATTTAGAATCGAGGATAAGAGTGATCGAAGTCCTAAGATACTAGGGGTGCCCAACGGAAGCTTAGGATGAATTTTGCTTGTCTTTAGACCTTTGCTAAGCACATGTTTTATTTCTCCGTGATTCTTTTTTTCTCTGTTTCTCTGATTTACAATCTTTTGGGCATCAGGAATGTGAGAATAAACGTTGAACGGTTCAATCATACTGACCAAGAAACGTAAAAGCATCTCATTTCCTCCGTTGTCATGGGAGAGCTATAGCGTTAGTATAGCCTCCAGCGCATTACACCCAGCTAAAATGAGGAATCTTCATCAGGACATTAAACATTTTCCAATCACGCAACTTGCATTGGACTATTATATAGCACGACATCTGATGATGCTGATAATGCGAATCGATTTGGCCATTAAATTAGTCCCGAGTGGGCGGCTTTTGCACGCATTTCAAGCGCCCTCTCTTTCCGAACTACCAACCAAAACTCGGGCGGCGACATCGACATTAATAATAACAAAAGTACACAGTACATATTATATGACCAAATTGACCTCGAACGCTCCCGAGGCCTCCACACCATGTCCCTACGCCAATCGACCCTTTCACAGGATACAAACCCACAAAACACCAAGAAAGATCGAAAGCCCCCACCAATTGCCTAGACAACATTGACATTGACATTGACATCTACCAAACAGTCACATTTAATTTAAGAAACCCATCTAGGCCATTTTACCTAATCAACCCTATTATTTAACAAAAATAACCGTAAAGTACCCTAATCTAGTCTTCCCCCTTGGCCACCCGTTCGTGACCAGCTTCAAGAAAGTCATCAACCACCGCCCCCGGATAGTCCAGCCCATCATCGGCACTCGAACACGTCGGAAGCTGCCATGATCTGGTGGCTCGCGCAGCCGAAATTCACCGGACTCGTGAAGAAGCCGTCGTAGGGCGAACACAGATCAAGGCCTTGGTCGGCGTTGGCGGTCCCACTGGATTGATAGATGGAGTTCAGGATCTCGTTCAGCGAGTCGAGCCTGTGGCTCAGCTCCGTCACCTGAGCCCTCAGGATGGAGTTCTCCGACTCGGCGTTGGCCAGGTGCTGTGCGGCGGCGGTGATTCCCGTCAGGATCTGGTTGTTCTCCTTCGCCAGCCGAGTCACCTGGGATGTGAGGTCGTCCAGGTGCTTCTGCTTCCGCATCCTCGACCGCCTCGCCGACTCGCGGTTCGACTCCATCCTCTTCCTCTTCCTCTGGTCCACCCGGAGCTGCTGCGGCTCGCCCTCGGACCCGGAGTTCTGAAGCCGGGCGGTGCTCGAGGAATTCCCGCTCGACGAAGCCATTAAGTATCTCGTTTCGAACGAGCAGATTTAGGAAAATATTACGACAACAGAACAGGGATCAAATCCTTTTTTTTTTTTTTGTTCTTTCGGGTTTTGACTTAGATATTGCGAGACGCAGGACCCAGATGATGATAATTTCTTGGGTTTATGTATATATATCGATATCGATATTAGTTGTGTAATAATAGACTAGAAATGAAGGGGAGACCTATTTATGAGAAAACGTAGAACCAGTAGAGGAATCGAACAGAGAAAGATTGAACTAAGTGGGTCCTGCGTCTGATTGAAGAACCGATCATCAACCCGGAAAGGAGGATTTCACTGAGAACCGGAGACATGAATGAAAAACATCAAGTACACAAAATATGCATCAAACCTGAACGGAAGTGGAGACAGATTTCTCCAACAGGGAATCGAAAAACAGCCACGGATCTGAACAAAGACCAGATCTTTTTCGCGAATAACAAAGGTTTGCAAGCGATCGGACAAATGGGTTTTGTGTGAAGATCCCGAAAGATTTCAGCTGCAAAGAAGCTAAACTTAGCTCAGACGAAGAACCACACAAGACATTGTGCTGCCCGGAGAAACAGAGGAAAGCGGAGCAAGGGACTCTATCGAGGTCAAACCAGCAGAACCTCGGGACAAAACTGTAGAGAGGGACGGAGAGGCAGAGAAAGAGAGTAGATCTAAGAGGGGCTCAAGAAGGAGGAGAAAGGAAGGATTTGAAGACGGAAACGAAGGGTGATCTTATAGAGAGAAACGAGCGGACGATAAAGCGGAGGAAAGTGCAAGGAAAGGGGAATAAAAAAAAGGGCGCATCGGAATCTCCACGGAAGAAAATGAAGACGGTTCTTGTTTGGCAAGGAGAGGTGATTGGCCATGTGAGGTGGTGACGAAATTTCCGCTAGAATCCAAGTCCAGCTGGTGAGCAACAACGACATTAAACTATTTAATCATCATTATGAGCAATTTATAAGTCAATCGCTAGTGCATGTATCTATGTCTCTTCGACCTCACATAAATGTACCCGTACGCGGGACGTGGGGCTGTGCCTGCTCTTTGGCTCTTCGCAGCAGCAAAGGAATCTTGCAGAGCATCAGGCTGGAGTTCCCCTTTGATTTTTTTATTGAATTAATATCATAAATAATTTCAAATAATCCATGTGATACCCTAAATTAATATTTAACTAATTTTTTTCACTATAAAAAATTCCACAAACAAATACATTTCACTATAAAAAACCACAAACAAATACATTTGTGACAAATTTACATTCCATTGGTCTTCGTTAAATATAAATAAAATCATGAAAAATTACAAACCAATATACATTTGACAAGTAAAGTGTAAAAACCCCAAATTAAGTATACCTATTAATAATCAATATTATCCAATTCAGTAATTTGACGGTAAAATTTAACGGAAATTAATTGAAAATAAATTTATCATAAGTGTATTAGCCCTTTTTATTTTATTAGATCATGAACATGGTTCAATCGTTTTTTCAACTATCAATTTTCTTATAGAGTTTTCATATTAAGTTTGCTATTATTCATTGATAAAATATAGTAGACTTCAAACATTAAATACCACTTATAGAAAATTACACCCTGTAAATGGAGTGCACAGTATCGAAATAAGAGTCAAATCAACAGAGTTATGTTGAACAGCTGCGCAAAAACTAAGAATATAAATCAAAATTACGAAAATTAGAAAGCACATATGCACTTGTGCAGCAAAACGCACATGCCAAGGCTATGTATGCATCACCAGACAGTAAAAGAGCAAGGCCTCGTAGCCCATGTGAAATAGAAAGACGACAAAAATGTCTTTCATTTTTGTATAGGGAAATGCTTGCATAACCGTGCCGTTTGATTCGAAAGTGGACGATCAAACCTCAGCCGCAAATTACAAAGATAGAAAAGATAAGATAGAAGTCACAATGGGGCCCTCCTATGATTTTGTGGTTGACATTTCACCGTGATATTGTCATCACTTAATCTACTGTCATGCTAGCCGCTCCCTTTTGTATACTAATAGCTAAACTAAGACATATACATTAGAAGTTCCCATAATTATTCAATACTTAGTTATTAAACTATTTCGATGTAATTCTGTATTTCATTGTATCGATGAAATTAGTCAAAACTTCAGCAATTCTCCCTCTGGCTTTTTATTTTTTATTTTTTAATTTAAAACTTAAGTTTGTGGGGAGTTGTCATAATAAAAGACAAATGCGGTGGCATAATAAAATAAAGCTCAAGAACTTTATCCTAATTTATGCTTTTGGAATATTTTAATCTAAAAAAATGGATTTATAATTTGAATTATTCGAATTGTTACAGATTATGTGGCTTTGTTGAATAATGAAAGATATATTCAGAAGTGCATTCAAAAGGTAGAACATATTATGAAGGGACAAAATCACAAAAGAAAACTCTAAACTATACTCACTGTGACATATTTAGTCCAATTTTTTTTTCTTACACCACAAAAACTCCAAAACTACATTTGTATGACACATTTATGCCTACTATGACACATTTATCTCATATTATTTTTTTATGACAAAAAAAACTTAAACTTGTACTCATATGATATGTTTACCCTAGATTTTGAGATAAATGTCTTGCATGGATATAGGTTAAGGTAAATAGTATTTCTCCAGAGATCATGGACTTTTGTGCGACACAATGGCACCCTCACCAAGTGCACTAGAAGGAATGGGAACCATGACATACAAGCCTCAACCTCTTCTCTTGAGTTCATGAATATCAGCAAGTTTGCCAATGAAAAAATGGTAGATGAGAGCAATAGCTTAGCCAAAATCTACTGAGAGCATAAATTGTACTTGATCTTGTCCTGTAACTAATTGCCACCAATGTTTGAGGCTTCTTGTGAACCTCATGAAAAATCCAAAAATGACATCAAATTTATCATAATTTGTGAGAGTTTCGGCATTTAGCCAAATATGAAATTATTCAAATCTTTCTAGCCATTTAGAATAAGGAATATCATCAACAGTAAAAAATTATTTTGAAAAATAAATTAGATTTTGGGATGGATTATTTAGTTGGATAACCTCTAACTCAGAAGAATTTGAATCCATCTCCTAATCTGGGATATCAACCATGAATATTGAAAAAGTGGTTGGTACAATAGGAAAGAATTCGATAACGAGGATCGAAAAAGAGAAGGGGAATGAAAGAGATACCAAGTTTGGTTTTGAATTTGAATCGATCGGAAGAATTTGTTCTGGCATAGTCTAAATATGATCTTTCGAAATAGTAGAATCAAGTTGTTTTTCTTCCTAATTGCCCATATCTCTTAGGAATGATTCCAATGGGTCGGATAACATCATTTGGTCTAACTTCTCCTTAGAAGTCGAAGATTCTTTGGGAATCTTTTCTTTCCCATTTTCTTTCCTTAGTTGGTCCATTTCGCATTTCTACAAAATTAGTTCTATCTCATATGGTAGAGGTTTTTGCAAGAGTAGAAAAGATTGAAGTGCTCTGTGGTGGTGGAAGAGAATACTCAGTTCATGGCATGGTCGGGAACTAATTAAATGGTTTGAGTTTTCCTTCTTCAAGAAGTTGGATTTGCCTCTTGAGCTTCTCTATTTTTGCCTTTGGGCTTTTGAGATGATAATATCTCAAATGTTGTCTAGATCTAGGGCATGAAGCCGTTTCTAGAAGTCTGAAAACATTTTCTTAGTGGTTTCATCATATCTCTTAAGATCTCTTTATACATCAACGATTTTGGAATCAATCATCTTGAAAGCATTGTTATATGCTAAAAGAGTCTCGATTGCCAATTCGGGACAACTTTAGCAACATGAGTTTTTTTTTTTTTTTTTTTTTTTTTAACCTTCCATGTTTGTCTACATCTATTGGTGTGGATATTATAGGAACAATACGATATCTTCCTTAAGGATCAATGAATTCTTAAGAAGCAGGGAAAGAAAGGCTAGAACTATCTCTGACAAGATGAGGAAAATCTACCTCTTGAAATATAGCGATAGATGAGCTGACCTTCTTCTCCTGATTGGGTGATGTTTCATTTGGAACTTTAAGTGGGTATGAATGTTTTTTTGCCCACTTTAGGATTGGCTTATATAATGAGGAAATGGTTTGTTTTTTGTGAGGAGGTGAAAAAGATGATGTAGGTGGTAAGCTAGTGGAACGGGAAGTGATGGTGTGTATGCTGGTGGTGAAGATAGAGCATAAGAAACCATGAATTGGAATTTATCACTCTTACCAAGGGTATGAATAGAGGAGTTTCCATTCAAATACCTTTGATATACACCATCTTTTGATTTTTTGGGTTTTCGCCTAGGTCTTGTAGTCGAGTCTAATTCATTAAGAGAATTTGTAAAGTAAGAACACTAACAAAGGATCCCAATTATAATGACCATATCGGTCTCTATAATAATGGATAGGATTTCCATTACTCTAGAAGTATTTAATAAGCTTCTTTAGATCTAGCTTAGAGATTGATTCTAGAACGCAATATTCAATCATAAATAGAGTTTGGAAGATGAAAGGGCTTTCTTCCTTTTCTTTGTGGAATTTGATAGCAACAGGTTTGTTATTTTGGTGTAGCTTTTCATAGTTGGTAATGCAAGTCTCCAAAAGGAGCTTTGCCTACTTCTCTTTAAAAATCTACCTGGTCATTTTGTATGGAGATGAACGAGGCATCTTCATTTTCATTTTGGAAATTTAGATCAAGAGAGTGATTTTGCACTCGATAGACTATTTGGTAATGTAGTGTTGCCGCAAATAAATCAATAGTCTGGGGATGCTTTGGTGAGTAGAATTTGAACCTTTAAAAAGGAAAACAGTTGAGGATCTAATAAAGTAATATTGAAGTTTAGATATAGATTTACAAAGACTGTCCTAGCATTTAAAGTGGTTTGAACGATGCCAATACAAGCATGTTGGTATTCTAGGAACCAAGTATCCAATAGGGTCATTCTGGCCACAACCAACAAGTCTTTTCGGCCATGGAAAGTGAGTACAAGACATACAATTCCACAGTGGATATGAGAGTATCCCTGTTAGGTCCACTATTTGGGAAATTTTAGAGGAATTTAGAGAGTAACAAATTACTTTTTTTTAGTGGTTGAAATGGGATGTTGATCGAACTTGGAAGACTATATGTACTTTTTGACTTATTTGTGAGTCTAGCAAACAAGATGTCAAATAGAAGGGATGGGAGAAAATGATGAGGCAAGTTTAGTAAAAGCATAATATGGGTTCATAAGAGGAAGTTGAGTTTTAGAGATTTTTGTGTTATTAATAAGAGAGACCTCATAAATATAGTCAATTTTAAAAGCATTTGACACACGAAAGTCTGAAAGAGAGGAAGAAGGTGGAAAAGAAGTAAGTGTAACTGGTGCATTTAAAGTTTTAGGGCCGTTCATGATGATGAGAATATCTTCTCAGCACTGGATTCACCATCTAAGCACATGGAACTAGCCAAGTTACAAATGAAGCCATGGCTTTGATATCAATGAGGGGATTTATGCTTAGAATTAGGGATAACTAGGTTAGTTGCAGCAAGTATGCTATCCCACAATAGACAACCTCTGTTCAAGCCTTCAAGGGATTGCCTTTTAGCTGTGAACTATTTGGAAATATGGATCAGAGCATAAAGTCGATCAAGGATGCCAAGATAGTAACATCTTTAACTTAGTAAAGCTGCATTTCTCAAAGGATCCTACTAGACTAGAGAAGAAAAAGTGTTTATAAAGACATTGAGAGATTTTGCATAAGCACACATTTTACTTCAATGGATTCTGCCTAACACATTACATCATCTTTGCCTTTTATAGGCATTAAGAGATCATAAACAAACAAAGACCATGCTCACAGGTCCGAAATCACATAGGCTTCGAGAATTCCTGTCGGGAATTATTCTAGGTGGTATAAGCAGTAACCGTGAGCAGTGATTTCCCTAACCTATTACTATAGTACTTTGTTACGAAGTGACTGTGCTATAGTAACTTTCGTTATAGGCCCGTCTCGCCATCTCGAGAGTTATAGTTATAATCTGAATCATTAGAGCCATGTATTGCTAGCCATTCTTCCTCATAGTGTTGTTCCATTCCAATGGCATCATCAAGAGTCTTGTTGTTATTGTGATAGGGTCCCCTTTGTGAGATCAATGCATCCCACATTCTTTGACTACTTGAAGCAAGTTCTTTATGAATTATGGAGTGTCTTGAAATGTCGGCAAGCATGATTGGATGGGGCTAGTTTGCTATTTGGGCATAATAAGAGGCTACGTTGGGATTTATTCAAAGAGATAAGGGCAAATGTCCTTGATCATATGGATCCTGAGAGAGAGGACCCCTTATTGGGCATAGAATGCTTGAGTATAGGATTTTTGAGAGGATTGTGCGGAATCATTTGTGTATGCCATTTATTGTTCTTGCAATGGAGGTGTCATTACTTGATTCTATGCTTGCTAGAGTTCCTTGAGTGCTTGTCTGCGCTTGCTGGAATTCATCGAGTGCTTGTCTGGTTTCCAATGCAAGACCATAGTAGTCCCATGGGACAGGTATTATGTAGTCTCATAACTCTTCAGGAATGGTCCAGTTTTCTTGGCATAGTACCCTTTGGAGTTCTGTATAGTTATACTCAATGGATCCGATGCAGCTTGGAAATGTTCTGTAAATACGAGCTTCTCGGAGAAGAGGTTGAGGCTTGTATGTTGTAGTTTCTATTCCTTCTGGTGCATTGGTGATGGTGCCATTATATCACACAAAAGCCCATGTTTTCTGGAAAAACCCTATTGTGTGTAGTTTTGGTTTTGCTCGAGGGGCTTTTCCTAGTTCTTGTACAAAGCGATATTTCCACATAGTAGGAGGATAGAACCAATTAGGTACAACTAAGAGGTTCCTATCACTTTCACTCCTTTTATTATGCCGAAGCGCAATCAGTTTGGTTAACTTGGTAATAAATTTTCTGGTGGGAAACTCAACGGCTATTAAGCACTTATTGGTTAAGAACCAAAACAACCATAGAAGCTTATTAGGAAAATCATCTTATTTCCATATTAATAAATTCATAAATAGATATTTGGAGTTTAATCCAAAAGGATAAATAATTAAGCTTCTATGGAATCTAAATAGATTTGTCTAGCATTACCATATGAGATTATCAAGATTTCCAATGAGGCTATCATTTTGGATCTGTTCAATGATCTCTTGAGGGTATTCCAAGCTTGACCAATCTCGCATTCTCTTAATCTTGTATTTCTCCTGTTATGGAAAAGCATGCCTGAAAATGTTTATGTTGATCTTTGTAGCCTTTGGTCTGAAGAGAAAATTTACAAGGACATTTTTCTTTACTACAATGTGTTTGGTTTTAAACGAGTATTTCGAAAACTATTATGCCTATTGGAGCAGTTAAGGATAGGGAATATGCTTTTGTTTAAACTTGGTCATTTGAGAAATGATTGGCAATAAGATAGAATTCAAAATTTTTTGTCATATTTTTTACTGCTAATATATCCTTAAAAGTAGAATGATAATGCATTTCGCTTGGAAAAACTTTCCACTTTTGTAAGCACAAATGTTTCACTTACCTTCAATTGATTCAAATAATATGGCTACCCAATTTTCGTCACTAGAATCGGTCTAGAGGATTCTTTTCCTAGTGGGTCATATTTGTAATGAAGGAAGATTCTACATTCCTTATTTTAACTTTGCAACTGCTTTGGTTTGAGCTTTACTCCAAAATGTATGATTCTTCTTGAGCATCAATTTTAATAGAAGTAATAATATTGCAAAGTTGGGAACAAAGTCTTGGAGATAATTAATTATCTCAAGAAATTATTGAACTTGCTTTGCCATGAAATTTTCCAATAGAAATTTTAACAATTCCTCAATAATGTGCGACTGGATAGTATGTATCTTCATTGAGGTACATGTTAAGAAATTCAATTTCTATCTGGGCAATGTTCATCTTTTTCTGAGAAAGTATGATTACGTATTTTTTCATGATATTTGCAAATTGATCAAAGAGTCGGTAATGGGATTTGTGGCATCCGAAAATTTTGTCGACCCTTAGATGTGCAATGGTCCGTAGCTAAGTGATGGAGGTATCATTCGGACTATGTCACTCATATTATTTACAAGCATTGATTCATATTATTGTTGGATCAATACATTGTGTTTAGTAATGGTTTGATTGTTGAAGAAATTATAGACTCATTTCTACATACTATCACTAGAAACTTAAGGATTAATTTTTGGAGGATTTGGGCCGTGAATTAAGGGTCGTGCGACCACAAACCCACGGGCCCATGCAACTCTACTCTTTCCCTTAATTGTCAACAAAATGGACTCTTTGGGCTTGATGATGCTCGATTGGAAGAAGACCAACAATGGCCACATTGCTACCTCCAATTTTGTCTCCAAGTGGCAAGAGAAATCTCCACATTTCCTCCACTTGTCCAATGCCGCTGCAGCCACCAAAAAGATCAACATGCAAATGATTACTTAGTGAGATTAATTAAGGTGAGAGGGGGGCGGATTAGTTGAGAGAGAGTGAGAGAGAGAGAGACTTACCGAACAAGTAAGCGAGAGAGTGAGATACTGAGCGAGAGAGTGAACAACGAGAGGAGAAGAGGAGAGAAGGATTGTCCTTAGCAATGCACGCATACCCCGCCGCCCGTCTTCATCGACGTTGAGTCACGCACGAGGTTCCGAGCTTCCTGTTTTGTTTGCCAATCGAGCTTGGGAGTGAGGCAAATAGAAGTTCATTAATCTATGTTATGCATGCTGTGATTATCTAATGAAGTGTTGGTAGATTTGAGAAAACGCTGAAATGGAAACTGCATGTTGGGTTTTTAGATGATTGAGATAAAGATTGAATGCCTATCCGTGGAGGATTAAATGTGATATTGTTGTTTTGTATTGAATTGAGCTAGATGAGTACTAGATTGAAGCTACTAGTCATTGCATGTTGTATTAGGGTCTTGCATGTCTCAAAAATTAAGTGTAAGATGGTTGTGTTGGTCGAGCAAGGTGTAGTGGTGGTTGTCGAGTGAGGTATGTTGCGGTAGATGAGCCGAAGTGTGAATATTTGCTTTGTATTGAATTGTGGAAGGTTTTTATAAGAGTAAAAACCTATTGTGATTAACCTTAGATGCTATGGAAGAATATTAAGTTGCTGTAAAAGGAATTGGTAGAGAAACTAATAGTTTGATGTAGCTAGAAACGAAGAAGACAATATAAGGTGTTCCTGTTTTAGAGAAATATAGGTAGAAAGCCTTTTATTTTGTGTTGCCTTGATTTCTAATTATGAAGATAAGGAAAAAAAATAAGTTTAAATGAGAGAACATTCATTAGATCAAGTTTGACATCTAGTTATAGTAAGATTAATGAGAAAATGTGTTGGTAAGAGTATTTACCTTGAACCAGTAAGCTATACTGTAGAAAACAGCATGACCTTTGATAATTCCACGAATTTTCTGTAATTTTATAGATAGAAATGGACTTCAAACCCTTAATGAAAGTTGTAGAACACATCCTTAGGAATAACATATCAAAATTTGAGAACAAGCGGAGAAAATTTAGTTGGTGAAATGAATTTTCTTTTGTAGGTACTAAATCTGAAAGTTAGTGCAGAATTTTGAAGGAAACGGCAAATTATTACTCTTTATACACAACGAATCTAACTTAGTGTCCTTCACGAAATTTCTTCATTTATGTCTCATCTATAACATACCAAAATTTTTTGAATTTTCTGAATTCATTTAGAGTTATTCTGAAATTTTCATTAAAACAGTGCATTTTGGTTTTTGAGCTGTTTTACTTTGAATTTGCTCAACTTGTTCAAAAAGGTGAATGCATCTTGAGTTGTCATTGAACGTGCTGGATTTTGGCATTCGACATATCATTCAACACCAAAGATATCAATGAAACTCATGTAATTTCAATGTCATAGCATTGAACATGTTTTTGGAAATTAAGATGTTAATTGTTGCCATTGGACCCTTAGGTCGATGATGCCCCAGGAGTTGAGATGCCCAAAGGATTGAATGAGACGATGCCTTGTGGATGCTCAGTGGCCCTAGTGGCTGAATGCCGGAGGTTTTTCTTTGGGAGCTTCGAGATGCTCGGTTATATGCTTGTCAGTACGTAAATCCGGAGGGTTGTGGTAACCATTTCCATAGCAAACCCTCGGAGGTTCCTCGTGATGCTAGGTGGGGTGCGAGATGCCTAAAGGTGCGACGAGACATGCTCTGGATGCTCGGTGGCCCTAAGTGGCTAAATACCGGAAGCTTCTGTGACGCTAGGGTTGAGTGCGGAATCCCAGAATGATGCAAACGTTGGTCCTCTAGGGGAATGAAACCTTTTGAATATTAAAACTAATGATTCTACAAAGTGTGCATATGGTCTGATTATATGACTAAATTGTATGGCATGGAATGGGAGGTGTCACAACAATTTGGCCCTATGATCGGGACTTGTGTGACTAGATGTGATGCATCTTAATCCTTTGAAATTGCGTTTGTTATTGCATTAAAGAATTTTATGATTTTGGTGCATGCTCATTTCTTGGATTTCATGTTTTGTCTATCTTGCATGAATCTAGATATTGATGGTACTGTACATTATAGCTTAATGAATCTTTTATTACCGAGTGGTTGTACTCACCTCGTTTGGGGACTAACATTTCAGACTAGGAGATATGCCTCTGCTACCAGTCACCCCCGGCACATTCTATGGTATACCAGTCGACATTGAGTGTGAGTGTACGGAGTACCATCATTCCGAGATAGGAGGGTTAGTCTTTGTTCGAGTGCAGGTACTGGTCTTGTATGACATTAGTTCGTCCGCCGGCCTATTGATTCAAGAGTTTTTGGTTGTGTTCGTCCGTCGTGATGGGATCATGCTAGAGATGTAGCCACCGCTGCCAACTGATGGACCAGGTTGGGTGTGATCGAGAGTGACTGTTAGCAGATGAAGCATTTTTGGATCGCCGACATTAACTGATAGACTTATGTATATGGCTATTTGAAAAAGAAAAGAAAAGGGGAAGTTGGTTGTCTTTTGGTATGTTGCCGGGTATAGAAAACCATGGTAAATTTTGATGTACCGACTAATGATATCTATCAAGTCTATGTAAATAAAAAGTGTTCGGCTTTGACTTATCTATAAAAATGTTTAGTAGGTGTGCATCATTTCTAATTTTGGGATAGGGAGATGCTAATTTTGCTTCCGCTATATAAACTGCATAGGGACCGATCTATATGATATAAACCCTCGAGACTTATGGACCTATTATAATTCTATAGTATTAGAGTGATATATTATCAGGATAAGTGAAAGGTAAGCGAACTGTGGTGATCTTAATGAATCGGGGGCCGTTCGGGGGTGCCATAGGATTCCTCATCGGGGCTGTAGAGTAAGATGTCATCAATGTAGACTGTTACACTTGATAAGATTTGCTAGAAAATTCAACACACGACCTTTTAGAATAAGGATTGGATTACTTTGAGGCCAAAAGGGAGGACCTTCCATTGAATATGTTGGTTTGGAATACAGAACCCTATCTTAGGCCTGTCTTTAGGATGAATGCTCAATTGCCAAAATCCAACTTTGAGATCAAATTTGGAATAGATGTGGACTTTGGATAATCCAATAAAAAGAGAATTTCTTGAGAGTAAAGAGAACTTGTCATTTTTGAGGAAAAGGTTGAGGAACTCATAATTTATCACTAGCTGCATTTTTTCTCTGTTTTGTTCAGCTTGTTTGTTTACATAAAAAGCTTCACAAACCCATTGAGAATCTAATATTTCAATAAGGCATTGGTGTAGTAGTTTTGAACATTCTTTTTAAGCAACGACGAGATGAGCTAGGTTCATTCCTATGTGACTCACCTTAGTGGGATTTATGTCTTCATTTTTTTTTTTTTTAAGGAAGACGAACAAAAAACTCTTGATTTTTCCACAGAGGATGAGGACATTTATAAGAGAATTTGGAATGGGGTTCTAAACAAGATTCCAACGGCTTTTGCATGATTGGATATATAAACTCATTTAAATAGAGAAAAGCCTTTAAATATTGACAAATTCGAGAACTGGCTTTTATACTTAATGCATTTTCCAAGAATGATTTGGAGTTGAGGAATTTGAGGCATAACATCCCAATCGATAATAGTAGTTATAAGAGCACCGAGAGAAAAATTGAATAGTTACTAGTGTAGTTCGCACATTTGTAATATATCTCTTGAGACAGAATTGAAATATCGAATATAGGAAGTCCAGTATCCTTTAGAAAGAACCTTAGTATCTAGAATTGAAGAACTTGCATCAATATCTATAAGAGTAATGACTGTGATTGGTTTAGCAAACTTTGAGGTAAGGATTTTTACAGGAAAATGAGGACAATGAACTTGACTTGAAAATATACTAGGGTCTTGCTCTAAAGGGGTGAGGGATATATGTAAAAGATCTTCAAAATCTAACTCAAAATCAATTTCACTAGGAATTTGAAAACAAGGAGTGACAAATAGTTTGCTCAAATGGATCTTCATTAATGAAAAATAATGATTCGATATCGTCATTTTCAAGTGAAATACCAATTTCAATTTCAATTTGATGTATCAAGCAGTTTTGACATTTTTTTGTCTAAGGGTAATTTTTGGCAAAATGACCATTTTTGCAAATGAAGTATTGAGTTAATTTATTGTGGTTTGAACAATCTTTCATTCTTCACAGAAATTGTCATTTTATCTTTCTTTGGAAATACTTAGATCCATGCTTGGATTTTCTCACCCAATACCTTTTGAAATATTTTTTCTTTTTGGAAGATTTTTTGCAAGAGCGATTACAAAATTTTTTAGATCACTTAATCTTCAAATTCTAATGCGAACAAGCTCCATCAAGTTCGTGATTGTCCGTGGAATAAGTTTTTATCATCGACGCCTTAGACATAAATCATCAAGGTATAAATGGATCTCTTGCTATATTTCTCCTAATGAAATATCCACAATTCTGCTTTACTTGTTGAGAAAGGATCTCTTAACTTGCCGATATAGTTCTCTGGGAATAAAGGCTAGAAAAACCTATTTCAAGCTTCTATCAGCTCCAAGGCCATAGAAGAATTTGAGCATTTCTCGATAATGCTTATCCAAATGCCTTTTATAGAGAGTGCAGTATTTTTTTTTTTTAAAAAACTATCTTCTTTTGAGCTCATGGAGGTCAGCAGGTTTGTCAATGAAAAAAATGGTAGATGAGAATAATAGCTTGGCCGAAATCTTCTGAGATCTTATTCTATAACCAATTGCCAACAATGTTTGAAGCTTCTTGTGAACCTCATGACAAATCCAAAAATGACATCATACTTATCGTGATTTGTAAGAGCTTGGGCATTTAGTTAAGTATGAAATTTTTCAAATCTTTTTGGCTATTTTGAATAAGGATAAATATATCACATGACTACAAGTTTGGGTTTTTTATGTTATGAAAAATGTTTGAATTTTAGGTAAATGTGTTGCAAGAATACAAATTTGGAGCTTTTATGTCATAAAAAAGAATAAATTGATATAAATGTGTCATAGTTTACCTAATTTAGGATTTTTTGATGGCTTTTTTAACTAAAAAGTTGAGTAACTCAATTTTTTCAATTTTCACTTTTCAAATTTAGTTGACTTCTTTATTCAGTGTAAATTTTTCTACTTTATAATTATTTAGTTTTAGAGGATTAATAAATAAAAAAAGGGATTTAGAGCCCTAGCACTCCTCCAATTCTTCTCGCCCACCAGGATTTCCCTCGGTTATTTGAGAAAACGAAAGGGAAATGATGCACGCTTGCATAGCATAGGGGATCTCGATATGTTGCCTCGCGATCGTGCGCAGCAGGGCCACGTAGGTTGGGTCCGCTCAGGTGCCGGGCACGTGCGGCTCAACACGTGACCGGGATGTTGAACGGCCCAGGCCCGCGCTTCCGTTCATGGGCCTTCGTCGAATCGGCACCCAAACAAACTGGCCCGACACTAATGGGGCACGCGGCGCTGCTAATTGGTCGGCGGTTGGTAGCGGCGGCAGTGCTGACCTCACCATTTCTTTAAATAATATTTCCTAATGTTTTGATCAAATTTTGATTGATAGCGAACATTAAATAAAAAAAGTAATATAATAATATACTCTGAGATATTCTCTTGTCTGACGTGATCGGGTATGGAGATAATATAATTTGAGGGTACTTTTTAATCATAATTAATTTTTATGGTGTAGGTTGACTCCTCAAAGTAGGGGGCAAATGAGTTGAAAAACTAAACCAGATTTTTTTTTTTAATTCTTATTATTTTTAAAATTTCAAAATCTTAATTCCCAATTTTTTTTCTTGCTTAGACTCAATCACACATGCTCATCACTTAGGCCTCTCACTCTCACTTCTCTTAGTCTCAGTCATGCAGTGCTCATGCCTCCCTCATTGCTTGATGCTTCTCGAATTTGGTTCTTGATGGTCATTATAGCTTCGTGTATGGAGATGATCATCATTTTGAGCTTATCACAAGCTTGTTCTAGTAACATCACTTGTGTAATAGTTTAAACTACGCAACAACACTTGCAGTTTTGCAGGAAATCAGGAAAAATAAAAATATAGATATGGCCAATTCTTGGATCCATTCAGAAATCGGATTGAATCGGTCGATCCATTTTTTGGGTGGGTCTGGGACCTAACGGGTCGGTTCCTAGTTTCAAGGTGGGCTTAAATCAGCCTCCGCTCAAACGATTGTGGGTAGTGATCTAATGATACGTGGCATGATGTGTTGGGCTTGGAAGTTGGATTGGGCTGCCCATTACGGGCTTGGACAGGCCACATCCTTATAGTTGCAGCAAACAGATAAGAATGTGTTTCTTATTACGTGCACTAGCGCTCTCGTCAAGCAACCGAGAGAGAAACAAGGAAAGCAAAATAAGTGATAAGTGATCTTCAAGTGTAAGCAGGCGATGCGATCTTGTTGAATGATCTACACGTCTTGCGTAAAGTTATTAACCATGCTTTCTTCTTTTCTTCTTTTTCCTGTTTGATTTACTATTTGAAAGAATCAAACTAAACCTTGTCCACCTTAGCTGCTTACATTTTGGCATGGTGTCGGTAACGCCAACAAAAGCTAAAAAGGAACAAAGAGTAACTAGACTAGAGTTATATATCAATTAATGAGAAAATACTAAAAACTTGCCCCGATTTTTCATCGGCTTCCTCTTTGCTACTACTTCTAGATAGAGTCCCTCATCTAAAAAGACCAAACTGTCGTTTTATAAATTCGAAAGCCCTCAAAGGGAGCGTTTGAGAGAGTTTTGAGAAAATTTCTTCGCATCTAGACAACGGATTTTGATTCTATGGGCTTTCACAGGATGAATATAGTGTAATAGATTTTGTCTCGGTGATATCCCTTTTGCTCCCAACCAATACCAGTCAATAAACCCCAGGGATGCCATCTCCTTTTGCAACCTCCATTTCGCCGATGTCAACCGATCCGAAGCCGGCGGATTTGCTCATCCTCTGACTTCGCTGCTTTGAGATGCCTCCGACTTTGAGTTCTCCATGAACCCTACCATCTCGACCTCCCCTCCCCTGGTCTGCGGTCCCCGCCCCTTGATTACCCTCCTATTGCGCAATTCTTGGCAACCCTTGACTACTCGATGCCGCTCGGCCATGGTTGCGCGACCCTTGGGCCTCCCTGACCCTAGGCAACAGGCCACAGATGTCATGCGACCCTGGCGCAAGGCAATGCCGGTTTCATACGACCCTAGATGAGGCAATGCCCTCATCCCTTAAGATCCTTTGCAAATGCCCAGCAACTGATTGTATTCACAACAGGGTAAAACATGAATACTAAAATATTAGTGATGGCGATTGAAAGAAAAATTTCTTTAGACCCTTAAAAGTAGCATTTTCGGAAAGTTGAAAGTCAAATTGATTCTTAGATGCTTTAAGCTTTGAACCATTGCAAAGGTAAAGCTCCACTTTGCGCCAAAAGCCCTTGATTTTGTATTATCAACCACCTTTAACTTTGGCTCAAGTACCTTAGTAGGCCCTAAGGACTTTGAGAACGGTCTCCCGCAAGCCCCCATCTCCCTTCACTACACCCTAATATCCGAGTCGCGGTCAACCTCCCACCCTACTGCGGCCTTCGTTGACTCCCCTCTTTGCTAATGCCGTTGACCTCTCCCCCTCATCTTGAGCTAAGATTTGGCGCGGCCATTGCGGCTGGAGGTCGAAGCTCCTACCATGCCGCGCCCGAGCTGCAACCTCCAGCGGCCATGGCGCGTGGCCCATGACCTCACGTCGAATCTCGTTCACTCGCTTGTCTTCTTGTTTAAAGCCCAAACAACGCAGAGTTCTCATATTCTTGCTCACTCTCCGATGCGAACCCATGGCCGTGTCCCCTTCACCGATGGAGAAAAGGAGACTGAAAGAGACGAGGGTGTCTGAGTGGGCTTGTGGGGAAGAGGGGTGAGGGTATTTTTGGAAAGTGAAGGTGGTCAGAAAAACTTGTTAGATACCATGAACAAATCTACTATCCGATCTACGTCAAGCAATACGCGGAGTAACTCCTGATATAGAAAACTTGTAAATAGGTGGATAATCAGATTGGAGTGAGATATATATAACTTGCAATTTTGAGGTCTCATTTTTATCATGAGGTGAAAACTCAAGAATATTTTCGATATTTTCTCTTAATCATATTAGAACATGAGATGAAATTCTAGGTTGCGCTAGCTTTTAGATGTCAACTGTCTAGAATCAAACTCATTGGTACTGTATCAAAACCAAACTAAATTTCATTGTTTCATCGAAGGGGAATCTCCAAATATTAAAAGGAAAAAACATATTACTTTTATTTTCGAAAATGTTAAGATTAGTATAGTCATCAAAAGGACTTAAATATAAACTTAGGCATTGAAGAAAAAAATCTCTATGAAAACTTTGAAATATTGAAATATGAGGAAAAATGTCAGAAAATCCTAAACCTATTACATTGATATCAATTTAGTCCTGAACCTTTTATTAGTCTTAATTCTAAATTTCTTTATTTTGTGCCAATTCAATCTTTCAGGCTGATTTTAGGAGGATATTGCTAACGTGGACATCAATCGGTTAACGTGGCACCACCGGCGTTGATGTGGATAATTTTATTAATTTTTTTAATTTTTTTCTTTATTGTTTTTATTCTCTTTTTTCTTTCTTTCTTTCCTTTTTTTTTTTTTTTTTTTTTTTTTTTCCTTTCTTTTCTAGCGCCAAGCATTGACCATAAGTGATGGCTGGCCATAGGTGATGGTCGACCACCAGACATGGGAGCAAGAGCTGGCCTCGCTCAGGCGAGGTCGTCATCGCTTGCTACCGGCAAGGCCTAACCAGGTGAGGCTAGCCCACCTTGCCATGTCTGGTGGATGACCATCACCTGTGGCGGATGCTTAATGCCAGAAAGAAAGAAGAAAGAAGAAAGGAGAAAGGGAAAGAAAGAATAAAAAATAAAATAAAATAAAAATTATAAAATTTATCCACATCAATGTCGGCGAGCTGGTGATGCTATGTAGGTCGGTCCAACATCTACGTTGTTAATAATATCCAGTCAAAATTAGTTGAAAAGATTGAATTTGCATTAAATAAAAATGTTTAGAATTGAGTTGGCATAAAATAAAAAGGTCTATGACTAAATTGACATGAAATAATAAGATTTATGATTAAATTGGCATTGCTAAAAATGTTGATTATTAAATTGGTATAAATGTAATATGTTTAGGACTCTGACACTTTTCTGTCGTAATATCAGTGTGATTGATGAAGAGACAAAAGACCAACATGGTCCACAATGTTGGATTTGATTGCCTTGAGCTTTTGAAGAAAGCATATCATCTTTGGTTGGATGCCTTGTCTTTTTCTGAACCAAAAACTTACAAGTGGGGTGGTACTTTAAGTCGTCTTTTTGGGATTGTTTTGCCATGTCTCGGATTTCAGAGAGGATACACATTCACGAGGGAAAGCATTGACCAGGCAAAGACATCCAAGAGACAAAGGAACCCAACAACACTACTTTCTTCTTAGTCAAATTTTGAACGTGACAGTGTTCTTTGGAATCTTTGAATGGATGTGCAAAGATGGTAATCGAAGGACCTTTATAAAGCGGGCACAATTACCTAGTTAACCCAAAACTTATTGTAAATATGTCAATTTAATCTTAATAGTTTCGATTTTACCTTTGCACAAAATTCTAATGTAATTATTTTGGTTAATTTTCATTGAAAATCGTTGACATGGTGGTCTGGACATTGCTAGCCATCTTATGTGACATACTGCCACATTAGTGAATTCCGAAAAATTAATTGGAAAGAAATTAGAATCACGTGTAAAGGTTTAAGATTAAATTAAAAAGTTTGTAACTTAATTAGTATTTGTATAATAAATTTATGACTAATTGGACAATTTTCCTTATATAAAGCAATTGCATCACCGGGAGCAATTATGTTAAGAGCTGTTCTAGAGGCCTACCTTAAGCCCCATCATTGAAGTACAGTTTCAATGCAATTGTTTTGAAGGGTAAACTCGAAAAAAGAAAAGGAAAGGAGGAACAATAATATGAGCAGTAACTTTTCTTTGGCCAAATCATGTGCAGCAAATGGCAATGAGAATCAAGAACCTTCTGAATTACTCTAATCTAGCTACTTGCAGGGAAAAATAAGTATTTAATAATAAAAGTACCTTATGTACTTACTCAAACTACAAAAATTCCAATTACTTAATCCCCAATACCCAAAAGCTATTGAATTATAAAAAGAAAATGGGTCTCCTATGGAGTTGGCTACTTGACTCTATCTAAGACTAAGCTAGCTGAAAGCCAGGGCTTTAAAGAAATCGAAAGTTTCGACTTAATGATGATGATGGGACCCTAAAGTTATCAATGATGGGCCAATTTGCTTTTGGTTAGAAATTCTAGTTTATGGGAGAGATTTAGAATCATTTAAACCAATTCAAGAAGGAGAAGCACTAATGGTGGCTAGTCCTCACTAGCGATGATGTGGTCTACTGTCCTCGCTCCCTTTTGGGTTTTGTCTCTACTACATGTTCTTTATTCCGTTTCAATTTTTTATTCGTCATGATTTATATGCATAAGTGTTTTTTTTTCTTTTTATAGTCGATATCTATTTTTGTAAACATTTGCATCTAGTTAATTATTTTCTGAGATGCTTTGACACCAAAGGCATAAACCCTTTTCAAGTCAACAAAGCTATGTCTCTCATTTCACCAATTTTCTGTCTGAATGGATTTACTTTTTACATCAAATCTCTTTGACTACTTATTTGTACTGACATGTGACAATCAAGGAGAAAATGTCATCTTTTGAGAAGCTAAACAATGTCGACTAACTTTACTTTTTGGTGATTTGATAGACAACAGGAATTACATTTAATGAAGCACAACAAAACATATGATTATCTAAATTTTTTTAATTGTAATTTGTCTGGTTTGGTACGGTATTTATACGTAGAAATTATTGATGTGAACCAACACAATGAAAATTTCAAATATAGATGATTGACCTAGACAAAAAAAAACGTAGACCAAATTTTTACCAAAAAAAAAAAAAAACGTAGATCAAATATCACTATATTAAAAATTGACAGCTTACTTCTTCGATACATAAGAAACTTTTTTGTGCTCGTCATCCAATACAAACAAAGAGGTTACTTATTCTATGCTAGTTTTTCCTGAATGAGACAGGCTAGAAATTTGTAGGTTGAAGCTATTAGCCCTCCTACATAATTTGTATGTGATACATGGGTCTCATCAGACACCACTCGTGTCCACAGGATTAGGTGGCTATCACTTTATTCTTGCAATTTGTCGTTTAAATAAAACGAGGGACGATCTTTCGTGTTACTCTCTACAAAACTCAAATGTAATTTATTAGTTATATACTGAAAAGGAAAGTTCGATACAATTCATTGGACACGCTCTGTATTATCATAAATTACTCTAAAAAGATACCCTCCTTAATTTTTTTATTTATTCATAAACTGTAATGACATCCTCGTCAGGAAGTACCTAAAATACGAAAAATAGTACAGCTGCGAAAGCTTAGCTTAAAATACTTGTAATTTATTAAAACTCATCAAACGTACCTTGAATTATTGCTAATCCACTTATATGTGTCTACTGACATGGTTAACTACAGAGGGAGCGTCGCAACATTTTCACGAAAATACGAGAGATCTCCGAGTCATTTTGTGAAAAAAAAAATGGAGGTTAAAAATGCCGATTCATTTACATTCAGTAGGGGATTTTTTTTTTTTTGGCGTTTGATTCACATTTATTTGGGCGAAACTCATGACACTACGTGTTATTAGTTCTATTAACTTATTACAATTGTTAAGCGGAGAGAGACCGCATTAATAAAAGAAACATTAAAACCTTGTAATGTAAGATTATATCTAACACGTCCCCTCGTTTAAGCCAGTTCATTATGTGCACATGGCTGACTCTATATTACGAAAATGGCAATGCTCCTATATTAAATGAGCAAGCTGCGAATCCACTGGGAGCAAGTTTTTTTGATAAGGAGTCCTAGGATTTGAATCCTTAACTGGTGCTAGGTGAAGGAAGATTAAATATTTGCATAAGGCACATTAAATCAACCACGTAACTAAGCAATGTCGGAATATATCTAACATACAATTAATGATGCATCGTCAACCTAAACTTCCTAGTGACTAGGGGGAAAGAAAGAAAGAGCAACTTGGGTGCTTTGATATGAATTCATAAAGGTGTATTTAGGGTGAATTTTCATTTGTCAAAAAGTACTTATTGACTTCTCCTCAAACCAAATGTAGTTTTATTTCATAGAAAATTACAAAATGAACATTTGCATTACTAATTACCTTTTTATAAATTTGATTTCGAACAGATTAGCTGTTAATACGTGCATACTGTACATTATTCAGGTGTTAAATATTAACTAGAAACCAAATCTCTAATGCTAAAAATCAACTTAAGCTAAATTTTAATACACAAGTCATATAGAAAACACTAATTTTCCAAATCAACAATAAAAACTTTCTATATGATGCACCAATGGAGTTTTAAAAACGGGGAAAGTGTACTTCTAAAAATCCTGTTGTTCTATCAAAACGTTTCACAATTCATCGGAAATTGTTGAGTTAATACCTGCTATTAACACATGGCACCTACATGTGCAGGCTTTTCATGCAAATCATAATTTTGGTCTCCCTACTATTTGGAACGACCAATTTTAGTCCTCGTACCTTTTGTTATAAACATGGCCGATTCCCGTATTACTTTTCACTAAAATGTGAAAAGTGTCAAATCAAGACAGGTAGTTCTTACATATTAAAGTGTGTCCAATCTGATTGACAATTCTATCAAGAGTGATACCCTCAACAATAGTATCCTCATTTCAGGTCAGATCCATATAGCTGTATATAGGACTACGTTTACAAAAAAGTAAATAAATTTATATATTCTAATCAGAACTTGAATTCACTGTCTAATAGGCAAAGTATTTTAGACAGTTTATTGGAATTCTTCTTTCACTTGAATATTAAATGGCTTTTAAAAGAGTTTCTTCACTAATTTACTTATAAAAACGTCGACATTTACTATTACAACCTATACACATGTCAAGTAAAAATAATTGCCAACGTCATTTAAGTCTTATTTAGAATGAAAATGTTAAAAATCATACTTAAAATCTCATCAATGAATGATATGTAGACTAGTATTGTTGCAAAAACAAAACACAAGGTCTAAAACAATTCAAAAAGTATAAGGATAAAAAGTGTAGCATGCTTTAGCGACTCGTGCATGTAGGCATCATGTTTTAGTTGCTAGTGCTTTCGACATATTTTGAACGGAAATTTGATGGAATGACCTAAATTGTTGACATGACCAAAAGTGAAATTCCCCTACACTATATGGGCAAAAAATGTTTTTTTCTCCACAAAAAAGAAATGATTACAATAGCAAAATTAAGCACTCCAAACATATGCAATTTTTTTTTTTAAAATTATTTTTGTAACTGCATTCATTTTGAGGAATTAAAAAAGTTCATTAAAATCTTCTTGCAAAATTCCAGTAAAAATCCTAGTACTAGAGGGGCAGTTGACGAATCTGTATTTAGTAGAAGCGGGTCTCCAAGGAAGATTCGTGAGACTAAGGGATTACACGTTTAACTTTAGCATATGCAAGAATTGCAGAACATGATGCAGGACCAGCTTTCGTGACATGAATCTTGGAAGGTAGTGAGACTAGATAATATGGGGAGACCTGAAAAAGAATGGGATATAAATTAAAGAAAGGCATTGAAAAAGATTGGAGAAAGGCAAATGAAAAAGAAAAGGGGGAAAAAAAAGAAAAAAAGACAGAACAGCAATCGAAATGAATAAAGTAATAGAGAATGGTGGGGATGATGTTAGGGTAAAAGGAGAAAGTGCTAAAAGCAAAGTGAAGCTATGCCCATACTCTGACGCTCACACTCCCCCATCATCTTTTCCTCTGACCTGAAACTTTGGTGGGGGCCTCCCCAAATTTTCATTATTATTCACTCCATCAGACATTTCTGCCAGAAGTTGCAATCCTGCTAAGTTTTATAATCTCCAAAGATGCTTCAAGAAGAATACCCGACTGTCATGCTTTAAACTCACGTCGTGACTGAGAAAGACGTACGACGGCTTGAAATGCGAAGGAGAATTGTCAAATGTAATCACGAAAATGCGCGAGTATGGGACGTGCTCACGTGTGTGGATTAAGAGAACGACATAGGTTCGACTTGGCGTGCACAAACAATAATCTCTCTTTTCGCCACTCAGCTTGAATTTTTGGCTTGCTTCTTCACTTATTCAAGAGGTTACTGGCGTCTTTCGTAAGCTCACTGTTTATTAGCATCTTACACATGTTATGCATGCATGTATATTAAAAGAGAGAGAGAACCTCTAAAGTCGACGCACTTGGTAGGCGCATGCCAGAAATTTCAATTTAGTTCCTGGAGATCGACTGTTCAAATCCCGTTAACTGTGTGCAGATTATTCGAGATCAGGCAACATGCAAAAAATTATGAACTTGATTGATTCATGGAACTCTGCAAGATACTGCATGGGCCACCAGGTTTCTTTGTGTGGTTTTCATTTTTATGGTAAAGAACCTTTACTCGTGCCGCTATAGACTGTGACAGAGAAATGACACGAAAATGTCCCCTCACGGAGCTCTGAAGCATCACCATAATGGGTCGTTTGAAAATGTAGTCAAAGGAAAAAAGGGTTAAAGGGTTAAAGGAGCTTTAAATTACTATCGTTATTTTTTGTTCCACACGAGCGTACTGAGCACATGAACTAAAAGCGATCACAGAAAAGCGGGAGAAGAAAAGCATCTTGCTGTGCGAATCTAGCCATTGACGGACCTATAGCTTTACAGTCAGAATGATAGAATACTACGAAGTTCATAACACAAGAATCAGGCGAAAGATGGTGGTAAGTGTGTTCAAGATAAGAATCTCAAAAGAATATGTGAAGGATGAGGCTCTGTCTTCTTCACCATCGGATGTGGATTAAGCATTTCTCAGTATAAATTGCAGTGACAAGGAGAAGCCTCACTATATTGCTTAAGCTTTGTTGTGTTGCCTGACAAAAGGAGGAGCAGAGCGTGCTTATTTTTAAACACCAAACCCTAGACATATGCACAGTATGCTGGGAGGAAGAAACACAGATTATACAATGCAAAGAGAATCCAAAAACTAAGAGTTGGACTGAAATAGAGTTGTCTAATGGGTTTGCTTTAGAGAAGCATGCTTGAAATAGGAAAATGAAGTGCTGAAAATAACCTTAAAAGCTTCAACATAGTTTGGGATGAAGAGGGCTCCTGATTAGCGTCCCTACCAGCATTTTGTCCATGCCCTAATGGAGTTCGAATGGGAAATTTAGTATTAAATTTTTTTCTTCATGAGTGTGTTTGCCATATTTGTTCTTAAAATGGCTCCAGAAGGTCGCAAGCAATGATGATTCCTACACTGTGATTTCCCCCAATTAGTGATAAGAAAGACAGTTGTTGAACAAGATGATCTAAATCAATGAGATGAGCCTTTGATACCTTCATATTCGACGGAAGCATTGGGTCAAAAGAACAAGAAGTAGCAAGGTGATGAAGAATATTATCAAGAGATCGTAAAATTTTATAGAACTACTATCAATTATATTAAAAGAAGTATTAGATGAATACGTTATTTGATATTTGAGTAACTTAACAGAGATATATCTATAAAACAAACAATTTTTGCTTGACTTTTATCAATTGTAAATTGATGAATATATACGTAGGTGCACGCGTGAATCACAAAAATATTGACTGTTTGACCCCTTTAGTCAATTTGATTTGAATTCCTAATTCCACTTCAACTGTTTCCTTTTTAGCACCAGACCCAGGTTTTCCACCAAAATCAATTTCAGTCTTCGTTTCAAGTTTTCGTGAAAATGGGTCCGTGAGACAAGATAAAACAAAGAGGAGACCCTGTACGCAAATTTTGTGCGAAAGAAAAATCCTAGATGGGATTAACCTACTATCCTAATGATGTAGGACGCTATTGCGCAGCAAAAATAGGTTAAGTATCCTCGAAAGGAGAGGGAAAACATATCGCAAGTAAAGGAGGAAATCAGGAAAAAAAAATGAAGATAGAGAGAGGAAAGGGGAAGGAGACGCCAATTCTTGGCTACAAGCAGACTCAATATCAATTCATAAGCAAATGACACCAATATTTAGAATGTATTCAGTGAAAATAGAGATAAACAACAGAAAAGCAACGTCATCACCCAAAATCCTAATGAGACAACTACAAATTAAGAACAAAGGGAATCAGGTTTAGATGTAATCTTGGCATACATCTGGTGATGCATATAATCAAGTTACACGTCTTTGCGATAATATTTGGTCGGGAGCTTTCAGAATTCTTATGCTTACAATATCAAATGTTTTTTTTTCCTGTCAGTTCAAATCGAACAGGTTTAATTAGTTAACCTGCTTCTACTAATTAAACTCACAATATAGTTGCGCCAGATAAAACAGAATTGGTCTTCCACCAAGACATTAAATGGTTGTAATGCAAATTACTAATTAACTATGGCCCCATTTAAAAAGATGGGCAAATGAGAAATCCTTAGAAGAAACTATGGATACGTTTGGCATCTTGTGACCCCGAATAAATGCTTGTTATGAACTCAGGTCGCATTAATAAAGCATGCACAAGTCATATTTATGGACTAAACATGTGATTATATGAGGCCTGTTATTAACTTTATAAATTAATCAAATTTACTTGCTCATAATAAAAGCACAATTGTCAGTTTCTGGGCATTTGACACGGTTCTTTTCCTTCACGATGGTTTCATGGTTACAGAAATTCGAGGTAGTCATGTTTTAATTAAGGTTTTTTCTACATTATAGTAATTCATGTGTTGTTAGGCATAATTTGGGATTCAACTCAAGAGCATATAATTGAGTCTGCGAACTTGAAAACTTTTCTCCAATCTTTTTCTATAGATATGAATCACATCGATCATATCACCGCTTCTTGTCCTGTAAGGTCCATGTAACTAGCTTATTTAGGGTGAAGTCTTGGGATTGTATTTTGATCAAGTTCGATGCGCTCTTGCCGAAAACGAGTTGCGATTGCATTCTAACATATCATGATAAGTATGGAGAAGGGGATTGTACCGACCACCACCCTTTATACACTGAAAGAGAAAGAGAGAGGAGAGAGAATAAGGTAATTATATAAAGGGTTTTCATCGACATGTGGGGAGAAGAGAGAGAGAGAGAGAGAGAGAGAGAGAGAGAGAGAGAGAGTGGGAGTGGATGCCATCATTTCCATTCGCAGACTGGGTGGAAAGCCTTGGGATTGAAGGCATGGATCTTAATCATGGCATTAGTCCAGCATAATCATCTCCCTGTAATTGCAGTGTGCCAGAAACCAAAGCTGTGTTTGAGAGAGAGAGAGAGAGAGAGAGAGAGAGAGAGAGAGAGAGAGGCTTATCAAGCTCATGCCGAGAAACAGATAAAAAGTCTTCCTCAAAGAAAAACAAACCCCTATAATTAAAGTTGTAGATGGACTACATCTACACTTTCTCTGTTCCTTTCTTTTCAAGTTTCATACTTTACATGAAATCTCTCTGAAAGAGTAAAGTGGAGAGAGAGAGAGAGAGAGAGAGTGGAGGACAAGCATCGGGTTTATGTGGGGGTGTCACCTGAGAGACTGTGTTGATCAGCAAGAGATTCCTCTTACATCTGAGATACTTGTAAGTGTATTAATTACTCATCCTTGGGATTCTCAAGAACTTATTTAAGAAAAAAGTCATTCTTGAAATCCATGGAATCTGCAAATCTCCATCAACAATACGATCAATTTCAAGATCACCATGCTGGGTCGTCTTCTTCTTCTTCTTTAGACAGCCCCTCTTGCTATGGATCAGTTGATAACTCCCATTCTTGGACACCCAACACCAGCTTCTTGTAAGTACACAACCTCTGTCTCTCTCTGTCTCTGTCTCTCTCTCTCTCTCACACACACACACACACACACACAAAACACACGCAGACACAGACACAGGCACAAACAACTTTTGCTTAATGACATATGTGCCATCATGAAGTTGGTACAGATTAATCTTCTTGGAATGTCTTCCTCTTCTCTTTTCCCCCCTTTATTTGATGTACCAATCGAGATTTTATGGGGGAAGTTTCTGATAGTGGGGTTCCTACTTCCTTGGTTAGCTAGTGATTCTCGGTGAAAAGAAATGAACTTTACTACTATTTCTTTGGCATTATGACACTTCTACTCCAAAACAAGCAGTAACACTTGCTTCATTGCTGTTCCATTTTCACTTTCCTTGGCATAACAATACAATCTTAGATAAAATAATTGTGAATTTCTTGGCATGCTAACTAGTGTTAATCATTATTTAGCGCTTAATGTACTTTGTTTTGGGATGCTTATATGCGCAGGAATGCTACTGGAAACTACTTGAACTCCAATATTATAGTAGCCAACTCTGGAGCTGATCCAACTCCGAAACATGGTATTCTCAACCCTCTTCTCCAAAGTTCCTCGGTCCAAATCGACCATGGATCTCACTTGACAAGAAACAACTCATCAGTTGAAGCATTCAGCAATAACGTAGACCTCGCATATGGTGTCAAGGAAGAGCTCTCGGACTCTTTAAGATTTACTGACCTGCTCAACAGTACTCAATCTGGCATTGAAGATTTGCATCTATATCACAGCACAAGTCACGTGAAGAACACTGATGAGGCGAGGGATGACCTGAGCGAACTCAGCCAGAAGCTCATGCTCAAGACTTTGACCTCCACTTGCCAAATTAACCTTAATGCATACTCGCCCGGCCGAGACTTCTTCTATCCAAGCGCTCAACACTATGTTCGACCAGGGATTTTCAGCCAGATTCATCCAAGCATTGATGTTTCGAATTTTAGTCAATCACGGGGTTCGATGTCAAGCTCCTTGGACATAAATTCTCCAGCATTTGATCCCATGAATGGAAGATTTAGTGGCGGTATTGCAAATACAACGCAAGGGACTAATCTTGGAATGAATAGAGAAAGCCTTGCTTTTGGCCTTCAGCGAATGCGGCAATCAGCGCAACATCATGATCGAGTAAGTTAGTATGATTTCTCACTTGTCGTGTTTTCTGCCATGTGAAAATGAATAAGCTTATGAATTTTCCTTTCTGTTTTATCTCATTACCTAGCATTATTCAACTTTCTTAATGGTTTTTTCAAATTGGATATGTTAGTATTTATTAACATCTTGTCTGTCCCATGAGTCTCTTTTTAAGTTATTGCAAATCATAAGTTAGATTGAAGACCATCAAAAAATCGTCTAGCTGACCACATTTACTTTAAAAAGCTTAAGTGTGGTCCTTTCTTACTAGGCTGTAAATGCAAATTAAGGATATGCATTTCACACTTCCACTATTTCTAGCAAAATAACATGCTCTCTCCTTGGAATTGATTGTCCATTTAAAGCAATTCTCCACTTGGTTAGGTCAAATGGATGCTAAGGAATTTTTACTGCAAAATTGCATCTCCTCTACGAAACTTCAACAAACTAAGAGTATGGACAAAAGTACCCATTCGATTACGGACAACTTGTTGACAATTTATTGACTTGCCAACCTCACCTTCTGAATAAACTAAACGATTACAAAGAATGATTGTCAGCGACGGAGCTCGCTTACACCTCTATCATCCTCTCATGCTAACTTTATTTATTGAAAAGAAAGTCGGCTAAAAGGACTTTCCCGAACCAAAAGTAAATAGCGACTTTTTACTTAACTAGAATAATTGTGTATGTTACATAAGTATATACGCACTTCTATATCGCTGTGCATGCATGGATTATCCATGTAAACGTCCATAACTATTCATGAGAACGAAAGCTGAAGAGACTTGATTCTAGGAATCATTATTCACCTTATCGCATTTGGGGAAAGCCTTTTGTAGAAAGCAAGCACAGATTATGACGGGACTAGTAAGTTAGTCCTACTGGTTTCAGTCGAAGAAAATATAAAATTTCACTTTGGTAATGTATGCTATTGGACAGTCATTTTTTCTTTTTTTGTCTGTTTGGGTCAGAACTACTATGCCGTTTCCCTGTGTAGATTTTTCACTTCCAGTTACGAATTCGGACATCTTTTTGACCCCTTGCTATTCTTTTAAATGAAGACACCTCCGGTTTTCACTGCAAAGACGACAGAGGCAAAGAGACCCGGCAGTTCTCTGGAGCCTAACAAGACTAGTGGCCCCCATCATCAGGTTGCTCCCAAGAAAACAAGAGTAGATCAGTCGACAAGAGCTGCTTCTGCACCTTTTAAGGTTTCCAAATTAATGATGGTAGATTTTCTCAATGAGGTTTGTCCATTTTCATTTCCAGAATGCTTACACTATTTTGTGCGGCAACAATGTGGACCAGGTTAGGAAAGAGAAACTAGGGGACAGGATAGCAGCTCTGCAACAGTTAGTAGCCCCCTTTGGCAAGGTTAGTGTCGAATGTTTCTGCTTGTATTTAGATCATTGCAGTAGACCTAGAGAACTCTGAATGCAAATTTTGCCCGAAACTTCACACACGCATATACTCAAGAAGTATATGTGTGTGTAAGTGTTTTGTATCATACATAACCCACAGATACTCAGAAGAATTTGGCTGGCAAGGGGTCGCTGGTCCTTGCTAGTCGTCTTTATGCATTGTGGTGCCTGATGGTGAAGCAACAGATGGTAATGTTCTCCATTATAGTGGCAACAAATGGGAGGGGTTGTGTGAATCAAAAGTTAATCTAGTCATATGTTTTCTGGGTTGCACCGAAGCCATCTCTTATTCAACTGCATTTGATATAAAAAAAGTTCTTTTGAAAAGAAAGGGAAACGTTGGTTACATAAACCGATATTCTCTAGAAGAATGAAATTTTTATTCGGGTTATTATAGCCAACTTGGAATTGCACAGCAAAGTGCTGCAAAAAGAAGAAAATGAATAAATACTGAGCTAGCCAAATACACAAAGCTGATAAGTAATTCTTGAGGTTCAAATGAAATGTGCCGAGTTCCAGCTTCCGAGCGTTGTCATTTCCCATATGGGCATTCAGACCCCAAAATCTGCAATTCAGGGGGAAAAAAGGCACAGCACAAGAAAAGGAAAGAGCATGTTTGTAGGGCACGATACTAGCTGTATTTTTCTGTTTGAGTTTAGCGTGAAACGGCGTGCGCTTTCTGTGCATGTTGGCGGGGGGATGGAGAATATTTCAGACAGACACAGCATCCGTACTGATGGAGGCTATTGGATACATCAAATTCCTCCAAAACCAGGTCCAGGTACTTGCTTCCCCATTCTCTTTCCTCTGCACACCTTGTCTGTCTTATTTATTTCTTAACTCCATTCATCGGAATCAGAGTCCAAGGAGTCTTTCCATATTGTTTTGCATATTAAGTGGAGACAAGCTCTCTCTCTCTCTCTCTCTCTCAACAAATATTGTCGATGGAGAAACTAGACTAATCTATAAAGTCCATCCACAAATTGACAGGGCATCAAATGGGTATTCCAATATTTCACTTTTCTAGAATGACCAGAGAACCAATCTCAAGTAGGCCAAAGTCTAGATAGGTGGTTTATACATGGAATCATATGATGGCGTGGGGAATTGAATATGTATCGTTCATCTAATCCAGGCACATATTTTTATGTAAGGTCACCTATGATGTGTATATTTGTTTAAATATGTAGAGGAATTATTCACATATTTAAGCATTGAGTACTTATAATTTTCTATAAGCAAGAGGGTGGGAAAAAGGCTGATGAGTTCATTGTAACTAGACTTGTCAAAATGAGTTATAAATCTATTTTTTAACTTGAGTTGTTTTATGAACTGTTTATATTTAGTAAATGAGTCATAAATGAGTTTACAATGATAAAATAAAAAAAAAATATGAGCGTTAGATGGGTTTACAATTTACTTAGACCCAATCCGCCTTTGTGATTCTCTTTTTACCGTTTCTCACCCTCATTTGATCTCGCACTTATTCACTTGGCACTCTCACTTGAATTTGGATATGGGTTTTCACGTATTGGATTAAATATGAGTGTTTTAATAATATGGATTATGCGTTGGGGGATATATGAGTTACTAAATTTATATTGCAAGAAAAATTAGTCGATTTGGATCAGTCTATTTTTGACTTGATCCAATCCACGTGTTTGGTGGGTCTAATTGTGATTTCTCGACTCTCTCCACCATGTCGGCCCTTGTCATTGCAACCTCCGTTTCAACCGTGTGCCATCTTGGTGGCGGTGGATGGGTTTGCATGGGCGAGGGATGTGTAGACAGAGAGCCCACATAGAGAGTGATGATTTAGATAATTCCTTAATCTATTTACATGATTCCGACCATCTGTTCCAATTAAGATCTCTTCGGTTTGTCATCTACTTCAGCTCACCTCCAAAAAAGGATCGTGATCTATTCGACCATTTGTATTTTGTTTTTTTGGTTCTTTTCTTGATGTGAAGCCAGATCAGCATGATGTGTACAAATTTTATGACTAGAATAATGTCATGCCAATGATTTGATGGCGTCAGTATGGAAATGACTTCATTACATAAATTGCAAATTTACAGGCTAGACTGTCCAAAGAATATTCTCTATGAAATGATTTTCTTAATTAGGCACTAACCCGACAATTTGTTTCTGTCAGACATTAAGCGTGCCATACATGAAGGCTTCCCGCAAGGAGGCCAACCGATCGAGGCAACGGGTAAGATATAATAAATCACTTCCATTTGTAGATCTTTCATCACCTTGTTAGGAACTTGATCAATTGGCTATATTCATTGAATCACTTCCATTTGTAGATCTTTTATCACCTTGTTAGGAACTTGATTGATTGGCTATATTAATTGAAGCTTTCTCTAGCTAGGTTTTGTTCTAATGAACTTTAGTAGCCTATTTAGCCAGTGAATTGAACCATTTCACACGAAACACTTCATTAATGGTAGTCACATACCAAAAATTTCAGGGTCCGATAGAAGATGAAGATGACGAACAGACGACCCGAGATCTTAAAAGCCGGGGGCTATGTCTCGTGCCGCTATCGTGCATGTCATATGTTGCCGCCGAGGGAGGCAGCGGAGGTGGCATTTGGCCGTCACCCGCCGCCCAATTACCGCAGTAGTGAGACTTCACAAGCTGTTCATCTCCGCTTGGATGGCTTGAGCTTATCATCTAGGTTCTCTCCTCCTACATCATATCTGGAGCAAATTTGGTCATTCTGAAATAACCACCACTTCAGCATGGACCAAGTTTGATCCATCGATTTTTTCCCTCCTGATGATAATGTAACTTCAGGATTTTTTTTTTTTTTTTTTTTGGCCATGCACATTCGGTCCGTGATGAGCAATCATCATCGAAAGTAATCAGAAAATAAATCAACTAGTTTATGAATTGCGCCATTAATATTTAGATTTGCTTTGTCACCAATTCTCGCGCCATTTTGCATAAACTATTTCAATCGAATAACATTCGCACATTCAACACGTGCTCAATCTGTAGCTCGTATATGTGCACATGTGTGTGTATGTATGTATTGTAGATGGCATCCCAATAAAGATACCTATGCTTAAATAGTTGATAGTTCACATTGGAATAGGGCGATAAAGTGCTGCTCCGTTCATAACCTTGGCTTATCTTGTGTCAACCTAAATTGAAGGTCTAGTTCAATCAATCTTGGCATATGCACACAATGCCGATAAGTCTAATAGAATGATGCAGATAATCATGCGAAACTTTTTTTTTAATTCAATTATTACATGCTTTCTTCATTGGTAAACATTAGAGAAACCCTACATAATCATAGATTTGTTGTCCAAATTATGTTAAGATGAGTTGAATTCCTATCACGACTTTCTATTGTTGTAAATAGCTCTCTCATGATCTCTCGAGAAATTTCGCTGATCATGTCAAGTCAGGAAAAAATTACAATAATTTGACAATTAGGCTTGGCCAAAATGGGAAATATTGTCCAAAAAGTTTTAAATCTAATATGCTTTTGCTAATTTAGTCCCAAATTTTGAATTATGCAATTGAATCATAAACATTTTCATTTTTTGCTATTTGAATCTATTTGGCCAATTTTAACTAGAAATCATTGACATGGTTACTAGCTATCTTACATGGTGCAACATATACTAACATGGATAATTTTTAATAATTTTTAAATATTTTTCTATATTTTTTTCCTTTTTTTTTTTTTTTTAATTTTCTTTCTTTTTTTCTCCTCCCTTCTTCCTCTAGCTAGTTGTTAAGCCTTCGTGACTAGTTAGAGGCAAGGGTGGGCGAGGTCAACCTTGCCAATTTTTGGCGAAGCTCACCCCTTAGGCCTTTAGTGGAGAAAAGTACCTAAAAAATTTTAAACCTATTACATCGGTACCAATTCAATTCTAAATTTTTCAATTTGACAAATTCATTCATAAATCTTTTCGTATTTGTATTAATTCAGTCTATCTAGTCAATTTAAGTTATTTGACATAACCAGCGTTGACGTGGACGGATTTTATAAATTTTAAATATTCTTTAAAAAATTATTTTTTTTCTCTTTTCTTTTCTTTCATTTTTTATTTATGTCCACTATTGGCCAACAAGGTTGCTGGCCATAGACAAGGGCCGAAACCCTCGCCTGTTGGCTAGCAAAGGCATAGAGTCCCTTACTTGTGGTGGGCAAGGGCCTTCATTCCCTCGCCTATGGCTGACGAGGGTGTAGAGGCCCTCGTTCATGGTTGGTGAGGGCCGTGACACCCTTGCCTCGTCTAGGCAAGGGTGCCACAGTCCTCGTTGGCCAACAAGTGAGGGTTTGGGCAGTGGCCTGACACCATTGCTCATGGTCGGCTAGGGTGCAAAGGCCCTCGCCCAGACCAACCTATGGCCAACAATGGTTGACCGGAAACCTCACCAACCAAAGGGTGAAGAAAAAGAAAAAAGAAAAGAAAAGAAAAGAAAAGAAAAGAGAAAAGAGAAAATATTATTAAATAGAAAAGATAAAAATATTTCTAGGTCAATGTTGGCCGTGCCATGTCAGACCAGAGTTCATGTTAGCAATTTATGACTAAAATTGACTAAGTGGACTGAATTGGTATTAATGCAAAAAGGTTTAGAGCTATTAGTTTGATTGAAAAGTTTAGAACTAAATTGGTATAATTACAATAGATTTATGAATTTTTTTTATAACTTTTCCTACCTTAAGAGCAAGCAGGACTCACTTGCCCTAGGTGAGGCTCAACCTTGTTGTTATTGGGCAAGGTTGACCTCGTTGATTTGGCGAGGGCAAGGATCGCTCGAGGCCTATGAGGTTGACCTCACCCACCCTGGTCTCTAGCACTGGTCGTCGACCATCGCCGAGGCTTGATGATTGGCTAGGGGAAGAAGGGAATGGTAAAAGAAAGAAAAGAAAAAAAAATGAAGAAATTAAAAAATATTAATATATAATTAAAAATTCTCTACATCAGCATTGGAATTTTCATGTAGGATGGTCAATGTCAATATTAGTGATTTCATGCCAAAGTTTGTCAGATGAACTCAATTAGCAAAAAGTGAAAAAAATTTAGGGTTCAATTGGCACAATTAAAATGTTTATAATTAAATGGACAAAAAGTGCAATGGGTTTAAGATTTTTTTAACAATTTTCCTAGCCAAAATACTTAATGCTTTCATTGGATCAGAAGAATGGATATTTAATCTAGTGTAAAATTGACTTGAGCATTAGGATACTTGTTCAAATATTCATAACTCTATTGTATGGTGGCTAATTTAGTTATAAACTTTTTGATTTAATCAATTTAGCCTTAAATTTTTGAATGATTTTTCAATTTAGTCATTTCGGCTAATGTTGGCTAAAACGTCCAATACTTATGTGGACGACTATTGAAAATTTTCAATTTAAAAAGCTTTAATGCTTTAACCGGACTAGAAGAATGAGAATTCAATCCAGGGTAAAATTTACTCGAGCATCACATAACCATGAAATGCCAAACAAAAATATCAGAAAATTAGATCATGAATTTATAATAGGCCACCAGACTCGTCACAGACATTGGCTTGTCTCCTTAGTTTAGACGTATTTAGGCAGGTGAGCTGTCGTTTTAGTCGAAGGCGGGCCACAAGTTAGCGAACGATTCTCATCACATATATGCATATGTTAATGAAGGAGCATGAAATTTGAGCACTTTGGGTTTATGTAGACCTGTCAAAATTGGGTTTCTAACCCATTTATTAACTCAAATTTATTGAAATAGGTCATATATGAGCCACCCACCTCAAATTTAATGGGTTGAATCATAATGATTTATAATTAAAAGGGTTAATACCCTGTAAAATCCCAAACTGGTACACTCATAATAAATTTATCCCTACTGATCATAAAAAACTTTAAGCTAATACACTTATGATAAATTTACTCCAAACTTATTTATTTGACTGCTAAAAACCCCAAATTGATATATTTGTGACAAATATATCTTCCGTTAAATTAGATTAATACCACGAAAAATCATAAAAATTGTGTAATTGTAAGAAATATAGAATAATATCCCAAACTAGTATACTAGTTAACTATCATGTGTCATTCAACTTAATAATTTAATAGTAAAATTTAATAGAAACTAACAAAGGGTAAATTTGTCACAACAATACTAGTTTGGGGTAAATTTGTCAAATATGTACCAGTTTTGGGTTTTTGGTGATAAAAAAATTAGTTTGGAATAAATTTATCACATATGTACTAGTTTTGGGTTTTTTAGGGTATTAACCCTAGGGGTGTGCAAAATACCTGGGAACCGCCCGGACCACCTGGAACCGGCGGTTCTTGAGGGAACTGGTCGGGTTCCCGGTTCCAATTTTCGGAACCGGTGGATACTTGGTCCGATTCCCGATTCCATGGGCGGATTCCCCACCCGGACCGGATCAAACCTTTTTAATATTAAAAAAAAAAAAAAAAATACTAAAAGAAATCTTAGATTAGATCTCATCTCCCCACTCCCTTCATCTTCGGTTCTCTCTCTCTTTGTCTCTTTCTTGGTTCCTCCTAATCTTATCGCCATTTCGATTCCTCCCCGAGCGTTGATGCCACCACCGTTGCTCCTCCATCGCTGTTGTTCGCCCCCTCGTGTCGGCCACCACCCGCCACAGCCGCGGAAAATTGTTTCGTGACCATTCTATGTTGAAAACCCGACCATAGACCTCCTCCCCTCCTTCCCAACTCATAGACCCGACCATTCTATGTTGAAAACCAAAATTGTTTCGCGTCAAGATCGCTTCCATGGATCCACCCGGGAACCGGACTAGACCCCGGTCCGGTTCTCGGGTGGATCCATGCAACATACGGGTGGATCTCAGTTCCAATTTTTTGGAATCGATCCTTAACGGATGGTTCCTGGTTCTAGGTCGGGAACCATCCACCCGAACCATACACACCCCTAATTAACCCTAAATGAAAAGCCCATAAAAGATCAATTTAAATAGTTATGTTTTGAACCCATTTCCAACCTACTTAAACCATTTATCCCAAAATCCTCCACAAACCCTCTCTCTATCTCTATGTGATTTCACATAGATGCTCTTCTCACTTGCTTATGGTGAACATTCCGAATGAAACTCCCACCGATGAATTCGTGGAGCATCTCCTTGACCTCTCGAACTTCGCGCTGCAGAGGCCGATCTGGCTCTGAGTGACAGGAGCGGCTTGTTCGTGAACATGGCCACTCCGATGATGATGCAGCTTGACTCCAATGACGGCTCTGGTCGCATATCCACCCTCAGCGGTTGGGGAGGAGCGGCTACCGGCTGGGGATTCCACGAGGCAATGTTTCCGCTAGGCTGATCTTGGAGCATGGGAGGATTCCTGAAACTCAAGGAGGCATTCGGGAGTGGCAAAGAGTTCCATGAGGAGTTCGTTAATAGCAGAGCTTTGACTGTTAAAAATGTAAGTTGGTTATCAAATTAGATGCTACGAGCAAGTTATTTCATTCTCATTAAGCTCAGTTTAGCGCTCAGTGACTCTCTCTCCGCTCGCTTTCTTGCCCTCACGCAATCTCAGAGCCTTTGCTGCTTCACACAAAGGACTCGCTTGAGCTTCTGCCTTACCTGTCGCTCTCTATTGATCTCTTCCTTGAGCATGTTTGTGTTAAGAGTGATCAGTTCTAGGATGGGTAGGTTCCAAATATGAAACCTGTAATCTACTCTATTATAACTGGTTCTTAGTTTTTGATTGCTAATTTGGGTTGCAGGAAAATTCGACATGACAATAGTTTAATGTTTTTCCAATCAGCGTGGCTTGCCGACAAAGGGAGTTAGCATGAATTGCCCTAAACGATTTCGTCTATAAGTGTTATTTGTCCCAAGTCTATGAATCGGGGGTAATTTCTTTCTTCTTCAAACCCTAATTATGTTGTGTTCTTCAATGGCGACATTGGGGCAAAATTTGGTGCTGAAATTGGCAATGGAGAGTAAGAGCTGGATGAATAAAGCCAAATTAAGCTTGTACCAGTTAACCGGACGAACAAGAGCTAAGAAGGAGGGGAAGCAACATAGTAATTTGAACGAATGGATTGTTGCGACTGAATTTCTTCGGATAAAGATGAAGAAGTTGAAGATGAAAAGAGAAGAGAAGGTAAATTGAAGAGCTAATTAGCAGTCTTCATACCTTAAAGCCAGCAATTTAATTCTCCATTCCTCTCTCTTCTTCTCCAGTGGTTGAGCCATGGTTCCTCAATCTATTTTCTTTCTGATCAAGCTTTCAAGAGAAGAAACAAGGATTAGGGGTTCATTTTCAAGTCACTTGGGGAAACTAAAGGGCCAAACGATGTCGTTTTGCCCCTTTTCTGCCACGTCAACACAAAACTATCCACATTGGACTTGAGTATCTTTTCAAAAAGCCATGTCAAAATCAGAATTTAATTGAAAAAACCGCATAGGATGAATCACCCAAAATGACACTTAAGCGATCAATTTTTCGTTGATATGACATTTAAATGATCATTTGAAAAAATTTGGTACTGAAATAAGTGTTGCACGAAAGTTTTGGTCAAAATGGTGCTGGGTAAAACACCTAGAGTCATAGATCTTGGGATATAGTTGCCAAGAGTTTTGTTTAGCATGATACCTATCGACATCCCGACCTTTTACTTGGTCAAGTTCTACATTCATTAGTCATTTGATTTCTCAAGCACGGTGCAAGGCAATTTTAGTTTCAAAAAAGGAAGAAAGATTTTCCCAAAATTATCATGCGGATATCTATGAACAATATATTTTCCTTATTATGAAGATTGTGATTTGATATATGACCAACTCCATGATCTTGGGATCCAAAAAGAGAGAGAGAGAGAGAGAGAGAGAGAGAGAGAGAGAGAGAGAGAGAGAGATAGTTTTACCTTTCGCTCCTTCTTTTATTGATTTTGTTTGTATTTTGTTGTTCTTTTCTTGCTTTTTCTTCACTCCCGATATATACTTGGGAGTTCTTTTCTCCCAGTATAGTTTTCGGTTTGGGAGTTTAAATTCTTCAAATCTAGTTCTAGATCTAGGTGTTATCTTTCCTCGATTTAGACCTGGGAGTTCAATAAATATGTTTTTGGGGATATACCCCATTGCTCTTAATGTACAAGTTTTCTACTTTCAGCTTTAATGATTATTGCATAAGTTTTGGCATCTCTTTGAATGATGAAAATTTTCTCTTTCACATGTCAGATCTATGTTTATTCAACCCATTTTGGTTGTCTCCATATGGCGATGGTATAGATGAAGCAAACTTAGGTGTGCACTGCCAACTAATAATGTCGTAATTATTGAAGAAAGAATTTTCAACATGTGGTCATTATTGACCAAGACAATAAATCTAATGATTGGTTGCCAATTATTTTGCTTGATAAATCCATTTTTTGTGAAATGGATGTGTTTAATTTTGCTGGTGCTTCGTTTGATTCTCTTTGTTTTTCAGTATTTTTGTTCTATTTTGATTTGCTTCTGAGTAATAAGTACAATTTTCTTTTGACAAAAACAAAAAATATACTATCCTTACTCTATTTATGTGTGAATATGTGATTTTTGAAAAGCTTAAAATGTATGTTATTATGCCAAAGCGGAAGCGTGAACAAACAAAATAATTTGAGCAAGAAATAAATTATTAAAATATAACCTGAATACCAATAGATTTATATGCAATTCGTTGCAAATACGTCAGATGTATCTGTTCGAAAATCTGAACATATCCATTTGGAGCACATTGGTGAGAGAAGTCAAAAGGTTCTAAGGAAAAATATGTTGTGTGATGTGTTAAGAAACTAAATGTTTGCAGGCACTATGATTTGAGCAAACAACGAAAAGTGGAATGTAGTACATTTATCATAAAAACCATAAAAATTGCAGAGTTGTTTCACTTATATGTTTGAAAGTTGTCATGTTTCTTTTAAGGAAAACGCTAGGTTTATGTTAAAACGTTAATCGACAAGATGGGTCTACTATAATCGGCAAAAATGAGATTAGAATCACTCAATCACACCTACTCATAAGTGTTACCTAATCCTAGAATGAACCCAAACCTCCGAGAATCAATCATAAATCATAAAAAAAAAAATTATTTAGGCTATGTTCGTTTCATGGAAAATCATTTCGGGAAAATGTTTTCCGGTTTTTCCAGCGTTCATTTCACATAAAATGAATTCCTTGGGGAAAATGTTTTCCATAAAAGGAAAAAAAAAGTATTTTAAATTAGGCTTCATTTGTTTTGCGAAAAATGTGGCATTTCTGGAAAATATTTTCCAGGAAGTCATTTTCCAAGAAAATGTAATTATTTTCCAGTGTTTGGATGAAACCTGAAAACGAAGTGGAAAATATTTTTCTTTGTTTGGTAAGGAAAATCTTTTCCTCCATATACTCTTTTTCATTTATTTTATTTTTTAAAATGGATTTTTCATATTTTTTTTAAAATTGATTTTTAATTATTTTTAATTTTTAAAATATATTATTAATTATTTTTATTTTTATTTTTATTTTTCTTTGTTTTCCATCTCCTTCTTACTTGGCCAGTTGTCAGCCATGGCGATGGCCCGCGACCAATCACCAGCGAGCCACAAATGGAGAAGACCATGATAGTGAAAATAAAAATAAGAAAAAAGAAAAAGAGAAAAGAAAAAGGAAATTAAAAATAATTCAAATCAAAAAAGAAAATTAAAATTAAAAAATAATTCGAATAAAAATAGAAAAGATGAAGAAGAAAGGGGAGGAAGAAGTGAGGATTTGTAGAGGTGTGAGATAAGAGAGATCAAGTAAGGAAAATATTTTCCACTATTGAAAAGTGGAAAACATTTTCCCTAAAGCTTCGTTTGTTTTGCGGAAAATAAAAGTAAACATTTTTAGTTTGTGGCTTGCTGATGGCCGATTACGAGCCATCATGGTGGCTGACGACCGGCCAAGAAAGAATGAGATGGAAAACAAAGAAAAAAGAAAAAAATTAATAATATATTTTAAAAATTACAAATTAATTAAAAATTAAATTTTATAAAATATGAAATATCCATTTTAAAAGATAAAATAAATGAAAAAGAGTATATGGAGGAAAATATTTTCCTTATTGAAATATTTTCCACTTTGTTTTCAGGTTTCAACTAAACATTCATAAATAATTACACTTTCTTGGAAAATATTTTTAGAAACGCTATATTTTCCGCGAAACGAACGGAACCTTAATCTCACAACTTTCTTGGATGATGGCCGTTGATACTCTTTGTGTCTCTAGAAATTTTTTAGGCATATTAGACACACTCACCCTGCAAATGAGACTAAACTCTACAACAAAATATTTATAAGCAAAAAAGTATGAGCCCTTCTCCTACGCTATTAACACGTAACTTTTCCCCTCTATTCTAAGAAAACCATTAAGTTTGATCAAGAGTTCATCGAGAGTTGACCAAAGGTTAATCGGCGAGATGCAATGCTCAAAACACATTTTAAACATTAAAAAAAATATAAAAAAAATCGAGTCTTTGATACTCGAATCCACAGTCAAAAGTTTTACCATTTAGGATAGGTCGGGCGCTATTTGCAGTATCACGAAGTTTGCGATATCCCGGTTTCGATTGAATATCCCGAAATTACATATTGCAAACATGCCAATGCAACAAAAATCTGGAGGCAAAGAAGTCGGACGAGGGAGTAATACAGGTCAAGCCTTTCGATATTCAAAAGAAAGTTCTTGTTGATTGCCCAAAACCCTACTTTTTTTTTTTTTTTTTGGGGTCGAGCAAAACAGTACTTAGAGGATTCAAAATCGAATGAAACTCTTTAACGCCCTAATTATGGTGAATAATAGTTTCTGAAAACAATAAGTCACCGAAATGAACGTCGGGGTAGTGGGTCCTCCGCTAGTGTCTCTCAAGGGTTTACTTAACGGCTATGTACGGCTGTAAGGTTGCGAACAGCTGACGGGGTTCCCTGGATATCAAAAAAAAAAAAAAAAAAAAAAAGTCACCGAAATGAAACTTGATTCATAATCCAAAGTTTTGTATGATTTGAAATCTCTGAGTTGTGATTTTGCAATTTCACTTAACAATATAAAGCTTACTTAGGATGGCAAGGTGCACTTAAGAGTTGAATCACGTCTTACGGAAGTTTGACACAGCTTTGATAAATGATTTCTTCTTCATCTGCTATCCGATTCACTTGATTTTTGATGCATTAGAAGCCTTCCGATTACTAATTTCGAGGTATACGCTCAAAATCAAAGGAGTCTCAAGCTTCCCCACCATGCTAGAGTTAGGCCACCTAGCTTGGGGATAAAAAGATTGATGATCGTACTTAAGGGTATATGTGGCTGTCGATGAAAAGGTCTTGACAAGGGAAACACACTTTGGACCAATATATTAAAGTTTACTCAATCGTTTGTCAATCGGTTGACTTTTTGAACAATTGTTAGATGTGTTAGCAATTGTAATCCAATATAAAGGATCATAAATTACGAATATTAGAGTCTTACAATGATGTTATTGTAAGCATTTCCATCTTATTTAAAACAAACATAGAATCTCAAAATCCATAATTTTTATTATAGCATAGTTATTTATGATACTTTATATTGAATTACAACTAGATGCACTAATTTACAATGGCCTACTTTCATCTGCATCATGATTCCTTGGGCACCATAGCTTAGGAAAAATTATCCAAAGACTCCTGAATTTGTTGTATGACAACTAATTTAATTTTAAACTTTTCAATTTGGCTAATTTCATCCTAAATCTTTTTGATGATTTGTTAATGCAGTCATTCTAGCTATTGATGGTGGGAAATACCTGAAATAGACAATTTTTCAATTTTATTTTTATTTTTTCCCTCTTTCCCTTCCTTTCCTCTTTTTTTTTTTTTTTCCTTTTGATTTCCCTCTATTGGTCCATGGCCTCGGTGATGGTCGATGGACCTCCTTGGCCTCAGGCAAAGGCATTGCAACCTTGCCTAGATTTGCCAAAGGGCCATGGTGCCCTTGCTTGGCCTAGATTTGACAAGCACATTACGACCCTTGTTAGATTTGGGTGAAATGGCAAGGGCCATGACACCCTCGCTATGGTCAATGAGGGCCTGGGCGAGGGCCACGACACTCTTACTGACATATCAATGGCTTGTAACCTCTTGACTAGTTGTTGATGAGGGCGTTGCAGACCTCACCTATTGCTCATGACCTCCCCTGGCCATTGTTGAGGCCATGGACAATGGAAAAAGAAAAAGAAAAGAAAAGATAATAACAAATAAATAAAAAAAGAAAAGAAGGTTTTTTTTTTTTAATTGTAAAAATTATCCATATCAGTGTTAGCTATGCTACGTAAGAGGATCGATGTCCACGATAGTGAAATTTGAAGGATTGTATTGACAAATTGTTAAAAGGTTTAGAAATCAATTGGTCAAACTAAATGTTTATTATTGAATTAATTATCGTATAATAAGTTTATGATTTTTTGGACAATTATTCCGCATGGTTGCCCTTTTATGATTACCATGTTTTTTTTTATTATATGAAGAAATCTAATACAAATGCATGGATTTGTAGGCTTGTAGACCAAGAACATTCTCCGATACGTATTAATGACTGGCGTTACGAAAGATGGAGTCTTAAAAACCACTCCCTTCTCTTCACATGTAATATGGGGCTACGCATGTTCCATACAGTTTTGCAGAAGGGGGCTACATCCATACATGTGATGGTCTCTTCGAAAGCAGAGATCATAATCGCAATGATGAAGTCAAGCTCGACCTAATTAATGATTTTTTTAAATGAAGTTTTTGGTGCTCTTTGAGCACCGACCAATATCCCCCGACTACAAGAGAAATACATAAATCGCACAGGTGATGAGTATGGTTCAATTTTATTTAAACCAAATCAAACTAGTCAGTGAAAATGGAAAGTAAAGAAGAAAATGAGATGAGAGTGGCTGCATTATGCAAAAGCCTTGGGCACCTGTGGTCTGAGGAAGACGTAGTCGAAGTGTTTGATGAAATACCTCAATAGAAAAGGGAGGAATGCAGCCATACTCTCTTCGGTAAATTGTACTCCAAACCAAATGTGAACTATCCTGCTTTCATAACTATAATGAAAAAAGCATGGAAAACAGAAGGGGTTATATGCTCTCAGAAGGAACCAGGGCACTTCACTTTCGTATTTCCAACGGAGGAGGAAAAACAACGAATAATGAGGAACTCACCTTGGTCATATTCAACTAATTTGCTCGTTCTAAAGCAGTGTCTCCCTGAAGTCCCTGAGCATTGCTATGATTTCACTAAGGCAGCTTTCTGGGTGCGCATTGGAGGAGTTCCCCCTGGTTGGAGAATAGACAAAGTGTCTAATGATCTGGGGAAAAGGATGGGAAATGTAATAGAAGTTCAACTCGACTCAACAACTAATGCTCAGAACAGAGGAGGTAGAGTTAGAGTTGAGATTGATTTGACTTTACCTTTGAAATCGGCAGCTATTATGGATATTGGCAATCATTGGCTATGGGTGGAGTTCAAGTACGAGCATCTTCCACATTACTGTTTCTCTTGTGGCAGAATTGGGCACTATGCAACTGACTGCCTTGAAATTCCATATGCAACTTCACCCTGGGCAATGAACAAAAAAAGGCTATATGGACCCTAGTTGAAGGCAGAAACTAGTGATCACAGCCCTTATTGGGATGCTTTCTACAGGAAAATGGAGGAGGAGTTTGTAGTGAAAGAAACAGTACCTATTCCATCAACCTAACCGAGTGGAATGAACTCCATTGCTTGAGAGCCAGCATCTAATATGCAAATTGTAGCATGCAGCAAAAAGCGATTAGAAAGCAGCCCAGAACAGGTGATAAGCCCAGTAAATGTACCTATTGTAGTAGAAGATTGAGATCGTGGAAAATAGGTATTATGCCCTGAAACCCAAAACCCACTGTTATTAAAAGTTAGGAAAAGCAGTAAGAAGACTATGAAAGTACAAAAGGCAAAAAAACAGAAATGCATACCAGCAATATCCCCTCTCCTCACAGATGATGTAGAACTTCTAGAGACCCCGCTGAAACTGATCCAGGATGGACAAGAATGGGCTTTAGTGGCTAGCCCTAATAAGCCACCACTAAAGCCATGAAAATCGTTAGTTGGAATTGTTAGGGGCTGGGCAATCCCCTGACAATCCAGGAATTAAGAGCTTTAACAGCTCTCGAAAGGCCCAACTTACTTTTTCTCATGGAGACGAAAATTAAAGCAACTATGGTGGAAAAGATTTGTAAAAAACTTCAGTTCCAGAACTTATACTTGGTTAATCCAATAGGAATAGCAGGGGGATTGGCAATCATGTGGCAAGAGGAAATCGCTTTAAAGGTGCAGGCAAGTTCAAAACAGTTCATAGATGTGCAGTGTACTGACCCTAAAAGTAAACAAGTTATGTAGATTATCTTTGTCCATGCATCTACTGACTTTGGAGAGCGTATGGCATTATGCCAATTGCTAGGAACTCTTAAGCCTCCAGTTTCTCTTCCCTGGATTTGTATGGGAGATTTCAATGAGATTCTGTATGTATGGGAGAAAGTGGGGAAAAAAGAAGCAGACAATAGAAGAATTGCAGCATTCAGAAACATGATTAATGATCTATCCCTAATGGATGTAGACAGTCATGGATGCGCATTTACATGGGCTAATAACAGGGAGGGGGCAGAGTTGGTTAAAAAGCGACTCAATAGAGTGTTTTGTACTTTAGAGTGGCGAGTTACCTTTCATGAAGCAGAAGTCCAAGCCCTTCTAGCTATCGGCTCAGACCACAGTCCCCTAGTCCTTCGAATGAATCCTGGAGTAAAGAGAAGGAAGAAACAGTTCAAATTGGAAGCTTTCTGGACAGAACATGCAAATTATCAGCTAGTTATCTAGCAAGTATGGGCAGAAAAATCAACTCAAAGTTTCCCTTTTGCAGAAAAATTAGGGAGGACATCACAAGTATTAACTAAATGGAGCAAAGAGAACTTTGCAAATGCTTACACATAGATCAAAGAGCTTAATCAAGCCTTAACAGCTATTACGAATCAAACAGCTCAGCACACGAGTAAGCAAAAAGTGCAGCATATCATCAATCAAATAGACACACTGAGAAAACAGGAAGAACAGTTCTAGGGAATGAGGTCACGCATCAAATGGTTACATTGGGGATGCCAGAATAGTAGATTTTTTCACGCTACAACAGTCAACAAGAGGCAACAAAATCGCATTACAATGCTGCAATTAGAGGATAATAGCTGGTGCAGAGAACCCATGATGCTACAGAAACATATTCAATCCTTCTATGAGAATCTATACAGGACTGAGGGTCCACGGCACTACCAATCTATCCTAAACCAATGCCCATCCCCAATAACAGAGAATATAAATGAAGATTTGGTGGCAGTACCTTTATTGGAGGAGATCCATGCAGCTATTTTTCAATTGGGAGCTTTCAAGGCCCCTGGCCCTGATGGGTTCAATGGAATTTTCTATCAACAATCATGGGAACTTATAAAAACTGACCTGCTGTAGCTAGTACAGAGTTTCTTTCAGACGAGTGTTCTGGATCCCCGACTCAATCGGACCCATATTGTGTTGATTCCAAAAATTAAAAGCCCTGAAAACATCAGTCAGTATAGACCCATTAGTCTGTGCAACTTCAGTTATAAAGTTATCTAAAAAATCTTAGCAAACAGACTAAAGAAGTGGCTGCCACTTATCATTGAACCAGAGCAGGGTGCTTTCATTCCGAGGAGGCAAATTCAGGACAATATCTTCATAGTACAGGAGGTTCTACATCAACTACGCATAACAAAAAAGAAGAAAAAACATCAGGCCATTATGAAGCTTGATATGCAGAAAGCATATGATAGAATAGAATGAGATTTTGTGAGGGATATCATGCTGCACATGGGGTTTAATGCTAAATGGGTCTCCTTAATTATGCAATGTATATCAACAGTTACCTTTAGTGTGAAAATCAATGGAGAACTTACCTCTTTCTTCCATCCTTCGCGAGGCCTCAGACAAGGTGATCCACTCTCACCCTATATCTTCATTCTGATGTCCAATGTGTTAACCTAGATGATGAAAAAAGCATTAGAAGATGCTACAATCAAAGGCATTTAGATAAATAGATATTGCCCTAAGCTATCACATTTGATGTTTGCCGATGATGTGATATTTTTTCTGGATGGAACTATCACAGAGTGCCAGAATCTTGCCCAAATACTAAACCAATATTGCTATGCTACGGGTCAAGCAATCAATTTAAATAAATCAGGGGTTTATTTTAGTGGTAATTATCCAGCAGTATTAAAACATAATTTGGCCACCGAATTGAGAGTTCTTATTCTACAGAAAACAGGAAAGTACTTGGGCATACCTACCGAGTGGGGTCAATCCAAGAAAGAGCTGTTTGCATGGATCTTGGCCATAGTAAATTCAAAATTAGCAAGATGGAAAGAAAAATTACTTATAAAGGTAGGAAAGGAAGTATTAATAAAAAGTGTTGTGCAATCCCTACCTACCTATGCAATGTCCATATTCAAGCTGCTCGTGTCTATCTGCAGAGCCATAGAACAACGTATTGCGTCATTTTGGTGGCAGAATGGTGATGCTAAAAGAGGGTTGCATTGGAAAAGATGGGAAGTCTTGAAAACTCGAAAGGATACGGGGGGACTTGGGTTTAAGGATCTACTTACCTTTAATAGAGCCATGCTAGGCAAGCAATCCTGGAGATTAGTTACCTCTCCTTCAGCCCTATGGAGTAGAGTGTTGAAAGGGATTTACTTTCCCAATGGTGATGTTTGGACAGCTTCAAAGGGACATCGACCATCATGGGGCTGGCACAGCTTAATGCTTGGCAGAGACACCATAAAGAACAACATTAAATGGTCACTAGGGGATGGAAATTCTATTCATATTAGAGAAGACAGATGGCTTTCACAAGGAGTAATTGGCGAGCAAGCAAACCAAACAGAGCCTATTTTAATGTCTGAACTAATAAATGCAGACCCCAAAGAATGGAAACAACAACTTATCCATCAACTCTATGAAGAAACTATTGCAAACGAGATATTAGCAATCCCCCTAAGCCAGCAACCAAAGCCAAATATGCTTATATGGACAGGTAACAGAACATGGCAATACTCTGTTAAGAGTGGATACAACAGAGCAATAATAACCACAAGCAAATCAGATCAGAATCGACCCTCCTACTCTTTTCAACCACCACGTACCTTATGGACTCAAATATGGAGTCTTGATGTGCCACCAAAGGTTCGTTCTTTCCTCTGGAGCCTCTGTCAAAATGCTCTTCCTACGAGGGAGAACCTATATAAAAGGAAAATAGTTAGAGATCCACTATGCCAGTTCTGCTGGTCTAACATCGAAACCATAGAGCACTTTCTGTTCTTATGCAAATGGACAAAGAAAGTATGGGAATACCCACTTTTTGAAACGATTAGACCAAACAGCAGTATCAAACGCACGGATCAGTGGATTTCCAATGCTTTCAGAAGAGATCAGAACTCACCTGTTCGAGAGCTTACTGGTATGGTTTTGTGGAACATCTTAAAGGCGAGAAATAACTGGATTTTTCGAGCAAAAGAACCCAGACCAGCAGATCTGTTGATTACAGCACAGGAGCAACAGATCTTGTTCAATAGAGGAAAATCAAACAGAAGTAAATGCTCACTCAATTGAGACAAACCTGATCAGTGGAGGCCACCGGAAGGACATGATTTGAAGCTAAATGTGGATGCGGCATGGTGTTCAGGAGAATTTCTTGGCTCTGTCGCTAGAGTCGTGCGCGATCCGGATGGAAGAGCTCTCGAAGGTTTCACGGCCACGGCTAGGGTTTCTTTAGCGAGTGAAGCGGAAGCCGAGGCGATATTACATGGCATCTTATATATCCACGAACTTCAATCGACTCACATGAGGGACTTTAGAAGTTGAACTGGGAAGTGGTTGATCGAAAGTGACTCTTTCGCGGTGGTAGAAATGGTCATGGGCCGGGCCGAACCCTCATGGAATCTAAAAGAAATAGTGCAGCATTGCAGGAATGGACTAAATCAAAATAGCAATATTATGGTGACCCATTGTCCACGCCAAGCTAATGCAGCAGGGGATTGGATCGCACGGAATCATCGGCTTAAAACTCTCCCACGTAATTGGCTGATTTCTACCCCTTCTCCTCTATGGAATATTTTATGCACAGATCTTTCCCCATCTATGTTCTGTAAGACTCCTCCTTAATCAAGTAATAGTCAGTTCTATTTTGACCCAAAAAAAAAAAAATCAAACCAGTTAATTGGATCATGAAATCGACATGGATTCTATTTGTTTCTTAACCAATCGAATCAAAATGAAGTGACTCTTTATCTATTGTAAAATACCAAATCTGGCCGTTAAAAGAACAATGTTAGAATCACATCAAATGAAAACATTGAACTTTGCCATTTGGATTGAAAGTGAAAATTACTCCATCAATTCTAAACCTATTTTGTGGATGTCAAGTCAATCATAAATTTTATAATTTTACCAATTGAGTCTTAAATTTTTATGTGAAATTTTATATAATCATTTCAATCAATTTTTACTGCAAACCGCTAATATGATGATGTGCCACGTAAGACAACCGAGGATGACATACCGTCATATTAGCTATTTCTAACGAAAATTGACCTGAATGACTATTGAAATTCTATGCATAGTTTTAAGATTTAATTGGTAAAATTGGAAATTTTTTTATTGAGTTAACATCCGTACAAACAGGTTTAGCACCGATTGAACACGATATCATGAATTGAAAAATTAGCCCAAATTCAAGAGGCTAGGGGGCCCAAACGTAATAACAGTTTTGCTCGGTCCCTTACACTTATATGATCTAATTGCCAGTAAGTGTAATTGAGTAAATCCATTGGCCATTTCAATTTCAAATTTTATCTAAAAATGTTTTTTTAAATAAAAAAAACCGTGTGGTCCATTTAAATATATTATAACCATACAAAACTATCAATGAATGAAATCGTAATTTGTGATGATCAAGATTTAGACTAGTCATGAACATCTGACCTTTTAAATTGAAACTCAATGGTAGAGTGTGTTCCTTCAATCAAACTCGTCTTTCCATTTTCCACAATCTAGATTATATAAAAAAGTTAGATCCATATTCCATGATTTTTTTTTTCGGTCGAAATGAGGTGTATTATTTATATTATACCTGAAGCAGCAAAATCCACATATGGGGCATCAGTACATAATAAGGCCTAAAAGCCAAGAGGTGGAGAAGCTAGCCAGTTGGGAGGAAGTGTTTTTTTCCTTTGTTGTCGTGTGGCCCAGTCTGCCACAGCGTTGGCAGATCGTGGACAGGAGATTAGGCCCACTAGCGGCAATTGCTGAAGAATATGCTTGCATTCCATCCAAGTCGCACATGCTTCCTAGTTGAACTTGTTTGTGTACTTGAGGGACTTCACGAGACTTCTACTGTCAGATTCCACAGAAGCCACACCCAGCTGCTTCTCTTTTATGTACTTCAAAGCTTCGAGCACTACTAGGGTTTCCAGTTGAAAGATCGATGCTGCCTGAATTAGTTTAATGAAGCCATCCACAAGGCTATCGAAGGAGTCCCGGACGATGCAGGCGATAACTCCTTCCGTCGGACCCTCGCAAATTGACCCATCGACAATGAGCTTCAAGGATCTTGTTGCCAGAGCTATCCAGGTTGGAGATGTCTCAACATCCTCTTCCTTTCCTAGTTGAAGATGCATAAAGCCCCATTTTTTGTAGCTATCTTGCTGAAATTGGGCCAGATCTACCACTTTGCAAGCATCCGATTTAGTACCTCGAAAGATGTAGTTGTTGCGCTCCTTCCATACTTGCCATAGGATGTTCGTGATCGTTTCCAAGGATGGGAGGTTCATGTTTCCTTATAAATCGCGCCAACCACTCATCAATTCGTGTAACCTCTTGTGCATTCACTTGTAGGTTGATTTCCAGGTGACTCCATACCCATGCGGTCCAGGGACAGAGAAGATGAATATGTTCGGCCATTTCCATCTTATCTCGGCAAATGTCACATACCATATTAGGTAAAATCTTTCTTTTCCATGGGTTCTCCTTGGATGGGATGGCGTTTTGACAAACATTCCAGAAAAAATTTTTCACTTTAGGGCTGGTCCGCATCTTCCATAGAGCATTCCATAGTTCTCGCGGTGTTTGGTAAGAAGAAGAGGGATGTTCCATTGCAATGTTGGCTGTCGCTGTGTCTCTTAACATGTTATAGCCATTTTTTATTGTAAAAGACCCATCCTTTGTTCCTGTCCATCTTAGTTCATCATTTGTAATTTGACAATTGATTGGGATTGTAAGGATCTCCTTAGTGGTCTGTTTATCAAAGAGGTTATTCAACAGTGGTTCATTCCATTGTTTTGCTTCAAAATTCATCAACTCAGAAATTTGTTGTGGATCATTTCTGTTTGCTGGCTCTCTAATTAATCCTCTCTTTAGCCATTTATTTGTTCTGATGTTGACATTGACCATCTCACTGAATCTGCTATGGCCTCCCTTCCTAAAAGTAAACTTTGTCATCCCCATGAAGGCTTAGTTCCTTTATCAGCATGCCAAAAATCTTTTCGATAGAAATAAAGCCATTTAATAATTTACTCCACAATCCATAAAGGCCTTGTTAACAATAAGTAAGTCTCTAAAACCCATTCCTCCTATCTTTCATGAATTTCATGATTTCCCATCTCTTCCAATATAGACCAGCTTTTGTTTCATTGTTTTCCACCAAAAATTAGCTATTTTCTTCTCTATTATCTTACAAATAGAAATTGAAAATTTGAAAACTGACATGGCATATTGAGGTATCATCTGCACCACTGATTTCAGGAGAACTTCCTTGCATGCTTTAGATATAATTTGTTCCTTCCAGCCTTCCAATTTCATGTTTACCCTATTTAAAATCCATACAAACATTTGTCTTTTTTATGCCCCCTAGTCAGAAGGGATTCCCAAGTATTTGCTTGTCCAATCCAGCTCTAGAACCCTCAACTCTCTTGTCATGTCATCTCTTAAAAGTTGGGGACATTCTTTACTAAAAAAAGATACCTTACTTGTTTAGGTTTACAGCTTGTCCTGAGGCACAACAATACTAATTTAGAACAGTGCAACATTTTGACATTCCTGTATGGATCCATCCAAAAAGATTATTGAATCATCTGCAAATAATAAATAAGTCAAAGTGGGGCAGCACCTATTCAACTTTATTCCCTTTATACTCCCATGCTATAGAGCTTTACCCATAAAAAAAGACAAGCTGTTAGCCATCAAAATGAAAAGATAGGGTGATAATAGGTCCCCTTGTCTAATGCCTCCAGAAGGATTGAAGAAAGGAATGAGTTCTCAATTAAATTTGATGCTGAAAGTAATTGTAGTGACACATTCCATGATCCAATTTACCCATTTTGCACATAAACCCATTTTCAGCAAGCAACCTTCTAGAAAATCACATTCTATTCTATTATAGGCTTTTTGCATGTCTAATTTCAGCACCGCTTGAAAATGTTTTTTCCTTTTCCTCATTCTCAATTGGTGTAGCACCTGCTGCACAATATAAATGTTATCTTGAATCTGTCTTTCATTGACAAAGGCACTTTGTTCCCGTGAAATCAGCATTGGCAGCCATCTTTTTAGTCCGTTTGCCAAATTTTTTGATATCATCTTATATGCAAAATTGCAAAGGCTAATAGGGTGATATTGGTCAAGTCTTTATGGATGTGGTATCTTTGGAATTAGAATAATATGAGTTCTGCTTAGGGCTGGTTCTAATACTCCTGAATGAAAAAAGCACCTAACTTCCTAAAAACATCAGTATTTATTATATCCCAATGGTGTTGGTAAAAAAATTCCATTTAAACCATCTGGATTAGGAGCTTTTTGTGCACTAAGTTGAAAAACAGCATCATGAATTTCTTCCAAGGTTTCTTTTGCCACCAAACATTCATTAATATCATTTCCAATTAGTATTGGGCATTGATCCAATACTGGTTGGCAGTTTCTAGGCCTTACCGTAGTGTATAGCTCCTTGAAAAAGGAGATGGTGAGGTGCTGAAGTTGCTATTTGTCCCATATCCACTGCTCCGATGAATTTTTCAGTGTAGTAATTCTGTTTTTTTGTCTCCTTTGAATAGTTGCTACATGAAAATATTTCGTGTTTTTATCTCCTCATCGTAGCCAATTGATTCGGGATCTTAACCCCCAAAACATCTCCTCTCTTCTCCATAAAGTTTCAATTTCTTCTTTTACGAGCTTCATCCTATTAGATCCTGGATTCAAGCTTGCACTATTTGTTAAGAATTAAAGCTCTTGCTTTAGAGCTGTTATGTGAAGATGACTATTTGTGAACTTCCATTCTTTCAAAACATGACTTATAGCCTGTAATTTACCTCTCAGGCCTACTTCAAAACGATTTTGAGATTGACATGCTTGTTTAACTACTTCTCTGCATTCTCCATCTTCAGTCCAGAAGGCCTCAAAGTGAAAATCTCTTCTTTTCTTTACAGATTCAGCATTGTTCACCAATAAGAGAGGACTATGGTTTGACCTGATAGCTGGGAGGGTATACGCTTCTGCTTCCGGGAGCATGAGCCTCCAATCTAGAGAACAAAACACCATCTCCAGTTTCTCCTTGACCATATCAGCCCCTTCTCCGTTGTTTGACTAGATAAAAGCACACCCTTTACAATCTATTTCCATTAACAAACAATCATGTATACAGCTTTGGAATGCCTGCATTCTATAATTTTCTGCCATCCTTATGCCCACTTTCTCCCAATAATAAAGCACTTCATTGAAATCCCCCAAACAAACCCATGGTAGGCTATTAGTTAGATTAATCTATCTCATTTTATCCCATAACTATAATCTTTCCCCAAATAGATTTGGAGCATGCACACAAATAACCCACATTTTGATTTGACTATCATGATCTTCACATATCAAATTTATCATTTCCTATGAACTAGATTCCACATCTACATCAACTTCATCATTCCATATCACCGCTAGTCCCCCCGCAATTCCTATCGGATTCACCACAAAGCTGTAGTTAAAATTCAACTGCCTTCTAATATGAGAAATCACATTTTCTTTGTTTTTTGTTTTCATTAACATAACCAAATTGGGCCTTTCATGAGCCACAATGGCTCTCAAATTTTGGACCGTTAGTGGTGTGCCCAACCCCTGACAGTTCCAACATATAATCCTCATTTGTAAATCGGTGGCTTATTCGAGCTAGCCACCAAAGCCCATCCCATAGTTCCCTCTGAAAGACTAATAAGAGTATCTTGCAGTTTTGCTTCATCAAAATCTACCAACTCTAGAGTAATAGAGTTATATAGGGGTGTACCTCTTTAATTTCTTTGCTGGTGAACTTTTTAAAATCCCGCTTTCCTTTTTTTATCCTTCTTTTTTTGTCCAAGACAATGATTTATCAGCCAACAAAAGCTGTTGTTTTGGCTCTTCAATGTTCATTATACCTTTTCCCTTTTCCTGGTGTTGTTCCATTTGGTGATTAGGTATAATAATATCCACTTGTGCCCTATTTTGTGGTTGAGGTGTTGTTGTGGATTTTGTTACTGTTTGCTCACCAGTGAAAATGACTATTTGAGTGCTTTGGACTGGAGGGTTACTTGTTGCTTGTTCCTCCACCTCTTCATCCACCTGGTCATCATAAAAAAATTGTCAAAAGGGGTTGGTCTCTTTAGCTTCTGCTTTTAACCAATGCCCAAAGGAAACTTCTGCACAATTTGTTGCAAAATGCCCAACTTTTCCACAGGAATAGCAAAATTGAGGTAACCTCTCATACTTAAAATTCAGCCAGACTTTCCTCTCTCCTAAATTATATAAAGTACTTGGACTTAAAGGTGCATCTAGGTCAAGCTCTACCCTTGCTCTACCCACCTTTTGAAAGGCCACTCCCTTCTTTTCCACTTTTACTTCCTTCACACAACCTAAGATTTGGGCTATATGAGACACAACCTCCTCAGAACACCATTCAATAGGGAGACCATGAACTTGAACCAAAAATGCACAGCTGGTAAACTTATAACATTGCGCAGGTTTATTAGGCTCCCATGGTTTAAGGATTAGTAAATTACTCGCAAAAGACCATGGGCTATTTGTTAACACTCGTTCTTTGTCCATCTCAGAATCGAAGGTGAAGGACAGGATACCCAATTCCCGCTATACAAAGGTAACTGAATCTATCTTCCAAGCTCTCTTCATTGTGGTAAGAAAAGCTTTATAGTTGATGTTTCCTCGAATACAGCTTGCCAAATACTGTACGATTGCATTCATCCAAGATCGCCTTAGAGATCACTTCTATCTCGCGGAGGGGCAACCACCTCTATCCTCATATTCCCCAATCTTTTGCACAATACAGCCAGGCGACTATTTGTTTCCCCAGATTTTGCCATTTGCCTCAATAGTGAATGAGTATTACTAGACAAGAGCAGAACATAGAGCAGAGCCAGATCAACACAACAAAAAATTGCTATTATCCGATTACTTTCTTCTAGTCAAGTGGAGAGATGTGAATGATTGATGGCGAACGGAAAGCCCAGAACAGATCCAGATGGAAAAAAGGCAACATTCTACCTTTTGCATGGCCAAATCTTCAAATCATCTAGCACTAATTGACGCTGTTGAAGGAGAGATTATAGAGGTGTTCCACATCACAAGGCTCATCATTGTTACAGGGAAAAGGTGGGGGGTGGGGTTGTGGGGATCTACGGAAGGGATTCCATTCTACTAGAGAGCTGTAATGGGGGCTATTAGGATTTTGGGTTTTCGGAAATACACAGGGGAACTTAGGGTTTTGGGGGGATAGCTACCATCGAAGGTAGAGGGAAGCTCTCAAAAACGAGAAGGAGGAGCATTAGAATACACGGATTGTTGCGGAGGAGTTTAGCCGGCTAGTTTAGGATGGATTGGCGAGGTTCCTCCATGCCTAGGATGCCCCCATGATATTTTTTCTTGAAATAATGACACCAATAATTCTTATACTTTTAAATTTATTCAATATCACTCACGTGCTTCTCTTTTGTCAATTTGGTTGTCTCTAAGCTATACACTTTTCGTTTAAGATGTTTTTTTTTTTCCATTAGGTATGTAAATGCACATGCAGGCATGACAATGTACGTGTCTTTTAAATATTTTCATCAAATCAATAAGAACAATAAGAATTATGGAATAGGAAAAGAAGAAGAAGAAGAAGGAAAACATTGGTCCAACTTGGATGCAACTTGCAGAGGTTGTGGCCTATCCTGCTGGAGGTGTCACGAGGATGTGATGATGTGTCGGTTGAGTGGGGTTGCACAACCTAGGTAACTACTAATCAGCATATGAGATTTATTTCACTGAGGTCACACAACCCATCAAGTGCTCCTTGGTGGTGGCCCTTGTCAATGGCTTGGAGGAGCCTTTGCTGTTGCTATTGTCACCGTGCTCTCTTTCTTTCTCACAAAGGTTTTGAGATTTTCTTTAAACTATAAATTATTTTTATTAAGTTAGTACTTAAAAACGCTATCACTCTTATTTTATTAAGTGTTGGCACCTAAATTTTGGTGATCCTGTCATTTATTTATAGAAAATTATGGGTTAATTTTACCTCTGAAAAAATATTAATTGCATATCATATAAGTTTAGGTGCATTTATTTTTTAATTTTGAATATTTTACATTTGCATTGGACCGATAATGGATAGGTTTGAATTAGTGGTTCTGAGTTTTAACTTGACTAGCCGGACTAAGCTCACGAAGCGAGCAAATTGGCCCAAACCCGTTTCTTTTTTTTTTTTTTTTTTTTTTTTTTATCAAAGATCATCTTGTGAAAATAGGAATTTGAAATTTCCGGAATATCGATTTGGAAAAATTAAAACCCTAATCGGTGGCATATAAATAGGTTTGTTCGCATAAGGTTTTGGAGGCCATACAATCAATACATACGGCCACAATTCTGAAAAGGAGACGACACTTTTTGAGAGGGAAGGAGAGAGAGCGGACGTTCTGCACATGAAGGAGAAATCTTGAAGGAGGAGACTTGCACTTGGAGAATCCGAATGTCCCATCGCATAAGAAGTCTTCAAAATCAAATTGTGGAGTTCACGCCCATACTCCATCCCACTCTTATCTCCTTTTTCTCTTGAGGAAATTCACGAATAAGTCATCGGTTGCAATGATTCTGCTGCTATTGCTTCAACGACGAATTACCATCGGACATTTTCCACTGTCAGGGCATCTCTGCAGCAACCTTGCAGGTTCAAATCAGGTCGTTGTTACAACCAAGACGCTGTCATCCGTGCCGGATCCATCACCACGATTTGATCTAGAGCCAAGATCCACGAATCACCATCTTTGCACCGTGGATTGTTGACGATCATCGTTGTTGCTCCTCCATGACTGAGTCGCTATCCCATGGCGTCCCCGTTGTCCTGAGCCACGAAGTCCGACGTTGCCGTGTTGACCGTGGAGCCCTGATGTAAGCATCTCCTATGAGGTGCTAAGACCACCACAGCCGCTGCCTTTGAGCCGTGCTGTGCCAAGCCTCCATAGTTGGTCCATTCTACCGATTGGATTTTTGGAAAAAATCCAAATTTAGGTAGAAATTTGTTTTATTTTATTTGATAGGTTTATTTTTAAGCAGATTTAATTTATTTAGGTAAATTTACTTCATCTTATTTTAGTTTTGATGTTTTATTTCTTTGTTTGAATTAGTTCCCAATGCTTGATTGAAATTCCCGATCTATAACATCCAATTCACAACCGCACGGATTTTTATTCCATCTATAAGGCTTTAGATGGAATAATTATTCAAGCGGGAGTAAAATTGATATCTTAAGATCAATTTATTGATTTTATTAGCAAGATAATCGAGTTTGAATTTCAAATTGAGTGATGGATAACGTTTTGAATGATCATGGATGGTTTGATGTTTATCTCTTAATTGTTCTATTTATCCCGAAAATACAAAAAAATTGCGTTTGCACCATGTAGATTAGGATTGATTGCATGATAGGTTAGTTTTTTTTTTTTTAAATGCATGTTTAGAAGGCATTTAGAATAGATAGCATTTCATAAAAAAAAAATACAAAAAAATGTCATATAGGATTAGATTCATGAAATGCCTGTCATCTATTAATTATTGCTAGATTCATTTAGGTAGAAATTACTCATCATTAGAATTAGGTCATTTGGTTAACTTAGATTGCATATTTAAGTGTTGCATTTCTTTAATTTCGAATCTCATGGAAAATACAAAAAAAAAAATCATTTTTTAAGAATAAATTCATCTTAGTCTTTAGGATAGACCGCATGCTTATTTATGTCATATAGTTTAGGTCATTGTTGCCATGTCGTATTATTTCATGTTAGATTAGTAGCATGCATTGCATAATTCTCATTAAACAAAGTGAAAACAAAAATTGAGTGATTGCGTGTTAATTAGAAATCATATCTAGGATTGTTGATATAAATTCTGATGTAACAACCCAAATGCTTTCGTGATGAGGTAAGTCCTGCAATTTATTTATTATTTTTCTTGGATGTTAAATTGGTGATTTGTTCATCCATATTATCACTTCACATGTTAGGGAAATAACTTAAAATTAATTCAAGTTGCTTGCTAAACATTTTTTTTTTCAAAATAAAAGATAAATGTACCGAAAACTCATAAATCTCTAGTCTGTAGGAGTAAACTTTACTTGGGTTTCCAATCGATCCACCAAAAATAGATTAATGATGACTCCTAATTGAAATATCATCTGCATATTAAGAACTTGAACATAAGTCATGAATTGATATAGGCTTGTAAGAGTCCGAGTTAAGTTTAGGCTTAACAATCCATTAGCCAAATCCTAGGTGGTTCACACTTGAAAAATTGATCGCGACATTAAGCAAGAATTGATGTAGCATTTATATGGTGGTCTACATCATCATTTTCATTTCCATATTAAATAGAAAGACTACCTTGAATAAAAAAGGTATACAATCTAGGAATCACATCATTGGAAAAAATTGGGTATAAAGACCAAATTGAACAAATTATAGGGAATATAGCTATGGATAAATCTATATCCTTTACTAATATAATTTTATCATTGTTGCTAATACAAGCACGAAATTGAACAAAATATTTGTCCTTTTTCTAAAATTATTAATATTTTGTAATTTAAAGGTGCATTTATCGTGGCTAAATGCACGGATGGTGACATGGCAGGCACAGCCCTCTCTCTAGGGTACTCCTCCGAGCAGGAAGCGTCACTGTCGCCACGCTAGATAATACCAGTCCAGCGGACGCCCGCCACGTGGCAAAGGCACAGAAGGGACCCACCAAAATTCACATATTCGCTCCTCCTCGCGAATATCTCTTTCGGACACTCTCCCTCGGTTGCTTAGGCGTGTTCAGATCGAACGACAGGTCAAACAACCAACCGATATTCACATGAAATCCGCCATGAAACCCAACCCCTTCAAGCTTCGTATCCACTAGGAATCAGCTCCCCGGAACTTCCGACGCACGCCATGTCCGGCTCGCTTGAGCGAGGTAAGTCCCACCTTCTTCCGGCGACTTCACGTTCCCCTGAGTAGTCCGAGCTCGTTCGGTCTGTTCGTGAAATGTTTGTTTGGGCAACTTTTTAGCATATGTTCGGACGTTTATGTCAGAAAATAGGGTATTCTTAAGGTGGAATTTTTTTTTTTTGGTTAAATGCCGTGTGCACATTGTAAAATGGGTAATTTCTTGCATAAATTTGAGCTTCTGGACTGCACCAATTCTGGTTTTGTTTGTATGCAATCGTTCTTCGTAAATGAAGTCTCCGGTGGCTTCTGCTTTCTATGGTTTTTGCTAAAGCTCTAGACCTCTAAATTGGTTTCAGAGACAGTTATGCTTGGAACATTAATGAGGGCAAATGTCACTTTTTAGTCTGAGGTTGAACTTGAAGTTGCAGTTGCTGGTCGTGACCAGTATAATGCAGGGAGGATTTGTGACTCGTTCCATAGAATAGGCAAAATTTAAAGGGATGCCGTGCGTCAAAAGTTGACTGGGGACATGTTTGCTTAAATTGTAATTTGTTGCAAATAGATAGTGAAAGAACTGAAACTGGGCAAAGTGCAAGTTGAATTCATGTATCACTGGTGAAGAAATTGTTACAATATTCATAACTATTGGACAGAGGAGTGCGAGTAATGGGTGTTTTGATTTAACTTCACATATTTTAAGGTTATGAGGAGATCTCCGATGCCCATGAGGAAAAGAAAGAACTAAAATGGGAACTCGAAAGTTCTGGAGAGGAGCGGCAAACAAGTATGGGGAGTCTGAAAAAGAAAGCGATCAATGCATCTCACAAGTTCAGACGGTCTCTCTCTGTCCGGGATGTTGAGGAGCAAAAGATCGTAGATGAATTTCGGCAGGCACTGATTTCAGATGGGTTTCTACCTCCAAGACACGATGATTATCATATGCTTTTGAGGTGGTCTTCTCCGTCTACTTTCTTATTCCCCTCTCTCTGAGTCTACATTCAACCAACGCATGATAATTGCGGGCTGCATATCATCTCTTTCTCTTCTTCTTTATGTTGCAATTGGAATATTGGGAAGTGTTTGACCCAACCTAAGAATGGGCTGCCAACAAAATATATTGTCTTGTTTTTACATGTACTTGTCTTCAGTAGTCCCTTCAGGCAATTATGTGGAAGAAGCTGAAGTTTAGATATTAGCTGCTGTGGATTTGTCTTCTGAAGTGGAATGTCTGGCTAAATGGTGTTCATTATGTAGTGCTAAATCATGTGAAATTCCTTAATATGCTTAAGAGAGCCCTCTGTTTTCTTCCAAGTTTTGTTGCGAATGGCTGGCAATGATTCAGCTTGAGTTCCCTCAGCAGTGGGTTCTCAATTGTTATTTGTTCTGTTTTGATGTCATCCTTCAAAATCTTTTGGTTCTAATAAATAAGTCTTTTCAGGTTGAGCTTCTTCTTAACTTTCTGGGCATCAATACTCATGTCATCTTTTTCTTTAGATTTCTGAAAGCAAGGAAATTTGCCATTGAGAAAGCAAGACATATGTGGACTGAAATGATTCAATGGAGGAAGGACTTTGGCACTGACACAATTATGGAGGTACTTCAATATTTCTCTTGCATATTGAGAGTTTGAATCCTGGGCTAAGCAGTGATACTGCTTATGTCTAGAGACTCTTTGGAACTGGCTGCTTTGTGACTGTTTTCAGGAGTTGATTGATTTTTTAATCTGTTTCTTACTTGCATGTCATGCATATCACTTTGTAGCTGATTCTGCATCAAATTGCTTGCTTGCCACCGTTGCAGTCTTGTATGATGCTGGACCCTCTTCTTTTTTCTTTCTTCAGGATTTTCAGTTCAGAGAGAAAAATGAAGTTCTTCAGTACTACCCTCAGACATATCATGGGGTAGATAAAGACGGAAGGCCTACTTATATCGAGAGACTTGGGAAAGTTGATCCTGCCAAGCTTATGGAAGTGACTACTATTGATCGCTATGTTAGATTCCATGTTCAGGAGTTTGAGAAAACTGTTGCCTTTAAGTTCCCAGCTTGCTCTGTTGCTGCAAAGAAGCGCATAGATTCTAGTACAGCCATTTTGGATGTTCAGGGCGTGGTATGTTGGTTGATACTTTATCAGAAGTTCCTTTGATCTCTATCTAGAGCTATTGTGGCCTTAAAATAATCATCTTTGGTTATTGTACATATCATCAGGGTCTTAAGAACTTTACAAAGCAAGCACGTGAACTCATTATGCGGCTACAGAAGATTGACAGTGATTACTACCCTGAAGTATGTAAATCAATCTGTTCTCCTGATACTCTTGTCGTCTGACTGTTGCTGGCTTGATCAGTTATGGTTTTAATTTTTGGCTTAATGGAGTTATCAGATCCAAAGTATTGTAACAAGTAAAAGACATCTATGCAGAGGCTTTCCAGAATGTTCATCATTAACGCTGCTACTGGTTTCAAGCTACTCTGGGACACAGTGAAGTATTTTCTTGATCCCACGATGGTTTCAAAGATTCATGTAAAGTTTGATGTCCAGTTGAGCATTTAACGGCAAATTCAGCTCTGCCTTATATAAATTAACTGAATTTCTGTGTAGGTTCTTGGTAACAAATATCAAAGTAAATTACTTGAAGTAATTGATGCAAGGTGAGATATTGCATTCATTGTGATTGTAATGATCATTCCCAGCTGGTTGTGTACTTCCAAAGCATTAAAACATTCTAGGTTTGCAGTGAGTTGCCAGAATTTCTTGGTGGTAGCTGTACTTGTGCCGACCAGGGTGGCTGCATGAGATCAGAGAAGGGTCCATGGAAAGACCCTGACATACTAGAGGTGAGACACGGTATTCCTTATTCTGAACTTCGACGGAAAAGAGAAGGCATATCTTAATATTACTATCTAAAGATTTTTATCATTGCACGCGTGAACTATTGAAGATAGTGCTTGATGGCCAAGCACTAATCAACAGACATACGATGATGGGCAGGAACATCAACGGGGAAGTTGCTTCTTGTGATACCCTCGTCGGTCCCCAGGTTTGCTCTTGCTAAAGTGAGGTATTGTCTAGGCAATTGGACGCTGACAATCATTTCACGAATTTTCATTCATGCTCTCTAAGAGTTCTATATAAGTTTACCAATGACAAAGTTTTCTCAATGTTAAACGAAGGTTTTATCCTGTCTTAAGTTTATCATTTTGTTTATTGTTTTCAATGTTGAGTTAGATCTACGATGGTACGTCAACTGCGGCAGCATCAGGATCTGGGGTGGATGATATTGCTTCTCCCTGAGGAGAAAGGAGCGATATTGTCCCAGATGTGACTCCTTTCTCTGGAGAAGTAAGTTAATTTGACATCAGAATGATAGTTATATATGCAATGGCTACAAGTGGTATTCATGGGATTCCTTTTGCTAGGCAAAGATGACAAGTGACGGAACTTTTGTAGGTAACTTATCTGGATATGATTGACGTAGTACTATGATTGACGAGGCTGTAGACCGGGGTTCGGGGAATACAGACAGCCTTTCCGGAGGTCAGCAATTTCGATAAATTCACTGAATGATCATCTATGCTCTTATTTCCCTGGTTGTTGGGGCATTCAAGAAAGTTGAGCTTGGACCTTGTCGCCTTTAATAACATACTCATCCAAGCAAATGAAAATTCTTCTAATACCTACAATACAGGATCAAGTAGTCTATAGACAAGGTAGATACGAAGTGGAAATAAACTATGACCCTTATCATTCATTGTCAATTATGTCACGTATCACTATTCATTCAGTGTTGTTACACATGGAGGGATCACTTCGTATTGATCATATTATAAGAGCATATGTGATACGACGACATGATGGTAGTTGGACGCCGAACCTCTTGCCCCCTTGTTGTGAAGAGATTGGTTGACTAGGGTCCAATTTTGCGGGCATGTAATAATGTCTCGAGAGCATATGCCTTTGGGACCGGCCAGATGACGCAATTAATTTGAGGTAAGCTGGGATCATGTAATATGTGTCTCTGGGATGCTTCCCGTACCTGATACCACCTATGCTCTTGTCCATGCTGCGCTAGTGGGCTGCTTTATGCTCGTCCTGGATTTTGTTCAGTCGCATACCATTTGATTGAGAAGGTCAACGGCTCTATGTTCAATTCCACGCGTCGTAATCCTGAGTCTGTCAGACTGTCATGGATCCCGTGGAGGAATCCCATCTGCCTTCAACTTTTGGGATGGGTTATTTGTTTTTGTTTTTGTTTTTTTTTTTTTTTTTTTTTTTTTTTTTTGGGGGGGGGGGGTTGGGGTTTGGTTTGAGATCTTCCTCATCTTTATTACTATTTAATAAAATTATTTTAGAGAATAATGGAAGGGAAAGAAAGAAATAAGAAAGGAAAGAATCTTTAAAAAAGAGAAAAATGATAAACAAAATAAGTAAATAAAAATGAATGAGGCAAGAGTGTCAAGAGAGTTTCTTACTATATTCATTTGTGCAATTTTTAGGTTCATTTATACTAATATGCTATTCATACCAAACAAAGAACATAATAGGATGCGAAAATATTAGCTTTATTATTGCGATTTACTAAACTGATATGATATAGCAAAATACCTAGATTCCAAATAATATCCCATATTATCCCATCCAATCCTATCTTATCTACAAATCCAAGCGACCAAACATAGCCCTTGATAAGGAATTTAGTTGCCGTGAGCTTTGTTTAGCATGATATCTTTGGACATCTCACCCTTTACTTGGGTAAGTTCTACTCATCTGATTTCTCAAGCACAGTGCAAGGCAATTTTAGTTTCGAAAATGGAAGAAAGATTTTCCCAAAATCATCATGCGATGAATCTATCTATGGACAACACTTATTAAGATACTGTCCTCATTACATTCATGTGTGAATATGTGATTTTTGAAAAGCATAAAATGTAAGTTATTATGACCAGAGTGGAAGCGTGAACAAACAAAACAATTTGAGTAGGAAATAAATTGTTAAAATAAAACTTGCACATCAATAGATTTATGTGCAATTTGTTACGAAGACGTTGGATGCATTTGTTTGAAAGTTTGAACATATCCATTTGGGAACACATTGGCAAGATAAGTTTAAAGGTTTTGAGTAAACTTATTTGTTGTGTGATGTTGTTAAAGAACTGAATGTATGTAGACGACTTAAGAAATAGTTTTAGTACATCTATTAAAAATAAGAAATTGTAGAGTTGTTTTTACTTGGATGTTCAATAATGACATTAAAAATTTATGCTCAATTGTCAAATCGATAAGATAGTTCTATTATAATCAGGAATAATGACATTAAAATCACTTAATCATACCCACTCATAATTGTCTCCCATACCTAGATTAAACCCAAACCTGCGAGAATCAACCACAACTCACAAGAAATGAATTTTCTTACTCTCTCAATTTTTTTGGTGATGGCTCTCAATACTCTTTCTATCTCTCAAAAGTTTTTAGACGTATTAGGCACACTCACCATGCAGATGAGAATGAACTCCACAGAAAAATATTTATAAGCAAAAAATTATGAACCCTTCTCCAACGTTTTTTTCCACCTAATTTTTCGCCTCTAATAAAATCATTAAGTTTGATTTAGGGTTGACTGAGAGTTGACCAAAGGTTAACCGGCAAGATACAATGCTCAAAACACATTTTAGACATAAAAAAATCAAAACGAGTTTGATACTCATATTACCACTTGAATTCGACAGTCAAATTTTTTACTATTTAGGATTGATCGCGCGCTATTTGCGGTATCACGATGTTTGCGATATCCCCGTTTTGATTGAATTTTCCGAAACTAGAGATCGCAAACCTCCCAATGCAACAAAAATCAGGTGGAACAGAAGTCAGACGAGGAGCAATCGCCGGTCAAACCTTTCGATATTCAAAAGAAATGTCTTCATAGCCCAAAATTGTACTCTTTTTTTTTTTTTTCCTTTGATCGAACAAAACTGTACTTAGAGGACTCAAAATCAAATGAAACTCTCCAACGCCCTAGTTATGGTAAATAATAATTTATGAAAATGATAAGTTACCAAAATGACTCTTGATTCACGATTCCAAATTTTGTATGATTTGAAGTCTCAGAGAAAAAATTTCCAAAAAAATCCTAAACCCAATGCGATTTTTCCAATTTAGTCTGAAACCTTTTTTTTTTTTTTATCAATTCAATCCTACTGTTTCGTCATGTATAAAGATTTTGTGTTCGGAAATCAAGATTTTCTCTTTTCGGAAATCAAGATTTTGTGTTCGGTGATATAAAATTAGTGTGGGCAAGAGATACACGAAGTAAACTTCTTTGACCAATCCAATTTGGGTTTCTTTCAAGTATTGTATAATTGTATATTCACGGATATCCTTTCTTGATGAAGTCGGCCAAAGAAAAGACGAAATAGGAAAGTTCAAATCTTGGACTTGATCGATCGAAACTCCACTGGGATTTTATTTCTTTCTCCAATATGTGGTGGCTTGTTTTGCTTATGTATCGAGAGCACGTCGGGGTTGAAGTCGGTGAAGAAAAGTCTTAAAGTGTCGAAAAGAGTGCTTAAGAAGCGTGGTCCATCTCCGTGTGTTGTTGTCCGTGCAATTTACATTCAAGAGATAAGTGTTCAAGCCATTTGTTTGAATGGCTTGAGTTTGATTGTTATCTTTGTGATATAATGAATTTTTTTTTTTTTTTTTTTTTGTGACCTAGGAATCTCCGAACAGCTGGCAACCGGCGGAATAAACCCGGGGCGAACTGAGCCACCACCACAGACTTAGCCACGGGTGAGTCGCGTGCAATGGGGACGCGGGGTTTCGAATCCCTCCCCCCTCGGTGGGGGAAAAAAGTACGAAACCATCGCAGCCATTGTGGGTGGTGCTTGTGATATAATAAAATTCGTTACTACTTTCCTCGTAAACATAAATCATTGTGACCAAACCACATAAAATTAGTGTATGATTTAATTTTTTGTTTATTTTATTTTATTATTTAGTCGCTTACTTTTTCTAACATAATTAATGAATTTTTTTTTCCGTTGAAAATGAAGTTTTTGGTGCTATCTGAGCATTGACTAATCTCCCTGGACTACAAGAGAAAATACAAATCGCATAGGTGGTTGTGAGTATGGTTCAATTTTATTCAAACGAATTAAACCAGATAATTGATCACGGAATTGAAATGGATTCTATTTGTTTCTTAACTAATCGAATCGAATTTGCTTTCACTCTCTTTTCTTATGAAGTGACCTTTAATCTATCTTTAAAACGTCAAATCTAATCATTAAGAGAACAATGTTACCATCACATCAAACGGGAGCATCAAACTTCGCTGTTTGGATTGAAAGCAAAAATTAGTTAATCAATTCTACATATATTTTGCCGATGTCAAGTCAATTATAAATTTTCTAATTTTGACAATTAAGTCTTAAATCTCAGCACTTCCAATGTAATCTTTTCAATCCATTTTTGCCGTAAATTGTTGATATGACAATGGCTTACGTAAGACGACCAGAGATGACACACCGCCATATCGGCGATATCTAAAGAAAATTGACTAGAAAAACTATATTGAGATTATGTGCATAGTTTTAAGATTCATATGGTAGAATTGAAAAATTTATGATTAAATTGACATATGTAGAAACAAGTTTAGCATTGTTTGAATACTATCTCTCAAAATGAAAAATTAGCCAAAATTCAAGAGGCTAGGAGGCCAAAACGGAAGATCACTTTTGCTCGGTCCCTTATGTGTATATGATTTAATTGCCCGTGAGTGTAATTGAGTAAATCCAATGGTCATTTCAATTTCAAATTTTTATCTAAAAATTCTTTGAAAAAAAATAAAAAACCCATACATCCACATATTATAACCTTACAAAACTATAAATGAATAAAATTGTAATTTGTGATAATCAAGATTTAGACGATTAGTCACGAACATCTTACCTTTTAATTTGAAACTCAAATGTAGAGTATTCCCTAAATCGAACTCGGCTTTCCATTTTCCAAAATCCATATTATATAAAAATGTTATATCTGTATCTTCCATAATATTTGTTCTTGGAAAAATGACACCAATAATTCTTATATTTTTAATATCATTCAATATCATTCATGTACATCTTTTTTCTCAATTTGGTTGTCCCTAAACTATACAATCTTTTGTTTAAGTTAGCTTGTTCCATTAGATATATAAACACGCATGCTGATGTGACAATTTACATGTCTTTTAAATGTTTTTATCAAATCAATCGAAACAAGAAAAAAATATAAAAATGCAAAAAAGGAAAAGAAAAGAGGAAAACATATGTCCATCACGGGTGCAACTTGCATAGGTTGTGGGCCGTCCCGCTGTCGAGGGGTCCTTGTGTGGCAAGGGCTTGATGACGCGTTGCTCGAGTGGGGTTTCACAACCTCTGCAACTACTAATCAGGGTCCAACGACCCCCATGAGATCTATCTCCACCGTGCTCTCTCTCTCTCATAAAGATTTTGAGATTTTCATTAAAACTATAAATTATTTTCAATAAGTAGCACTAAAAAAGACCTGAATAGGTTTTTAAACTGTTCCATTCTAAACAGGCCATCCTAGGGTGCCTTCCCCCCACAAGCCATTTAAAGGCAAGTGAGGGGGAGGAACGCGGGATAAAGGCCCCACTGGGCTCTCCGGCCACACCAACACTGCTGGTGGGATTCCGTCTGAAGGGAGGTCACTGCCTTCTCCTAGCATACTAGGTTGGTAAATCCCCAATGAAAAGTCCTGGAGGCGGGCCATGTTGCCTTTGTTTTACTGGGCGAGACTTAGTATAGTATTGATATGGTGGTTTACGTTAACATTTTCATTTCCATATTACATAGAAAGGCTAACTTGAATAAAAAAAATGTATACAATTTAGGAATCACATCATCAAGAAAAAATGGGTATAAGGACAAGATTGACTAAATTATAAGGAATATAGCTAGGGGTAAATCTATATTTTTTACTAATATAATTTTATTCATTGTCACTTTCTCCAGAAGTATGTGTGCTTTTTCTAGTATAAATTAACATTTTATAATTTAAAAGTGCATTTCTTGAGGTTAAATGCACGGATGGTGACATGACAAGCACAGCCCTCTTCTCTAGGACCACTCCTCCTCCGAGAAGGAAGCGTGACTGCCGCCACGCTAGATAACACCAATCGAGCCCAATGCCCGCCACGTGGCAAAGACCCAGAAGGGACCCTCCAAAATTCACATATTCGCTCCACCTCAAGAGTCTCTCTCGGACGCTCTCCTTCGGTTGCTTTGGCGTGTGCAGATCGAACAACAGGCCTCCGCTACACAACCAACCAAAATTCACATAAAATCCGCCATGAAACCCAATCCCTTCAAGCTTCGTATCCATTAGGAATCAGCTTCACGGAACCTCCGACGCACGCCATGTCCGGCTCGCTCGAGCATGGTAAGTCCCACCTTCTTACGGCGACCTCACGTTCCCCCGAATTGTCCGAGCTCGTTCGGTCCGTTCATGAACTGTTTGTTTGGGCAGATTTTAGTATGTGCTCGGACGTTTATGTCAGAAAAAGAGGGTATTCTTAAGGTGGAACTTTTTTGTTAACTGCTGAGTGCACCGTTTTTGAATGTGTGTACCTTGTTGGACTGGCTTTATCTCGTCTTGTCCGTAGGCAGTTCATCCTGTATTTAGATAATTCTGTTTGAATTGTAAAATGAGTAATTTTTTGCATAAATTTGAGCTTCTGGACTGCACCTTTTCTGGTTCCGGGCATGTGTGGTCTTTGTGAAACGTCAGACCATAGACAGGTATTGTATGCAATCGCTTTCGTAAATGATCTGCTTTCTATGGTTTTTGCTAAAGCTCCGGACCTCTGAATAGGTTTCAGAGACAGTTATGCTTGGAAAATTAATGAAGGCAAATGTCACTATTAGTCTAAGGTCGAACTTGTAGTTGCCGCTGCTGGTTGTGAACAATATAACCCAGGGAGGATTTGTGACTCATTCCATTGAAGAGGCAAAATTTAAAGGGATACTTTGCATCAAAAGTTAACTGGAGACATGTTTGCTTAAATTCTAATTTGTTGCAAATAGATAGTGAAATAACTGAAACAGGGCAAAGTGCAAGTTGAATTCATGTATCACGGGTGAAGAAATTGTTCCAATATTCATTACTATTGGAAAGAGGGGTGCAAGTAATGGGAGTTTTAATTTGACTTCAAACATATTTTAAGGTTATGAGGGGATATCCGATGCCCTTGAGGAAAAGAGAGAACTAAAATGGGAACTTGAAAGTTTTGAAGAGGACCGGCGAACAAGGATGGGAAGTCTGAAAAAGAAAGCGATCAATGTGTCTCACAAGTTCAGACGGTCTCTCTCTGTCAAGAGAAAGGGCCATAGGAAAAGCGACAGCCAAGTTATATACTCCTTAGTCGAGGATGTCCGGGATGTTGAGGAGCAAAAGATTGTTGATGAATTTCGGCAGGCGCTGATTTCAGATGGGTTTCTACCTCCAAGACATGACAATTATCATATGCTTTTGAGGTGATCTTCTCTGTCTACTTTCTTTTTCCCCTCTCTCTAAGTCAGCATTCAACCAATGCATGATAACTTATCATGCAAACGTGAGGGGCTGCATATCATCTCTTTCTCTTCTTCTTTATGTTGCAATTGGAATATTGGGAAGTGTTTGACCCAACCTAAGAATGGGCTGCCGACCAAAAACTTTACCACATTTATACGTATATTTGTCTTAAGTAGTCCCAGACATAGTCTTCAGGCAATTATGTGGTAGAAGCTGAAGTTTAGACATTACCTGCTGTGGATTTGTCTTCTGAAGTGGAATGTCTGGCTAAATGGCGTTCCATTGTGCAGCTCTATCATCTGAAATTCCTTAATATGCTAAAGAGAGCCCTCTGATTTCTTCCAAGTTTTGTTGTGAATGGCTGGCAGTTAATTAACTTAGTGCATCTGGTGCATTTTGTCAAAAATTGAAATCATTCAGCTTGAGCTCCTTCAGCGGTGGCTCTTCAATTTTTATTTTTTTCTGTTTGAATGAAATCCTTCGAAATCTTTTGGTTCTACTAAACAAGCCTTTTCAGGTTGATCTTGTTCTTAACTTCTGTACATCAAGACTCATGTCATACTTTTCTTTAGATTTCTGAAAGCAAGGAAAAATGACATTCAGAAAGCAAGACATATGTGGGCTGAAATGATTCAATGGAGGAAGGACTTTGGCACTGACACGATTTTGGAGGTACTTCACTATTTCTCTCGCATATTGAGAGTTTGAATCCTGGGCTAAGGAGCGATACTGCTTATGTCTAGAAACTCTATGGAACTGGCCTGCTTGTGTGCACTTCTCAGGAGTTGATTGCTTAAAAATATGTTTCTTTCTTTCATGGAATGCATATTACTTTGTAGCTGATTCTGCATTGAATTGCTTGCTCACCACTGTTGTAGTCTTCTACGATGCTGGACCCCCTTCTTTTTCCTTTTTCAGGATTTTCAGTTCAGAGAGAGAAATGAAGTTCTTCAGTACTACCCTCAGGCATATCATGGGGTAGATAAAGACGGAAGACCTATTTATATCGAGAGACTCGGGAAAATCAATCCTGACAAGCTTATGCAAGTGACTACTATTGATCGCTATGTTAGATACCATGTTCAAGAGTTTGAGAAAACTGTTGCCTTTAAGTTCCCAGCTTGCTCTGTTGCTGCAAAGAAGCACATAGATTCTAGTACAACCATTTTGGATGTTAAGGGTGTGGTATGTTGATTGATACTTTACTGGCAGTTCATCTCTATCTAGAGCTATTGTGGCCTTAAAATAATCATCTTTGGTCATTACACATATCATCAGGGTCTTAAGAACTTTACAAAACAGGCACGTGAACTCATCATGCAGCTACAGAAGATTGACAGTGATTACTACCCTGAAGTACGTAAATCAATCTGTTCTCCTGATACTCTTGTTCTCTGACTGTGGCTGGCTTGATCAGTTATGGTTTTGATTCTTGGCTTAATGGAGTTTTCAGATACAAAGTATTGTAACAAGTAAATGACATCTATACAGACGCTCTCCAGAATGTTCATCATTAACGCTGCTCCTGGTTTCAAGCTTCTCTGGAACACAGTGAAGTCTTTTCTTGATCCCACAACGATTTCAAAGATTCATGTAAAGTGCAATGTCCAGTTGAGCTTTTAACGGCAAATTCAGCTCTGCCTTATATAAATTAACTAAATTTCTGTGTAGGTTCTTGGTAACAAATATCGAAGTAAATTACTTGAAGTAATTGATGCAAGGTGAGACATTGCATTCATTGTGATTGTAATGATCATTCCCGGCTGGCTGTGTACTTCCAAAGCATTAAGACATTCTAGGTTTGCAGTGAGTTGCCAGAATTTTTTGGTGGAAGCTGTACTTGTGCTGACCAGGGCGGCTGCATGAGATCGGAGAAGGGTCCATGGAAAGACCCCAACATACTAAAGGTGAGACACAGTAGTCGTTATTCTTAACTTCGACGGAAAAGAGAAGGCATATTTTAATATTACTATCTAATCATTTTTATCATTGCACACGTGAGCTGTTTTAGATAGTGCTTGATGGCCAAGCACTACCCGACAGACATACAACGATGGGCAGGAACATCAATGAGGATGTTGCTTCTTGTGATACCATGGTCTGTCCCCTGGTATGTTCTTGCTAAAGTGTGGTCTTATCTAGACAATTGGACACTGACAATCATTTCATAAATTTACTTTCATTCTCTCTAAGAGTTTTATATAAGTTTACCAATGATAAAGTTTTCTCATTGTTGAACTAAGGTTTTATCTGCTTTAAGTTTATCATTTTGTTTATCATTTGTGTTCACTGTTGAGTTAGATCAATGATGGTACGGCAGCTGCAACAGCATCAGGAGCTGAGGTGGATGATATTGCTTCTCCCAGAGCAGAAAGGAGCTCTATTGTCCCAGATGTGACTCCTTTCTCTGAAGAAGTAAGTTAATTTGACATCGGAACGATAGTCTATGCAATAGCTACAAGTGGTATTCATGGAATTCCTTTTTCTAGGCAAAGATGACAAGCAACGGAACTTCTGTGGGTAACTTATCTGGATACGATGAAAGTAGTCCTATGATTGATGAGGCTGTAGACCAGGATTCGGGGAATACAGACAGCCTTTCTGGAGGTTGGCAATTTCAACAAATTCACTGAATGATCATCTATGCTCTTATTTCCTTGGTTGTTGGGGCATGCGAGAAAGTTGAGCTTGGACCTTGTCTCCTTTAATAATATACTCATCCAAGCAAATGAAATTAGTTCTAATGCCTACAATACAGGATTGAGTAGTCCATAGACAGTTTTGATATGAAGTAGAATAAACTAATATTATTCAATGTCAATTATGTCACATATCACTATTCATTCAGTGTTGTTACACATGGAGGGATCACTTCATATAGATCATATTATAAGAGCACAGGTGAGACAATGACATGATGGTAGTTGGACACTGAACATCTTGCACCCTTAAAGAGATTGGTTGACTATGGTCCAATTCTGTGAGCATGTAACAATGTCTCAAGAGCACATGTTTCTGGCACCAGCCAGATGGTACAATTAATTTTGAGGTAGCTTGGATCATGTAATGTGTTTCAGGGGCGTTTCCTGTGCCTGGCATTGATGAACGTGGAGGAGGAGCCTATATGTGTGTCCATCCTGTACTAGTGGCCTGCTTTATGCTTGTCCTGGCTTTTGTCCGTTCAGTTGCATACCATTTGATCGAGAAGGTCAGCGGCTCTATGTTCAATTCCACGTGTCATAATCCTCAATCTGTCATGGATCCTGTCGAGGAGTCCCATCTGCCTTCAACTGGTGCTAAGCATAAAGAGGGGGATCTTCCCTCATCTATTTGGAAAAGGCTGGATGAACTTGAAAAGAAGGTAGAAATGCAAAATGAAAGGCCTGCTGCAATTCCACGTGAGAAGGAAGAGTTGCTGAATGCTGCTATTTGCCGCGTAGATGCATTAGAGGCAGAGCTAATCGCCACTAAAAAGGTGAAGACCAAAATTCATTCAGGATATTTGTCATTTTATTGTAATGATGTCCTTTCATGTGAACAGGCGCTGTTTGAATCTTTGATGAGGCAAGAAGAAATTATTGCATACATCGATGCGGCCAAATATAAGGTCAGAGATGCATCTACGAATTTAGCATGTGTCTGTTTTCTTCCCTTACCTATTAGGGCATTCCTGGGTTGGGGTTGGGTTGTGGGCATAAATTTGTCTCCATTTTGATGCACAGGATTATTGTTGCCTGCAATCTGAAGATGGCAATTGTTCATTTCGTTCTTGTCTGTGCAGCAGAAGAAGTGCTGGTAAAGATATGGGATCTGCTGGTGGAAAGAATGCTGAGTGGTTTTGTTACGCTATTTAACTGGTGTATGTGGGAGCACGTTCGTGAGCTGCTTGATTCCGTGGTAGTGAGACTCCTCGGTGATATCCATTTACGGCCACCAGGAGGGAGAGTCCTTTCATTACTACTCAGTTCAATCTGCAACCTCCTTTCTTGTAACAACCACTGATGTTTGGAGCGTTACGGGCGGGTTTATCGAGGAAAAAAGCAAAAGAAATCGACCTGGATGGAGTGATCTACACAAGATCGTCGCCAATTTGGAATTGTTTGTTTTCATCCTAATCGAAGACTTTTGTTATTTCAATTTCTTTTTAACTCAGCCTTGCCTGCTTCGCTGCAAACGAGCTCGGCCTTGGGTCGCAGACGGAGTGTTCTTTTCTCATGTGTTTTTTATTTGTATATAGTATGATAACCAAGTTACTTAGGTATCTTATGATCAAAGGATACAAATTTATAATATCTTTTGAGGAAAGTTTAAAGTATAATCAGGAAATCTCAACACGCCTTTTATAAGTATCACCAGTAGTACAGGAAAATTCTTTAGGTGATGTAAATTTAAAGAAGTCCAATGCACCCAAGACCTTAAAGTTGGTGAGTTTCACACGGAATTTACGTGATTTAAATATTGAGATACACTAGGCTACATGTCAGCGGTCGATCAAAGAATGTATCGTAATATGAAGTGAGATTGTTACTCCTCTTGCAAGAGCTCGAGGCAAATCATTCACTCAAGACGAAAACATGACTGAGGCCCAGCCAAAAGAAGAAAAAAACCTACCATTGGAAGGGGGATAAAAGGGATTCTTGACGTAATTTCCATTGCAAGTCACGGTTAAAACCCTAAAGAAATGAACCAAACAATTTCAAATGTGTTCTGGAAGAATAATCAGCGTTGGATAGATACACGGTAGTCTCCATGTTATATCATGTCCAATGTGGAAGCAAAGACCCAGGTGACACGCAAGCAATAAACACAACACTTGCCATGCTTTCCTCGACAAAACATTGCTCTTATACTAATTGCCCCCCGAACGATGATGAAAATGGCACCTACTTACAGTATGGAACAGTAGTTGTAGAAGCCATCTTCTGCAACAACATACCAAATATCACATCTTTGACAAGTCTTGGGTGTCTGAGGAATCACCACATCCTTCTTTTCATCTTTCTTGTCTTCTTTTGGAGGGCCGATGCTCACAAAGTGTGCAGACTTCCTGAACTTCCTCACTTTCTTTATGATCTTTGCTGGATCAGCTTCACCAATCACTGTCACAGTGTTCTTGGACGGGTCAAGGACAATGGAAGTAATGCCTTCAATGGTGGCCACCAACTTCATAACCTTGAGCCTGCACTTTGAACACAGCAGCTCCACTGACACTATTGTTTTCTGCAACAGAGAAAGTGCGGTCAGAAGTTGCTCAGACTCTGAGCTCACAGAAACAGAGCATCTAAGAGCTGGAAAAAGTACTGCTGTGTCAGAGTTAGCAGAGAATCGCATAGGAAAATGAGCCATTCAGGAATCACACGCACAACAACTAAAAGCATTACTTATGGCAGCAAGATCACAAGATTATAGAGAAAAGGAAGAACCTTTGACATGGTTATTGACAAATGGAGCAAGATACTAAAGCTAGAGAATCTGCTATATATATAACTAATATATCAGCGTAATTTACTAAGGAAACGCGAATTTAATCTACTGGATTGTAGCTGGAACTCTCTCTCTCTCTCTCTCTCTCTCTCTCTCTCTCTCTCTCTCTCGTTGCTAATGGGGCCCATTGGTTGAAAACTAAATGGAGTGGCAGGGTGGGTTGGTAACTGGAAGTAAATGTGTGTCAGAACAGTATTAATTGCCAAGCAAGAACATCCTCTGAAAAATTCTTTGGCTAACTTGCGCCACATGGCCTGAACATCCTATAGGAAATAATAAGATAGCTATAAGCACATGGAGTTTGTTCATCAGACCTGGTCTTTCAAAAGATGAAGTTAAGAGGAACTCGCAATGTTTTGTCGTGGAATGGATGTTTCGCTCTTATGCTTATATTGGCTTGCAGATGGTTCTGCAACCATCTGCAGCAAATCCTAGACACGTAGAGAATGAGAGCCTTAGAGAGTGCTAATTAGACAATCATAGAAGGGATCAACTTCTCAGTACAACTCTGATAGTGGAAGAATGTCAGCTCAGGAGGTGCATGTCTTGACCCACATCAGAAAGCTTTTTCTTATAAAAGGTACCAAAAGACAGAGACAGTGGAGCCCCACGGATGTCAAAAGCACAGGATATACACCTTGCATTTGGTTCCATTGGGTTCTTTAGGACTCTTCACATCCCCAAATAAACAACTACAACTACTTTGGACATCTTAACCACCCAGTTTGTCGGTTTGCTTAATGAGTTTATTAAGAAGTCAGGCAGTTCATTCATTTCCAACTACACAACATCCTCAGAACCTAGAAAACAGATTGCTATATTTCATCCAATATAGAAATTAATTTTAAAATGTTACATCACATATATTGTGCCAGAAACACAAAAAACTTGCTAGAGTACTGAGGGATGGATAGGGCAACCCTGCATCCAGTATATTTAGCATGCAGCTGAAGAACAAGAAGAAAATAAAAATACAAAAAATCAAGATGCAGCTGGATGAATTAATAAGCCATGTGGCATGGGATGGTATGACCCTTTGAATAGTTAATCCATCACTTTCTATTGGGCTCTGCAGCCATGCCCAATAACTCTGTCCCGTCAATATCAACTTTCTTTCTTTTTATTTATTTCCTATTGGCTACTCAGTTGTTCACATAACTAGTCAAAATTGCATGAGCCTTCACATAAAGAGGAAAGAATATCGAATTCATGCTTGCAGATAGATGCATATATGTATCTAGATGATACAAGAACTAATACACATCTGTACCAGGACTGGCCTTCAGATAAAGAATATCTGGTTAAGCATATAGCAGCAGCTGCTTCTGGAAGCGTATGGACTCTCATAGCTCTGGTTCCTTTAAAGATGATAAAGATATTTCAATCCTTGTAGTGCAAAACTATTACACAATACAATCATAAATTACCTGTGAGCATTGTAATTTAAAAGTCCTTCAAACCAGGAATCTGGAGTGAGAATTAGTTCATCTGGCAGCTTTAGCCATTTATAAATAAATGTAACAGCGAAGTAGAAGTAATAATCAGAGTTACGATACTGCTTTCTCGTAGCTGCTAACATTTGCTAAAACGAGCTACCATCAATTTAGAGTGTCAGTATTTTCCATCTTGAAGGGACTGAAGATTAAGTTCACACCAGAATCTCTGCCCACAGGTCAAGTCTCTATCCAAACCTTTGGAGAGCTTTCACAGAAAACTCTCAAATGCTACTCCATCATTGTGTACTACATTTTGACAGTATTATTGTTCACTGTTCCTTGTCCATTTTGCAGGGCCTCAGTGTAGGCACTCACAATCTTCTGATCCAGTTTATAATAGTACTCCATCTTCTCCAAAGGCTTCAAATCCAGGTCAATGAAATGCACCTATGTGATTGCATCTTAAATAAGTCATTACTTCTGAAAGAAACTTATGTGTAGCAAGGAAACTCAAAATTCATGCTGCAACTACAGCAATACTACCAGATGGTTTTTCCCCTTTTTGGGTGGTAGATAGATGGATAATTATGAAGCAGCATCCACCAGAATACAGGAACTATTTGGCACCAAAATCATAATAGCAGATACTCTATCGTCTCTATGAAGAACCTTATTGCATGGAATACACTAGCAACATGATAAAACACTAGATAGCAAGAGAACACTTACATACTTTTAAGAAACATCTCACTATATTATTTCATTTTTTAAAAATGAATTGATCAATGTGATTTCAATATAGTTCACTTCTAGGTGTGTTAAAGATAGACTATATCTCTTACAATGAGCAGAATACTCGACAAAAGACCAAAGCAAGAGACCATTGCTTTTAACTACAAAAGATATGTTTTACCTTATAATCAAACACTTGGTTAGTTGACTCTAGGTAAACCCTGTCATATGAAGAATCTGAACCACCATCTTCTCTTTGTGTGAAACAAAACATTAAACTGCAATCTTTTGCAGTTGCAGCTATCAAAAATTTTTTCACGATCTCCAAGCTCTCATTGAGAGGAAGTGCATGCAAAAGGGTAGATATTGGTGACACTTTGTCTTCACCCAACTCTATACATACTGAACAAGGTTGAGATATAAAATTATAGTATGCATGAATTGCTCCTTCTATATCATAATTATCGAGCTTCTGAACATCAAGAAGACGGTCCAATACTCCTGATTTATAAACTGTCTCGGTGAGAAGCTCAAGAAAACTTGTAGTCCGTAAACCATCATCTTCTTTGATGACATATTTAAGTACATCTTCAAGTGCTTCAGCAGTTGTGGAAGTAGAATTATCTACAACACCACCGAACCCACCCAAAATGAGAGAATTATTCAAGAAAACACGGAAATTGTTCTGCGGGTTGTTGCACAAAGCTTTCAAAGCTACAAGTATTCTTTCCTTGGATCCAGAGAACAGATCCAATGGATCATATTCACTTAGATTTGGTATCTGGAAAAAATGCAAAATGCACTGGTCAGACTTAAATTACAAACCATGGCATGCACAATCAAAATAAAGCCTGCATGCTTGCTAATACCAAAAGAAAGGGAATGATAGCTTTAATCTATTAAGAGTGACTTCAAACTAAACTACTGAAGTAAACTGATGAAGAGAGATGGGACCTCTTTTTACAATTAGTGTGTTGCAGCTAAACAAGATAGAAAGGGACAAGTGCTTTGTCTCTGATGGAACATAGACTGGGAATGGATGACTCTTCCTACCAGGGAAAAAAATGACTTAGATGACTCCTCTAGCTACTTTTTGGATGATTTTGGAATGAAAACCAGGAGCCCTTAAAGGTATGGAGTCTTTTTGGCAAAATGAGAAAACATTTTCCACCTTTGCATTTTGGCATAATAGTGAAACACAACTTCATATATGAGATATAATAGGGTGACAGATCCAGTTAGTTTTATTTCCTTTCTTGTATACAAGTGGCTACCTCTTTTAAGCCGTTTTGCAAGGTGGCAGTACTATTTGGCACCTGTATAAGGAAAGTAATATGAGTGATTAACCTTAAACTATTACCTGTTTTTCACGGAACTTCAGGACTTGGTGCATTTTAAAACGAGTAGTGCTCCTCTTGATTGCATTCTGCCTGGCAATGTATTTGGAGAATGGTAGAAATCCACATTTGGGCTAAACTCCAAAACAGGGAAAAATAGCATGCAAAAAAAAAAAAAAAAAAAAAAATTGAACAACTTGCACAAGTAGAGGATAAAAAAGATGTAACAAATGAATTATTGCAGAAAGAAGAAGTAGCTTAGACAAAGCACCTTTATCTCTACGGATATGCAGGCATTGCCTTTCAAGATACCTGAAACAAAATAGATATAATAGGCAAATACTCTATCTTGGAGATCAAAAATAATTTTATTTACAATCTTCACTAGAGCTTTTGTAACTGCAAGACCCGATTAATGAACAAGGCTATTAGCTTAGGATAAGCCCAACATCTTAACATTGAGTTCACACAATGTCCCCTAGCCTAATGATGCAAATCAATGAAGCAGGAAAATGGCGAACTTTTGAATAATCTCTCTCTGTCTAGGATCCTAGTAATAGGGGAGGACATGTACACGGTCTTCGCAATCTCATCGCATGTGTCTTTCCTTTGACACCTAAAGCTTACAAAGGCCAGTCGAGGGGTTGGTGAAGACATTTTATCTAGCTGATGGAATATATTCACTTAATAGAACTTCTTACTTCTAAATGTCTAACTGTGTAAATATTGAATAGGAGGAAGTTAGTCAACAACAAGTCCAGAAATAAGGGTAAGGAGTGGACAGAAGTACTCACCATGAGGAAAAAGGCAATGATCAGAAATTAGAAGTGCATATTTGTTAAGTGTATCAACCTTGGCAGCATCAATGCGCCAGTCAGGACGATGACTCTTAATATTTATTTCAATTTCCTCAAGAAATTCCCTAGAGACAAGGACTCGAATCTGCAGTGTGAAAGAAATGATGGCAGAGAGAGAAAGAGATATATTATGCTGTGTATCAACTTTCATATTTTGATCGGCAATATGAACAGAGAACCAAAGCATAAGGAACATGTCCTAGAGCAGCCAGAGATATGATTGTCATATGAAATTTTGTACTTTGACAATGCAATTGTAAACATTCATTATCCAACCAGTAAACAAGTATTTAAGCTTTGATGTATAGGAAAGCCTACAACACTGTACTGATTGAATGGTCCAAAGTAGCTTTCTAGGATCAAATTCACCAATGCAGGATTTTAAAAGGGGTTAAGCATGAATCTCAACATATTACCAAGCAAATACTCTGGCAGGCTCAAAGATAACAAGGCAACTTACAAAGCCACTGATTTAATGGCCTTAGACAAAGAGTCAATATTCAGTTATTTAAAAAATTAATCAATCTAAGCTATTCAAAGGCTTAGGAGTAATATATTAATCATTCTCGAAAGATCAACATCGATGCAACAGTATAAATCCTGAGCATCAACTCCAGAAAAGAACAAAACAAGGAAAAGCACTGCACATACCCCAGCATCTACATGTTTTGAACCTAACAATGGGCTAATCACATGTTGTACGTATTTTTGGGCCGCAATTTCTTTTGTTGGGGACTGTACGAGTTCCTCAAAATCCTTCCACAAGAGACGTTCATGATTGGAAAAGCTCAAACAACCATTGGAACTTTGCGTTCCATTTTCGGGAGCCTTTCGAATCCGCAAAACTTTTCCGACCTGGACAAAAAGTAGAGCAGCAATCATACTATCGAATTAAGCATACGTGTCTTCATCATCCGAAAGAAAAGGATACTAAAAAGAATTTAAGATCAAATTCCCGTGACCTCATTAGCTGAAAAAGTGAAGGTATATCCATTTATGCGAAGATTCAGCACAACACTTCACTCATTCCTCAGGAGAAAAAGAAAACCCAAAGATTCTTTTCTTTCTTTGTTCTTTTTTTTTTGGGTCAAAATCTGTTCTTTCTTTGTTTGGATAAGCAAAAGCAAAAAAAGAATGTAATTCAATAACAGTATAACATCGACGTTAGTGGTCACAGAGGTAGACGAAAAGGGGGTTTATTCCAATTAGCGCTATTCTCGAGGATTAAAATTTGTAGTAGTGGTCAGAAAAAGAAGATTCCCAGAACAACTTTCTCAGACTTGACTTTTCAGGTATCATCTTTCTCCCAAAAAACTCCTAAAACAACATGCTCGGACTCTTCAAGCATTGTCTCCCCCTCGTTTCTGAAACTCAAAAGAAGTTGCAGCAGCAATTATAACCACTTATTCCGAATAAAAAATAAAATCTCATTCCATCTCTCCAGAATCGAATTCCGATTCGCAAAAGGCGCGATATTATAATCGCGCCCCAAATTCGAAGCGCAAGCAAAAGCAACTCACGAAAGTGGGAGCGGATCCAGTGTAAGTGAGGACGATGTTCGCAGCTCCTTCGCCTCTGTAAACCCAATCGGCCGCGTCCTTTTCCTCCAGAATCAGGTCCATTTCAGTACGCCCTGCAGTCGGGCACTCCGAATTCACGTCGCGCGACCCGAAGAGAGAGAGAGAGAAAATCCAGACATGCAGATTCAGAGAAAAAAATGGAAATTAATAAAATAAATATAATAAAAAAAAGCCCGAGTGGGTGCGCTCCGATTGGGCTCGTGAACTTCAGAACGCATGCAGCAGGATCGCGCGACTAACCTGTTGACGAAAACCGAGGGGAGAATCGAGAGAGAGAGAGAGAGAGAGAGAGACTTCGAAAGGGGCGAAGTGGGAGATGCCGAGCGTGAGTTGTGGGGAGAAAATCAGTCAATAATGTGTACACTCTTCAGATATAGAGAGAGGGAGAGAGAGAGGAGAGACTGGTATGTGCTCCAGTTGATCGATTTTGTCTGGCAATTTTTATAGAATCCTTAATAGTCCAAACAATATTTAACAGTAAAGTTAACCTTTTTTGTGAGGAAATTTTCAAAAAGCCCCACAAAGTAGACCGTTTCTTTAAAAAAAAAAATTAAAAAAAAAACCTCCTCGTACAGCGTTTGTCTCGCAAAAGCCCCTGCACTTAACCGCTTCGTCTCAATTCAGCCTCTGGTTCACCGCGGCTCATATCTTTGTTAAGAGCCAGCACATGCATAAACGCATCATTCTTTCTTTTTCCTTTCTTCTTTTCTCTCTCTTTTTTCTCTTCTCTTAACACGTTAAGCTTCGTTTGTTTCACGAAAAATCAATAATTTGAAAAAAATATTCTTGATTTTAATCATTTATATCTCTCAAGAAAGAGGACGTTGAAAAATATTTTAAGTATTAACAAGAACATTTAAGCATGAAATGTCGTTAATAATGAAAATAATTTTCATTACTTGTTTTTGTAACTGATAATAATTATTAAAATTAGAAAAACATTTTCCAAATTATTAATAAACTCAAGTTTTTCTCTCTCTCAAAAGATGTGGGGTTCAAAGCAAGGAATGGGTGAGGAACTTGGAAGTGTCCACAGTGTTAATGCAACCATCGCTAATGTCCTTGTTGAGGAGATTGTGCCTAGACATCTAGACAATCTATTAGCATTAATGTGGGAGTATTGGGCTCTATTGATTAACTCGCATGCTCAACTCAAATATTGTCAATTAATGCAACTCACTAAGGCCTATTTTGACTATTGTCTAATATGATGGGTTTATATTTGAAGATATCGATTCTGCATGCTAGTTATTGATACGCAAAAATGGTTGCCAATCGTCCGCCCTTGCAACTACATCAATTTGGTATCAAAGCTATCCTTCATCTGTCACATATTATCCATTATCACTCGAAATGCATTTTGCCATGCCACACATGCATTAAGTTGGTACTAGAGCTTAATAATGAAGTTGTTTCGAGTGAATTCTTCTATGAACCATCTCCAGTCCTATTTCATACTTACATTAAAAAAAAAGAGAGGGAAAAAAGAAATGAAATGGCTAGTCATAGTCGACATCACTCAAAACATCACTCTCCGCCCTTGCAACCGCATCAAGCATTGCTTTTGCCAGTAAAGACGATTTGATGCAATTTGGATTCATCAAACTAGGGACCGCATCCCGCCCATCATCGCCTCTGGCCTCATTAAGTTGGGCAGCTGAGTCCTACCTAAGTTCCTCCTCCCTTGCCTGTTGGACTCTACCTTGCTCGTTGCCGTTGTCAGCAGGTGCACTGTGTAAGGGCTCCGGCTCCTGACACAATTTAGCTGTAGCTTTAGCGGTCAATGAGCATCGCATGTTTGAAGCTCCGTTGGACTTGGTCGAGCAGCAAGGAGAAGCATGCCCCCTACCCGCTGGCTCATCTAGATTTGGTTAAAGAAATTGAACAGTGAGTTCTCTTGGTCGAGCTCCCCGCCTTGAAGCCCACTTCCAACCCATAACTCGGCCAAGTCGACTCATCCAGACTTGCCGCACCGCAACTTCCAGCCGACGTCACTACTGTAATAGTCAATCCGTGTGCGCTTGACCCACAATTGCTAGCCGACTTTGTTTGAGGACTTCATGAAATGGGTCACATTGAGTGAGTCCACTCATCTATTCTTTCGAAGGAGTGACTGCTGGAGGTAGAATCGCACCAATAGTAGTAGTTGCCTCTACACCATTGGTTGGTGCTGCAAGAGGAGTGGGTACTAGAACTCTTCGCAGTGCTGCTTGTTGCGATCTACCTTCTCCGTCTGGAGGGGAAATGACATAAGTTTAGGGGTATTATTTAGAAGATGGAACTCTAGCTTCCGATTAGGCGTAGGCTCTCTTAAGCTCATACATTGCACGAGTTGGGATATTCAATTTTAATTTTGATTAACCCTACGAGAATTCTAAATAAGGAGTTGCAACTAGCTTGTTTGAGTCGTTGACTAGAAACCTAGTGAGGTATGAGAGGATATCTCTCACTTCATATGTAATTAGAGATCTAGGGTTGGGGATTTGATTACTCTAGTTATCTAACTATTTTCATTTCAATACCTAAACTTGATCATTTAATCACTAAAATGTCCACACAACGCTTTTACCAATAATGAGTTCTAAAGTTCTCATATGCTAAGTGTTCCATGCAATGTTTTTGGGTTTGGCATGATCCTAGGTTTACCCTACCATGCTAAAAGGAAAAAAGAATAATCAACGTATTGAAAGTGTACACTTATATATACACATACCAACAATCTAACATTTGTCTTCAAGAACAAACAACACCCTAACATTTTTTAGATCATGCTAACCCTAAGATGTTTATCAAAAATCCTAAACTATGTGAATTCTAAGTCTAGGAAAATTTAAAGCTAATTCTAGACTAGAATTAACACTAAAATCTAGAAAAAGCTACTCAAAATTTAATTTCTAAACCTTTTCCTAATTTTAAAAATTTAATTTTTTTGGGTTTTTATAATAATTTTTAATATGTTTTTTTTTATTTTTTTAATTTTTTTGATTAAAAAAATTATTCCGAATATAGGGACCCTGGTTGGATTTCCAGATCAGGCTCGGGTCCTAAGGCTCCAAGCCCTCAATAGGATTGGCCTTAACGCGTGGGCCTAGTCTGGCGAAAACAAGGCCCTCCTCGCTAAAAGGAAGTAAATAAACTAAATCCGATACCAGAAAATAAAATAAACCTAAAGCCTAAGAATTAAACTAAACTGGCCCACAATTGAGAAAATATTGGGTGGTCCGGGACCACCACGTCAGCGTGGTCCCGGACCACTGACGCGACGCCACGTGTATGGGGAGGGGGGACAAAGGACCGAAACTGGGCCCACTTCTCTGATGCTCTCTCTCCTCTTTCTCTCTTTTGTCCCCTCCCCATACACGTGGCACCGTGTGAGTGGTCCGGGACCACGCTGACGTGGCAGTCCCAGACCACCCAATATTTTCTATCCACAATTCTATTCAAGCCTAGACAACGACCGGCGCTCAATTGGCCAAACCCATGAACTAAACTTGACTCGATGTTGACCCGACCAACCCGACTTTTGCAGCAATTGAGCACGACATAGCGACAAAACAATCCGCTCGGTCAACCTTCTAACTAGCCGTGCTTGGCTTGGCCTCCGCTTGATTAGCCGTCCAGCCATCCACACTCGGCTGGCTCGCCCCACACTTGGCTGAGATTCAACTTAGCCACGCCTCAGCCCGACCAGGCATGAACTCCGGCAACCCTGGGCATGTAGAGACAGCCAAGGATAGACCCATATCCGATGCGAAATTGTAATCCAAAACTACCCTCTCCATTAGCCGAGCACCACACTGCAACGATGCCAGCCTACGCGGTAGTGAATGAGAGGTGGAGTCGTCCTCGGCTAGGGCGACATTTTGTTGGAGAAGATCGCGATTATTATGATTTTATTCTTGACTTCAATTCTAATAGATTCAGTTAAGGATATTTGGAGATAAAGTAGGAAAATGTAATCAAATTGCAATCTTGTTTATTCTTTCCTTTATTCTTTCTTTTGTACTATAAATATGTACATGTACAATGCGATTCAAGTGAATGAATTACAATCTTCCTCCAAAATATTTCTACGTCTTTCACTTCCTTTCATGGTATCAGAGCCTTTGATTTTGACCTTGCTTCCACAAACCACTCCGGATTGCCCTTGGTAGTTGTCTTCAAACCGTTGTTGGAGATTTCACCCCACAAAACAAGTTGGTTGACACACCGAGTTGGAATTCAACTTTTTTGATATTGCGCTTGTTCACAATGGAAGATACATCCAACAACAACAATCTGCCGAAGAACCAAACTCCAAAATAGATTGAATTACCTCAAGAACAACAAGGACACGAGCAGCATCAACAACAGCATCCCTTCGCTCCAACTTCAACTCAGTGTGCATCAGTACAATGGATCCCTGTCCAAGCTCCATGGGGTGTAGGACCTAATCAACAATGGGCTCAGTATGCGCCACCAGGAGAAGAGACTAGCTCTGGATCTCATCCCAATGGGATGGGCTGGTCTGTAAGAGTTTTTCTAATGTGGACTAAATTAATTGATATTGTAATTTACTGTTTTTACGATTATCGTAAAACAGGGTTGGTCTAAGGTGAGATAGAAGGTTTCTTAATTAGTTTAATATGGGCTGGCTAGTGTGGGCTGAGTTGAGCTTGGCCCGTAATGAGAGGGACTGGCTGGAAACTCTATAAATAGTGCTTAAGTCTCTCCTCCAACCCTAATTCTCACATGTATCCTCACCTAAGGGGCGTTTACCTAACGCTAAACGTGAGGGGGGCCGCCTCATTGAGCCAGTGATATGGAGGGCAATAGACGAGAAGGATTTGATGCGTGGATCCCCTTTCCTTTTTTGCTTCCGCTTTATGTTCGATGGATCTAGGTACGTTAATCTTTCTACTCAATTATGCATGTTCTTGTTCTGGTTATGGAGATCTTGGGGTTGCGCAATTTGCGACTAACATGTGATATCAGAGCAACCATAATTTTAGAACTCGAACGCAATTGGTTTTGCCCTAATTTGTACGGATCTACCCTAATTTGTATGGATTACTGATCTTGCCCTAATTTGTGATTTTCGAAACTTTTTATTAAATAAAAATTAAATTAAATCACAAATTTGGATTGGGGGAGACAAGACGAGCAAGAGGGTCGGCGGCGTGTCGCCAGGGATGCCGCACGAGCCTCCACGTGCGGCCACGCGCCACCTGGGTGTCGAACGCGCGCCGCGCGTGAGACCCACGCACCTCGCACTCAGGCGGTGCGTGCGGGCGCGTGGGGGCTTATTTTGGCGCGTGGTTGGCGGCGTTGGACTCGTATGGTGATTTCCTATCTTGTGGTATATTTATTTTATATGTTTGATGATTTTATTGATGTGAAATTGCATATGGAATCCTAAATATGTGTATTTTAGTGTATTTTTGCGTATTTTTCTTGTATTTTCTGTGATTTTGGAAATATAGGTGATGGGTTACTAGTATGTTATCACATAATAAAATGTGTGATTCATCAATAAAAATCAAACTTTATTGTGAACTGAAGCTGGTTTAATGAGATATAATTCGTATGAGATTGTATTTGAGTTATGTATTGAGCTGATAAGAAACAATAACGATTATGAAACTTTTGTTACTCAAGTATACTCCTTTACACACTGGTAATCTTTGAATGATAGACGACTTAAGGACTCGTGACCAAACTGATGTACTAATTAACACATCTGCTGAATGTGGGTAATGTATGTCAATTAAATTACTGCATATTGTACATAAACTCATCTGGTCACTTGTTTTTTTTTTTTTTGGTAAAGGTAATAAATATATAAATAAAGTTAAGGCAATATACAAAAGATCGGCACCAAAAACCTACACTCATACCTCAAAAGGAGACAAAGTGTAGGGGAGCCAATGTAAGAGGCCACAAAGGCAAACAAGGAAGCCACAAGGGCACAAAGAACAAAACAAACAAGCGGGAAAGAGATAACAACAAGGCTGACCAACCCTCAGCCCCTAAGGAAGCGGCTAAGAACGGAGAGCCAAGAAAGATAGGAGCAACTCGTGCAAAGCAGCAACTAAGGAGCACTAGTCAGACGAGAGAACACCGCAGGTCGAACCCCCAACCACGCCGAAGCCTCTTATTCCTCGGGGTAGGAGGAACATCTTTGAATGTTATAGCTTTATCCCTCACAACCTTAATAAGGTGGTTTTTTAGAGCCGAGACCACTAAGGATTCGCCCTGAAATATAATCGCATTCCTCTTTTTCCAAATAAGGTGACACATAGCTCCAAACGAGAACCGCTCAATGCAATGGAAGAAGTCCTTACCAGATAAGAACTTTAAGGCCCAACTGAGGATATCTTTCCAACATCTATTCCGCCACGGGAGGTTACACCTGGCAGCCCAAAAGTAGGCCAGAGAAGCCAAGGTGCGACACCCGAAGAATAAATGTTCGACAGAATCTGGAACATCATTGCAGAAGGCACAAACATTATAGTTGATCCTACCATGAGAAAGAAGCAGCATCTGGGTTGGCAGACGATTTTTGGTTATAAGCCATAAATTAAACTGGAACCACGGGGCTACAGCATTGTCCCAAACAAAAGACGCCCAATCAACACGATCCTTCTTGACTCTAATGGAATTCCATGCTGAAGTTACAGAGAATGATCCGAAAAGCGTCACAAAGACCAGTAAACTGTCACGAGCCGAAGAGAGGACCGGAAGAGAGATCCCCATCTTTCCAAAAAGGATTTAAATAAACAACCCATAGAGGTAAACAGATCCGCAACAATAGCATTATCGAAGACACAAGCCTTCACGGAATGAGCAAGGGATAAAGGCATCAAGCGGGCCACAAGAAAGCCAGTGATCATGCCAAAGAGACACCGATAGGCCATTTCCAATCTTCCACACAAAAGATAAGCGAAAGTAATTCCTCAGTTGAAGGATTTTTTTCCATGCCCAAGAACAACAACGAGGCTGGGAAGAAATCCAAAAGTTCATTCTCTTTAAGAAGTTAGAGTGTACCCACCGACACCACAACGATTCTTTATCAGTGAAAAGAATCCAAATAAATTTAAGCATTGAGGCTTTGTTGTAATCCTTAAGTTTCCGAATGCCTAGACCGCCCTCAACCTTTGGGAGACAGACATCATCCCAGGAAACTTTGGCCCCACCCCGGCCAAGGGTCGTGCCCTTCCATAAAGATTGTCTCAAAATGCGCTCAATATTATCTATAACCGAGGATGGAAGGTTGAAGATACTAGTCCAATATGTTTGAATTGAAAAGAGTACTTACCTTATTAGTTGCAGCCTCCCAAAGAAAGGACGAAAGCGTTGCGCCCAAGATTGAACCTTGCGTAATACGATCGACAATGCAACACAGTCTGCTTTACCCAATCTAGTAGTAATAATCGGAACACCCAAATAGCGAACCGACAGTTTCCCTTCTTGAAAACCGAAGGCCTGTAGCATCATATTACGAAGAGATGAATCCCCTCCTGAGATGAAGACCTCACTTTTGTTTTTATTTGGGTAGAGGCCGCTCCAAGAGGAGAAAATGTCCAAACCCTTTTTCAACAACGTCACCGACGCCCAATTAGCTTGACAGAAAAGGAATACATCATCGGCGAAAAAGAGGTGAGTCAGCTGCACAGATTTGCATCTCCAAAAATATTTGAAGTCATTGCTAGTAGTACAGGAGAGCAAAATTCCAGAGAAAATTTCCATGACTAAGGTAAATAGGTAAGGTGACATAGGATCACCTTGCCTAAGTCCTCTTCCAAAGGGAAAAACCATGCAAATCACCATTGATAGAGATGGAATATTTTGGTGTACGTACGCAACCATAATTAGCGAAATAATCCGCTCAAGAAAATCAAGGCACGGAGAGCAAGCTCCAAGAAATCCCAATCAACCGTGTCATAGGCCTTATGGAAATCAACTTTAACAAAGACATTTGGGCGAGATAAGGCTCTAAGTGAAAGCCAGCAAACAACTCTTGAGCGATGAGGATATTATCTCTAATCCTCCTACCCTTTACAAAAGCATTTTGTGAAGGGCTTATCAAATCATTTAAGACAGCAAAGCAATGCGATTAGCAAGGATTTTCGTAATGACTTTATAAATGGTATTGCAGCATGCGATAGGCCTAAAATCGTGACTCGCACTTGCGTTAGGGACTTTAGGAACTAGGGCGAGGATAGTGGTATTTACCTCCTTTAGGAGTAGTCCCAAAGAGAAGAAATCCTGGATTGCTTCCACCACCAATGGCCCCACTAAGTCCCAATTAGTCTTGTAGAACTCTATCGAGAATCCATCAGGACCTGGGGCCTTGCCTTTGGCAAGGGAGAATAGAGTATTCTTAATCTCAGAGGGAGAAACCGGCTCACACAGGGACTGCACCTAAGCATCAGAAAGTGGGTGACGAACAAACGTCTTCAACTCCTGAAGCGAAGGTTTAGATAAAGCCTCATGATGAGAGAGCAGATTCGAGAAAAAACGGACAAAAACTTGCGGCACAAGAACAGGATCGGTGATAATAGCCCCGACGATCCTTAACGGAAAGGATCCTATTATTAAGCTGCCTCCTCTTCACCGAATGGTGGAAAAACTTAGTATTCCCGTCACCTTCTTTTAGCCATCTCACTCTCGACTTTTGTCTCGAAGAAGGATTCTTCTTGATTCCTCGATCAATAAAGACACGACGCTGAGATTTTTCCAACTCAGCAAGAGAAAGGTTGTAAGGGTCCGATTGAAGGCTAACCTGAGTGCTTCGAAGGGCCTCTCTTGCTTCGGCCGCTCTCACGAGATATCCGAGAAGGCGTCTTGGTTAAGTAACTTAAGTCGAGCTTTCACAATTTTCAGCTTGGAAACAAGAATGTACATTGGAACGCTTATGATGGAAGAGTCCCAAGCCTGACGAACAATTGAGTTAAAGTCCGGGTGGTCAGCCCAAAATTCAAAATACTTAAATGGCTTCCTCCTTTGGACCGGCTGAAGAACTTTGACGATCATAGGAGCATGGTCTGAGATACCAGGGTTCAAAAACGAAGCCTCAGAGAACGAGAAATGAAGGTTCCATTTGTTGTTAACGAGAACACGATTGATCTTCCTCATCTTCCTGGCATCTCCTGTCGAGGTAGACCAAGTATAACGGAGGCCAACATATCTGAGATCCATTAGTTCTGTTTGTGCTAAGCATTGGGCAAACTCATCAAAATAAGGGATCCAGTCGTTGGAACCTCCAACTCGATCGGATGGGTCTTTAATGGCGTTGAAATCACCAGCAACAAGCCAAGCCGAATCCTGCATCAAGTCATTAAAGTGGAGGAGGTCCTCCCACAAAGGTCTACGATGCGAAAAGTATGTTCTCCATAAATAGCGAGAGATACAAAGGCTCACACCGGACATATTATGCTTCGTACTACCATGCACAGCATGATCATTGATAGAGATAGGCACAAAAGAAACAAGATCCGGGTTCCAACCAACCCAAATTCTACCACGAGAAGAATACTCATAATTTGCAATCCAATTCCAACCACTAATTAAGGAAGCCGAGATAGAATCAAAATGCTCCTCAGGAACTTTAGTCTCAAAAAGGCCAATCAGGCAAAGTTTATTAACAGCAGCAAATCTCTTGATCTCTGCCCGCCTAAGAGGGTTGACCATGCCTCTAATGTTCCAAAAGCCAAAAAACATATCAAAAAAGGATAGAGAGTAGAATTACCTCTTCTTAGGCCTGCGGCCTGTGGCAGGCGCTTTTGAAGCCACCGAGGGTGGTGGATCAGGAAGAAGCAAGAGGAGCTGTTCTTGCATACTTCTAACACCATCCGGAGCTAGGCCTTTTGGCGAAGGGGAACCCACAGACAAAACATCTTCATCATTTACTTCCATTTGAGTACTAGAATTGCATATTTCATCCGAGCTTCCACCCTGAAGTGAAGAGGAGGGAGCTCCTTTCTCAGCATGCTTTTTCTTTTTCCTACCTTTCCCCTTCACCTGCTTCCATTCTGGATCAGCAGCAGGAGCTGAGGACATAGCCACCAATTCACCACCATCCTCAGATGTAGAAACCTTAGCAGCAGAGATCTTCGAAGGCTTAGGAGGAACAAGTGCAGTTGCCTCCAGTTGCAGGTGAGAATCAATCTCAGGATCGATCATGTCCATGCCTGGGGTAGTAAGTGGAACTTGTAAGTCCACCATAGCCCGTTTTTGACAATTCTGAGAGAGAGAGCAGGACCATCTGGACAAGTAGGGGAGTTAGGATGCACAGACTTGTCTTGAGTAGGATGGGTTCCAACACTAGCATTGAAGACCCGATTAGCTTCGCAGAGGAACAACGAGTTTGTAGGAGCAGTCAATGCTTTTACAACAAAATTTGTGACCAAAGATACCGTACACAGGGCAAGCAAGCGGTTTCCATTCATACTTAACTTCCACTTCCACTGATTTACCATCAAGGAGCAGCTCAATAGATTCACGAGTTGGTTGCTGGGCTGTTATTTCAACACAAACCCTGGCGAACGTTAGCATTGTCATCTGCTCTGTCCGCTGATCCACATAGAGTGGTTTACCCACTGCACTAGCCACCTTTCCAATGGATTGGGCTGACCAAAATGAAAAAGGTAAGTTCCGAAGTCTCACCCAAATCGGAACTGAACGATGGATGTCTTTATTGAGTTCCAAATCTGGTTTCCATTGCTGCAGAACCAGAGGAATCCTTGCAACTGTTATATGGCCTCCTTCAAGGATTTTCCTTCGGAACTCCCTATCTAGAATGCGCAAAACAAACAGTCCCTGCCCATTAGACATGACTTCAAACAGATTCGGACCCCAGGCTTTTTTAAGAGCCTCTTCAATAACTTTAAACGGCAATCGCCTTCCAAAGAAATACCCCACAAGACACTCAAAGAGCTTGGGATCGCAAACTTCAAGATCGATTCGTCATATGTATAACTGGTTTATTGTTCACAAAGGTCGGAGGAGTATATTCAAGATCATATCCTTTATGCACTCCACTAGCAACAGCAGCCCAAGACCGAGTTACCGGGTTTTCCGACTCACCCCTGCGTTGAGGGCGCTTGGATGTCGATCTACCTCTACTCTTTCCACGCGCCTTGATAGGAGCAAGAGGAGGTCGCAAGTCATTGTTCTCAATCGCAGCAAATGGGGGCGAAGGATTCGGCCCCTATTTGCTCAAAGAAGGAGCAGTCAACGAGGGTTGCCCATGAACATGATGAACAGGATGGGAAGGGCTTCGATTACTCGGCCCCTCATCATCAAAACGGGCCCGGAAGGGTCCGGACTCCATCAATTCAGCAGACTCAAACAGCAGAACCGCGAACCAAATAAACCCTAACCCATCGCAACCAAATTAAACCCACAGGAGAGCACGTACCAAGCAGCACTTAGAGGGTTTGAAGAGCAGTCAATGGCGCCCAAGATCCCCAAAGAACAGCTCCCTCCCGGCGGTAGACGAACGGAGCTCCGGGTCCTCGCCGCTCGTTGCTTCACCCCGACGCTGGTCCTCCGTCTCTTCCTCCTCGTGGTCCTCGAGGCTCAGACTGTGGAGCGGCTTCGGTTGCGAACGTGAGGGGAGGAGTCAATCTCTCGAGGCTCGGGCGATGTTTGTCTCGGAAGACCGGGAGCGGGTGAGGACGAAACTCCCGAAGTCGCGCAGCAACAAAACCCAAGAGGCTGAAATGGCTAGATCCGGACTTGTAGGCCACCTGCTGCAAAACGGTTCGGTGGGGATGGAAAGGGGTGCAAGGCGACCTCACCCTCCAAATTTGAGCTCAATACAACCACAGGAACTCCCTCAGCAACCGAAACACCAGAACACATGCCTGAACTCGCGAGCACACCTAAAGAAGGGGAGATCTCGAGTTGCAGGTCGACCCACTGGAATTCCTTCGGTAGGTATCAAGAGGAAGATCAGAGGGACCTGTCTTCCAAATTTGACGCCTAACCAATGGCTAGAACTCTGGGAATGATCGAAGGAGTATTCTGGTGAACAGTGTCAAATTTAAGCATAGTTCTTACTTTGTTTTGTCTTGCACTTTCCACTATCCAAATGTTGCCGCCCACTCATCTGGTCACTTGTTAATGTCTATCAACTTGAATATTTTTTTTATGGTTAAGGAGTATGACAACATTTATGTAGAGCAATAGTATCTACTGTTAAATTTTCTATATTTGGTTCTCTAGTTTGACTCAATTAATAGGCCACTGGTTGAAATAATGATATTTGTTACCTAAAATTGATTAGTAAATCAGTTGTTGGCCTTGGAGTCATTTTTGCCTTATGAATTCATGAGTGGTAATGAATCAGCTATCAAGCTTGTCAATTTGGTGCACCCTGTATTATTATTGATGTTAATTTGTGAGGGATATTATAGATCAGCATTATTTTTATGTTGTTTTGGTAATATGTAATTGGGGTGCATAAGAGATGTTTTATTCTCTGTTATGAGAAGTTTCTTGTGTTACTGTGATCAATATATATATATATATATATATATATATATATGATTAATTTTTTATTAATGAATAAATCAATGTAATTAGCATGATATGTGATTTTGGTGATATGATGCCCCTATCGCTAAAGTTAAAATCACATATATATGGTGTATGTGAGGAGTAAAGCTTATATCCTTGGTATGAGAGAATTTCAATGATTCAATTAAGTAGTGACCGCCAAAGTGGCACGCTTGATTGAGTTTGAGAAATTTCGGTCTCGTATGATGATTGGGATGTCTCCTGGTCTAATGCGTAATCATACTCCCAAAGGAGGTGATTGTGTATTAGTTCATGGAGGGATACATGATAGTGTGGTGGAGGAGTGACTGATTCTAGTGATTCATATGCCCAAAGGTGATGAATTCACGAAGAATTGGAACATATTATCATAACCCTTATCATGTGGGGAGTGTACAATTGCATGTCATGTATTCTGCCCAAAGGTGATTATGTGATTTGCATGTAACTCTCTAGATGTGTACTTGTACGTCAAGTTACACAATGCTCACATGATGCTAATTATATACTGCTTGTTTTTCAGTCACCTTTTCTGTAAATGGTAATTCCGTCATCATTGAGATTTTTTACTGCTTCAAATTTTAAGTTGTTGACATATGATTTGTTGCTTAAGAAAAGAGCAATTGAATTTGTTTATTGTCCATGAAGCATTCCATTTTGGAACACTTGAAAAGAGGTTTGCCTGCGGACTATACTGCTATAAGATGAAGGAAGTCTTAGTTGCTTGAAATTATGTATTGTCTGATATTGAAATTATGACACATCTGCAAAAAAAAAATTGTGTTTAAGTCCTAATGACATATACAGATCGTATATGATTAAAAAGTTGTCAGGTTTAACAGTGGCAATGAGTATTTTGGCAAGTATGACAATGCGAAATAGCTTAAAGGATCATTTGTCAAATACTTGGTAGATTCTTGGGTGGTAATTTAATTACTATACCTGAAAATTCTGACAAAAAGATTTGAACGAAAGGCATAAATGCGCCATATTGAACATGGTGATGAGTATGATTAGTAAGACTAATTTATCTGGTCTTTTGTGAGCTGATATTATGAAAGCAATTTTTTCATATACAAAAGGGGTATTGATTTTATGACCCTAAATAAGATACAAGAATTATGGAATCACATAATCTAAAGTTTCTAAATATTGACGTAATTGTAGAGGATAGCTGCTCTCGTTATTAAAGATAATAGTATGATGGAGGTTACTATGTTTTTGTCTTTACCTATACAGATAATTATGGAATCTCCTGTACCATAGACTAAACTTGTTGAGGTTCAATGTACTATTCTTGATATAGTTTATAATGAAATTTCTTAAACCGCTCAAGTGTAGAATGAAGTGGTTGCATCTTTATTAAGGAGATTTGTTAAGGAAAGACGATCAGTTATACCATCAGACTATATAGTCTATTTGTGAGAACATGATTACAATATCTACTATATGATTGATGTAATGACATATTTATAAATGTCGTTTCTTATTCTCAATCAAGTATGTGATTAAATGCCATAAAATGCGATATACAATCTATGAAACATCATAGTGTTTAGAAACTTACTTGCCTAAAGATTACAAGTTCATCAGTTGCAAATTGGCGTACAAAATTAAAAGAATTTCAAAGAAAGATTGTGGAATTTAAAGCCAAATTGGTAATTAAAGTTTTAACTCTGAAAGAGGGGTGGATTGTTTATAGTGAAGAAATAATTATTTCTTTAAATATTCTTTCAGAGTGAATGTGGCATTAATAATTTATTTTGATATAAAGTTACGCCAAATAGATATAAAATCTATATTGTGCAACTAGATGATTTTGCAGCAGATTCAAGTAAACTTGTATGTAGACTGAAAAGTTCTAATTTATGGTCTTAAGCAAGTTTCCAGACAATATTATTAAAGTTTCATAGTGTTGTTATTTTGTTCAATCGGGAACAAAGTAATCCAATATACTGCAAGGTTAGTGGGAGGAAATTTATTTTTTCTCATACTTTATGTACATGATATTTTGCTTACAAGTTGTGACCTTGAGACAATACTGAGGTCTGTAAGGATTGTTTTTGCCATATTATATTAGATTTTCTCGGAGGACATTTGCTGATTGTATATTGGAAATATTCAATATACATAATTGCAAGCCGGGAATTGCTCCTGTTGTTAAGGGTGATGGACTAAATCTATCACATTGTCCTTATTTAGATATTGAGAAAATCTAATTAAATGGTGTACCTTGTGTCAGTGCATTTAAAAGTATAATGTATGCTCGAATTTGCACTAGACTAAATGTTGTCTTTGTGACGACGGGACTTCTAGGCAGATATCGGTCAAATCCAGGACATGATCACTGGCTTGCTGTCAAGAAGGTTTTAAGGTACTTAAAGAAGACAAGAGATTATATGCTAATTTATAGACATGTTCAATTTTTGCAGTTAGTAGAGTATTTAGATGTAAACTTTGCTGGCTGTTCCGATGACATGCAATCAATAACGGAATACAGATTTATGTTAGTAGGAAGTGCAGTAAATAAAGTTCTTTGATATCTTCTACTATTTATGTAGTGTTAGTAACATTCTTTTAGGTTGTTACTTGGGCTATTAGGCTCCAAAACCTCATGACAGAATTGATCGTTTTAACTTGATGGATAGACTCATACGGTTGTATTGAGATAACAAATTTGTAGTATTATTTATTTACTGTAGAGGTCTCAAGGGGTCTAAATATATGATGGTAAGATATTTTTGACCATAAAGAAACGGTACAGAAATGTGACTTATAATATAACATATTTTCACAGATGATGTGGTTACAAATCCACTAACTAAAGGCCTACGCCCATGTGTATTTTAGTAACATATCGTTAACATGGGCCTAGGAGTATCTTCGGATACTGTTGTTTAGTGGGAGCTATTTTGGCTTTACTCTGATAAAGTTCACATCTGTGGTTCGTTATACTTAGTAACGGTTTGATATGTATCAACTTTTGCATTCAATAAAATATTTTGAATGTGTTGTTATTATGTTGAATACATATTGATAAAGTCTCAAGGGATTGTATAGACCTTGAGTGAAGGCTAGGGGCATCCGGTTATTAGCCTTGTGCATATGTCTTGTGATACATAAAGAAATGTTAACCATAAGGACAAGACATATGTGGGTTCATTGGAACCATAAAGCATTCTCTAGTGGCACAAATATTTTTGTGACACCTAAAGTTAGAGAATGGTGACTGACAATTGAGATATCTCTATGAGAGATGTTATCCATTTGACACACTACCATATTGAATCCATATCAATAAAGTTGAGAACATTCATGACCATGGAATGCTCTATATGTATACATGCAGTTACCGTCATGATTCGGTGTTTAAGACTTTATGGGATAGGATTGACTATTAAGAATTATCTCTGGACCAAATGTGCGCACATACAGTACGATTTCAATTATATAGTCCAAGTGAGAGAATGTAAGAGTTTTTCTAATGTGGACTAAATTAATTGATATTGTAATTTACTGTTTTTACAATTATCGTAAAACAGGGTTGGTCTAAGGTGAGATAGAATGTTTCTTAATTAGTCTAATATGGGCTGGCTAGTGTGTGCTGAGTTGAGCCTGGCCCGTAATGAGAGGGACTGGTTGGAAACTCTATAAATAGTACTCAAGTCTCTCCTCTAACCCTAATTCTCACATGTATCCTCACTTAAGGGGCATTTACCTAACGCTAAACGTGAGGGGGGCCGTCTCATTGAGCCAGTGATACGGAGGGCAATAGAGGAGAAGGACTTGATGCGTGGATCCCCTTGATATATGTGGGTAATCATTTTTATGCTTCCGCTTTATGTTCTATGGATCTCAAAACAGGTGTGTTAATCTTTCTACTCAATTATGCATGTTCTTGTTCTGGTTATGGAGATCTTGGGGTTGCGCAATTTGCGACTAACATGGTCACCTTCGGGCCAGAGACCCGAAATAGGCCCAGTGGTTTAGGAGGTGAATCCCTACTTGGGATTGCAACTTGGGTTCTGACCGTACTTGATCGCAGCCGCCGACTATCGCCTAGAACCAAGAGATCCATTCTGCACCTCGCCGGCTAACAAATTGAAGCTCCGCCTTGTATCCCGGAAACTTATCGGTGCTGACAACAACAATATTGGGGCTCGAGACTTTCGGCGAGCCCTCGTAACCAAAGATAAAGATGGATTTGTTGACGGCACCATTCCTCTTCTGGTTGACGATCAAATGCAACAAGTTTGGTGCAAATGCAACCAACTTGTTCGCACTTAAATCTGGAACTACATAACCCATAATGTCATCACCGGCTGACCATCGACTGAAGACCCAAAGAAGATGTGGGATGATATACACGAGATGTATGGAAAATTGGATCATGCTAAACTTTTTTCACTTTTGCAGGCCTTGTCGAGTTGAAGCAAGGGAACCTCTTGGTTACCACTTGCTTCAACCGGCTCTCAACTCTATGGAATGAGCTTGAGGGGCCAGAATCTACAATCATTCGAAACAAGCAGATCCAAGGGAGAGAGAAGGTTATTAGATTTTTGTTGATCTTGAATGAGAGCTTTTCTCATTCCAGTCGTAGATCCTAGCCATGGATCTTGTTTCCTCCCTCAAGTGCATTTATCAATTGGTGGTTCAAGAAGAAAATCAAGATGATTGGAGAAGTCATGACCCTTGTAGCTTTGATGAGACCATCGTAGCAAGCCTCTGCCACCGTTGAGCCCTCGTTGCGAATGTAAAGCCTCCTCGGGTCTGGACAGAGTCACTCGAGCAAGCAAAGAAGTCGGGAAGAAAAAGAAGAAGAAGCTTACCCTAGGATGGACGGTGGAGATTACAGGGTTGGACTAGACAGGCCATATTTGGCAATCTTGGCAGCCAAATCTAATGGCTCACATGGTGCCACGTCATCAAAGGGAAATGGGCAAAATTCCAAAATTAGAGGTAAAAATTGTGATTATTGTAAACGGCTGCATCATACTATAGATATCTGTTGGAAATTACATGGAAAACCCGTTGATAAAGAGAAAAGAGAAAAGGATTATTCTGCTTATTGAGTTATGGCCCAAGGAAATGAGAGGGCAAATCAAACATGTTCCAATGGTCAATACTCTTATCATGAGGACCTTGAATCAATTGAAGGCAATAGATAAAACTGCGGGCTTTTCAGGTACCTATATTTCCAAAAATAGTAACATGTCAGTTGATACATGGATAATCAATTCAGGCACTACTGACTACATTGTTTGAGATGAGTGATTTTTTTTTTTTTAAACTGAAAAAATTCACCATTATGTGTCGGTTCGACTTCCTAATGGTACCGTTACTCATGCTACCAAAGGTGGTACTGTCCATCTTAGTCAACACGTTATCCTTAATAATGTCTTATACATTCCTACCTTTGAATTTAATCTTATATCCATATCCAAAGTCTGTAAAGACAACCATTGTCATGTTAAATTCAATTATGAAAATTACTTCTTTGAAGACCATTCGACTGGCAAACAATAGGCTTAAGTAGTGTTGCACAAGGGCTTTATTTTTGGATTAGCTTTCCGAAGGATTTTGATTTTTCATTGCTGCATAAAAGCAATGCCACTACTAGTAATAAAAATTCTCTCTCACTAGTGATTGGGTCATAGTGCTCGTTTTCTTTATCCAAATTGTCCAATATGCCCCTTGACAAAACAATCCCAATCGCCATTTCCCATTTGCATGTCTCGAGTTACTAGTGCATTTTTCTTAATCCATGTTGACATATGGGGCCCATATGATACCCCTCATTGCGATGGATATCGATTTTTCTTGATAATTGTTGATGATTCCACTTGAGCCACCTAGGTTTTTCTTATGCAGTCCAAAAGACAAACATTCTCTAATCTAGTGAACTTCCTTTCCTTAATTAAAAATCAGTTTGGTGCATCTATTAAAAAAATTCACATAGACAATGGATGAGAGTTTTCTACCACAAAATATAACTCTTTCTTTCCATCCCACGGGATCCTTCATGAAACCTCTTGTGCTTACACTCCTCAACAAAATGGAGTTGTGAAACACAAACATCACCATCTTCTGGAAGTAGCTCGAGCTCTTAAATATCAAGCGTCCATTCTTGAAACTTTTTGGGGAGATTGTGTGGTCACAACAGCTTATTTGATTAATCGCATGCCAACTAGAGTCCTTGAAGGGAGGTCTCCATTTGAAATGCTCTTTGGGAAACCATTGGAAATAGAACACCTGAAAGTTTTTTGTTGTCTGTGCTATGCCACAATTGTGGGACCTCGAGACAAGATGGATCCTCGTGCTGTTAGATGTGTTTTCATGGGATATCCTCCACTATAGAAAGGATATGGGGTTATGAAACTATCCACAGGTTGATTCTTTATTAGCCGAGATGTCATTTTTCATGAGGACATATTTCCATTTCAGGATTTGGCATATACCTCTCCAATGATTATAGTGACACAGGATAATCTTCCATTCTTGTTAGAAGATGATTTGAATATGAATGATCAACACCTATTCATTCCAATAGAAAACGTGACATCAATCCCAAGATACTTGAATTCTGTAGCCAAGTCTCCGACATCACATCATCAAGAACTTGATTCATTCATTACATCTCCAGAGCAACACATTGATGTCCCTTCTTCATCAGCACCGCCTAAAAAACAAGTTCTTAAGCCACCATGACGTTCTAGATGACATGTTCTTCCTCCTATGTGGACCAAGGACTACATATATTACATTGCATACCCAAAGTACACACTATCCTACATCTTCTTATGTGTCCTTTAATCGATTGTCTCCAGAACCTATGTACTGCATCAATCGTATATTCGAGGAACATGAACCCTCATCATATGAGGAAGTAGCATGAGATCCAAGATGGCATTAAGCTATGCACTTGTGGATAATCATACATGGGATATAGTTCCATTACCTTCCCGTAGAAGACCAATTGGTTGCAAATGGATATATAAAATCAAATACAACGTAGAGGGCTCTATTGAACTTTATAAAGCACGATTGGTTGCCAAAGGTTTCACTCAACAAGAATGGTTTGACTATCATAAAACTTTCTCCTTGGTTGCCAAGGAAGTCATTGTTTGTTCTTTTCTCTCCATTGCCGCACTCTATAACTGGGATTTGCACTGAATGGATGTCCATAATGTTTTCCTTCATGGTGATCTCGATGAAGAAATCTATATCGAACTTCCACAGGGTCTTTGCAAACAAGAGAAGTCTCATGTATGTTGTCTATGCAAGTCTTTATAGGGACTCAAGTAGGCTTCTCGATAGTGGTATGCGAAGTTTACTAATGTACTCACAAGTGCAGAGTACTCCAAATATGATTATGCACTATTCACATGGACCAAAAGATCTCATCAATTTATTTATTGATATATTGATAATATACTTATCATGGGAAATGTTGACTCTACCATTAGAAGATTTGAATAACTTCATTTGAATTTCTACATCAAAGACTTGGGGCCTCCCAAGTATTTCCTTCGCATTGAAATAGCTAGATCAGACAAAGGGATATGTCTTAGTTAGCGAAAATTCTTGTGGATTATATTAGAAGCAGGACTATCAGGATACAAGCTGGCTATCATCCATATTGAACAAAATGTCAAACTTACGACATTTGAATATGACATGGCTAGCCATGTCAGATATCATCGGCTAGGAAGGAAGTTGATTTATTTTTGTTGACATTTGATTTTTAGTTGACGCATCATTAAAAGGTAAAAAATGGAGATTTTGGTTCTGATCATGACAGAGCCCCATCTCTCGATCAAAAAGTGTCGTTTTTCATTCTTTCTTTTGCATTGTTGTTTTAAAGCAATTTCTAGCTTATTTTCAAGAAAAACTTGAAAAGTCAAATGGTTGACTTTTTGGTTAACCCTTTGACTAAAAGTCAATTCCGGGACGAAAAATTGACTTTTTACCCAAAAAATTCCATTTAGCTTTAATTTCATTTTTGTCAAATCAATTTCATGAAAATTAAAAAATTTGACAAAAAATTAACATTTTAGGAAAGACCAACTAAATGGTTGACTTTTTAGTCAAAAATTTGATCCAAAAAATAAAAAAAAAATGAAAAATGCATAAATACATTTCTTTTAATGCCAATTTGACTTTGTGTCAAAAATTTCACAAAATTTGATTAAGAACCTTGAATTATGAAATTTTCAGTTTTAGGTTCTAAATCGACCAAAAATAAAATTACTTTTAAATCAACCAAAAATAAAATTACATTGGGTTTAGGGATTATTTGAAATCTGTTTGAGCATTCAATTTCGCAATTTATCCAGTCAAAATGTGAATTGTTGTTTTGAGCCCTAATTAGGGGACCAAAATTGATCATTCATAACTTGTAAACAAACGATTGTTTCTCACTCATTTTATTAAGATAAGTACAAATTCAAGATCGAATTTGCAAAATTCACACCGAACTCATTAATTTAAAGAATTTTATCATCCCGGGCATTAAAAAATCAAACAATTAAGCTTCAATTGACAATAATTCAAATTGATCCAATTTTAATATTAGGCTTAGATCCATTTCAGACCTAAGCTCGAGAGCTTCAATTCAGGGTCAATTTTAATATGATAAGTGATCTTATGTATGGGTAGCTCATTTTTTTTTGGTCAGGAAAAGGAAACTATATTTAAGCCATGAAACCATTACAATCGGAAGCTACTACATCACCACATATTATGTCTATCAAGTAGAAAGGAGGGAAAACGACCTAATTCTGATAAGAAGAAAAGCGGTCGTGGACCTTGGCAGCCTAGTCGGCAGCCACATTTGCCTCTCGTCTGCAGTGGATGAGGGTAAGATTAGGGAAGTTGGAATACCAAACCGCAGCTTCGAAGAACAGAGCTCGGTCCTCCCATGGCAGCACCTGTCGCCTGTTTAGTGTCTCCAGACTCCAGCTGTCGCGACCTAATTTTTTGGGTTCACCACCTAAAACTAGGTTAATGGACTACTAAGCTTTTAGACTTAGCTCAGGCTCTCCCAAGCCCATACCAATTCGCGACTTAAGATTCAAACATTTAACATGCAAGATGTTATTAATTAGGAGTCGCCACTAATCGGTTTATGGTAGGTCGATTAGACACCTAAGTAAAATAAAGGGAGATTTATTTTACTCCTACGAACCGAGACTAAGGGTACGGAGGCTTGGTTACACTAGAATTTTCTAATGCCCTTTTCGGTACCATTTCTTTTAATTTTTCAAAATGTTTTTTTTGCAAGCAGCTTGATTTATTTTAACCTAAGTTACTATCATGCAAATGTGGTGACCACACGGGTGCTCATCCATTATTTAAAATATTCAAGTAAATAAATTACATCACATAAAGCAAGCATTCATTTTTTGAATTTTCTTAAAAATTAGAGTTCTTTTATAAAATGCATTTTAACACTAAATGATTTAATCTTATTAATGTGGAAATTCTAATTAAATGGGTCTATTATGCGAACTAGTTATTATGCACCTTATGACCTAACTTACTAATAAATTCTAATTAAATGATCATATTATGCAACTAATTAACATGCACCTAGATTTTTGTATTTTTGTATTTTTTTTTTATTGAAATTCAAAACTAATAAAAACCCTACTCAGCTATCTAAAGTAATTTTCTAATCCATTTTTGGGATTAATTTGACTTAAACCCTATTCTGTCTTAGAAACTATTTTTTTTATTTTTTTTTTTTAAAATGAGAATATGAAAATGTGCCAATTATATCTAAGACTCTAAAAAGGCTATTTAAGTCTAATCCTAACTTATTTCTTTTAAAATGTCTAAAAATGCAGTCCTAAAAATATTATCTAAAAATGCAATCCTAGAAATATAATCCTAAAAATTTGATTAATTAAACTACATGTCTATTATATTAAACCCTAATGTCCTATATGCTTATGCAATTTTTGAATATTTTGATTTTTTTGATTTTTTAGTTTCTTTTTAGTTTTTTTTTATGTTGAATAATTATTAAATTAAGGTTAAATCTAAACAATTAATATAGCCACTAAATAAAGGATCAAAATAATTGAAAAAATAACCTGTCGTCTCACAGTTAAATTAACAATTATTTTAACCCTAATCATCACAACAACTCAAAATAATTAAATAATCTAGTCCGAAGTCTTACGGACCAAATTAAATAATTATTATTATTTAACAATTAAAATTTCACCAAGAAGCCCAAAATTAATGTAATTAAAAGAATGATCCGATGTCTCTCGGATCAAACTAATTATTACAAAAATCTTGGATAAAGCCTTAAGGATAATGTCTAAACAATACAAATAACTAACATTAATATACCATGAGCTAACTCAAATGATAATAACAAGACTTAAAATAAAAACAAACAAATAAATAAATAAATAAAATAAACCACCTAAGGCTCAAGAGAGGACAAAGTGGCGTCGGCATGGTGTGGTGGCGCGGCGGCTGGGTCGGCGAGGAGGGCTTACGGGCCGCCGGGAGCAAGGCGCAGGCGTCGGGTACGGCAGCTTCGGCCACCGAGCGAGCGGAAGCGAGGTGCTGCGGAGGCGAGCCGCTAAGACCAAGTCCAAGCGGCGTGCGGTGGGGTCGCGGGTCACCGGTGCGAGGCGGTGTTGGTGAGGTGACCGGTGCGGCTCGGTGGCTTCGCGGGCTGAGTGGAGGCAGACCACCAGTTGCTTGGGCGCGAATTGCGGGTTGTGGGCCTCGGGTGGTTGGACACGGCAGCGTCGATCGCTCGAGAGTGCAGCAAATCGACCTCGGGTGGCGTCACGGGTGTCGCGGGGAGCGGGTTGCTGTGATGGAGGTCCGCCGGTGTTTGAGTGATGCTGGAGCAGCGGCGGAGCGAGCAGTACCGAAAGTTTCACGGGCGGCGGTGACTGGCGCAAGGCGTGCTGGTGGAGATCTCGGACCGGCGGTGGTGTGGGGCACCGGAGCGGCAGCGGTGTGGGGCTTCGCGGACGGCGGTGGTCGCGGTCGTGGAAGCAACAGCGGCGTGGGGGCTTCGCGGAGGAGGAAACCACGAGGAAGATGAACAAAGCACACCTTTTCTTTATTTTTTTTTTTTTTTTCTCTTCCCCTCCACGAAATCTCTGCCTCTTCTCTGTCTTCTGTCTTCGCTTGTCAGGCAAAAAGGAGAAAACATTTTGACCTCTTTTTTTTTTTTTTTGCTTTTTCCTTCTTTCCTCTCTCTCACCTGACACTCTCTCTCCCTCTGTACTTTTTGTAGAAGACTTTCTCTTCTCTCTCTCTCAAAGATCCCACGGACGGCCTTCTTCTCCTCTTTCACTTTTCGCTTTTTCTCCTTTTTCACCAAGAGAACCCCCTAAACGAATAGAATTTTGCTCTGAGTTTTTTTTTTCGAATTTTTCCCCCCCTCAAAGGTGAAGAAGAACCCCTCTATTTATAAAGCGAAAATCCAAGTTTGTTTCGCCGGTGGAGATTTTTGCTCAACCTCTCGCCGGTGGAGATTTTCGCTCAACTTCTCCAACAAAGAAATGGCTCCAAGATCCGGCTGTTGAACTATTTTGAATTCAAAATTTTCTTTTCAAAATTTCCCTCTAGTCTTTTATTTTCTAAAAATTGAATCTAAATTAGGTGTCAACAGCTGCCCCTCTTTGAAGGGAAGCTCGTAGAGGTTTCCTTCAAAGATAAATGACACCTAAATTTAAACCATGCAAAATGAATATACAAATGCTAATTGTAATGACCTTTTTTTTTTTTTTAAAGAAATGGACTCAAATAAATGCAATGTCATGCAATAAAGAATGCCATGTAAATGCAATGATTTGGTCAAGAACATATATTTCAATGTGCCTATGCTCAATGCAAATGCAAAATGAATGCAAAATGAATATGGAATGTATATGCAAATGTTAATAACCTCTTTTTCAAATAAATTTAATTCTTTTTGAAATGCAAGGTCATGCAATAATGCAATGTAAATGCAATGATTTTGTCGAGCATATATTTTCTATGTCTCCATGCTTAATGAAATGCAAAATGCAAAGAAGAACACGTACCTGTCATATTTATCTGGATATTCAGAAAAGTATTATTAGGTGTGAAATGATTCCTATGAGACCTAACAAACATCTGGAAATCTCTTCGATAATTGAAAGGCTCAAAGTCTTTAGAGATTTGGAACTCTCATTAGATCCCAAGCACCTAGAATAACCTACCTTTAAGGAGGATAGAGTAGTTCTAGGCAGTCGGTGTTACATGTCTAGGACCCGTACCATTCTACGGTCGCCTAAAATAGTAACATAACTTTACAAAGAAACTGTTTCCTAGGACCCGTACCATTCTACGGTCGCCCAAAGTATGACAGTGTTTGGTTGTGTCTAGGACCCGTACCATTCTACGATCGCCTAAACGGGATTTACCTTACAGACCCGTACCATTTACCTTCCTTAGGGACCCGTACCATTCTACGATCGCTTGAATAGGGAAATAGGTTTTGTCTAGGACCCGTACGATTCTACGGTCGCCTAAACGGGATTCACTTTCTAGGACCCGTACCATTCTACGGTCGCATAAATAGGGAATAAGTGTTGTCGAGGACCTACACCATTCTATGGTCGCCTTGACGGAAAATTGATTTTCAGGACTCGTACCATTTTACGGTCCGCCCGAATGGGGAAACTGCTTTTCCAGGACCCGTACCATTCTACGGTCGCTGTTAGAGCAATAAATGTTGTTTAGGACCCGTACCATTCTACGGTCGCCTAAATCAAACTGAATCTGAAGAAAAATCTTTGGGGATTTGGGACTCTCATCAAATCCCAGCACCTGGAAATTCTAAACATCTGGAAATCACATCAGACGCTCGAAAAGACAAATACTTGGAAGTCACATCAAGTGTCTAAAGGTTCAAACATCCGGAACTCAAACTAGACATTTGAAACATTTTATAAATGGGTACTTGGAATTCTCATCAAGCACCAAGATGACTGAACGAACTCGGGGTTTCAAAGACAATTTTTTTGGTTTCGAGGAAAAATTCATTTTATTCAATGAACGTCCATGCATGATGGCTTTTTAAACTTCCACCAGGAAAAATTATCAAGACAACTTTCACTAAGCTGTGAATTTCTTGAACATGCTAAACGAGACACACTTTTGGTGTGAAAGACTTTTTCACTCACTCTCATTTAGGAGGGGTTATTTGTCCCGACCATTGATGCGGGAATATATCACTCAATCTTATCATCATCTTGTCAACAAGAGTTCGAATTTTCTTGCAAGCAGTACAACCTTACCAATCTGAGAGGTCTTTGATAAGGATTGTAATGTGGGTCTGGTCAATGGTTAGCAAAAGGGACTCTTTGAGTCAAGGCTATTGAAAGAACCATTCTGTAATCATCTCCGGGTTTACAAGTCAAGAACCCTGCAAAATGAGAAAGAAATAATCTTGCTCGCACTTCTTCGAGCAATGCTTAAAACATATGAATTCCTATGTTAATTCAAGTGCCCTAATCTGAAGAGACTTTGTAAGGGACGTAACATAGGCTTGGTTCTTGGGTTTGAGAAACGGAAGGATCGTTAGGCTCAAAGATGTGTGTAAAGGGTGAGAGTTGGTGATCATCCGGACCTTACCACCAGTTTTCTTCGCCATGGATTGTCTTCTTGACGATTTTTTTTTTTTTTTTTATTGGCTCAAGAGTTTATCACTGATGCCAATAATTATTCAACTGGAGATCTTTTCTCAAAATCATTTTCTTTGATGATGGGCATCGATCGGGCACACCGCTTTTATATGCCCCCTAATTTATCAGTCATTTCTCTTTTCTTTTCATGGGCATTGGCCTTGCTTTTACCAGGCACACTGCTTTTTCATGCCCCTTAGTTCTATTTTGATTTGAGTTCTTGAGCACAATGCGTGTGTCAAGTATATTTTAAATGACACTCGAACCTTCAAAGGTCTTTATCTATCTTCTTGCCTTGCCCCGGTGGGGGGATGATCACCAACTAGGCTTAAAGAAATGAAATTGTGGGCTCAAGTGGGCTATGCAAATGATATAAGTGTGTAGGATAGTGAAAGAAACGCTCTTCATCATCCTAAGGCACTTAAATTACCACAAGAATTTTATGTAATAGCATGACTTGAAGATTGATGCAAGTGAGAGCAAGAAAATTTCTATCCATTTCACTCTCCTTTAATGTCAACTTACCTCCATTTGCCCCGATGTGGGGTGGTCCTTGATAGGGGTAATATGAAAGAAATTCTTCAAGTATTTGGGCTCAAAATGGTTAAGCAATGGATTATCTCGTAGTGTTTTGGGACAGACAAATGAATTGCCTCTCGTCATTTCAGCTGCCGTACTTCTTGCAAGAAAACTCTTCATCTTGAATCACAAAATGTTTCTATACTCACCTCACAATGTATAGACAGGGGACTGTGTATGGGATTTAGGCTTGCCTTTCACACCTCATTTAGCATCATTTAACATGTTCAAGTAATTCAAACATCTTTCACTGAATTATCCATTTTGATAAATTTCAAGTGGAATTGGTGAATTGCACATCATGTGAAAACATTTTGAAATGATAAAAATGCCATGCTCTATCAAATCATGAAGTGAAAGCTGTTAAATGTCTGTGTCTTGCCCCTCTTTGCAAGGAAGCTCATAGAGATTCCTTAAATGTGCGCAGAGCTGCACCTGAGACATAAAGCAAATAATTAAATGAAACAAACAAGGTAAATTAGATGCATGCTGGAAAATTATTTTATTTTGAAAAAAAAAATTTCAAGGGAACATGAAGAAGCCCAGCCTTCAGAATTAGCTCCTTGCCGCTTTCTTTTGGTAGGATTTCATCACAGGGCTAGTTTGGTATACTTCAACATGCCCTTAAAACATGAAAAATCTCCATGCATTTTATTGGATGAAAAGCAAATTACATTACTGAAATGAGGGAAATCCTAGAATTGAAAATGCAAATATGCAAATATGCAATAAAGACTCCTACGCAGAGAGGTGCAAATAAGTGTCCTATTCTCGAGCTTCATCGATGAACAATTCAGTCATTCCTTCAAGTGTGTCATCTCGAGCTCTCAATCTTTGGAGGTGCGGGATCATCTATGCCACCCCATCCATCTGGGATGATATCCCGTGGGTTGAAGTAGGAGCTGGAAGGAGCTGAATACTTTACATAGTAATCGAATTTGCCACTTGGTTGCCCTAGGGTGTCCATCACTTCTGCTTCCTTATGCATCATCTGAAACATGGTAGGCTCAGCATCTAAACTGAAAATGGCATTCACAACCTCTGGGTGGTCAGGGAGTGGGTTATTCTGGATGTTCGGCTGTGCATCACGGAATGAGACCACATTGGCATCCAAAAGATTTTGGATTTTGTGTTGCAGCGTATAGCAATCGTCAACAGAATGCCCCACCTCTCCCATATGATAAGCACATGTCTTGGATGGATCATAGTTGGGGAAACGTTCGGGATTAGATCGCTTAGGCTCCTTAGCGAGTAATCCTTTCTTTTGAAGGGTTGGCAAGATCTTTGATAATGGCTTAGGAAGAGGCGTAAATTGACGCCTGAAAGAGTTCTTCTGCTGGCCAAAGAATGGTCGTGCTCCTCCCTGATGGGTGTTCGAGGTAGGGCGAGGTGGTTGCACATAAGTTGCATTAACCTCTGCTACAAGTTCCTTATCCTTCTTGGTTGAGACTCTCCCATATGAGTTGGTTTGATTAGACGCCCATCCATCACGCAATGCTACTTCAATTCGCTCGCCAACAGGGATCAGCTGATTGAATGACTCGGCAGTGGATCCCAGCATTCGATTTCGATACTCAGGCGAGAGTGTCTTCATGAACAAATCCATCAGCTCCTTTTCTGTTGGCTCTGGAGTAATTTGAGTAGCTACGGTCCTCCATCTCGTGACGTATGCCTTGAAAGATTCAGTCCTCTTCTTCTCAGTGCAAAGTAAATCTTCTCGAGATGGGGTGACATCAATATTATACTTATATTGCTTGAAAAAGGCATATGTCAAATCCTCCCAAGTCTTCAGCAGATTAATCTTTTTCATGATGTACCATTGCAGCGCGGTCCCGTCAAGCTTGCTTGAAATTGTTGGATCATCAAGGGGATGTTATCAACATATTGGGTCATCCTGACCACATAAGTTTGCAAATGGATCTTTGGGCAAGAGGTGCCATCATACTTCTCAAAGTCTGGCATTTTAAACTTCTTTGGCATCTTGATTTTTGCATAATGGGACAGATCAGTTGGGTCTTGGCTAAATGAACCCTGCAGCTGCTTAAGTTTCTCCTCGATTTTTATCAAGCGTTTTTCTTGTTCTGTCTTCGGTACAGCTGAGTGTATCACTTGTACCTCATCATCAACAACAATTTGAGGCACGTCAGTAATTTTCTCCCTTGGGACATCCTTAGAGCTTGATGGCCCAACCGCAATTGTATTCTTGCCTTTATCTTTTGGATCAACCACAGGAGGATGTTGTGGTAACACCACTTCGACTTGTGGAGCTGGTGGAGCAGTGTTTGCTTGAAGAGAATCAATTTGCTTAGAAAGCTGCTCAAGAACATTCAAGACTTGCTTCATTTCCGTTTCGAGGGTGGCGATACGAGCTTGTTCGGCAACACGCACTTGTTCGGTGTTATCAGCCATTGTTGCCCTAGAACGAGTACGGATTGGTGATCTTGGATGAGCCGTGCTGATACCTAAGTAAAAAAAAAAAATACAGTGAGTATTATAATAAATGAGATTGGTCCATGACAATGATCTAATCGCTTGATTTTATTCAAGATTTATTTTAAACATTGAACCAAACTTCCTAACATTAAACTAAGAATTGAAATTCAAGTCCCTAAACATCAAACTAAAAACTGAAAACACTGAACTGAAATAAAAGTTCCTAGACATTGAACTAAGAAAACAAAATATCTCATTTTATATGCTTTCGGGAACCCAACGCCTTGCGAAACTTGTTATTTTCAGCTTCGAGCATTTCCACTTTCCGCTTAAGATGCTCAATTTGTGCTCGTTGGGTAGGCTTCTCGGTCACATCAGGGACTACTGGACGCAAGGCAGCGGGAATCTGGTGTTGGTGGATGTAGAACGCCGATGCATGGTGAATCTCCTCCTCACCCTTCGCCTCATGGGCACCAAAATCTTCTCTGGATAACATTCGCTCCATGTAGTAATGATCTCCTGGATCTCATTGAAGTAGTCATAATCCTTTCGAATGAAACGAACTTGGAACAAATCTGTCCTGAGAGGTGGAGGAATTTCTTGAAGAGCTTTGTACCGACGGGCCACTCTATGTGGATAATAGGAAGTAGCACCGGAAAGGCCCAAAGAGCGGGATTGGTCCATCATGTTTGTGCGAAAAGCGAGCTTCTTCAATGTGAAGCCATTTAGTATGCCATAAGAATGCCTTAGGATTAGGTTTTTTCAAAAAATTAATCCAACGGGCATATTGTTTATGTGGGGAAAAACGTTCTAGAACTGCAAATTTTTGTATGGGATGTCGAGAATCGTCTATCCTGAATTGTTTTATAAGATGCCCAAACCCTCTTATGTGGGAGAAAACCATATTTGTAAAAGTTCAGGGAGGGCACGCATTGTCCTTTCCTCATTTTGTTTGAAACGGGTTAATGACAAAAATGTTTCAGCTAAAATCATATTCACATAATTTAGCCCGTCACAAACCCGATTAACCACCCATGAAATTGCAGGATTAATTGCATTTTTTCGATATGGAAAACGATTAGCCCAAAAAATGCTAACATGAAAATCCTAGCTTTTGAAATCATTGGTTGGTCTGCAAAACATTTTTCTAAGAATGAAAATGGACATGCAAAACAGTTAGCTTTGACGACTTTCCTTACCCTTTCGGCTTCGATTTTTAAAAATTGAGATAATTCAGAGATGTAATCTATACCGATAGGCGGCCTAACAAGTTCCTTGTCCAAGGGCATTCCAATGGCAATACTATATTCTTCGAGTGTTGGAGTCAATTCGAACTCACCAAACACAAAGGTGGAAGTCTGTGGACACCAAAAGTGAGGCAACGCTTGTATAACACTGGAATGGATGTTGAACTCTAACAGCGGGAGAAGTCGGGCGATCCTGGCTTTCACATATTTCTGACCATCTTGATCCAATTGATCCAACCATTTCTTGAGCTCTTTTTTGGGAGTGGAAATGAATTGTACGTCGGTTTTCCCCATTGCATATAAAATAAGACTGATGACGAAACCTAATTGTCATGGACCGACAAAATTACAATAAAGTAAATAAATTGCAAATAATTTAAACAACTTACTTTCACTGGAAATAGATGACAATCACACACACATGAAAAGTGAGGCACAATTTCTGTCTAAGCGGCTTAACAAAGTGGAGTTAAGAGGATGATCGACCGTTGCGGTCTCGCATTAACGTGTCGGGTCCCCCTAACTCCGGCTCGCGAATGGAATGTCCAATAATCACGCAGTCTCGCGGATATGGACAAACACATTTGACACCATGAAGAACTTTCGGAGAAGAGAAGGTCAACCTCTATATAGCAGTCTCGCTATAGAGGAAGTATCCTTCTCAACACCATCCTAAGAATCCTATCGCAGCCCAGGTCCGGCGGCAGGTTGTGTGTGCAATAGTGTAGTGCTAAAAACAATAAAACATGCACAACAGTTTAAATACAAACAACACTTCTATAATTTTAATTTAAACATTCATCCCTACTCCAACCCGCAAAACAGGGGTTAACAAAGACTACTCCCCTTATACCTCCCATCTGCAAGAACATTTAACACCTTAGGAATGTTGGGGACATACCTGAGATCCTCGCTGCCAAACAAAAACATTTTTTAAAAGAAAAAAAGAAAAATTGGCCTAAGTCCACTAAGTAATTTAACACAAGTCCCCAGCGGAGTCGCCAAGCTGTCGCGACCTAATTTTATTTTTCGGGTTCACCACCTAAAACTAGGTTAATGGACTACTAAGCTTTTAGACTTAGCTTAGGCTCTCCCAAGCCCATACCAATTCGCGACTTAAGATTCAAACATTTAACATGCAAGATTATTAACTAGGAGTCGCCACTAATCGGTTTATGGTAGGTCGATTAGACACCTAAGTAAAATAAAGGGAGATTTATTTTACTCCTACGAACCCAGAGACTAAGGGTACGGGGACTTGGTTACACTAGAATTTTCTAATGCCCTTTTCGGTACCATTTCTTTTTAATTTTTCAAAATATTTTTTTGCAAGCAGCTGATTTATTTTAACCTAAGTTACTATCATGCAAATGTGGTGACCACACGGTGCTCATCCATTATTTAAAATATTCAAATAAATAAATTACATCACATAAAGCAAGCATTCATTTTTTGAATTTTCTTAAAAATTAGAGTTCTTTTATAAAATGCATTTTAACACTAAATGATTTAATTTTATTAATGTGGAAATTCTAATTAAATGGGTCTATTATGCAAACTAGTTATTATGCACCTCATGACCTAACTTTACTAATAAATTCTAATTAAATGATCATATTATGCAACTAATTAACATGCACCTAGATTTTTGTATTTTTGTATTTTTTTTTATTGAAATTCAAAACTAATAAAAACCCTAATTAGCTATCTAAAATAATTTTCTAATCCATTTTTGGGATTAATTTGACTTAAACCCTATTCTGTCTTAGAAACTATTTTTTTTTATTTTTTTTTAAAAATGAGAATATGAAAATGTGCCAATTATATCTAAGACTCTAAAAAGGCTATTTAAGTCTAATCCTAACTTATTTCTTTTAAAATGTCTAAAAATGCAGTCCTAAAATATTATCTAAAAATGCAATCCTAGAAATATAATCCTAAAAATTTGATTAATTAAACTACATGTCTATTATATTAAACCCTAATGTCCTATATGCTTATGCAATTTTTGAATATTTTGATTTTTTTGATTTTTTAGTTTTTTTTAGTTTTTTTTATGTTGAATAATTATTAAATTAAGGTTAAATCTAAACAATTAATATAGCCACTAAATAAAGGATCAAAATAATTGAAAAAATAACCTGTCGTCTCACAGGTTAAATTAACAATTATTTTAACCCTAATCATCACAACAACTCAAAATAATTAAATAATCTAGTCCGAAGTCTTACGGACCAAATTAAATAATTATTATTATTTAACAATTAAAATTTCACCAAGAAGCCCAAAATTAATGTAATTAAAAGAATGATCCGATGTCTCTCGGATCAAACTAATTATTACAAAAATCTTGGATAAAGCCTTAAGGATAATGTCTAAACAATACAAATAACTAACATTAATATACCATGAGCTAACTCAAATGATAATAACAAGACTTAAAATAAAAACAAACAAATAAATAAATAAATAAAATAAAACCACCTAAGGCTCAAGAGAGGACAGTGGCGTCAGCAGTGGTGTGGTGGCGCGGCGGCTGGGTCGGCGAGGAGGGCTTACGGGCCGCCGGGAGCAAGGCGCAGGCGTCGGGTACGGCAGGCTTCGGCCACTGAGCGAGCAGGAAGCGAGGTGCTGCGGAGGCGAGCTGCTAAGACTGAAGTCCAAGCGGCGTGCAGTGGGGTCGCGGGTCACCGGTGCGAGGCGTGTTGGTGAGGTGACCGGTGCGGCTCGGTGGCTTCGCGGGCTGAGTGGAGGCAGACCACCAGTTGCTGGGCGCGAATTGCAGGTTGTGGGCCTCGGGTGGTTGGACACGGCAGCGTCGATCGCTCGAGAGTGCAGCAAATCGACCTCGGGTGGCGTCACGGGTGTCGCGGGAGCGGGTTGCTGTGATGGAGGTCCGCCGGTGTTTGAGTGATGCTTTGGAGCAGCGGCGGAGCGAGCAAGTACCGAAAGTTTCACGGGCGGCGGTGATCGGCGCAAGGCGTGCTGGTGGAGATCTCGGACCGGCGGTGGTGTGGGGCACCGGAGCGGCAGCGGTGTGGGGCTTCGCGGACGGCGGTGGTCGCGGTCGTGGAAGCAACAGCGGCGTGGGGGCTTCGCGGAGGAGGAAACCACGAGGAAGATGAACAAAGTGCACACCTTTTCTTTATTTTTTTTTTGTTTTTTTCTCTTCCCCTCCACGAAATCTCTGCCTCTTCTCTGTCTTCTGTCTTCTGCTTGTCAGCAAAAAGGAGAAAACATTTTGACCTCTTTTTTTTTACTTTTTCCTTCTTTCCTCTCTCTCACCTGACACTCTCTCTCCCTCTGTACTTTTTGTAGAAGACTTTCTCTTCTCTCTCTCTCAAAGATCCCACGGACGGCCTTCTTCTCCTCTTTCACTTTTCGCTTTTTCTCCTTTTTCACCAAGAGAACCCCCTAAACGAATAGAATTTTGCTCTGAGTTTTTTTTTTTTTCCGAATTCCTCTCCGAAAGGTGAAGAAGAACCCCTCTATTTATAAAGCGAAAATCCAAGTTTGTTTCGCCGGTGGAGATTTTTGCTCAACCTCTCGCCGGTGGAAATTTTCGCTCAACTTCTCCAACAAAGAAATGGCTCCAAGATCCGGCTGTTGAACTATTTTGAATTCAAAATTTTCTTTTCAAAATTTCCCTCTAGTCTTTTATTTTCTAAAAATTGAATCTAAATTAGGTGTCAACACCAGCTATCCGATTTAAGCAAGATCAATGCGTGGTTAAGATTCTGGCATTGCAGATGTTGAAGAGTTAGCGTAAAGGCTTGGATCTCTGCCTATAGAGCTGATCTCACAGGAAAATGTTTGGAGAAGCCATCAGTAAGCCTTCCTTTATAATCCTTGCAAACACATGCCATATTTCCTTCGGTCGAGCTTGGTATATATGATCCATATATGTTGACCTTCAAGGTACCCCGTTCGAGCGGCTTCCAAAGACCTCCCTTGTTTTGAAGCGAGCTTCCTTTGCTGGTTAGAGAAGAAGCAATTTGCCGAGCAACATGAGTTCCGGCAAGCGCTGTCTCCACCACACGAGAAGGTTGAAGTCTTTCATTGCGGAATATAAAATTATTCCGAGCTCACCAAATCTGTCAAAACACAGATGCAAGGGTCTCCAACCCAAGTAATGAATTCGGTCTCTCAACATGTTGTACTATCCAAGCATCAATTCTGTGTATATGAAAGAGGTGAGATCTAAATATTGAGTTGAGGATGAGACCAAACTCTTTGAGTCCACGGACATAATAGAAATAAATGTTCTATAGTTTCTGGATCAGTCTGGTTACATAGAGGACATCTCGGATCGTCAATAATATGTCTTTGGTAGAGGTTTGCTCTTGTTGCTAAGGCATTCTGACATAGCAACCATAAGAATGTTCGAACCTTTGGGGTGGAATGCATTTTCCAGATTTTCTTCCATAACCAGCATGGGTTTTGGTAAGATGTGGAAGTTGAATTAGTTGTTTGATCTGTTGCTGAAGCTGTCAGTTGATGATAAACACTTTTAACTTGAAAAGATCCATCATTTGTAGCATTCCACACAATCCAATCTTGAACAACATTGGGTCGCAGCTGTATAGAAGTGATCTGGTCTATAACTTGTGTGTCGAAGAATCTATTAAGCAGAGTGACATTCCAGGAACCATTGGTTTGGTCTATAAGATCAGCCACTAGTGGAGGTTCCTCGCGGACCGTAGGTCCGCCTAAAATGCCAATAGGAAGCCACCTATCACCTCTAATCTTGGTTGATCTCCCGTCACCTATAGACCAACGAATGTTGGATAGGATGGCATCTCGTCCAATAAGAAGACTTTGCCAGCCCTAAGATAGGCGGGAGTCTCTAGCAGCTTTGCAAAAGGTTGTGGAATGAAAATACAGACCTTTAAACATTTTACTCCATAGGGATTGCGGTTGAGTAAATAAGTACCAAGCCTACTTGCCCAGCATGGCTTTATTAAAGTTCATGAGATCTCTGAAACCCAAATCTCGCTCTACTTTGCTTCTCTTCAGAACGTCCCAGCTCCGCTAATGGATTCTTGATTTAGTTCATTCATTCTGCCACCAAAACCTAGCTATTCTTTTCTTAATAGATTTACAAATAGATATAGGTAACTTGAAAATAGACATGGCATACTGAGGAATAGCCTGCACAACAGTTTTAAGGAGAATCTCCTTCCCACCTTTGGATATTAGATTTTCCTTCCAACCTTCCAATTTAGAATGTACCCTCCCTAATATCCAGGAAAACATATCCCTCTTTGATCTTCCCCAATCAGAAGGTATCCCCAAATATTTTCCAGACTTATTCAAAATAGGTACTCGCAACTCCATGGCCATATTCTGCTGTAAACTAACAGGGCAGGCTTTTCCAAAAAAGATGCTAGATTTATTACGATTTATTTCTTGCCTTGTAGCTATACAATACTGATGTAAAATGTTCGATAAATTTTGACATTCACGGACAGTTCCATCAAGAAAGAAAATGGCATCATCTGTGAAAAACAAATGGGATAAAGAAGGGCACCGCCTGTTGGTTTGATACCTTTGAGGTGTTCCATACTGACGGCTTTCTTGATAAGATAGGATAACATATTAGCCATTAGAATAAAGAGATATGGGGATAGAGGGTCACTCTGTCAAAGACCTCTAGTAGGGTGAAAGTACCTAAGATGTTCTCTATTAAATTTAACGCAGGATGATTGGGTTGTGATACACTGCATAGCCCAATGGACCCACATAGGATGGAATCCTAATTTAAGGAGATAAGCCTTTAAAAAATCCCACTCCATCCTATCATACGCCTTCTTCATGTCTATTTTTAGAACAGCTTGAAAAGATTGCCTCCCTTTTTTTTATTCAGAGCTAGTGGAGTACTTCCTGAACTAGTAAAATATTATCCTGTATTTGCCTACCTCCCACAAAAGCGGACTGTTCTTCTAAGATTAGGTCTGGTAGAAGAGGTTTCAATCTATTGGCTATGACTTTGGAAATAACTTTATAAGCAAAATTGCACAGGCTAATAGGACGATATTGATCTAAACTTTCAGGATGGGGAATTTTAGGGATTAATGAGATCAGAGTCCTATTCAGGGATGAAGGCATAATACCAGATGTGAAAAAAGTTCGTACCGCTGTGAGAAGGTCATTCTTAATGATGTCCCAATGTGATTGATAAAATAAATCGTTAGGCCATCCGGACCTAGAGCTTTTGTGGCTCCTAATTGAAATGTAGCCTGATGCACTTCTTCAAGAGTCACCATAGCAATTAAAATACCATTCATCTCCTGAGTAACCATTGAAGGACACTGATTTAAGATAGGTGCATAGCTGCGACCTCTAACAGTGGTATATAGTCGTGAAAGGAAATTTGTCAACATTTCCTGTAACATTGAAGGATACCCAAACATGGTTATCATCCTGTAACATTGTAATTCGATTATGTTGTCGTCGCTAGATAGTAGTGGCGTGAAAAAATTTAGTACTCTTATCGTCCCATTTCAGCCAATTAATCCTGGATCTCACAGCCCAATACCGTTCTTCACGACTCCACACCCGTTGTAACTCCTCTTTCAAAGTTGCTGCTTCCAAGTTGTTAGAAAGGGCATACTGTTTGTTAGTTAACTACAACAAATGCTGTTGCAATTCATTCGCCTTGAGCCGATTATGTGAGAATTTGGCATGACTCCATGTTGATAGAGCACCCGACACTAATTGAATCTTTTTTGTTAAAGCTGCATCCTTTAGTTGATCAAAATTCCATGAAATATCAATAATGTCCCTACAGTCCTCATCTTGATTCCAATAAGCTTCGTACATAAAGTTGCGTTGTTTTGTCCCACTCGTTGGTGTAGTGTTTAAAAGGAGGGGGCTGTGGTAAGAACCAACAGCAGGGAGAGCCCGAACTTCAGCCTCAGGAAAAAGTAAACACCATTCGATAGAGCAGAGGACTCGGTTGAGACATTCCTTAATAAATTCTTCCCTTTGCCAATTGTTCATCCAAGTGAATGCACACCCCTTTGCTGGGATATGCATTAAACCACAATCATTCACAAAAGCTTGAAAAGAGGCTAGGCGATGAAAATCTGCTGTTCTTCCCCCTTGCTTTTCCCAGTGGTAAAGAATCTCGTTATAATCTCCTATACAGACCCATGGGAGAATGTTAGCAATACTTATGTGAATGATGTCTTGCCATACCTAATGACGTAAATGAGAAACAACAGGAGCGTGTAGACAAGTCAGATGCCGAGTGTTGCCATCCACGTCGTCCTTACAAATCATATCAAAATAGTCTAGAGAGGAGCGGATAAAAGTTAAAGAAGTGGTGCCATTCCATAACACTGCTAGGCCTCCTGCAGATCCCATCGGATTATAAGTGTAAAGATTCAAAAAGTTTAAACGTCTTTTCATATGCTGTAGAACATCTTCCTTGTTTTTAGTTTCCATAAAAAATAAGAGATTGGGCTTTTCCTTAGCCACAAGAGCTTTGAGTGCGCGAATTGTCAAGAGATTGCCCAAACCCTGACAGTTCCTGACAGTTCCAACTGAGTATTTTCATTTGTGACAGGGTGGCTATTGAGGGCCAGCCACCTTTGCCCAACTTCCATCTTCAGATGCGTCCATAATAGGAGTGTCCATAAGTAACGATTCATCCAAGTCCTCTCGAGCTGAAATTCATATATCATAAGGGTTATAACGTTTTAGTTTCTTTGTAGGACCAATTTTTGGTATATGACGAGAATGCTGAATCTAGTTCCCCGTTTTGATGTTGCTGGTCTGCTCCTGAACACCCTTCATCTTTGCTGTTGCAAGTATCATTGCTGTATGAATATGGCTACTTGGCAGAAGGCTCTCATGTCCTTGATAGTTCGACTGAGCTGTGGAAACAGGGGTGGCTACTACCATTGTCTGCATCAGGGGAGCCTTGTCAAGGTTAGCTATTGACGGCAAAAAAGAGAAAGGGTGAGCTGTTGTTGGTGGTGTTTTAGGTACAGTTTCTTCCAATGCTTCATCCTTGTCTGTCGGTTCATAAAAGATTTTCTAGTATGTGCTATGCTTCCGGATGTCAGCTCGAAGCCATTGTCCATAAGGTATGTGTTTTTTTTTTCACCTAGGTCGTCTTCCTCAAAATGGAAATTCTTTACAAGACATTGTACAGTGCCCCAATCTCCCACAGGAATAACAAAAGTGTGAGAGCCGCTCATACCTAAAATCCAACCAGAATGACTTGTTATTAAGCTTAATTAGTCTACCTTTCTATATAGGTTCTTTAAGGTTGATTTCAACTCTTACGCGACCAGATCTCATTGTGAAATTGTCTTTAGTATCTGCCCTTACTTCCAGCACTATGCTAACATTCCTAACTGCTCTAGAAATGATTTGATTAGTGCACCATTCCAGTGGTAGACCAAACACTTGTACCCAAAAGGCATAGGTAGAGAAATCATAGCGATGTAGTGGGGTATTTGGAATCCAAGCTTTAAACACTACAAGCTGATTAGAAAATAACCAAGGTTCGCCATCTAGAATCCTACTCTTATCTGTCTCTAATTTAAATTTGGCCGCATAGACACCATCTTCACGTTGTGATATATCAACCTATTATGTTTTCCATACTCTTTTTAAAGTGCTCTAGAAAGCTTGAAAATTGACAGAGGAATCCAAGAAGATTTTACCTACAAGAGTTAACCAACATTCCTCCAGTTTTGCAAGGGAAGGCGCATCATTGCAGACCTCTATATCATGGGGCAAGCATAAACTTCCTAGGCGTTGACATAAAGTGGCAAGGCGGGAAGAATTGTCTTCATCTTCCTGAGCCATATAAGTAGTAGATGGAGCGAAACCAGAAAAAGAGGAAAACTAGGTAAGGATGAACATGAGGAAGCTCTGAGTAACAAAATTGAGGATTAATTAGACTTGGAAGAGATGAAACATAGACAAAAAGAAACATGCAAATAGTTACATGAAGGCCTGAAGATGAAATTTAAAGCAATTCAATAACACAAGGCAAGTGATGATGGAATAGGGTATCGAGAGAAAGGAATCAGATGTTAAGAGGGAAGCCAAAAGTCTTTGATGGTCTATGCAAGGAGAGTGGTAACGCAAAGCAAAAACACCAAGGCAGCGAAAGATGGGTTAGCATCACCATTTTGAAAGACAAGACAAGTGAATAAGAAATTAGGGATTTAACTACCACAAGGGTAGAAGGAAGCTCTGCAAAACGAGAGAGAAAATCACCATGGGGATTCAGCGAAAATAATCTATATGGGTAGCTCATTAGATAGGGCAATTGTGACACTAATTGAGTTTGATTTTAGTTAATTTGCAATTTTGCCCATTGAATTGCAAATTTAAACATTTTAGCCCTTTAGGCCCGATTTAAAGCACCCATGGTTTTGACTCATTGTTTTTCATGATAATCATTCAATTATGTCAATAAAAGACCCCTAGATCTCATTTATAATGTTTGATTAGCTTAATTGTATCTTAATTGACCAATTTCTACTTCAAAATGATAAAATTCCTTTTCAATTTGGTCATTTAGGGGCCAAATTGCATAAATTTTTGATCTACGGGGGTTCCAAGTGGACAAAATAGCAAGAACCGGTCAAAATCAGGCCGAACAAGATCGAACCGTTTTGGTCGGTCTAACTGGCCGCTGGCGGGACTAGTCGGTTTAGGCCCTTGCCGATCAGTTCTTGGCCTTTCGCTCACCGATTTTGGAACCATTGCAATAACAATTTCACTTCTCTACCTTCAATTTTTCAAAATTTTACAAATTGATCCTCGAATTTCGTCAAATTGCAAATTAATTCATAATTGGACTTTTTGACATAATTCTCGATTTTGGCTTAGTGTTTTTTTTTTTTTTACAAATCAAACCCACTATATCAATTACCCGACACCTTGAGATCATGATGGAGCCTTCAAAATAGATTTTTGACTGTTGGATCGAAATTTCGACCCTCGAGTCAAACCGACAGCCAAAATCGCTTAATGTGGGGAGTATATAAATGAAATATCTTCCATTTTCAATGGGGGTTTTTCATTTGGCACGAAATTCTTCTCTCTCCCTCTCTCTCTCTCTCTCTCCTCCCTCTATTTTTTTTTTTTGGTGCCAAGAGCCTCGTTTCTCTCTCTCTTCTTTGATCTAGTAGGTTTCCTCCTTCGGCGATCGGATCGTTGCTGGTTCAACCCTCACCATCTTCATTAGCAATCATCTCCCTTGCTGTTCACATCTAATGCTTGCTGGTTCGTGGAGGTTGGATTGAAGATTCGACGAAAACTTTGATCAATTTCGATCAAAATCTGCAAAAAGCGCAATGACGGTAACGATTCAAAACTTGAATTTGATGAAGTGAGATCAAGTTGATTGATTGGGGCTAGGATTCAAGATTAGAAGCTTTATATGCTTAAGATCAATCATTATGAATGCTGCAATGATTTGCTGATGATTTGAATGGTGATTATATTCTTGAGCCTAATTTGTGATTTTCATAGGTCTATACCTAGGTCACTATTTTGGCTAAAATGAGGTTCGAAATGACCTCATTTTAGCTCGAATCCTCTTAGGATTAGATAATAGATAACCTGGGCTTCAAAATGGTTGGTCGCATGCCCCAATCAAGCGTCGTTTGACCCTTGAAAAACACTGCCAAAGATTAACAATTTTGCAGTAGTTTAGGTCTTTTTTATTTATTTATTATGATTTTATTCTACCTTCGGCTTTGTTATTTTTGTGCCGACTTTAGTGATTATTTTTTGACAAAATTATATCCATAAGTTTTGTTCCAAATCATCTCTTTTTCATGATTTTTAGATGTGCTTAACTAGGTTAGATCTATTCAAATCTAAACCTAGGTCAATCTATTTTGTATTGATATCTAATTTTGCCATTTTTGTACTAATTTTTGTGTTGATTTTTGGAACAACTTTCCTTCATGAAAGTTGCTCGTATAGGTGTTGTGCATGTTCTGTTTTTTTTTTCCAATTTTTTGGACATGTTTAGCTTGGTCAAAATTGTTTAGATTTGAACATAGGTCAGTTTGTCCTATATTGGTTTGAAATTTGTTTTAATGAAATTGAGTCCATAAATGCACCTATTTGGTCTCAAATCCTTCATGAGAGTTGAAATATATGATACATATGTTCAATTGATGCATGCTTTGCAAGTTTTTATGTTAGCAAAGTGAGTCAATTGCATGCATTAGAATAAAATGTACTGTAGCAATATGTGCTAGGCATATAGTTTGTTGGTTTTGCCATTTTTTCCATGACTCATATGATCTTAATTGAGTTTCAAACTCTTAACAAGGAATCTTCATCATTGCATGCTTTATATGTGAGATTTTTGGTAGGATTTATGCATGTCTTGAGAATGACTGAATTCATGCTTGTTTTGTAAACTTAATGCTGAAATGAAATCTTGTCATATGTGCACATTTCCATGCTTGTTTGAGTCATTTAGGAATCAAATCTTACGATCATGCATTCTTGTTGATTGAACCGCATGTTGCAAGATTTGCATACATGTTTAGGTCATGTCCTTGGAGTATCATCTTGCACATAAAATTCGACTCACAAAAGTGTTCATCACACTTAGGATTCCCAAGCATATCATTAGGAATCATGAATCATTTCATGAAGTCATTTAAATTGTATGATATTTTGCATGCTGACTTAGGATTAGATGATTATCCAAACTTTATGTCACATCCAATTCTAAGTCCCATGTGATTTCTTCATGTCATTTGTGTATTCTTTGAGGATTTTAAGGTTTTCTAATGAATGCTTATGCTTTATTTTCTTAATTACTGATGCGCACACTTTTAAAGATCTCGATCTTAGGATACCAAATTGACCTAGTTTGGACTCGAGCCATTCTAAGAAGACATAAGGCACACTTAGAAGTTTCTAATACCGCTAATTTCATGCCAATTGCTAATCATTTGGACCAATTTTACCTTTTCTCAAAGCTAGATCACAATATGGACAAGGGATCAAATTCGGATCCCTATTCTAACCCTTGTTTGGACAGACACTTGGTCTCTTAATGAAACTTGCTTGTTATCATGTTGGTTATGTTGTGTGTAAATTTGATGATTTTTAGACATGTTTTGATGGGACAAATTCTCGTGACATTAGCTGAATGCCCTATTATTTTGACAAATTTCTGATGTGTTGTTGTTTGTTGTTTGATTTTTGTAAAATCATATATAGATTGTTTAAGAAAACTTTATTCACAAAAATTGTTCATCATCAAATTGTCATTAGGTATTGCTCAATTTTACTATTCTTACACGTTTGTTTTGAAATTTCCTGTTATAAACATGATTATGATTGTTTAGTTATACATTTTAGGCTAGTTTGTGCATGAAATTAGGCCATGCCATCTTCATGGAAGTTGTTCTAAATGTTTTGATTTTTGTTGTTAAACAATTGAAATTTTCAAATTGCATATTTCAAAAAAAAAAAAATACTTTGGTACATGTGATGTTTCCCAAAAATAATTCCTAAAAAAGTTCTTTTCCAAAACTCGATTTGGCTTAAGGAAAAATCGTGGTTTTGACCATATTCAAAATGCCTACAACACTTGTGAGTGCATTTATACGAGTCCCAAGCTAGCATTGACATTGAATGTGTTCCATAGCCTAGATATTCCTTAATCCTAAATATTTTCAAATCCTTTTAAAATCTTGATTTGATATCATGAAAGTCACGGTTTGAATTGTATACAAAATGCTTGTGACATTTGTGAGTGCATTTATAAAGCGTCGAGCTAGTCTTGGCAATTGAATGCCTTTCATAGCTGAGATATCACTTTGTCTCAAAACTTTTCATGAATGACTTTGAAATATATATTTTTTGAAATATTACATGTACTCCTCATACATATAATTCCATCATGCACTAGAAATTGCCTATGTTTGTGATTGGCGCATGCCATTCATAATAAGTGACCCGCCGACGATTCACTTTCTTGCTTGATTGGTTGAGAAATAAGGTTCAAAAGACCTGCATGCTTGTTTAAATTTTTGTAATGCATGTGACTTTTAGATGAATGGTAAGGTCGATGCATGATATCGAGAGGAAACCTTAAGATCACATATATCACTTGGTTAGAGACTTAAAAGCGTTATTGGCCATGCAAGAATACAATTGGTCAACAATTGCTATAAGTCACAAAAAAATGGATTTGGTAGGTGTCTTGGTGGGACCCTTGCATGAAAGACAAAGGCCAACCCTAAGACCCCAAAATTTGACTTTTGTATTGCACTTTTTTAAATGATTGATCTCGACATGACATCTTGTTTTTTTTTATTGTTTTGATGTGTCTACTTGTTTCTTTTTGCAAGCTCTTGAAACCATTGGAACTATAATAGGGCAGCAAGCACAATATCAAGTGGTTTCTGCTTTTGGGATTGCCCCTATGGCTGGAAATGGAAATGGATATGGTGAATGTCCTATGCAGGGACTAGTGGAGCAATTCCTAAAGCTGTGACCAAAATGGAGAAAGCGTGAAGACGGTGGAGGTTGATGTCCATTCTGACCATTATCATGTACCATTCATATCCCCGACATATGTCTCGGGTTCCATTTGTTGTATAAAGCTTGACGAGTTGTGGGCTTTTTCTTTTTCTCTCATCTTTTTTTCAATTGTATTTCTCTTTTATATTTTCTAGGATTGCATTGTAGATTTACTGCTTTCCTTGATTGTTTACTTACTGTCTTGTAATTTCAATTCCATTGATTGCTTTCTTTTCTTGTTTTTCTAGAAATTAAATAGAATGAAAATGACCAACCACACATGATCACTTAGTTTAGGACTAATGATCTCGAAAATGTAAAAAGAAATGCATGGACATGTTAGGAAAACACAACATATTGTTTAGAAACCTAAAGGGCGCTAATAGAAATATTAGCGTAACCCAAGTCTCATAATCTAGATATTTGGTTGCGTAGGAATTGAAGGAACACTCTTGACACTGAATTGGGTTTTCTAGCCGATTCCCAAAATGAGGCTAGTGGTGACTCCCGTCTTATTTTTAGGTTGTCATAAACAACTAGATCATATAAATAAACCCATTGCGTGGGGTACAAGTTTCGATGAAACTCACCATGGTTTAGTATACTCAATATGGGTGTACCCCAAAGGATGAAGTGATGTTATCCTTATGGGCAAAGCGTACTATTGAGAGGGCTACCATGGTAAAGGTACCCTTAAATCCAATATCCACACCTGACCTCTTCTCCTAAGGTGTATCACCCGTGTGGGTATGGATCGCGACACTCTGCTATCACGCAGGGTACAAGCTTGGGAGAGCTCACGATCTCGTTGAGGGAACTCACGAGAGGCTTGATCCGAAAGGCGAGGTGATGATGTCTTTTGGAATGCGAGCCGTGAGAGAACTCTTGTGATCAAGTACCTTTAAACCTGACATTTTCCCCTTTTCTCTCCTCGTGATAGTGAGGGATTCGAGGGTGGCGAGATCGGGTCGCGACAGGCTTGACGACTCCGCTTGGGACTGATGACTAGATTAAAAGGACTTGAAGCCATTTAAAAATGGTTGTTGTGCTTTAACTAACATGTCTCGTGTAGGATTTCTTGCATGTCAAAGTCGTGTGGAAAACCAGGTTAGTCGCTAACCTCATGTTAAATGGTCTTGTAGGCGGGAGTTATAAGGGGAGGCATGCTTGTAAACCCTTTGTTTTGTAGGTGGTGTAAGGATGTATGAATGTATGATGGTTTATATTGAAGTGCTGGATTTTTAAATTTAAATGCATGGTTACAAGCTTTAGCACGACACCACACATACAACCACGGTCTAAAACCCTGATCGCCTAATCTAGGACCTTAGAAGGGTTTATGGGTGGAATGTATGAGTGAATACTCATGTGTAATCCATTACTTACATAAACCCACTCGTCCCAACCGATATAAATAGCATTGATCGATGATAGTAGTGGTAGGTCAAATATTTTTATCCTTTGAGATGGGGACCTTGAGCCTTTAGCACCCTCACCCTAGGTGTCAAAACCTCATAGTTTCATGCAACATGTGATTTGTGCTTGCCATGTGTTTGGTGGGTAAGATATCGTTCATTTCTTATTGTTCTTATCTTCTTACTTTCCATATTTCAATTATATGTTTAATATTTCAATGACAATACATTTTAATCACGGATGCCCCTTTAGGTTTAGGTTTAGATGGGTAAACCCGAAGTGGACATGATCCCCGTGTTGTGGAATCTCAAGACTCTATAGAAAATCTCGAGCCGAGACATCAAGACTATGTGGAAAAACACATAGGCTTCCTCCCAACTTTATTAAAAGTCAAACCACGTATCCTAATGGTAAAAGCATTGGCTCATTTTTGGAATCCCATAACTTCTACTTTCGTGTTTAATCGATATGAATTGACCCATACAATTGAGGAGTTCCGGAAAGCCATCGTGTTAGGTAAAGCCTCTTTAGGTTTCGTCACTCCTCCTATTGGTCAAGATCCAATATCTCTTCTAAGTCAATTCCTCAATATCCCTACCGACAAAATTAGGGCTATTCTTAAAGGAAATTCTCATTCCATGCCTTATCCTTTCCTTGAACAACATTTCCTTAGCCTTAAGCCCAAATCTAGGAATCAAATTCCTTGTGTCTTCCTACTCATGTTCTTTGGCTTTGTGGTATTCCCACATACCTGAAAAACAATGGATCCTTTAGTCACTCACATTGTCAATCAAGTGTGTGCCTTTAATTGTTTTACACACATGATCCTTGCCGAAACTTTCATATCTCTTAATTGTTTCAAAGCAAATGGCCGAGGAACTCTTAGAGCCCCATTAGGACTTCTCCAAATTTGGCTCTTTTCACATATCAAAGAATTTTCTCCTCACATGAAGATTGTTGATGTCACGAAATATCATCATCCCATTCTTAGATTTTGCCAAAGAAATGAATTCTTTCCGTCATGGTCTTTCTCTATATGGTTTCATTTCCCCAAAAGCCTCAACCCTAGCTTAATTCAATGGCATGTTCGGTGGCTTGGGAATCCCAAGGTGCGCCTTTTTAGTGGAGTTGACAACCCACTCCCTCTTGTGGGATTGATGGGTTTAACGTCATATTACCCTTTAAGGGTGCTTCGCCAATATCGCGCACTTCAAATGATCCCGCCAATCCTCAAGTTGGGGTTATATCGTATTGATTATCACGATAAAGTCATCGAGGAAAACCAAATTGACCATATCAAGGCCGCGATTTAAGCTGCTACTGGAATTTGGTACTCCCGTTCCTTGCATTATGTGGTCACCGTTGATGAAGCCGACTTGGAGGGAGAGATGAGGAATCATCACACAACCATTGATTACATATATCGTCAAGTAGAACCTGAGCTTAAGGTTTAGTTGCTTGATATTCCTGAACCTCAAGGTTTTCGGTGAGCTCAAATTAAGGAGCAAGAAGACGATGCCTTGATCGATGAGGAATGCTTGGCCCATGATAACAAGAGTCTCCACATGATCCCACCTAGTCCTTTAGGTTTCCATCGTATATTCTTTTATTGTAAAGGGATTTCCTTTGTGTTTCCCTCCTTTCTATTGAGGTTTCTTTGTATTCATTTTCATATCACATGTAAAATCGAACCACTTTGTAAGCTTCACGACTGTGAGGCTCTGTTTCCCTTGTAATTGTTTGATGAAATGAATAAAATTCATGAACATTTTCATGTAATTTCTAGAAATGGGGCATTCTGATTAAATATTTGTCGTTGTTCCTTTTCAATTGTATAATTTCATCTGAATAAATTTTGATGAGAGGATGTTATATGATATTGGGATCATATACACTTCTTATCATTATTCTTCTCAAGAAAATATAAAATTGACTAGGTTTTGCATTTTCGTGATTCTTTTGACTTATACTAATTCGAGTCATCTTCTTTTACAAAGGTCCTGAAAGATGGTTGAAAAATGGTCTATCATACATACTCACTACCAAACAAGAATGGAGAACGGAGATACCCGTGCTTGTGTTATTAGCATGGAGAACCAAATGGCGTAGATGATGGTGCTTTTAGCTGATCTCTCAAACCAAGTCAAGAACTTAACTTCTGTAGTTCTTGCTACTCCTACCATGAATCCTCCTACCACACTCGCTAAAGTGCCGGTAATAGAACCTGTGGGAAAAGGGCTTGTTGAAGACGTTCCTACTATAACCCTGATAGTTATTGATTTAGAGCCTTCATCTAAGGAGACTCCAACTTCGTATTTTGAAGAGGAAAGTTCAAGACGCCATGCAAAGATTGAGGAACACCTTTGCATGCTACAAGGCGATCAACCGTAGGGTTTCGATAAGCTGTCACCCTTCACCAAGGTTAAAGTCCCTGAATTCTACAAGGAGCACGAGTTTATGAGGAAGTATGATGGCATTGGATGCCCTAAGACCCACTTAAAGTACTATTTGGGCAAGATGGCCCGTTACTCAGACAATCATCCGCTCCTGTCCTTTTAAGATAGCTTGGTTGGTCTTGTGCTAATGTGGTTTATAGAGTTAGATTTGGAGAAGATCCATACTTGGGAGGATCTTGCCGATGAATTCCTCCAACAATATAAGTTCAACACCAAGATCGCTCCGACTTGAGAGGAATTGGTTCGGTCGAGAAAAGGAGAACTGAAACATTTAGAGCTTATGCTCAAAGGTGGAGAGATACTGCATCTCAAGTAAAGCCACCCCTGTTTGAGAAGGAGGCTATGAAATTGCTACTTCAAGCCATGCCTCGAGATTTCTTTGAGAAAATGTACAATCATACCTATATCTACTTTGCCACATTGGTGGAGTTAGGTGAACGCATTGAGGGGATCATGCATGAAGGAAGGTTGACCAAGACCACAAATTGTCGATATGCCTCAAAGAGAGATAAGGAATCAGCTATGGAGATTGCTTATATAAAAAACTCCTTTTCTCTTGTTTTTTACTATAACATACTGAAATTTCGTGGAAAATTATGGATATATGAGGGGTTAAATTCCCATTATACGGAGAAACGTACAATTCTTAGGCTTATAAACCTTTATTTGGAAACTGTGCAATTCTGGTCATTATCCGAATATCATGTGCTATTTTGTGGAAATTGTGAATGTGTGGGAAATTTCAATTTGGCCATGAATTTTGTATGAAATTGTGATCTTATTGTGGAGATAGGAAGCTCTTCCCAAAACTTTGAATGCAAAGGAAAAGCCCCTCAAAGGAAATTTACTCCATTGCCTAGACCCATGTCTTAGCTACTTCCAATGCTGATTGAAAGTCATCTTGTGGCGAGAGAGATCCCGAGGGATAATCCGCCAAAGTTCCCTGGGTTTGACCTTAATAAGACATGTGAGTATCACATGGGAGAGAAAGGTCACCATGTAGACAACTACATGGTGCTTTGTTCTAAAATCCAAAACTTGCTGGATAAAAAATTGCTCACCTTTAAGGATTCAATGCCGAATGTCCAACAAAATCCTTTTCCAAAACACTTTGAAGATGTCAACATGATTTTTGGGGATAATGACAAGTATATACTTCTTATGGATATCCAAAAGTTAGAATAGATCACGCCTTTTGCTAATCGCCAGTTGGAAGGTGACATCACTCGTGATGAGAAGATAGCTTGCTTAGCAAAGCTAGCTGAGCTGGGAATTATCCAATATGAAGATGGTGAGCGTGCTTTGAGACTGATGTCTCTGGTTGAAGTTGATTTTTCTGGCAAGGATATAATCTCAAAAGTCATAAAGAAGGTTGAGAATCCAAGTCATGCATATTTACACATGCAATTGACATACCGAATGACCATCAAAATCATGCAAATATTACATAAATAGAAAGCATATGACATGTATTTCATTCTTCATGGAGGCCTCAAGGTCAAACAAACTCAATTTCATGCTTAAATTTGCGAAAGTTTACCTTGGATCAGTGCAAGGCAAACAAACACACGTTCGGAGTTAAGAGGTTTTGACCTAGTAAAACAAGTCCAAAATTTCTGAAAAAATAACAAGACATTCTCAAGATAGGGAAGAACAAGTTTTATGAGAAACTTCATCAAATAATCATCACAGAAAGCAGGGAAAAAATAACAAAAACCTGAGGGGTGCTAAGGACTACACCTAACGAGCATCAAGAATCTACAGAAATCAAGCAGATTGTAATGTGCTTTTCAGGGGGCAAATGTTGGCCGTTCAGGGCGTGCAACCAATCAATTTGAAGCTCTTAAAGTCTATTTTCTATGTCTAGAAGAGGTTGAATAGAAATAAGATCATCTAAGACCTCTTTCAAGCCAAAACAGCAGGCATACCATAGAAGCACAAAATTGCAGTTTTAAGGCTAATCATATTCAAATGAACTCAAGTTTGTATTCAATGAGCAATCAATCATAGTAGATCATTCAACACCATTATCAATCTTAGATCTAGGCATATTTCATAGATTTAGGCTTGAATCGTGGCCCCTATCGGTTAAGCTAATCTCATTTCATTAGATTCGAGATCGAGGAAGTTTACCTTTGTGTTTTTCTTCAAAACTAGATGTGATTGGACGAAATCAATTCCGCCGGATCACAATTAGAGCTAGATCTAGCCTTTAATGGATGAATTGGACTGCCTTGGCCCACCTCTAAGCCCGCCGAACTGCTTGCAAAAAAAGAAAAAAAAAAAAGAACCAATCCAAGTTTGGACCAATTTTGAGACTACCGGTGGAGATCAGGATCATGTTTTGAATTTTGATGACCGATCCTTCAAGTCCTAATCACTTACTGGTCGAGAACAGGCTAGGGAGTGGATCAGATGAAGGTCGGTAGCAGTTGAATCACTGCTAGCTGCCGGTTCACCTCTAGAGATTAACAATGATTCGTTCGGATCGGTCTTCATTCATTCGAGGAAAAAAGGGGTTGTTGGAGCCATTTGGCAACTAATCTAGTTATCCCCGACCATGATGAGGTCGGGGATGTCCTTGATGGTTGATCTGCGATTATTGACTACGCTTGGGATCATCGGTAATCTCCGGCTTAGGTGATCAAGAGAACCGGCCCAAGTCGAACCGATTTGATTGCCAATTAAGCTAAGCTTGATTGGAGGGATTCCGATCATTGCTCAATTGGTTTTCGATCACCTAGGATTCAGTTAAGGAGACAAGAGGGCTGTTGGAGGTTGGACGGTGGCCGGATGGAAATTGACATGAATTCGGCGAAGTTAGATTGATGAACGCCGGTTTGGCTAGAGAGAGAGAGAGAGAAGGAGGGACAAAGAAAGAGAGATGAGGGGCTTTCAATTTAGAGAGAAAAATAGATACGTAAATGAGGCTCCCCTTTTGCATTTTGGAGGGAAAATGGTATCTATACTATCCCAAAATCGGTCGATATCGACCGTCGATTTGATCTAAGGGCTAAAATCTTAATCTAATGGGCAAAAAATGATTTTAAAAGTTCAATTATCATCTAGAGGTGTCATATAATCAATTGGATAGGCCCGATTTGCGAAAACCCGAGCTAAAAATGAGAATTGCATTAAAAGACCTAATTAGAGATCAAATTGAAATTTTACGAGATCCAAGGGCCAATCTACAAAATATTGGAAAATTGAGGATGCAAAAGTAAAATTGGGCCAATGAAAATCTTGGAACTAGTCACTGAAGGTTTAGAACCAGTCGACAAAGGGCCGTATAGGCTTGCCTATTCAGTAGCCAATTGGACCGGTCAAACTAGTTCATGCTGGACTGGTTCTTGACCGATTCTTGACCAGTTTTGGCTAGTTCATGCACTTGTGGCCCTTGTAGGTTCAAAATTTATCAAATTTGATATGAAGAGAAAACTTACCCGATTTGAGAAGAAATGTCAAATTTCAATTCAATTAAGTTAATTAAACTTCATAAATGTGATCTATTGACTTAATTGAGCAATTATTATGAAAAATAATAAACCAAAACTATGGGTACTTAAAATTGAGTTTAGAGGGTTAAAATAAGCAACTTTGTCATTCATTAGTTAAAATCACAAATTGATTGAAATTGAGTTCAATTAATGTCGCAATTGCCCTATCCAACTAATAACCCATGCGTAAGATCACCTATTATATTATTACTCTACCTTTGAAGAAATCTTGGCAGTCAAATATGACATCAAAATATTTGAAGTCCATCTCAATGGAAATCAGTTTCTCATAGAATTGGATATGTCTTCATTTCCCAAATGCTGAAGTTCAAGCAAAAATAAGTGCCATCTTCAGCTTCTCGAATGGGCAGAACGGTTTTTAAAGCATCCCTTTGAAACCAAACATTTAGCATAAAAGTAAAATATACATGTCGACCTCCTCTCAAGACCAAAGGCATTCACAATATCTATCAATATATATGTTACACGAAGTCCAATGGGTGGATTCAAAACAACCAAGATTAAACCTGAATGGCCCAGCAAAGCCTATCCACCAGGATTACCCACGTACATCCAGACCAATCCCTTTTCTAAAATCTTCAGTATCAGATGTGGATATATCGAATGAGATTTTCAGCATGCATGGTGGATAAGGCTTAGGCCAAATGGATTTTCAATTCCAGATGAGGAGTTTCCGAAATAATTCAAACGGTTTAGGTGGTATATTCATTTTTTTTTTTTACCGTAGCCATTGATTTCTAACAGCCAAAATGGTTTTATTATCGGCAAAATCATTTAGGGAGACCAAAGGTTTTTTTTTGGTCGGTCCTACGCTAAGCCTATTCTAACACTTACTCTCAGACTTTTGCCCTACTTCCTTGCAAGACGTGGAAGTCGAAACCCACTCTGAAATGAAATTGTTCCCATCCCAAACCCCCCTGAGAAGGTGGGGAGTTGAACCCCTCATCTCTCATTTCCAAGTTAGAAGGATGGTCACTAGAGCGAGCCCTTAGTGATTGGGAGACCAAAGGTTTAAGCAATAAGATTACATGATTAATTGGTTTAAACCTTTGGGAGTATGGAAATGTATGTTCAAGGAATAGCTCAAAGCCTGTAGACCTAACCGAGAACTCCATACAACCATAATCTTTCACATACCATGGTTGTTTGTTCGTCCGAGTGGAGATAAGAGTAAACCTCCAGCTGAGGTATGGCTAACCACATATAAACCCCAACCAATTCCATAAAATCTCTTCAAGACACTCCCCTACAAAATCTCTACACTCCCTTAGGAATATTGAGAGCTCAAAAGGATACTATGCCAGAGGTATGGCTAGAGGGATCTACCGACACTTCTTAGGACTAGCCTACTAATTACAAATATCAAACACTAGTTGATGTAGCGTTTGGTCCATACCATGGCATAGATATGCAAGCTGATTGGATTGTGCCACCCCCAAAAATACTCCATCTTCATCACAAAATCCTCAATCACAAGATCCATGGGAAAAACCATTAATTACAAGATCCGTATGATCACAGTGAGTTATAACTTACAATCACTCTAGGTCTTGACAGGATTCTACCCCAGCCAAGATTCTACCCAGGCCAGATGTTCCATTAAGCTCCACAGATTTTCTATCAAGTTCGGCTCATGTCCCATCCACTTCCCATTAGTCTCCACATAAAAAAAGAAACCCTTAGTGATTGTTGAAGATGGAACCTTGGAAATTTTCAAAGTTGAAAGAGTCATGAGAAAGTACTAGATAGAGACAGTTCGAGTAACCCCGACGAAGAGAACTTTAAAGAGCCAATTTGTAAATATGACTTGTGAAGATTGTCGGCCAGAAGATAGGGTTTGAATAAGGGGTTAATACCTTAAAAAATCCCAAACTGATACACTTGTGACAAATTTTTTTTTTTAGTTTTCGTTAAATTTTATTATCAAATTATTAAGTTAAATGACAACGTGACAATTTCAATTTGGGATTTTATGCTCCGTTTGTCCCAGTTTACAATTTTTGTGATTTTTTTGTGGTATTAATCCAATTTAGTGGAGGGTATATTAGTCACAAATTTACCAATTTGGGGTTTTTTTTTTTAGTCGAATAAATTAGTTTAGGGTAAATTTGTTATAAACATACCAGTTTAGGGGTTTTTTTTATAGTCGGTCGGGATAAATTTGTCACAGGTGTATCGGTTTGGGGTTTTTCATGATTAAAAATATAATTTGGGATAAATTTGTCACAAGTATACTAATTTGGAGTTTTTTTTTTTAAGGTATTAACCCCAATCACAAGTATACTAATTTGAGGTTTTTCTTAAGTGATGTTCATCACGAAATCCTCAATCACAAGATCCATGGGGAAAACCATTAATTACAAGATTTGTATGATCACAATGAGTTATAACTTACAATCACTCTAGGTCTTGATAGGAGCAGTCCACTCCAACTCAAGATTCTCACCCCAACCAGATGTTCCATTAAGCTCCACAGATTTTCTATCAAGTTCGGCTCATGTCCCATCCACTTCCCATTAGTCTCCACATAAGAAAAGAAACCCTCAGTGATTGTTGAAGGTGGATCTTTGGAAATTTTCAAAGTTGAAAGACTCATGAGAAAGTACTAGATAGAGACAGTTCAGGTAACTCTGATGAAGACAACTTTGAAGAGCCAGTTTGTAAATATGACTTGTGAAGACTGTCGGCCAGAAGACGGTTTGAATAAGTGATGTTATTGTAGCATCACTGTAGCATCACTGTAACATTACTATAGCGTCATTGTAGCAATAATGATATTGTTGTAGTGTCACTGTATCAGTACTGTAGCAGTACTGTAGCAAATGGAAAAATCGTCAGTCATGAATGTAAAAGTTTAATTGGTCAGCTACTAGTAGAAAATTCATGAATCACATAGAAAATTCATAGAGTCACGAGTGTTCTAGAACTTTCTTTGTCTTTTCCTTTTCTAAGTGCCAAAAAATGGCATCCTTTGTGTAATATTGGGGCAGAACAAACCCTCCCTAATAATAATATCATGTTGTTTATTATGAATCATCGAAACTCTTTCCCATGTTTTTTTCAGCCCAGTATAATTCTTTAAAAACAGCAGATGTTCTAGTTAATTTTGACAGTATTCTCTACACTATGAAACATGTACATTAGAATTCTACTATCATAAAATTTTCTATGATATGAATCAAAACTCAATGAAGGATTTAGTGGTTAATAGGTATTCCCTATTTTGGCATTGATGACTTTATTAGAGAGTTGTCCATTCAGTTGTTGATTTTTCTAATTAAAATATTTTTGTCAATTGAGTTTGTCACTTTCTTGATAATAATTAAAAGTTGGTCATTCTTAGAAGTCAATAGATATCAAATAGCATCAAATGGACATTGCTTACCAATTGTCGAAGAATGGAAGAGCGTAGCAGAATTTATTTGGAATTTTAGAAAGGGGAGGGGATAGACAGCAAGAGAAAAGAGATAAAACTAAAGAGAGATTCGCCGTTCCATGTGGTCATGAGAGAAGAAACGCCAAATAGGTGACCTTTCATTGTTAAATCATCTAAGCTTGTGAGACAATTGTCTTAGGCTTTATTTATTATAAAGTTCTAATAACAACTCCTAGTGGGAAAATAACGCCAAATAAGAAAATTCAATAATATATATATCATAAATCTTACACCATATGAAATAACTGTCACGCCTCGAACCCCGAATACGCTTACATCCTCAGCGGTCGATTAAATTGTAACATCCTAGGATGCATCGCCGACCCATTCTTTTTATCTTTCGATTAAACGCATGCGGAAGCGAATTAAATAAACCCCAGTCAATAAACAAACAATCCGAATAGTAAAGCACAACAAAAGTTGCCAAGAACAACTTATTTATTTATCCACTATTACCCCTAGGAAGTTTAATATGTACAAGCCTCTTTACGGCCACTTCCTATCAACCATCTAAAAGACCTTTAGAGATTAGGTTAACCTAAACTTCACTAGCAGCAGAGCCAGCCAAAATGTGTCACACCTTGCGCCCACCACATCCACACTTAGCAGATCTTCACACTACGGCCTTGAAAAGGTTTAATCACGACGGGGTGAGATAAATCTTAGTGAGTCAAACCCCTAAGCCTCGATTATGACACAAATTCGCCTCGAATGTAGTCTAAGCACTCACCACACATAAACTCACCTCACCTCGGCACGTCCCTGCATATTAGCGCATCACATATGCCATTATAAATACAACAAGCATAATCAATAACTAGAACACATAATTCTCACTCTCCAAACATTCACATGGGTCCCGATTATAAGGTAAACCCGTTTTGGTACGTTCCATACCATGCTTAACAGTTTCACCCCATAATCAAGCGCAATATAGCACAATCATTCATATGTGTTTCCCATTATTACAGCCCCTCAGGCCATAACCAACACAAAAGTTAGTGGTCATTTGGAATAATAGGGCATCGCCTCGCCCCATTGGGCACGGCATCATCCTATGTGTGCATATGCCTCATGATAGCATTCCAATAAGGAGTTTTGTTCCGAAATCCATCCAGAAATGGCATCTTGTTGACTTGGGGGCATCGGATAAAATCGGGCATCGCCCCGCATAAACGCATCAGGAAGGGTTCACTATCCCGCGTAAACGCTTCAGGGTCTTTTATGTGATCACATGAGCATACCATCACTCAAACTAGCTTTTATTTCTGTTATGTAGTCAAGACCACCAAAATCCCTTTTCAAATAATAAACCTTGCAACTCTTTTTTTTTTTTTTTCAAAACTTTTCGAAATAAATTCGTACGGGGTCATGTATTTAAAATCAACCCTTCAAACTTTGCACACATCTAGTTTGAAACCTCGCGGTTTTATTGAGCACATAAAAATGGGCATCCAAACCTGACACAATATTTCTTTATCCAACCACCCTTTTTGGAGACAATCTTTAGTAACCTTTTTTTTCTTTAAAACTTTTGGAAAGAAATTTGTACGTGCCTCTGTACTCAAAATTAACTCGTCAAACTTTGCATGCCTTTATTTCAAAACCTCCTTGTTTTATTGGGCACATAAAATTTGGTGTCCAAACCCGACACCTCATTGATTTTCTATTTAAAAGCTTATAAAGCCATCTTTTGACATAAAAAAAATCGGAACAAACCATAGAGCAAACACTCAAAATCATGCATAATTTCATCCAAGAAAACGAACGTAAAATTCTACGTAACGACTAATCCATCACTAATTATGCTACTTGTGATTAATTAAATAAATAACACTTAAATTAAGTAAATTACGATTAATTAAACTAAACCAAATCAATTAACCTAACCATGATTAATTAACATAATCAAAATTACTAAGACTAATCATAAATAAAATTAAACTAAACCATTCTTAATCGATTTATAACGGTATCGTATTGACCCTTGCCGATTATTATGGTCGAACGGTCGATTTTTGATCGAATTATCTAATTTGTCACGTTTATATCCCTTAACAGCCTCACCTAATAGATTAGTTGACTCGTGAGTAGCCAGCTCCGAGTAAAATAACCATAAGCGTGTTAATGAAATAACCATTTAATATATTCGAAACCAGTGCCAAATTTTGAGATGTCACTATAACTAATCTAAATAAGGAAACGATTAGTAAGTGGTTAAGATAATATTGTCCTCAACATGGACATTTCTTGTAAATACGCATTTATAACTCACCCAAAAATAAAAGTATAATTAGACAATTTCCATCTAGGCAACAAAATGTTGAACACGAATTCCTAATCTTTGCTTATTATTTTCACACCTATGATAACATTATTATTCTAGAAAAAAGTGGACATAGTTTATTTAAATTAAGAGTATTAGAAAGTAGAATTTTAGCTTGCCATGCCTTAGCTCAATAGACATATTACGCATAACATCTAGTGCACGCCCATAAATATAAATTAGGTCTTTGGTATTAATTATGAATATTACCCATATATATTGCTATTAAAAATCCTGTATGGGTGATGTCCACATTTGTTGTCCAGCATTCAGAATAGTCGTGGTACGAAGTTTCCTCCAACATAGGGGATGGACAAAATTAGAATTCTTTGTAGATTGATTGAGTTAACAAGTTATGCGAAGTGTCATTATACAATTTTCAATTCCTATTTGACATACTCATTTTCAGTTAGGTCAGGACCTCAAGGAAGCTATCGTCATCAAGCCATAGTCTGTGTATCAATGACTTGCCTATAACCAAATTGGAAATACACGCATTTGGTCTGCTTCTTGAAGCTATATGCGTAAAATATCATGTAATCACAAAGTTCAGTAGTTCCCTCACTTTAGCTAATTGTATCATATCCATTGCCCTGCCATGAACCCGATTCAGAAATCGGACTGAAACGGTCACAGTTATGCTCCCTTTAGTTTGGTTCGACTAACTCAATTCTTCGTTCGCTCATATTGTGCGCGAAGTCTCATGCACGGTTAACTATTCTAACAGTTTTAAATAATTTCCAATGTTTTCCGAGGTTCATAGAGTGAGTTCTTGCTCTTCTTTTGTATGTGCTCTTAAGACAATGGCCAAATTACATGAAATTTTTGAGGAAGTGCCATAAAAGTCCTAAACTTAATTAGTATTAAATTGTAATGAATCTTTTAATTATACCAATTGAGTTCTAAATCTTTTTGACCTAGTGTTAATTCAATTCTTCCGGTTAATTTTGGCCGATATTACTAACTTGAATGCTAAAGAGCCCCAACTAACCTACGTGGTACCGCCGACTAATGTAAATAATTTTTAATAATATTTTAATATTTTTTCATTAATTTATTTTTATTTTTTATTACCTTTCTTCTTCCTTTTGTCAATGACAAGCCACCAGCCACACGTGATGGCTGGGACAGCTGGCCTCAATGGGGCAAGGGTCACCATTGCCTACCACAATGAAGCCCGGTTGAGACCACTAGCCTAGGTGAGGGCGAGCCTTGCCAAATTGGGCAAGGTTACCCAAATCTGGGTGTGGGCCAATCATGCCAAATCTAGTGAGGGGAGCCCTCACTTGGCTAGGTCTTGCCCATGGTCAGTGATGGCGACCCTCACTCAAGTGAGGCTAGCTTGCCCAGCAATGGCCAATGGCCAATCATTGGCAAAAGGAAAAAAAAAGAATGTGAAAAGGAAAAAAATAAGAATTTTTTTTTAAAAAATTAAAAAATTATTATAATTGCCCACATTAGTGCTTGTGGTACCACATAGGCTAATCAATGATGTCCAACATCTACGTCAGTAATATCCGGTCAAAATTAACCGAAAAGATTAAATTAGCACTTAATTAAAAAGTTTGAGACTAAATTGGTGTAATTAAAAAGCTTATGACTAAATCGACATCAATGCAATAGAATTAGGACTTTTCCAATATTTTTTCCTGAAGTTTTCTATTGCTTCTTTGAGTTCTGTAAGGCGAATTATCCATTTTCCCTTGCTTGATGAGCCACTCTTGCCTAGCCGTACGCTTTATATTATTAAAAAGTGAAATGTTTGCGGAAGACATTGTTCACATGCACTGTGTGATCTGAGTTATTGGGTTTGGTGAATCCCACGTAGTGCCCACACGCGAGGGAGGGAAAAAAGGTTCGCATTATAGGGGTTTTCCGGCAGGATTTGAGATCTGCTCTATTTATTAGTCAGAAGTAAATCGGCAGCTTTAAGTGACCCCCTTAAATTACAGATTGTCTTGCTTAAAAGGAAAATTGCACCAATAGGTTTTAGCGTTTTACGTGAATTACAATTAAGTCCAAAACATTTGAAAAGTGTAATAAAATCTTTGAAATCAATGCAATCAAATTTTTCTGGCGATCGCACAGCCAATTTTGCTATGGCACGCTGGAAAATTGAATGTGATTTTTTAAATAGTTTGAGGCATATGTCAAATTGACTTAAAAATATGAAAAATTAAAGTTAGCAAGACGACGAGAGGAACCCACCATCAAAAGGGGTTTGAAGATTCGGGGTGGCGCCACCAACCCCATGATGCGGAAGAGGGTTAGTAGGACTTTGGTGAGGATTGGCGAATCTGAGGTTACTTGGGAGTTAAGTAGCACCGATACCGATATGCGACACGTGATACGACATAACATACTAACATGTCGTTTCTTAAAAAATAGAAAATTTAGACATGTTGTATATCATATACATATTTTATATATAAATAATAAATTATTACTTTTATGATTATTTGATATGATTCAAATTCACAAATAAATAAATTATAATAAAATCCTACAACAAATTTACACTAAAAACATTAATCCATCATTTATTAATATCCTTCATTGTTTCAATTTGAGAAATTCAACTCCATTTCAATAAATCCATAAAACTTGGAAAGAAAAAAAAGTAATTCACATTCTAGACTTGCGTGTCACACTTTCTAAAAGAAAAAGAAAAAAATTGAGGGTAATTTGTGTATCACGGAAATTGAGAGTTAAAAGAGAAGATAAAAAAATATTAGGTTTTTTTCTTTCCTAATTTGTTATTTTTATTATTGATTCTTACTTTTTCACATAAGTATTTGACCCTTCATTTATTGAAATTTTTTTAAAATTAACCTCGCATGTTAGAATTGTGTGTTGGAAACTCGTATGTCAAAATTCTGACTCAAGTGTCGAAGAGTGTAAAAAAAATTGACCAAGTGTTGAATTTTCCAACACATGTTGGTCAAGTGTCGAAGAGTGTCGGAAAGTGTCGGAAAGTCATATATATCAAAGTGTCGACACAACACGAAAAGACTCTCGAAGAGTATCGGTGCTTCGTAACTCAAGAGTGGCAAGGTGCCCAAACTTTTAACCCTTTATGATGTCTCTTTCTTTGACTCCATTTATTTCATAAAAAATGAATTTTGAAAAATATTTTCCTAAAATTAATCATTTGTATTACTTAAAATAATTAATTAATGAAAAAAATTTCATTGTCAACAATAATTTGTCATTCAATCATTTTATAAACGATATAAGCGATCAATTTTAAGAAAATATTTTTTAAATTATTCTTTTTCACAAAACAAGTATAGTTAGGGACTCATGACAACCATTTTTTTTTTCAAAACAATTTTTCTATTCCAAACTTATTTCTGGAAAAAAAAAAAGATCCGTTAAGTGAGGCAATTTTATTTTTCTATTTTTGCAACAAATTTTTAGTCTAGAATTTAGGTTTGGAACAAAATGCAAAGTAAATTTTTTTTACTTCTCTATTTCTAGAATAAAATGAGAAAAAAATTACTTCTTTATTTCTGAAATAAAAATGAGAAAAAGAATTTTCATCATTGCTCATTCTCTTTACTAATTAACCACCCACCCGTTGCTACCACTCGCCATCCATTGTAGTCCACCACCATCGGTCGTCGTCGGATGACGCTGGTTGCTACCACTATTTGCCAATCACCACTACTAGGGAAAGAGAAATTTTGTGTTTTATTTTGAGAATAGAAATTTTAGGTTGTTATCAAACATGAATTTTTTCTCAAAAACTCATCCAAAAATAGAAATAGAAAAATCAATTTCTAACTAAAGTGGTTATCATTCGCACATTTAGTGTAGTTAATTTTCCTTTTCCTTTTTTTTTTGTCTCTAGTTTTGTTTTGTCTTGTTTTCTTGTAAAAAAAAAAAAGACTATTCTAATATAGCACTAGATTAGAGTCACATATGCACAAAAATATCTAAAAATATTCCAACGAAATACGCCAATAAATTTGCTTGAATGATTGCTAAAATGGCTTGATTATGCTAGAGTCAAAACTTTTCAAACTTAATTCCACTTAATTGAATTGCACATTGGAGAAAATTCTTAAAATTGTTGGTGCAATTTTCCATTTTTAAAATTGAAGTTCCAGATTTAATATCCAATGTATCAACCTTAAAAACAAACTGGCCCCCAAGTCACCGCCATGTGTCCTGTTTGTTATTCGTGGGACTCAACCACCACCAGAAAGTCCTCACACCACATCCAAGTCGCCATCTGCTTCTATTCGCCATCACACATTGTATTTGCCCATCTCTCTCTCTCTCTCTCTCTCACACCCTCCTCCCCCGACACAAATCTACCATTCCGAGTAGTTGAGTCAAAAAGCGTTCATGGAGGAGGTGCGACTCTTTCGATCAGGAAAAAAAAAAAAAAAAAAAAGAGAAAGACGTGCAACTCCAACCTTGTCTATGGATCTAAATTTCTTGAATCGTACCACAATATGTCAAATCCCGTGATCGTCATGCAGCATGAAAGTTAGGATCGAAGTCGCCCATGAGAACATCATGGCGACTTCATTACAACGTATGACAGTCTTTGTCCCAGGAAGGCATTGGCTCTCGGCATTTCCACGTTATATAGAATTTGCGCCTTCCATCTTCCCCAAAAGGAAAAAACACAAACAGGAAGCGTGAATCACAACCAAAGTTTACATGCAATATAAAGATCCTTGACGTGTGAAATATGTTGATTTTTTGTTTATAAAACAAATATAATAGTGTTGTTCCTAAGTATGTAGGTCATATATAAGTACGGATATCTTTTAGTTTGTACAAATGAATACGATGAACTATGAACTAGATCCCACAATATCATGTGCTAATAATTAGCACTAATCTTCATTTATTATTATTATTTGTTTTGTACGATTATTTTTGTTAATCTTTATTAGTTGTGTCATAACCTTTGAAAATTTATTTCGTTTAATCAGTATTTTCAAAATTTATGGAATTCGGAACTATTAGTATAATTTTTACTACGAATTTTTTAATATGACTTTTTAACCTAACTTTTGAGAACTTACCTATTAATTTTGCAATTCGTTTCAAAAGGTTGCCTCTATTAAAAAAAAAAAAAAACTGAGATGAGTCCATCAGTTTTTGGTATCAATGATTATCAAGTTTTGCCGAATTTTCTTTCCAAATTGTTTCCCTTCAAGATCTTGGAGAAATACTGTAATCGCTATCTAGTGTTCTCATTTAGATTTTGTTGTATTTTGAAGGATTTTTGTTAGTAACCATTAGCAACGTTGTGAGGCAAACAATTTCTTAAATAGAGTGTTATCACGCCTCAAAATCTGATTTCATTTCTTCCTAATCCAAAGCATTTTTTTCCAACAAAATATTCCAAGAGCAAATTTTGACATTTTATGTGGACAAGATCCAAAAAAAGAAAAATAAAAAGAAAGAAAAAGGAGTTTGGCTTGCCTAAATCCTACTTAGGGAATTGAGGACCACATTTTGCTCTCTAGCAAACAGATTTAATTCTCTTGAGATTCCCATGATGCCCCACACGAAAAGACACCTTAGGAATTAAGCACCACATTTTGCTCCCCAACATATATTTGAATGGGTTTTGCTAACATAATCGTCTTTGAGCTATTATGAGATTAAAATTATTTGTTATTTGATTTTTTTGTGGTCAATAATAAACTGTTATTCTCACAATAAATTAAAAACTGTCATCTAATTATTTTTCTTTCTGAATAATGTTAACAGTTTCCTCTTTCTTCTTTATATAGATCTTTAGCTCTCTCCAACCTTCCTCGCCCAATACTTTCTTTCTGATCATATAGTTGAGAGAGAGAGAGAGAGAGAGAGAGAGAGAGATGAAGTCACGACGGTACTTCACATGAACAAAGGTGCTGGGGAGACTAGTTATGCAAAGAACTCCACACTTCAGGTACTTCTCTCATTCATCTTGTAATATATAATTATGTTCATGCATGGAATGCTAAGACATAAGCGTATATCATAGAGTCAACACATTTATTTAGTAGTCCATCACTAAAGTGCTTTGTGTACTAATTTCCTCCTCCTCCTCCTCCTCCTCCTTTTTCTTCTTTTTTTCCTTTTGTAGAGCAAGATCATATCAGTTGCCAAACCAGTCGTGGAAGAAGCCATCCTGAGGGTCTTGTGCTCTGACATTCCCGAAAGTCTAGGAATCGCAGATTTGGGGTGCTCATCGGGACCTAATGCTCTGTCAGTAATATCCGAGGCGATCGACATCGTCCATGCCAAGTGCGTGCGTATAAGCCGTCTGGCCCCCGAGATTAGAGTTTACTTGAATGATCTCCCTAGCAATGACTTTAACAATATTTTCATGTCACTACCCGAGTTCCACAAGAAGTTGAAGGTTGATGAGGGCGCTGGGTTCGGGCCCTGCTTCGTCTCAGGTGTACCCGGCTCCTTCTACGGCCGGCTATTTCCAAGCAAAAGTTTGCATTTTGTGCACTCTTCTTCAAGTCTGCACTGGCTCTCTCAGGTTTGAACCCCATGACCTTTTACTTGTCAAAAATATTAAAGACGTCTCCCCTAGTTCTATTACCAAGTAGTTGCACCATATCGATTGCATGATTGGTCGGATCATCATGACTGACATCACACTCATACTTGTAGATATGGCATCTCAACGACATGTCAAGTTGTCGGAAGTTATAACCCAACCATAAACACAAGTTGGCTTTAAATGGAGTGTCGAAGTCATTTCGATCTAACTTGACAAACTTTATTCTTTTTAATTTGAATAAAGGGTAAAAACCACAAAAAAAATTAAATTATACCCATTGTAACACATTTTCTTAACAAAAAATCCAACTATGTATGTATAATGAAGGGTAAATGTATATATAATACATTTACATACATTTACCCTCTGTCAAAATTATGTCAATGGGAACTACATGGACACCAAAAACAAATAGTGTCGATATGACCCTCATGTGATAACAATGTTGTTTTGGTTAAAAATCATCTAAGATCTTAATGGAGTGTAGGTATAAGTTTGGAGTTTTTATGTTACAATAAAAATTTTAGAGTAAATGTGTCATACTAGGCATAGTTTGAGGTTTTCAATATTACCAAAAAAAAAAAAAAAAAAAACTTCGGAGTAAATGTGCCACAGTGAATATAGTATGGGATATTTTGTGTCTTTTTCCCTTAAATAAAATAGTATGCAAAATTTCTAGACATGTTGTACAAAGTATAGTCAATTTTAACATGTTTACAAAGTATAATTACAATCTAAAAGTTATGAAGTTCAAGAAATCGAATCCTAACTTCATTGCCCATGGCATTTAGTCACAATTTGTCAATTGAGTCCATTAGGTTAATTTTAATAGTAAATTGCTAACATGGACATTGATCATCCTATATGACATAATTGATTTTGATGTGGACAATTTTTTTCATCTAAAAAAATTAATTTTTATTTTATTTTTTCTTAATTTTTTCATTTCATTTTAGCTAGCAAGGGTCGCCAAAGAAAATAATAATAATAATAAAAGAAAAGATGAGAACAAGAAATTTAGGACCCTATAAAAATTTTAAAACTTTTGATGTAATTTTTGCTTTATGTAAAGTACACTGATAGAAGAATAATGGTATTTCCGTAATATGGATAGTCATGTTTGAGTTTCAAACGATAATGATATTTCATATAAAAGGTATACTGGCCAATTGAATTCCAAACTTACCAGAAACCCTATGTGTTTTCATATAAAGAGACTCCAAAATCGATAACTTGGAAGTTGAAACCTCCAACCAGATTGTAAATATATGTACAGTTTGTCGATTTGGGTGGGTCAGGCAATTGATAAAGCATGAACAAGTGTACTTTTGGTCACGTATTTGAGTTTTAATTATATAGGCTTTCAAGAATTCGTAATTTTTTCATATAAAAAGACTGCTATAAGTGTAATATTGTTTTTTATTTGTGAAACGATTTAGTAGATTGGGACTAGTTATTTAGTTAGCCTTTAAATTTAATTCCTAATTCTACGTTGTAAAACCAAATTTTATCTCTTAAGAATTAACACCCATAAGAAATTAAAAAATCAACGGGAAACTTATGCAATTTCTTTAAACCAATGTTTGACTTTTACCATTACGCCGACAGCGTATCAAACCTATATGAGATTTTTCTTAGATGTGCTACTGTACTAACCATTGCAGGATTGACAGGTTACATAGATTCTACTACAGTATAGACGGTTGGGATAAACATCTAGACCTACTTGCACAAGGAACATGCCTGCAGTATCATTCGTGACACTTTAAATAGCTACTTTTAAAAAAAAAAAAATCCCTCGAGTTTCTTTTATAAGATTATCGAAATTGGGTTCAAATGTCATTACTAATGTAACAAAAAGAAAACATAAAACTTAGTAAGTAATGCTTGCATGTGCTTGAGCCACATGGCGTAACCACACACGACACTTATAAATTTACAATGAATTAAAAGAAGGAAAATGAGAAATTGACCACATCGATGCAGTTTGCATCACATACTTTCTTAAGGTAACCGTTTCCTTTGGAATTCAAGGATCTCACCATAGATTTTCACCAAGAAAAAACCTAAAATGATTAACTATCAGATAATGACGAGTATGAAATAATATTTTTGTATCTAATTCATATTTACATCTTAGGTTGATTTTTTTTTTTCATTTTGTTTTGTTTATGATATGAATCATCTATCACAATCTAAAGGATTATATTTTTTATTATTATTATTTTTTTTGTACGAGTTTAAAACTCTAATGCCAAATTCAGCTTTCTACTAAAGTAAAATGTGTGAACTTATAAGAATTGAACTTTATAACCATTCAAGATAACATAGATTTCTTGTTCCTTCTTGTCATAATATCTCCATCATTAGCATCTTTAATTAAATAATTGGCTCAACCTTCTTATAATATATTCTCATTAATCTAATTACAGTAAAAGGAACTCCACGTTGACAACATCATGGAAAAAAAAAGATTAAGCATTTTTATTCAATTAAAAATAAATATTTATATCAGTAACAACAACTGAATTCGATGTTCAAGTGCCATTTACTTGTGTGTGATTAAAGTTGATAAGAAATTGGTAAAAAAAAAAAATTTGATTGGAAGGAGAGGCTAACTAGTTTTTCAATGCGCAGATAAAAAGAGCATAGTTGTGAATGTGATCAAGAAAAGTTAAAAAAAAAAAATTGAAAGCCCACAATTTATCCTTGATATATCGGAGATTTACTATTCACATCTATCAATTGTTAAATTTTATAATTATTATTTTTTTCCTTTTTACAATATTGGAAAATTTTCAAATAAGGGCTCAAATCGCCTTCAATTTATCAAATAATGATCTGAAATTAACTTTGTATCAAAAGAGGATCTGAAGTCATTTTCTAAAATAAGAGTCTCAAGTGGGTCTTATTTCAAATAATAACCTAAAATGATCATATTAGTCTCAAAGAATGACTTGACCTTACTAGCTGGCCAAGGGCATTTCTGCCCTTTTACATTTTCTTATTTTTCTTCCCTTTTCTTCAGTTGGAGGAGGGTCCATTAATGTAGTGTATCTCGAATGAAAATTATTTTTAAGTAACTTCTACATTTTCCGAAAGGAAAAATAACGTACATGACACTATCCACGCCTTCCATGAACGTATTATGTTACAAGGTCATTTCTCATTTAATATCTGCTGAGAACAGTCCATTTGTCGCGGACCCTGCAACCACTACGCATGCTTATGCACAGCCTTTAACAGGAAGACAGCTGTGGTTCCAATTTGACCTTTAGGCGACGGTCATTATCAACGTTATCAATATAGACTACCTAAAAACAAATAAACTGTTCTTGGTGCGGGTGCGTAGGTTCCATCAGGCTTGAACAGCGAGGGAGGACCCCCACTGAACAAGGGGAAGTTGTACATATCCAAGACCAGCCCCGAGTGCGTGGCTCGAGCCTACGCGGATCAATTCAAGCGCGACTTTTCGCTGTTTCTGGGGTCAAGGTCTGCGGAAATGGTGACCGGTGGGCGCATGGTCCTCTCCCTCATGGGCAGGATTTCCAACGACCCCAGCTCTGAGAGTGCCTTCTTGTGGGAGCTCCTTTCCCTTGCCCTCATGGCAATGGCATCCGAGGTATACACATCTCTCGTTCTCTTCCCTTCTTTACCTCGTAACTTGGACCAAAAAGGGGGGACCCAGCCGCTTGGTCAGCCACAGGGCGACATCCGAAATAAATGGTCCCATCCCTCGTTTTCTATTCAGAATATTAATTGAGGGACCGGCTATGGTACAGCATTGCACCCCTAGCCAGACCCCAACCCCAAGGCCCCACCAACCTCCGGGATGAAGATCATTTTTCTCGTTTGGGCAAAACTTAAAATTGTCTGGACTTGACGAAAGATGTTATATATCCAACGGATGAATCACTAAAAGTTATAGGTTCAAAATTTAATATTACGAAAAATGCGTAATTGATATATTTATAACAAATTTATCTAAAATTAATTTTTTGACGATAAAAAATTTTAAACTAATATTCTTATAAAAGATTTACTATAAGTTAGTTTATGTTAAATTTTCCCATCAAATTATTAAGTTGGATGACATATGATAATTTACGGATGTATCAATTTAGTGTTTTTACCCTCTGTTTATCAATGGTGTACAAAGTTTATAATATTTCGTTGTATTAACCCAACTTAACGAAAACTAACAGAGAGTTAATTTGTTATAGATGTACTAATTTGGGATTTTAATGGAAAAAAAAAAGTAATTTGTGGTAGATTTATTACAGATATAATCAATTAGGGACTTTTTGTAGTAAAAAAATTATTTAAAATAAATTTATTATAAGCGTACTAGTTTGTAATTTGTCGTAATATTAACCTTATTGCTAGCCTATAGAAACATGTAGAATACCTGACAAATTACATGATTATGGTATTGTCACAAACAATGCTTCCAAATGTCATATTGATGGAGTCGAGTCCATTTGAATGAGTTCGGGCAATAATAACCGACAAATGGTCCCCTTGATGTAGGGACTGGTTGAAGAAACGAAAGTGGATTCCTTCAATGCACCGTACTACGCTCCGTCTGCTGAAGAATTGAAAAGCGAGATAACAAATGAAGGGTCGTTTGCCATAGATTACCTCGAGACATTTGAAGCCAGCTGGGACTATTTTGGCTGCGGAGAAGAGTACGTGCAGTTTAGCGGGGTGAGAGTGGCGAAGATGGTGCGGGCGGTGGTGGAGTCGATGCTGGAGTCTCACTTCGGTGGAGGCATTTTGGTCGTGATGGACGAGCTCTTCAGGAGATATGCAGAGATGGTGGACGATTATCTATCCAAGAATAGGGCCAAGAACATTTTGGTGGTCGTTTCTCTGATTAGGAAGGAAGCACCTCGGTCACTTTAAGTTTGATCCATAGAGAGAAGCTCTGTTGATTTAGAGAAAAGTTCATATGATTCCCCAAGGGGAAAATCAGACGACATCTCCCATAGAGATTTCGCTGCCACACAGTCTCGAAGGCTGTGGGCTGGTGTTTCACCGACTGTATTGCAAAAAGCACAAGAAACATTAAATATGGAATACCTCTGCGTGCAAGGTTGCCCTTCCAAGCAATAATGTTATGACCACGAAGTCGAATGAAGTTCTGGGTTTTAGATAAATTCCTTGTTCGCCAAATCCGAGACTTTTATTTGGTATTTTTCTGTTGGGATCTTTGCCAGTGGCTAAGTCATACGCTGCCTTTGTGCAGAAATTCCCATTTTTCAAACCCTCGTTAGGGGAAACTCCTGCCAATTGTACCTCACTTTTCAAATCCTGGTTAGAGGAGATTCCTGCCAATCATACCTCAGGATCGGCATAACTTTTCTCATTCTGCGAATTGTACCACAATCAGGATGATGGTTGGAGAAGCTTTTCTAATTCTGCGAATCAGATTTGTAGGAAAATATGGTCCACACGCATAATCTATGTGAGTGAAATCTTTGTCGACCATTCAGGATTGGATTAACTTAATCTCTTGTCATCAATCACATAAGCTCTATAATGATTTGCCCAGAGAATCGATAAACAAAAAATTAGAACTCAAGCGACGAATCGCCACTGTATTGGATTGAACAAAAAGATGCAATCTGAATCAAGACGAGGTGCTGAATGTAACATTGAAAAGGCAGTATATTCTCCACACTATAGCCTTCGTTACCTCAACAGGATATACAGATATGTCTCGTGATCGAATTGGTCCAATGTCTTGCCATTTTCCTCTCAATGTTCTATTAACATGGGCGAGGTCCAAGCCACTTGACATTACGTCCAACCAAAATTGGTATCTTGATTTGTATCTTCAACTGCAAAAGGGCTAAGCTCATTTAAGTAGCTAGGTCCAGCTCAAAGCCCAGAGACGAACCCATCATAAACCCATCGCCGAAGGTCCCTACCAGGATCGTCGGAGCACGTCCAAACTACCTGGTTAAATACGATCGAGGCAGTAGAGCCTGCCGTGCCAGAAATACTGGAAGATGTAACTAGAGCAACACTCAGAGGAACAGGTTTCAATAGCACTAATTGATTCTTACCATGTCAATGAAAATTTTTCAGGAAGAGCCAAAACATTGTCAATTTCCTATTAAATATCACAATTTCAATTATGCATTGGAAGGTAAGGGCATCAACGGTTTGATTTGGTTTAGGGATTTATAGGAAACAAAAACTGAACCTACCGTTAGGGTGTATTGTTGCTCCCAACTGAAACGTAATCCAAACTGAATATAACCCGAACCGAAAACCCAGCTCAGTTCAATTTTTCAAGTTTTCATTTTTTTATTATTAATTTTTCCCCTGCTCACAAGTTAAGGTTTAATAAAGCAACCATTTTTCTTTAATGAAATTTTAGTAAAACAAAATACGAATAACTAGACATGAAACATATCTGGCAAACGAATGTAAGATTTCTTCATTGAGCTTTTCATGTCTAAAATGGAAATGGCATAAGTATTTGCGAATTTGTCGGATAAGAGTACATTTGAACCACAAAATGTAGCATTTATTTTCTCTTAAGGCTAATTGGAGCATGAATAGCCCGTGAACATGAGCACCGATGACTACAGTTCTTCCTTAATAAAGCGTGCTGCATTTTCGTGAACAAAAGGACTTAAATTCGGCACATGTTTGATGGTCGAGACATAAACCCCTTCATGCCATCTGACAAAACAAAGAACCTCTATTTGCACTGAGAGACTATGAAACAAATTTCCCAAAGTTAACGGATAAAGTGAAAATAAGATGACGAAGCAATAGATAAATGACATAAAATTTCTACCCGTAGGCAGCCTAGTTGGTTAGGGTTTAGTCGACCTTGAGGTCTTGGCTTTGATTCCCCAACTAGTTGATTGCGACTTAAGTGAGGGGCCATGGGTGGTAGGGTCCCGTGCTAGTCCCCCTCAAGGTATAGTCGTTGGTCTTCGCTGGCTAGTGTCCAGCGAGGGCCGTGAGCACCAATAAGGTGTTCTAGGGCGGATCCTCAATATCAAAAAAAAAAAAAATTGACATAAAATTTCGTTTAGTATTGGTAGTCACATACAGAGATTACCATTCCTAGTTATCAATATCACAAAATACAAATAAATCGGATAGAGCCAAATCTACAAAAATGGACAAGCAGTAAACGGAAGAGGAACTTGAAATAACATGTTTATCATAGTAATACTACAACACCAATATGTGAGAGTGGTGTCGATACCTGATTTTTAGCTAACGCGTCATTAAAAGTAAAAAATTGATAGTACACTTTCTGATGGCCATATAACCCATTTCTCAAATAAAAAGAGTTATTTGACCCATTTTCTTGCATTCACACTTCATTTCCATTTCATCTTCTTAATCTCACTTTTGAGTTGACTTTTCGATTAACCCTTTGACTAAAAAGTCAATCCCGAGTTAAAATTTGACTTTTTGCATGAAAAGTCCCAAAATAGTCTTAATTTCACTTTTGCATTGTCAATCTTCAAAGTAATCAAAATTTGACCCATTAATTCACGTCACCAAAGTGACCAAAAAATTGAAATAATTTAACAAACCTTCGAATCATCTTCTTTTTGACTTAATTTCACTTTGGCAACAAAAACCAATCAAGAGCTGATTTTTTTTTTTCCAATTTAGGGATTTTGGCTTGAAATTGATTAAAAATAAAATTGGCTAGTTTCTTGTCATTTTTAGAAGAAGTTCCTTTTATGACGCTTGATCATGCGACCGTCCTTCATTCAATTTCCAAACCAATTTTGAGATTCCACAACAAAAGTAAAAATCTTCAATTTTGGCTTTAATCAAGGATCTCGATCAATTCTTCATGGTTTGCACAATTAAATCGTTAATGAGTCCAACTTTTTAGTGGCAATCCATATTCGACACCAATTTCGAGAAATTCCCATGGATTCATCTCAATTAGATCAATTTGGCTCTTTTTATTTTTTATTTTTTTAATAGACAAACGAAAATGCATTAATAGGATACGTTTTTAGTACATACATCTTTAGCATCAGCACACAACAAGTCCAAAAGAGCAGGCGGGGGATTATTTACCCAATTCCTAGGAAGGCATCCCATTCGTTGGGCTTTGGCTAACTAGTCGGCCACCTTATTTGTATTTTGATTACAATGGGCTAAAGTAAGACCCAAAAAATCTTCTTGTTTGCGCTTGGCCCAGTCCACTAAAGGCTGCACCTCCCAACTTAGGGTAGCTGAAGTGAGAACCCCTTCCACCAGCGTACTACAATCATAGTGTATATGTATCTCTCTTTATGGTATATTCGGGGAAAGCTTTGAGGAGATAAAATCTAGGGTTTCAACCAATGCTTTTGCCTCTGCTTGTTTAGCTGATTTCACCTCTATAGATTTAGTAAAACCCATCAATGATTCTTCCAAGGGAGTCTCTGCAAATACAAGCCACAGCTCCTGTTGAGGGGGGGTGTCGCTACTGGGTGTCTGAAATGTGGCCGTCCTCCTCTATGTCCAGATATAGGCTTGTGAGTAGTTCACGGCCACTGGCAACCTCTTCTCTATGCAAATCCATCCTTCCCCTGTAACTGGCGTCAAAACTGATGTGCGGACAGGGGTGTTGAGAAGGCTCAAAGGTGTGGCTAGGTGGTTTAGAGATGCCGTTAGCCAATTCTTTTCCTAAATCGGTACTGCCCCTTTGCTCGGCGTCCACAATGCTAGACAGAGAAGGGATGGCTATAGCCTACCTATTGTGTATGGATCGAGCAGTTCGTTTGGCGTTCCTGCAGCTATAAGCCACATCTCCACTCGAGGGGGGATGTCGCTTCTTGTTGCCAGAAAGGCTGCTATCCTCTTCAAAGTTCATATTTGGGTTCGCGTATTGTTTATAGCCGCTAGCAACCTGTCTCTTCACAGATCCTTCCTTCCCTCATGACTTGCGTCGGAGCTGTTGTGCGGACGGGGGTGTTGTGTAGATTTGGAGGTGATGTTGGGTAGTTCGAAGTCGTCATTAGTCACTTCTCGGTTTAGATCCATCCTACCCTTGTGTTTGGCGTCCAAATGGCTGGATAGAGAAGTACTAGTCGTACCCCTTTTGCTGTATATGGAGCGAGCATTTCGTCCAGTCGACCTTTGGAGCATTGATGAAGCGAAGGTGTTGCTGTCGTCGCCATGCTTCTCGTTGGTAAGGTCGAGGCGCGTGGGTAGTTGAAATTCACCGTTAACCGTTTTGCTCTCTAGATTCATCATTCCCCTGTATTTAGTGACTGATCTGTTTGGCATTGGAGGAAGGTCCGAGCCTTGTGTGTTATGGGTGGGTCAGGCTTTTCGTCTAGTTGGGTGCAGGGGACGCCACTCACAGCTGCGTGCATCCCATGCTGTGTGGAGACCTATGTTTGTCGTGGAGGGTATCTTTCTAGTAAATGGCCTAACAGGTGCATCTCTTCCCTTTTCCATTTTCTTTAATAAAGTCCATGAGAGTGTGGGGACTTCCATGTGCAATTGTTTGTTGTCCTTTATGGATGTTGTCCCAAAAGGTAATATTTTTTTCTTGGTGCAAAAAATGGCTTATGATAAAAATTATGTTGTCGTCATAGTTTGCTATGATGAGGATTTTGTGATTGTGGAGGATGAGTGGGAGTATGAGGGTGGAAACGAGGGCACCATCTTTGTTGATATAAAGAAGACATCATATATATGATTTGTTAGGGATGTAATGACCTATTTGCCTTGTAAAATACATAAATTGTTGTATTATGTTCTTGAGAAAGGCTTGAGATATGGTTTGAGAAACTTAGAAAATGATAATGGTTTTAGGGATGTCATATACCATTATCTTCATGGCAAAGAGGTAAAAGTTTACGTTGAGTACAATAGTAATAGTGACGATGAGGATGATGATGGAGAGAGCACCCAAGTAGAAGAAGAGGGAGATGGTACTAAGGTTAGGGTGGAATGAGGGCAAGATAGACAGGAATGGGAGGAGAGGGGCGTACATGCAGTTCACCAAAGTGATGATGACATAGGTGATGTTATAATCATTGGATTGGATTGAGAAGTAACTTAATCCAATGATGATGACGATGAAGGGTTGTCTGTTGAAAATTTCTTAAGTGATGACAACAACCAAGAGGTTGCATGGTTAAAGAAAAAGCAAAGGGAATTTTTGTCAGATAGGTTTGTAGCTTTGCCAGTAACTAATGAAATTTCAAATAGGGCCAAAGGCCCTACAGAAGGTGGCGTTGTTGGTAAGGAGACTAATTATGAAGAAAGCATTGAGAATGCTATTTCCCAAGATAAGCTTGAAGAAGATCAAGGAGTTGTGCATAAAAGGAAAAGTAAGTTCAATTCCTATGATCCATCTGTTGCCTCTCTTACTTTATCGGTAGGTAAGAAATTTCAAGATGTGACACAATTTAGGGAAGCTATATTGAAGAACTCCATTTCTGCACAAAGGAATATTAACTTCATTAGAAACATTAAAACATTTGTAAAAGCTAGGTGTTCACAATAAAATTGTCCATGAATAATCTACAGCGTATTTGTTAGGAGAAGTGGATCCTTCCGAATTAAAGCCTACAAAGAAAAACATACTTAATCCATTAATTTTGAAAATAAAAGGGCAACAAGTGTATAGTTGTCCAACCACTTCTTCGATCTAATCAAGTTGATGTCCGAGATGAAGAGTATTGAGTTCAGGATGTAGGGGAAGGAGCGTGTAGGCATCAATGTATCCAAGCATCAATGCAAAAGATTGAAGCAAAAGGTGATGAAGATACTCATTGGTTAGTATGGCAACAAATATGGACAGTTATGGGATTATACTTAGGAGTGTAGGCTACAAAAACCTTCAAGTAGAGTGTATGTAGAGGTTGTGGAGAGACCATTTCTTGATAGTGGGACCAGAATCGATAAATTCTATGTGTGCTTCAATGCATGCAAACAAGGATTTTTTTTTCTAGTTGTAGACAGATTATAGGATTAGACGGCTATTTTTTGAAGGGCTTATAAATGAGAGAATTGCTGGCCTCACTTGAAAGAAATGCGAATAACCAAATATTTCCACTTGCTTGGGCTATTGTGAAGGTAGAGAACAAGGACAATTGGTCCTTGTTCCTAAAAATTCTAATGACTAACCTGGAGATAACAAATGGGGAAGGGTGGGCATTCATGAGTGACCAACAAAATATAGTGTTTGCTTTTTGAAAAATCTGGTTAATTGTTTACTTTTTGATATCAACATATTATTTGCTTATATTTCTTATTTAGAATTATTGGAGGGATTGGTTCTGGTAGTAGCTGAGTTGTTGCCCTATACCTAACATTAAATGTGTGCAAGGCACACATACGCAAATTGGGCAAAGGCTTATAAAGGGGATAAGCTGCAGTTGCTATTTTGGTAGTTAGCAAAGAGCATGAATATGATTGATTTTAAGATGGCCAAAAAGAACTGCTTCACTTGACAAATGAAGGTTTTGATATATTATTCCAAATAGAACCGAAGTATTAGTGTAAGGCATTCTTCAATGAGAAGTTCAAGTGCGATAACATCACCAACAACATATGCAAAGCATTCAATAGGAGTATAATAGATATCAGAAGCAAACCATTCATCTCAATGCTTGAAGATATACAGGTTATGATCATGACTCCATTACACAAACAAAGAGAGAGGTTGCAAAGTGGACTAGGCAATGTGGTCCTAAGATTGCCAAGAAATTGGATGAGGCTATAAGTAGGTATTGTCATCCCATTTGGAATGAGGATGAAAGATATGAGATAATGAAGGGTTCCGGTAAGTATGTTATCCATTTATGTACAAGGAAGTGTTTATATAGAGTATGGCAACTAAGTGGAATTCCTTATGCATATACCATATGTGCCATCAAATTAAAGGGCCATAACACAGAGGATTACATTGATGATTGATACAAAAAACCAAAATACCTTACTTCATACCAATTCATGATGCAACTAATCAAAAGTATAAAGTTCTAAGAGCCAACAGATTGTAAAGCACCTCAACTTTCGCCAGTAAAGAAGAAAATGGGAAAACCAAAATGAAAACGAAGAATGGTGGAGGGGGAGGTCTTAGGTCAGTGTAGGATGAATTGGACAGGTGCAAAGATGGTGTGCTCTTATTGCCATGTAGCAAGGCACAATACTAAAGGTTGTCAATTAAGGAAGTAGTAGGAACAGTTGAAGCTAGTCGAAGGGCCTAGTGAAGGAACAGTTGGAGAAGAAACCTAGTAAGTCATGAAATTTGTGTTTATCTTACTTTATGGTTTATTATAAATATGTACATAGATACAATTAGCCTTGTATGTAATGTCTTTGTTAGGTCATGAGAATGACACATGAAGGATTGGCTGAAGTCTTTACTATACCCGAAACTGAATGGCTTATTCGAAGAAGGTAAGGTAGAAGACAGCCAGTTAAAGGATAGACTGAAGCAATTGAATGGCTAATCAAGTCGACTATTGTTCAGTAGTAGATAAAAAAAAAAACCAAGTTCAATAATTTGTGTTTAGTTTTCCTTTACATTATTATATGGTCCAATATTATATTTATGATGTCATTTGGCTCTTTCTCAAATTCAAAGAAAGCAAACTAGAGCTTAATTACCAACAAAGGGCCCAACTCAAGGACCACCACAAGATCCATCACAAGGGTCACCACAAAGGCCATCAGATGAGTCATCACAAGGGCCACCACAAAGGCTAACATAAGGTGTCAATGAAGCTGAAAGGCTAAATAGAAGAACAACCGGAAGAAGGCTAAGTTAAGGGACAGCTACAAGAAGACCATTTAAAGGACGTCTAGCTAAAGAATTGGTCGAAGAAGCCTTTATTGTAGCTAAAGGGCCAAAACAAAGGCCTAAGAAATCACAGGTGAGAAGAAGAGCAAATAAATCACAAGTACCTGAAATGGACGCTTCCTTCAAACAAGAGGGGCCCTTGGGAAGATGCTAAGATAATATGGTTATGATCTTTATACAGATAAGTGTACTGAAATAATCATTATTAATGTAAGTTTTATTGGTTGTATTTACTTTAATTTATGGTGTAAACTTTTGCTGATAATTGAGTTTTCTTTTTGTAGCTTAGAAAAAGTTAGGAGGTTTTTATCTCTCAAGGCTCAACTCAAGAATTAACAGCTACGCCAACAAAAAAAGAAGACATTGGCTATGCCAATAAGAAAGAAGAGTAAGAACCCAGTTGTAAGTCCATCTGAATCAATTTAGCCTACGACAGTTGCATCTCTTTCTGAATCAGTTCAACCTGGGACAGTTGCAACTCCATCAAAATAAGTATATCCTGAGACAGTTGAAGAAGAAGTCGCATGTCCAGTTACAAAAAGTGCAAGAATCATGAATCAAGTGAAAGGTCCATCAAAAAGAGCTAGAGTAAGAGACATTTTGCATATTGATTGATGAGATGGGACAAGATAGGGTTTGTGGGGTTGATGAGTCAATTGCTTTGTTTATAAGTTGCTATGGATGTTTTTTTTTTTTTTTTTTTTTTAGTTTGTCATTGAATTTGTGAGACTTAATTTCAATATCAATTTAACGATCTTGTTTTAGTTATATGCCCTAGAGCAACCATGTGATAGTTACATGTTAGGGATTTCGATTGTGTTGTCAAATTAATGACAAAGATGTATTCATTCATTTGTCCAATTATCTATATGAATCATTCCATAAGATCAATTGTGATTGGACTTATTCTTGAGACATTAAGAATATGCGTAACGGATTTATAATTAGACTGAATCTTTTAACCATTCTCGGTCAATGAATCATTGAGTGGATATTATTGATCTTGTTGAGACTGGTGTGTTCTTAGCTTCACTATCAAGTATTGGATGCTTAAGATAATGACGAGTCACAAGTCATTGGGTATTATGATGCCCGAGTTAGAACATAGGTGCTTGTAGTAGACAAGTTCACTGAACGTGACATACATAGAACAATTGGCAACATGGAAGCTTTTAGCGGGGTCAATGACTAATCATTCTTTCTCTAATCTTGTGTAAATAATCCTTAGAGCTGAGGCACAATGCTAACTTGTGTGTTGAACGGCTAGAGTTCATGGCTATGCATATTGGTGGCTCATTGATCTATCTCTATACCTAATGGTCATAACCCATTCACTTACGAAGTTACACGTGTGCACAACATGGAATATGTCTCCTTGTTACATGCAAGATATAGTAATGATGTCCTATGCGATCTAATTGTGACACTGTATTGAAATTCTCAGCAGAGGTTGTAACTAAGAATAAATTATTTATGTCTCGTATAAAATGCAGGTCAATTAAGTTTGTGCATATGATCAAATTGGTGACTTGACAAATATTATATGATCTTTGTTTGATCAAGACATGGTAAGATAGAGGGATTGAATTACATTGTAACCAGAGCTGACAAGTTCATTATGTTCTTAAAGCATTCACACTGTTTGGGTAGCCATGACATATTGCTAGATGTCAATCATGGCTTGTAGGAACTAGAGATTGATCGGGACAATCAATTCTCTTGGGAGTACTAATGTGTTAGTGCAAGTCTTACTACTAGCTCAATGATGAACCTAGGGATGTCACACACCATAACCAATTCACTCGATTAGACATAGCCCACCCACGAGAGATGTTCTCTTGCTCACCCAACTTTTGGAAAAAGCAGTCAACAACTTATTTGAGAAGTTATAGACCAACTTCTAGAAGAACTTCTGGAAAAGGTAGTCATAACTTCTTTGAGAGGTTAAAATATAGCTTCTAAAGGAAGTTAAATGTTGACTTTAGCAAGACATTATAAATAGAGTAGAGAGAGGGTGAGTGGGTTATGTTAAGAAAAACAAAGAAAGTTCAAAGAGAGAACTATATGGTTAGCAAACGGTTGTTAACAACGTGTAGAGGATTGTCTCCACAAAATTGCTAGCACAATTACAGTGGTGATTACCTGCAAGTCCTCTTTCATTTGAGGTGCGTTGGTGGTGTGTCGAAACTAAAGGCCTGACATTTGTGGGGCTCAAACTAAATAACATTTTAATCAAGTTGTTTAAAGCACGTTTCAAGAGGTAATCTGTAAAACCCTCATTATGATTTTTTTATTAAAACACACGAACAATGCCTTTGGAGGAACATGTATAGTATAATTTTATATTTGCTTCCACTATGTTTATGTTTCTTTAGCCTATATATGTTTCGTAAAATCCCAACACTTGTTGCTTGCCATGTTTGCATTTTTCATTTTTTGGATTCTGCTTTTACTTACTACTTCTAGTGGTAGGTCTATGGTGGTGACTAGGGTGCTCATGATGTCACGCCCCAAACCTTAAGTACGCGAACATCCCTTGGCAGTGAATTAAAAATGCGACGTCCTAAAACGCGTTGCCGACCCATTCCTTTTCATCTTTCAATTATACGCATGCATAAGCGACTTAAATAAACACCCAGTCAACCGACAAAAATAGGGATAGTAAAACACAATAACAATTTCCCAAAAACAACGATTTATTTATCAACTGGTTAACCCAAGGAGTTTAATATGTACAGGCCTACCACAAAAAGAAACTCTTATGTGACCTACAAGCAAAAATGGTCAGAAGGTCAGGGTTAACTTCTAGCTACACAAACTCCAAACACTTGCCCTAGTATCCAAGCACAAAGTCATACTTGTAGTCAGGTGGGTACAGCTCCCCGTGCCCCTCTGGCTCGGAATCTAGATTCATCATGACACCGTCAAGGATGTCAATATCCATGGGGTCACAGTCTTGACCTCCCACGTTTCCGACAAGCGGTCCATCAAAACCATGAAGGAGACCAATCCGATCACCATTTGTCTCCCTAATGAACCATGCCTTGAAATTGCGGGGCACCACATGTACAAAGCCCTCGTCTGCCCACACCGTCGTAACCACTAGCTCGCAAGAACAGTCAGTCCCAGAGATAGGATATAGAGTGGTCTCCACCTTCATATCCCAAGGGACCCCAAAACGCACAGGGCGACACTCCATACTACGAACCTAAAAATATTTGACAATGATGGGGTAAGATAAAATCTTAGCGAGTTAAGTCCCTAAGTCTCGATTAGGATGTGAATTCGCCTCTAAGGCAGCCTAAGCACTCACAACACATAAACTCACCTCGCCTTGGCACACCCCTGCATATTAGCACGTCTCGCACAACAATAGTAGTGTAAGGTGCATAAATAACAATAAGAACACATACTAAAATTTTATGTGCATTGTCGCCACACGTGTTCCAATTATTACAACCCCTCGAGCCACGGCAACCACAAGTGTTGGCGGTCTTCCAGCATGACCAAGCATTGTCTCGCCCCATCGGGCACGACATCGTCTAGAACCCCCGCCTAAATGGCATTCCATAAAGGAGCTTCAGTTTGGCTTCAACCGCGACTCGGCATTCGAACCCCCACCAAGCATCTGATAAAATCGGGCATCGCTCCAACTCTCGTTGGGTGACAAGTTCGATTAAATGATCACTCAAGCACACCATCAATCAAGCCAACTTTTATTGCCGTTATTAGCCAAGAACACAATATTTCATTTCAAATAATAAACTTGGCAACCCTTTTTTTTCTTTAAAACTCTCTAAAAAAAAAAATCATACATGGTCACATATTTGAAATCAACCCGTCAAACTTTGCACACTTTTATTTTAAAACCCCATTGTTTTATTGAGCACATAAAATTTGGTGTCCAAACCCGACACCTCATTTTTTTTTTTTTTTTTGTATTTAAATCAACAACCGTTTTAAAATATTGGATAAAATTTACAATAGGGCAATTAATCACACAAATATCATACATGCAAGCAAACAATCAAAATTACAAACAATCTCATCCAAGAAAACGAGCATAAAATTCTACTTAACGACTAAGCCGTCACTAATTACGCTAATTGCGATTAATTAAATAAATTACGATTAATAAAGCTAAACGCAATTAATTAATCTAAACATGATTAATTAAACTAATCAAAATTATTTACACTAATCGTAATTAAATTTAACCTAAACAATTCTTAACTAAGACTAATCACCATTAACACTAATCTAACCACATCCTAAACACAATTAATGGCCTAATCAAAGATTAAGAAGTTAACTCATGGCTTTTTGACAGGTGGCGGGCTGGGCTCACGGCAGCTGACGACGACATCGAGAACATGATGTTCATGGCTCAAATGGAGGCTCGACGACGGGCGGTGGCAGTCCTTCAAGCTCTCCGTGCCACCTAGGGCGGCTCGGCTTGGTGCTGGACGTTGGAGGGGTGTTGAGTTTTGGTGGGTGGTGGAGTTCCGGTGGTGGTGGTGTGGTGATGGTGAGGCGGTGAAACAGGCGGGTGGTGGCTAGAGTGGGTTGGGGGTGTGGTGGCTAGCGGATGGTGAAGCTGCGTGATGTGGGTGGTGGTGGTGGTGATTGGACGTGGTGGGTGAAGGTGAAGTGGTGGTGGAGATGAATGAAATGAAATGGACAATCGGATCAAAGGTGGAATTGGAAATGGGGAATGGGGAAGAAAAAAAGGCAGAGAGAAAATGAATAAAGAAAATGAAGGCGTGAGGAAGAGGAAAAGAGAGATGGTGGGTTGGCTGCAAAGGAAGGAGAAGAAGTAGCGTGGGCGAGGGAGAGAGAAGAGAGAAAGAGAGAGAGAGAGAGAAAAGAGAAAATGAATAAAGCAAACAAAAGACTTCTAAGGAAAAATATCCTAAAATTCATCATCACATTCTACCTATATGCCTCAAAAGTCTTCTAATCTCATCTTTACCCTCCCAAATATCTTTTTAGCTCTAATTTCTTAAAAATTAAAGCTTTTGGGCAGCAAAATTCCCAATTTGGCCTCTTCATCCGAATTTCTTTTCCTTTTTCTTTTTGTCTAAAAATCATGTTTCCGAAAAATTTCGAACTGGTCAAAAATTTGGCGAAAGATGAGACGACATCCAATAATTAAATCGTGAAACCCCCGAAAGTCCGATACCCGAAATCGAATTAAATTCCGTTGTTAAAATCAATCGAACGTGACTTTAGTACGACCTAATCTATTAGGTAGCTTTTAGGGGTTTTCGCGCATTTGACCCATGGTCGATAATTTTCAACCCACATTTGTGCATCTTCAAATCGTAGACAACCCTCGGTTGTCATGTAATCACGAGGATTCAATTACGTATCCTGAATATAATATCAATAGAAAATCGTTTTATTATCATTCGATGCGTATCATAATCATATCCATTCCAATCAGCCGATATATTTGTTTTAATAATTTATAACAATAGTGTATTGACCCTTGTCGATTATTATGGTTGAGCAGTCGATTTCTGATTGAATTTTCTAGTCTGTCGCGTTTATAACCCTTTACGGCCTCACCAAATAGATTAGTTAACTTGTGAATGATCAGTTCCGAGTAAAATAACCATAAGCACATCAATGAAATAACCATTTCATATATTTGAAACATGGGCCAAATTTTGGGACGTCACAACTCTTCCCCTCTTACAAAAATTTCATCCTTGAAATTGAAACCACTACAAGTCCTCAACAAAAAAGGTGAGAGTGTTGACGTCTCATCGACTCTTTGCTCTCCCACGTGGCTCCCTTTGTTCCATGGTGTTGCCAGACCACTTTAACCAAGGGAATCGTCTTACTGCATAGCATTTGCTCTTTTTGATCCATTATCCGAACCAATCTCTCAACGTACGACACTCTCTCATCCACGTCTATTTCCTCGAAATTCAGCACATGGGTTGGATCAGGTTCATACTTCCTCAACATCGACACATGGAAGACGTCATGCACTTGAGCAAGTCTCGGTGGCAACGCAAGACGATATGCCAAAGTCCCAATTCCCTCCAAAATTTCAAAGAGGCCAACGTACCTCGGGCTTAGCTTTTCTTTCTTGCCAAAATTCGAAGTACCCTTCATTGGTGACACTTTGAGGAATACATGTTCACCTACTTGGAACTCCAATGGTCTACGCCACTTATTTGCATAGCTCTTCTGACGACTCTGGGCGGTCTTGAGCCTTTCTTAAATGACTTTGACGGCGTCGATTGACTGCTGAACCAACTCAGGGCCCATAATCTTACGCTCTCCAACTTCATCCCAATAAACATGAGTCTTGCAGCCCTACCATACAACACTTTAAATGGTGCCATCTTGATACTTTGCTGATAGCTGTTGTTGTAGGCGAACTCAACTAGATGAAGCTATTCCTCCCAGCTTCCTTTGAAATCCAATACGCAAGCTCGCAGCATATCCTCGAGGGTTTGAATAGTCCTCTCAAACTGACCATCCGTCTATGGATGATAGGCCGTGATGTACTGCAGCTTCATTCCCAAGGCGGTTTGTAAACATTTCCAAAAAGCTGCCATAAACTTTGGGTCTCAATTCGACGTGATTGTCACTGGCACTCCATGAAAATGAACTATCTATCGCACATACAATTCAGCATGCCTATCTAATGCAAAGTCCTTTCGTACGGCGATGAAGTGAGCAAACTTCGTCAACCTGTCGACTACAACCCATATGAAATCGTTACCTCGCCGGCTCCTCGGCAATCCCATCACAAAATCCATTGTGATATGTTCCCATTTTCACTTGAGAATCTCGAGAGGTTGCAAAAGTCCTCCAGGCTTGAAATGTTGTGCTTTCATTTGTTAGCACATCAAACACTTGGCAACATGTCTGGCAATATCTACTTTCATACCATTCCACCAATAGTATTGACACAGATTCTGATACATTTTTGTGCTGCCCGGATGAATACTATAACTACTACAATGGGCTTCCGACAAAATTTCCTCCTTAAGCTCCACATCGTTGGGCATGCACAATCGTCCACAAAACTTTAGTATTCCGTCCTTAGTAACTTGAAAGTCAGCTTTCCTCTTTTCCACATCCTCTTGCAAAACTTTTTGGATTTCAGGGTCTATCAACCGCAACGTCTTAATCTTCACCTGCACTTCTGGTTCAATTCTGAGGGTAGCCATGAGACTTGAAAGATGGGATATCTTAAATTTGAAATATGAATCTCGAACCCCTTCAAATATGATCCACTCCTGAACCATTATATGCGCAATTGATGACTTCCGACTTATTGCATCCATGACCTTATTGGCATTTCCAGGATGATACAAGATGTCGCAGTCGTAGTCCTTGAGAAGCTCCATCCAACGACATTGCCTCATGTTCAAGTACTTCTGAGAGAATAAATACTTCAAGCTTTGATGGTCCGTAAAAATCTGAACTTTTCTCCGCATAAGTAATGCCTCCAAATCTTCTAAGGCAAAGATGATCACTGCTGAGTTCCAAGTCATGCGTCGGATAATTCAACTCATGAGGCCTCAACTAATGGGACGCATATGCAACAACTTTCCCATGTTGCATTAAAACGCAGCCCAATCCTCTATATGACACATCACTATAAATCTCATATCCTCCGGGACCAGATGGAATCGTCAACATGGATGCGGTAGTCAGCTTTTGCTTGAGCTCTTGGAAACTACACTCGCACTTATTCGTCCATTCGAACTTCTCTTCTTTCTTCAACAATCGTGTCGAGGGCATGGCTATCGCAAAAAATCTTTCCACAAATCATCTATAATAGCCTGACGATCCCAAGAAACTTCGGATCTCCATCACCGTTGTTGGTCTCGGCCAGTTTATAACCTCTTCAATCTTGGTCGGGTCCACGAAATCCCTTTGCCAGAAATCACGTGACCTAAGAAAGCTACACAAGTTAGCCAAAACTCACACTTACTGAACTTGGCGTACAACTCGTGTTCTCGCAAGGTCTGAAGTACCATCCTTAAGTGTTGTTCATGCTCCTCTAGACTTCTCGAATACACCAAGATGTCATTGATAAACACAATCATGAACTGGTCTAGATACTCCTTGAACACTCGATTCATCAAGTCCATGAAAGTAGCTAGGGCATTGGTTAGACTGAACGGCATTATGATGAATTCATAATGTAACGAGTACAGAAAGCCGTCTTCGGTATATCCTCCTTCTTAATCCTCAACTGATGGTAACCTGTCCTCAGGTCAATCTTGGAAAATATCGAAACTCCTTGCCACTAATCAAAAAAGTCATCGATCCTCGGTAATGAGTACTTGTTCTTAATCGTTACTTGGTTGAGTTGTCAATAGTCAATGCAAAGACGCAACGAACCATCCTTCTTCCTTACAAACAAAACTGGCACTCCCAAGGTGATGCACTAGGACAAATAAATCCTTTGTCCAACAACTCCTGCATCTGCACCTTTAGCTCCTTTAACTCTAATAGCACCATGTGGTAAGGAGCCTTAGAAATTGGCTCTATCCCAGGGGCCAACTCAATCACAAACTCTATCTCCTTTTCTAGGGGCAAACCAAGCAACTCCTTAGGAAACACGTCAGAAAATTCCTACTCTACGGCGATGTCCTCCATCCTTAGCTCCTCAACTACGTATTAATTGCAGCTACCAAATAACCTTAGCAACCCACCTCCAGCAATTGGGTTGCCTCAAGTGACGAAATTAAGGTAATCGAGGGTCCTCCTGGATTTCCAACAAACTCGAAACTTTCACCCGCTAACGGGTTAAACTGAATCGATTTACGATAATAATCTATGGTAGCTCGTTGTTTGGTGAGCCAATCCATACCAATAATCACATCAAAATCAAACATTGCCAACACAATCAAATCTATTCTTTCCTCTCGATCACCAATCACTAACTTGCAACCAAGACACCCTATCGCAAACAACACTTTATCCTTTAATGGGGTGGATATACTAACGATTGCTTCCAACGGTTTTGAACTTAACCCTACTAACTTAACAAATTGATCAGCAATAAATGAATGTGTGGCTCTAGGATCAAATAAAGCATAAGCAGCATGGTCGTTCAACGAGACCGTACCTTGTAACCACGTTCTACGAGTCCTCCGCCTCCCTTTCGAGTGACAGCATACACCCTTCCTTGCATCGGAGGCCTACTTAGAATGCCATGTTGTGCATTTTGTGATGCACTCCCCATTGTCTATCCTATCTGCGGTAGTGGTGCTTGCGTCCCATGGTCTACACGGTGGACAGTTCTTCACCTAATGGCCATGTTGGCCACATCCATAGCACGCTCCCGTTCTAGCAAGACATGGGGTTGGTCCATGTTTCCTTCCACAGAATCGGCACACGCCATTCGAGTTGGGTGCCGGCTTTCCAATTCCACTCTTTTAGTTGGGAGGAATAGAATACTTTCCTCTTGTCATTGGCCTCTTCCCAAACCAATTATTATCTTTGTTGGGCACAAACTGCAACCCAGATGCAGCGGCCCGCTCATTCAGATTCCTCTCAATCAGTTGGGCCCTCTCGTACAGTTCATCATAGTCCTTGAGATTTAGCGGCACCAGTGGGTCCTTAATCTCTGGCCTCAAACCATCTCTGAACCTCCATGCCCTGTCCACCAGGTCCTCAATTAACCTCAGTGCATGCTTTGACAACTCAGCAAACTTCACCTCATATTGGTTCATGGACATATAATTTTGACGGAGACATCAAAACTCGACCATTTTCTATTCCCGCGCACAATCCAAAAAATACTTTCCATAGAATGCCTCAACGAAGGCATCCCACTCCAGGACCGTACCTTTGGGAAACAGTCTCCCTTTGGTGGCTTCTCACCAAGTACACGCGTTACCTTGCAACTAGTAGACAACCACGGTTGCCTTATCCTCTTCAAAGCACCTTAGCAGTGCGAAAACCTTCTCTAATTCTCAAATCCAGAGGGTTGCAACCTTAGGTTCACCTACTCCAGTAAACCTTGGCGGCTTTAGTTTCAAGAACTGCTCTACCAGCTTATGCATAAGCCGCTCACCATTCCCATTTCCAGGTGGGACTTTAGCAGGTGCAGCGGCAACAACAACAACACCATTGGCGGCAGTAGTGGCAACAGAAGTAGCAGTAGTGGCGGCGGTGGTAACAGTAGCTTGGTTTTGAGCTTGCTGACCAATCATGTTCCCTAGAGTCTCTAGCACTTGCACGATCCCATCCAACCTAGGATCACCTAGTACTCCTCCTCCAACACCGACCTAAGGCGGTATTCTTTCCCTAGCACTAGCCTGAGCTGGCGCTCTCCCTCTAGTACCAATTTGAGTTGGTTTCCTTCTCCTAGTACCAATCGAAACTGCCCTCTTTCGAGGAGTCCTCTGATCAGGATCGCTCATCTTGTAGAATCCTTATAGAGCCTGCTTTTTTATTCCAACAAGGAATAAAAAATCTGAGCAACCTGCACAAAATAATCAATCAATCACAAGTATAAGCGTTAGGAAAATGTTTTTCCTAACTAACTATCATATAACTCATTGCACCTTATCACTCCAAACCTTAACCAGGCTTTGATACCACTTAAACAGGGATGTCACACCCCGAACCCCGAGTACACAAACATCCATCAGCGATTGATTAAAAATGCGACGTCCCAAAACACGTCGCCAACCCATTCCTTTTCATCTTTCAATTATACGCATGCAGAAGTGACTTAAATAAACACCCAGTCAACCAACAAAAATACGGATAATAAAACACAATAACGATTTCCCAAAAACAACAATTTATTTATCAACTGGTTAACCTAAGGAGTTTAATATGTACAGGCCTACCACAAAAAGAAACTCCTAGGTGACCTACAAGCAAAAAGGGTCAGAAGGTTTGGGTTAGCTTCTAGCTACACAAACTCCAAACACCTGCCCTAGTATCCTAGTGCAAAGTCGTGCATGTAGTAAGGTGAGTACGGCTCCCCAGGCCCCTTCGGCTCAAAATCTGGATTCACCATGACACCATTAGGGATGTCGATATCCATGGGGTCACAATCTTGCCCTCCCACGTTTCCGACGAGCAGTCCATCAAAACCATGAAGGAGACCAATCCGATCACCGTTCGCCTCCCTAATGAACCATGCCTTGAAATTATGGGGCATCACATGTACAAACCCCTTGTCTACCCACACCGTCGTAACCACTAGCTCGCGAGAACAGGCAATCCCGGGGATAGGATATAGAGTGGTCTCCACCTCCATGTCCTAAGGGACCCCAAAACGCATAGGGCGACACTCCATACTACGGACTTGAAAATATTTGACAACGATGGGGTGAGATAAAATCTCAGCAAGTCCCTAAGCCTCAATTAGGACATGAATTTGCCTCGAATGCAGCTTAAGCACGCACCACAACTCACCTCACCTTGGCACACCCCTGCATATTAGCACGTCTCGCATAGCAATAGTAGTGTAAAGTAGTGTAACGTGCATAAATAAGGATCAGAACACATACTAAAATTTCATATGCATTGTCACCACATGAATTCTAATTATTATGACCCCTCGGGCCAAGACCAACACAAGTGTCGCCACATGTCTTTCGGCATGACTAGGCATAGTCTCGCCCAATCGAGCATGGCATCGTCTAGAACCCCCAAACGGCATTCCATAAAGGAGCTTCGGTTTGGCCTCAACCAGGACTCGGCATCCAATAAAATTAAGCATCGCCCCCAACTCTCATTAGGTGACGGGGTCGATTAAATGATCACTCAAGCACACTATCAATCAAGCCAATTTCTATTGCCATTAATTAGCTAAGAACACAATATTTTGTTTTCAAATAATAAACTTGGGCAACTTTTTCTTTCTTTAAAACTCTCAGAAACAAATTCGTACATGGTAACGTATTTGAAATTAACCTGTCAAACTTTGTACACTTCTATTTTAAAACCCCATTGTTTTATTGAGCACATAAAATTTGGTGTCCAAATGTGGCACCCCGAAACACCTTAGGTCACCACAAGTACCTATCGCTCCACTAGCTACAACTCTTAGTAGAAGCATCATAATTCATAAGCATTTTTTTCTTTTTTTGAAAACGGTCCTAGCGCAACTTATTAGCGGAAGCATAATTGAGTCTCAATCTCTCCCTCCAATAACCATAATGTAATGCACACCACCAAGCACCACAAAAAAAGATAAAGCCAAGACAAATTTATTTACATATTTTCATGATGGATTTTTCTCGGGTTGGTACACAAAAAGAAAGGCCAAGACTTTTAACTACACTCCGCCATAACCCAAAAGGATATCTCGACCCCTATAACGATAAGGTGTCATCCTCCATCCATCAGTGCCGACTACTCTAGAAAAAAAACATCGTCAGCTCTCTACTCCTCACACAGCCATCACACCCATCCTGACGCATCGGGCGGTGGTGGCGGCAACATCCCCCGAATCACTCCATCTCAGCGGACGTGGACCGACAGAAACTCCTGAATGACCGAGCCCCCAACCAGGCCCACATTGTACATGACCAACACGCGAACTCGCACAAACGATAGACCAGGGATGGTAACGCACTCTGTCTCCAAACACTTTATCTCCACGTCGGATGGGAGGCCATAGAAAGTACCCCACGTGACAGTATGGAGCGGCATCCTTCTAATTTGAAATGTTGGTCCCCGAAGGGGTGAGTACAGCCACTCAGTAGGTAAAAGATCCAATAAACCACTCAATGCATCACATAATACAGTCATAACAATCATAGTATAGTACATGTCATTCATGCATTCAAGCATAACTTACCTTGCAGCCATGCATATGTCATTATACCATATGTACATACATCCCCATGCACACATATACCATATGTCATTATACTCATCATCATCATGTCACACATATATCATCATGCTATAGGTGCACATATAACCATGCACTCATCATCATCATGTCACACATATACCATCATGCCATCATACCATAGGTGCACACACAACCATGCACTCACCATCATCATATCATACATCCATGTATATGTCATCATATCATATGTGCATGATTCAATTTCCACTTTTATCTTTCAATTTGATCACCACATCTCTCTTTCCCGGGACTAGTAATTGCATCCTACATTATATCACTCGCACCCCAATCTGGCATCGCGAGAAAAACCTCTAGCACACACCACCGGGCATCCGGCACCCCCCACATTTTGGGCATCTCGCATCCCAGCTGGCATCACGAGGTATTCCCCGGGCACAAACTTCCGAGGCTTCTGGCACCCAACCATTCTGGGAATCTCGAAACTCCCGAGGACATCCGGGCATGTATCACAATACAACCGAGCATCCGGCACCCCTCATCTCGGGCATCCTGACACTCCCAGGGCATTATCGGCCACCTCCAACAGTTTCCTCATTCATTATAATTCATATTCACCAATTTATGTCTCACAATCAACATAGCACATGATGTAATGGCAACAAAGTCAAATTCAGCATTTGATTCTATATGTAATGCCAAATATCATCACATGCTCAGCAAGATTCAATCACCTCAATCAATATAGTTAATAGGGCTCATCCAAAACAGAGTAGTCATAAATTTCAGCATTTGAAATTCACACAATCTAGCTTGCACAGTTTTAGAAAATATTTCCATTAAATACCCAAATGATCTTTAAAAATTATGAAATTCAAACATGTAATCAAGACATAATGGCAGATATTTCATAAAGGACACTACACCAAAAGACCCTCATAACATACAGTATAGACCGAACATCACAGCACCATTATCATAATCACTTAATTTGCACAGTTTTCGAAACAATTTCAGTTAAATAGGCAACTGAACTTCAAAAATTATGAAATTTGGATATGTTTCAGGGAAGACATAAATAAAAATACTTCATGAAGAACGCTTTTCCAAAAGAGCTTCATAAAAAATTATTGAAACTGATTAAATCCGAACACGTCAGATTACAGGGCTTTAGAAATATTTCCAATTAAATACCTTAATAACCTTCAAAATTCATGAAATTTGACTATGTTATAGTCGAGGTCCAAAGGTAGGTTTTTTATGAAGAAACCAAAGTCAAATTCGTTCTAGATGATTTAATATAGACGGTTGAAGCTTATGTTTCAATACCGAAGTTTCCAGATTCAACACCCTCTGAAAAACCACGATTTCACCTACCTATTCTTGTTGGTTTTCTCTAAATTTTTGATATTTTAATTCTCAAGATGTCCTTTACAACTTTTGTTAAGAGATCAAGGTGAGATTTTCAAAGTAAAGTCACTTTATAGTCCACGAAGTCACTGGAGCTCAGTACCACATTTCCAGATCTAACGTCTTCAAAAGAAAAATCGTTTCACTAGGATATACTTGTTCGTTATACCTAAAATTTGAGTATGTTAGTCTTCAAGATGTTCTCTACAATTTTTGTGAAGAAGTCGAAGACAAAAACCAACTCAAACATCCTATGCAAGCCACTACAATATTCTGGGTCAGGCTGTTTACTCGAGAACAGATTTCTACTTCAAACAACACCCTTAAAACTTCGGTTTTTCACACCCTAGACATCCAAAATTCATTACCATTCAATAACACATTCTAGACACAACATGCAAGAGCAGATTAAGGATCCCAACTTTCCTCTATACCGAGCAAACACGAGCACACGACGGCAATGAGTGACAGACAAGCGGCCGGACTTCTTCCTCGCGCAGCCTCTTCCTCCTCTCTCTTAGTTCCTCACTCTCTCAATAGCTTTCTCTCTCACTCTCTCTCTTTCTCCTGCGACGCTTCCCCTTCATCATCAACCGGTTTCCTCAATTTTCCTCTCCTCAATGATGAACAATCATTGCTTTTGCATGAAGAACACTTGGACAAAGGAAATCAACACTTGGCAAAATCTTCATGCAAAGGAGTGGGCCTCTCATGGGCCAGTTTCCCTTGGTCGACAGCCCAACGGGGCTCCATTCGGCCGGGCTTGAGGCTAGTCATGGGCTGGCGACTCCTCCTCCTCCTTTGGGCTTCACGGCTGGGCCCAAATGGCTGAAAGGTGGGGCTTCTTGTGGGCTGGTCTTAAGCTAATACTTTGGCCCACATCTCATCCTAATAATCCTCCTTAAACCTAAATTTTATAAACACCAAATTGAAATTTATAAATCACAAAACTTTGTGACCTATCTTAATAAATTCCAATCCATAATCCCCCATGGCCAAAAATAGCATTTTTATATTAAATAATTATTCACTAAAGGCTTGGCCGAAGTCTTAATGCAAGACATGAATTTGAGCACCCCAAAAGATTGGCAAGGAATTCTAGGATGCCACACCAAACCCGACACATCATTTTTTTTTTTTTTTTTTTTTTTGTATTTTCTTGCCCAACAACCCTTTTTAAAATATTGGATAAAATTTACAATTGGGCAATTAATAGCACAACATCATACAGGCAAGCAACCAAAATTACGAACAATCTCATCCAAGAAAATGAGCATAAAATTCTACTTAACGACTAATCTGTCACTAATTACGCTAATTGCGATTAATTAAGTAAATCACGATTAATAAAGCTAAAACTCAATTAATTAATCTAAACACAATTAATTAAACTAATAGAAATTATTTACACTAATCATAATTAAATTTAATCTAAACTATCCTTAATCGCAGTTAAGAATAAACTAAGACTAATTAGTACTAATTGCTATTAGTACTAAACTAACCAACCCCTAAACGCAATTAACACCCTAATCCACGATTAGGAAATTAACTCACGGGTTTTCGATGGCGGTGGGCTCGCGGTGTCACACCCCGATCCTTCGAGCACGTGTCTATCCCTCGGTGGTCAATTAAATTGCAATGTCCCAGGACATGTCGCTGACCCATTTCAATTTTTTAATGTACATGTGGAAGCGAATAATTAAATCCCCGGACAACATTGAGCTAGGATAGAAAAGCAGGGCCACAAATTTTGAAAACCACAACACACCTTTACACAAACTAGGTCATATATACAAGTCTACAAAAATTGATCCTCAAATGAGCTGTCCTGTAACCAATTAGCCAGACTCATTCACCGATTCTTCAGTCTCCACAGGAGCTGAGAGGGACGTTGGGTTCTCCACTACACCATCAAAAGGGTCAGCTGGATCCTCGTCCAAAACAACGTTAATTACCATAGTAGGGATATCAAAAGTCCTAAGGGGACCTAGCTTGACACCATTGGGAGCGTAGCAGAACCACACTATGAATTGATGAGGGAACACATAACGTGGACGCTCTTCGACCAAGATAGTAGTCACTACAAGCTTATAGACCCAAAAGTTCCCGGGATCAGGATAACTATAGATTTGCTCAATGACTCTCATCAACCGACCATAACGCTCATGGGGATTTGCCATCTAAGAACCTGAAAAGTTAAGCCCACAACGGGGTGAAACAATGTCTCAGCAAATTCACCCCCTAAACTCCAACTAGGAAGGAAATATGCCTAAATGCTACCTATGCACACAAGAGACAGGTGACTTACCTTTGCCTCAGTCCCTTTCTGCAAGTCAGTACAATTCATATATTCAACAAATCACTTCAATTCGAAACAAATCATCAAATCAAATCGAGTCATTGATCAATCGATCCAATCAATTCTATACCATCAGTACCATCTCTTAGTCAACACATTCAATACTATCTATAAAATTCGATCACATCAAAGATTGCTCACCCTAAGTTGAAGATAGATAGTATAGCTCACCAAAAGCTGATAATTGATATATAATAATGCTCACTGGAGCCGATAGAGTATACTGCTCACCCTAAGCTGATATATCAAGGCTCGCATGCTGATATAGTATACTAATAATGCTCACCAAAGCAGTGTGATACTTAATATGCTCACCAAAGTTGTGCGATACTTAATATCTATTATACATGATAAAATAATTATGTGTGGGTACACGGTCGGCATTAACCAAAATATAATAATTTCCCTTTTATAAAATCCCACTAAAAATAATAGCCCACAAACACATTTTTGGCGATGTAAACTAATGCCCGATATTTTCTAAATAAATACCAAAATTACCCAATTTTGGAATAAATTCTCAAAATTACAAATATCAATCAAATAGCACAAATTAGCAACCAAATAAATAAACCAAACACACAATTGCAATTAGCACGAAATTCCGGTCACCGGCTATCCCGATATAATTTCCGAAAAATGATAAATAGTTAAATAATTACCTAAATTAATTAAATAAATACCAATAAATGCAAAAAATACAAACTTAGGCCAGAAAAGCCTAATTAAATACCGAAACGGGCCCGAAAAATTTCCAAACCTATCTAGATAAATAAAACAACCTATCTAGCTGCTAATTACACTACTTTAACCACCTAACCTGCAATAACGAGCAATTAAATTGTTAATACGTTCTAACTAACCACATAATCCCTAATTAACCTAAACTAATCAACCATTAAGCATAATTAATTCCCTAAGCAGAGATTAGTGAGTAAACACACCAATTTAGCTCAAAAATTGGTTCACGGCGACGGCGGCGTGATAGCAGCTAAAACTCGAGCTTACAGCAGTGCCAAAAGAGACCAAACCGAGGCCGAAATCGACCCCGCAAACTCCCTGCTTGAGCTGAAAACCAATTCTACTCAAGGCTAGTCGCGAGTTTTGGCTTGGCGACTCGGGCTGGAACTTGCAGGATTGTTGCGTACGAATCAGTGGAGTCGTGAGGCGTTGAAATCTACTGGCATTGGGGTTGAAAACATGGACTAAAGCTGCAACGAGAGAGAAGATCATAGGGGCCTTCAATGGAATGGCATGCGGACGTGCTGGCATGAAGGCCCGCGATCAAATGACCGCTGAAGTTGACTGGCGTCTTCAAGGCAGCAAGAAGGAGAGTCGGTGGGGTGGCTTCCTTTGAAGGAACAACCGAAGGTGGAGAAAGGCATTGGTCGATGTCGCGACCTAAATTTTCAGGGCAATCCTAAAGTTTAGGTTAATGGATTACTAAATCCGAAAACTTGACACGGACCGTCCTAAGTCCTACCAATCGCGACTTGATAGAAATTAACTCATTTAAAAATACAATTTCAATTCAATTTGGAGTTGCCACTAATCAATTAGGGTTTGATTAGAAACCCAAATAAAGTATGGGAGAATACTTTATTTTTACGAACCAGAGATTCAATAAATCCGGGGACATGATTACGCTAGATTAGTCTAACGCCCTTTCGGTACCTTTTATTTCATTTTAAAAAATGTTTGGCAATTGAATTGATTTTTAATTTAACTTCATAACATGTGAGGTGATCATACATGTGCGCATACCACCAATTTAACATTCAAAAAAACAATTAAATATTGCAAAACATACCTAGAAGCAATGAAAGCATCTGCATTGTTAAATCAGAATTCACATCAGCAACCCTAGATATGATTTCTAATTAACACGCAATTTCAATTTTTGTTTTTGTTTTCACTTTATTTAATGAAAATCATGCGATGCATACTAATAATCTAATATGACATAGCAGCATGGCATAAACTATATGACATGAAGAAATGCAATAATTAAATGCAATCTAAATGACCTAATTTTAATGACATGCAATGTGATGCAATGACATACAAAATTATTTAAACTAAAATGACATGCAGCATATAATTTAGTATGCGAGTTATATGTCATGCGACATTTATTAAATGACTTAGCCTAATGGCAAGGGAGTTTTAATTAAATGAACTTAATAAAAACTAAATGACGTGCATTTGATATTTATATTTAAAAATGCAAAAATGATCTAGCTAGATTAAAATTCTATCTAATTTAAACTAAGGATTAAGTCACATTAAATCCTAATTTAAACTAAGATATTATCTTAATCTAACATGTAATTGATCTAATATGTAATGATGTGCGGAGCATGCCCTAATTCTACATGACATATGCATGATATTTTTTATCTTTTTATATTAATTTCGAAATTAAAATTTCACATGCAATTCGAATAATGATAAAACTAACAACCTAAATGAATGCGCTTTTTGTTTTGTTTTTATATTTTATATTTTTTTTCTTTCCAAACAAGTAATTATTTTATAGGAATTAAAATAACCGAAAAAATAATCCATTGTCTCACGGATTAAATTACCAATTATTTTAACTCTATACTAATTTAACAATTGAAATATTATCAAAATTCCTAAAAATTAAAGTAATTAAAAAAATGACCCGACGTCTTACGAGTCAAATTAATAATTATTTTAATTTGAGATAAAACCCCTAATGTCTACAAGGTCTACAAATATTGACATACAATACTACAACTTAACAAAAAAGCTAACATAACATGAAATAAGTAAAAATAAAAATAAAAATATACTACCTAATTTCCTTTTCTTTTTTCCTTTTGCTTTTTTTTGCTTTTTTTCTTTTTCTTCCCAAGCACGGCTTGTGCTCGTGTGGGTGGTCACCGAGGAGCCAACGGTCGGTTGCAGACGCGGGCAGCGAACGTGGAGCTGGCGATCAGGGGCCGTGAGCAACGAACATGGAAGGTCGGGGTTGCAGCTGCTGGCGTTAGGTCACGTGGCTAGGTTAGGAGCGGCGGGCTTCGGAGCTCCGGCGAGGATAAACCTGCAACAAAACAGGAGATCGCTTTGGCAGTAGCTGATGGCGCACCGAGGACAGTAGCAGACTCGGATCAGGGGTAGCGGCTCGTCGCTTGGGCGGTAGGTCGTTGCGGATCGACGCGACAGGGCGGCGGTGCGAGCTCGCGAGCAAGGGAACCCTGGTAATGGAGTCGCGAACAGCAAGCAGGTCACGGCTCGGCGGAACTTCGGGTCGGGAATCTCGGGTCAGCACGGGCTGAGCAGGAGTGGTGTTGGGCGCGGATCACGGGTGACTCGCAGATCATCGCGTGGGCATGAGGCAGACGCGGAGCCGGCCGTCGTAGCTGGATGAAGAGGAATCGGAGCCGGCAGGAGGAAGGTAGAAGTGGGAATGGCAGAGGAAGAAGGTGATGAACAGTAAATGTCCAATCACCTTTATCCCTTTTTGCTTTCTTTTTACTTTTCCCCCTTTCTTCTCCTTTTGTGTTTCCCTTCTTCTTTCGAGAGTTCCACGGATGGCTCCCCTCTCCTCTTTTACTTTTGACTTTTCTCTCACCTGACACTCTCTCTCTCACTTGTCTCCCTCACTCTCTGCCGAAAACCTCCCCCATTCACTTTCTACCATTGTCCTTCTTCTCTTTTTCTCTTCAATTTGCTATTTTTTCCTTGGATGAACAATCAAGAGAAAAATCCCCCCGAAAGGTGAAGAGGAGCCCCCCTATTTATAAAGCGAAAACTCGAGTTCGTTTCGCCGGTGGAGATTTTCGCTCAACCTGTCAACAACAAAGTGGCCCCAAAATCAAACGGTTAATTTTTTTTTTTTAAATTTTGAAATGAGAATATATTTTCAACAACAAAGATTTTCAAAAATCGAATTTTATTTAATTTATTATTTTTAAAAATATTAGGTGTCAACAATCGAGAGAGAGAAAAAACAAAGAGGAAATGAAACTGAAGTAGAAGCCGCGAAGGTGGGAAGCAGCTAGACGTGCGTGAAGAAGAGAGGGAGGAGAGAGAGAGATAGATGTCGGCAGAGAGGGGAAAGGATAAGAGGGAGCCCACAAATTCAAAGGAATAAAAAAGGAATGGAAGACCACTGCTGAGTTGTCGGATGGAGGGGGAAACGTGCAAGAGGGAGAGACTGAAGGAGGGGGAGGGGAAAATGTTATATAAAATATCTTATACTCAACAATTCTTGGTCCCACAAGCTCTCATGCACATCCCTATTGTCCCCTAAGCCTTTATGCTCATACAAACCCACAAATAGCTAGGTTGATGTCCACATGCTACAGCCCATATGCAAGCCTACGAATTTCACTCAATTGGACCTTTATTTCTTCAATTTGATGTCCAATTTGCTGAAGAAGAAGCCCACGCAAATTCCACAACTTCCCTTCACCAAATAGCTCACTTTGGTGGCCAAAAATCCCCTTAATATCGCCTCTCCGAATTTTCATTCTATTTTGAATCGTCCGAATTGATTTTTCGTAAAAATTCCGAACTCGCCAAAAATTCTTCGAAGGATGAGTCGATGTTCCTAAAATGACTCGTAACATGACATAACTTTCAATTTCTGAAATCGGATTCAAATTCGTGGTTAATTTCAATCTGGCGCAATTTTAGCGTGACGTAACCTACCGGGTAGTTTTTAGGCACGTAGTCGATTATTTTCGAGTCACATTATACATCTTCGACACATTGGTAACTCTCAGTTGTTGTGAAAATCTCAAGGTTTCAAGTACTGACACAAGGCATCAAAACGACAAAAAAATTGATCTAGTGCCGATCAACAAGAATTTTGCAATAAAGTAAAATCACCCACACTTGATCACATATCTCAGTCGAACTGACCTATCTCTGATCTTTGATCAATTTTTAACTATACCATAATGACCTTGCAGACTAGCATGGACGAGCAGTCAATTCTTGGTCAAATTCTCAAGTCCATTGTGTTTATATTCCCTAACAGCTTCACCTAATAAATTAGTTATTTTGTGAGTGGCCAACTTAGAGAAAAGAACTATGGCGCATCAATGAAAAACCCAACTTATTCAATTGGAAACAGAACCTGAAAACATGATGCTCGCGACTCGAACGGAGGCTCGACGGTGGTGGTGGTGGCTCCTCAAGCTCTTGACCACCTAGGGTGGCTCGGCTTGTTGGTGGCCACGAAGGAGGTGATGGACGGCGCAAGTAGGTGGTGGCTGATGATGGTGATGGAGGTGGTGACCGACGGTGGTGTGGCCAAGGCGGTGGAAGTGCTAGCGGTAGTGGAGGTGCTGGCGATGGTGGCTGGACATGGGGGTGAAGGTGGCATGGTGGTGGAGATGAGAGATGAGATTAAGGGAAGGAGAATTGAGGGAATGGGGAAGAAGGCGTGAGTGAAGAAAGAAAATAAAGAGGAAAAAGAAGATGGTGGGCTATCTACAGAGGAGGGAGAAGAAGTAGCATGGGGGAGGGAGAGGAAGAAGAAAGAGAGAGAGAAGAAAATAAAGCAAACAAAAGGTTTCTTAAGAAAATATCCTAAAAACTCATCATCACATTCTATCTACATGCCTCAAAAGTCTTCTAAGCCTACCTTTACCCTCCCAAATAACTTTTTAACTCTAATTTCTTAAAAACTAAAGCTTTTGGGCAGCAAAATTCCCACTTGGCCTCTTCATCCGAATTTCTTTTCCTTTTTCCTTTTTTTCTGAAAATCCTTTTTTTTTTCCAAAAAATTTCGAACTCCTCGAAAATTTGGCAAATGATGAGATGACATCCAATAATTAAATAACAAAACCCTTGAAAGTTCGATGCCTGAAATCAAATTAAATTTCATTATTAAAATCGTTCGAATGTGACTTTAGTACGATCTAATCTATCGTGTAGCTTTTAGGGGTTCTTATGCGTTACCCATAGTCGATATTTTTCAACCCACGTTTGTGCATCTTTGAATCATAGACAACCCTCGGTTGTCATGTAATCGTGAGAGTTCAATTACATATCATGGATATGATATCAATAGAAAATCGGTTTATTGCTGTTCAATGCGAATATCATAATCATGTGGGACCACCCGCAATTTGACTATGTACTTCCATTGAATCGGCTTTTACCCGTTCTTTAATTGATTTATAATAGTGTAGCATTGACCCTTGTCGATTATTATGAACGAGCGGTCGATTTCTGATCGAATTATCTAGTCTATCACATTTATAACCCTTTACAGCCTCACCAAATAGATTAGTTAACTCATGAGTGATCAGTTCCAAGTAAAATAACCATAAGCACGTCGATGAAATAACCATTTCATATATTTGAAACAGGGGCCAAATTTCGGGACGTCACACATGTGGCTGGTGGTTGCGACTGGTGAAGCTTAGTGGTGGCGGCGGGTTTATTGTGGGGATTGGATTTAGGGCTTGTGGTACACCTAGTATTGGTGCAAGTGTGCAATGTGCACATCTTGCACTAGACGGTGCTGGTGTAAGCTAATACAAAGCTCAGCTTGCATCAACACCTTTTGCGAAAAACCTACCACCCACCACTAGCAATGGCTGCTAATGATGAGTCTATGGTGGTGGTTGTGTGCTGGTGTGGCTGGTAGTGGTAACTGGTGATGTCTAGTAGTGATGAGTCTGTTGTAAGGGTTGGGTTGGGGGCTTATGCTGCATCTGGTGCAAGATGCAAGTGTGCAATGTGCACATCTTGCACCAAGTGGTGCTAGTGCAAGCTAATGCAAGGCACCTAGTACTAACACCTTCTACAGCAACACACCACTAGCACAATGGTGATTGGTGGTGGCTCAAGGTGGTGCCTAGGATGCCTAGTGTGGCTGTTGGTGATGGCTAGAGGTTGATGATGTCCAATGGTGGGTAGTGGTGACGATTAGTGGTGGCTGGTTGTTAGTGCAATTTTTAGAGGAAACCTACAAAAAAAAATTGACACTTAACTGATCATATTCTAAAAAACTTGGCACTTAAGTTTTCACTTTTAACCACAAGTAGCACTTAAGTGATCACTTTTAATAATAACTTGACACTTAAGTGATCATTTTTTTTTTATCATGACTAGAACTTAAGTGATCACTAAATACAACTTATGGCACTTGAGTAATCACTCATGATTGTCCTATGTATATGCGGGTTTGCAGCAAACCAAAGAAGCTGCTGAATAGTTTATATTCAGTTAAACTTATGGCAACTCTATTTAATTCAATGTTTGTTATTAATTTATATTCATTTCAAGTAAAGAAATCACCATAACACATTAATCCAATACACATCCATCCTTATCGATTTATATATATGAACAAGCAAAATCATAATACAAGTAGTATTTCATTCACTCAATCCCTTTCCTTGACCTCCCCACAAGTACAAGTAGTGGCCCACAATACATATGACAGCATATACAAAAAAAATGCCAGAACGATCTTATGGACAACACAAAACTTCTTCTCATCTTCCAAAAAAATAACCTATATTTGATCCAAAACAATTACATTTGTCCACTCAATTACAATATAGCACCATAATAAACGCTTGGTAACACTTCCATTCAATTTTCATCATTGAAATTCCATTCTTCAAATGGTTAATTGAAGATGCTTGAGCTTGCATTGAGTCAACATTGTCCAAGTCATCCACAACCCTAGATGGAGGTTGATGTCATCCATCAAGTAGGTCCAATATCACCTAGGGGTGAGCAGCGGTCTAGGGTCGACCCTGGACTGACCTTGGACTGGCCCAACCCTGCTGGTCCTGATCCGATTCCCAAGGGGACTGGGTCGGTCCTTGGTCCTGAAATTCCAAGACCAACATTGTACAAGTTGGTCCTCAGTCCTAAGAGTTTTGGGTCGGTCCATCCTTGACCAACCTGTATATTATATTATATTATATTATATTATATTATATTATATTATTTATAATTCTTTTCTATATTCAAATCTAAGTAAAATGTATGTTATGTTATATTATATTGAGATGCTCTATCAATAGCACTAATAGTAATTTCAATTTAAAACTTTTGTTGAGTATTAATTATGTGTCATTTGTTTTGTTTTCAAGTGTTTAAAAGTTCAAGTGAATTAACAAGATGTGAAGTTATATACTCATGGTTTATATTTAAGTATTTTGAACTTTTTATGGTTTAGTTGTATTTTACTAATGAATTTCAGCTACACTTTGCTTTTCAATTTGTGTCAAATGGTAGAAGTTTTTGAATAATAGAGTAGTATTGCAGTTGCTACGGTGATTTGCTAGTCAAGTGGTGTGAAGCTCATTTTTTGGTTGAGTGGACTCTACATGATCGAATGCAAGAAAACACTTATGCATATGGTTTTATGAATATTAAATATAGATGATTACAAGAACTTTCCATCTTGTCCCATATCTCAATGAGCGATTAGCAGGTACGAAATTTCTATTATTGTGTCATATTAAATTTGTTAAATATGTATTGATATTTATAGTTTAGCTGCACAATGCCGCATTGTCGATGAATGTGTAACTTGAATTTGTAGGTTTTCTTTTTTAGGGAGTACAAAAAATAAGACGAAAAAAGTTATCGATCGGTCCCAGGTTGACCTTGGAACCGGACCAAACTCATTGGGTCGGTTTGGTCCTTGATCCCAGGTTCAATAGGGTCAGTCCTCGGTCCTAAAAATTGAGGACCAACACTGTACGGGTTGGTCCTAGGGTTAGGGGATGGCCTAGACCAACCCGGACCATGCTCACTCCTAATATCACCTATGTGGCTCGGTGAAAAAATTTCGCATTGAACCATTTGTTGTATTTGCACTTCGACCATTTTTTATATCGAGTGCATCCATAGAATTTTCTCTTGGCATTCATTCGAGTCTACGATATTCTTCTTGGACTTGGTAACCCACAAAAACATAAACGCTCGCCTTTAGTGAGAGGAATTTGAGCCACTACGGAAAGTCCTACTCTCCAGTTCCAATATTCGGCTATGGAATTTGGGGCAAATCAAATTAGGGTTTGAGTGCTTCAATGGGATTTTGCCCAATTTAGGATTTTAGATTTGAGGCAATTGGGGAGACGACATCATTTTGGCCGATTTAAGAGCTTTATTTTGGCTAGCTATTGAAACAGCATCATTTAGGGTGAATCAGAGCTAAGTTAGCTTTTAGACGAGGCACATAACCGAGCAATATTAATATTTAATTACCACATAAGATTTCCGGCGAGGTTCGCTAGATATAGCACTCAAATATCCCATTTTTCAAAAAATGTGGCACTTAAGTGTCACTTTTGTAACTTTTGGCACTTGAGTATCCCATTGTGTCAAGTTTTGGCACTTGGAGTGCTCCTTTGCCATTAATATAGAAATATGACAATATGGTTTTAAAGTAGGACTCCCTCTAGTAAGTGTATGGTATGGGGACGAACCATGTGGAAATTGGTAGGCCTATAACGATCCAGTCCGACAAGGGTGAGAAGTGGTCATTGGCACTAGAGAAGGCCTGGATAAAGAGCGGCTCCTGGCAGACTTCTAGGATGATGAAGGAGGTAAGAATGCACCGAATTGTGCATAGAATAGAGAGAGTGTGTGATTCTAGAATATATATGTGAAAAGTGGAAGGCGCCTTATGACGTGAAGGTAAACTTTACTTTGAAACTCCAAAAGTTAAGCAAGACCATATTAGAGCACTATTAGAATGAATGACTTCCTAGGAAAGTGTCTGCCTATATGTCAAAGGATAAAACCGTGAAACTCAGCCTGGGACAAGCCAAAGCAGAGAATACCTCAGATCAATTAATTCAGGGATATCATCTATGATCTGTCCGTGGTTCATGCTCGTGGTTTGGTACTAAACCACGAGAATGTCATCCCGTTTTTGCCGAAAGTAAGCATGAATGGACATAAAAGAAGACAGCTAGTCCGCAGCATGTAGCTACTGCGAAGGAAAAGGGCACTTTATTTGCTTCATAACGCGCGCACATGCTGTCATTTGGAAAGAGCTCGACTTGAGTTTATCTTATCTGGAGTTCTTCCATCGTTAGCACGTGATGGATTTGAGAGTTGGCTTCTTGCTCCAATCGAGTCAATAATTCAAGGGCTTCAATGGCATAAATGCAGTACAAGTTCTCAATATTCTATGCATAACTAAAATTATTATGTGAAAGGGAATAATGTGGACATGATTAATTTATTGTAAACTATCTATATAAACGATGTGAAATACTTTGACGATACAAAGCTGTAGTTAATATATTCAATAGTTAATATATTCAGCCCTCCTTCCAATTGAACATGGAGAACCATGTACCGTTGTCGTCATTGCGGTGAGTTGTGCTATGAGATTGGCTCTTTAAGTCCATCAATCATTCATCTTCAATCTTTTCAAACCAGAAAAACATCGCGGTGAAAGAAATAGTTCGAGAAATGGGCATTTGACTTGTTAAACCACTCTTATGACGAAGCACACAATTGAGCAAAATAGATGTTGGCAACCCATGATATATTTACCCATAACTAATTTTTGTCTCATCAAAAGTTCAAACTATTGTCCAATGACATATTTACTCCAAATTACTTTTCATCTTACAAAAAAAACCTAAATCGGTGCTCTCGACTCAAATTTAACCTTCATTAGCATTTCATCCAATTTTACATTAAAATACATTTATGTCAACCCATGTGGAAGATGGTTATAAGACAGATCTAATGAAGATAATGTCAGATTTGACACAGAAAATCCATGTGTCAGCGATACTCGCCTCAAATTGTTTGTGAGATGAAAATTAATTTAAACATGTCATGGGATATCAATTGCTTGATTATTTTACAAGACAAGAATTAGTTTAGCTTTTAATATGTAATTAGGAAAATTGATCAAAAATTCCCAAACTTTTGTATAACTGTCAATTTAGTTCTAAACTTTTTGACAACCTCTCAATGTAGTACATTTAGTCAATTTAGGCCAAAATTAGATGACGTAGACAATTTTCACAATCTTTTTTACTTTTTTTATTCTTTTTATTTTCTTTATTTCTTTTATATTTCCTATTCAACTATTCATCTTCTTCCTCCCCTAGCCTTCGAACCTTGATGGTTGGCAAAAGCCGCCGGTCGTAGGCAAGGGTTGACCTCGCCAACCCTTGCCTAGATCTAGCAAGAGCTGCAACTCTTACATATGACTAGCAACCGTTGAGTCCCTAGCAACCTACAGAGGAAAAAACATTAACATTAGAATAGGAAAAAAATTGAAAAAAAAAATCAAAACATATAAACAAAAATCGCACGCTAACCGTGCCACGAAGTATGACTAGATAGAGCCACTTGGATAAGTCATGTACATTTCTTTTTTATCTTATAATTCATTTGTATATCTAACAAGTGGATGTTTTATATTTTAATCTCTCTTTTTCCAAGATATGGGTTGTCTTAACGAGGAAATTATCATCACTAACCCAAGTTTACAAGTTGAAATGGAATGAATATATATATATATATATATATATATATATATATATATATATGGTGGGTTTTCTACTAATTTTTTATTTTAATTATTCATTACTTTAATTTAATATTATTGCTAAGTGATTAACTATGTTTGTTGTTTCCTTTGTTTTCAAGTAGTTAGAATCCGGAAATCTTTTTATGGTAATTCAAGAATGAAGTTCTAAAATTTAAATTTTATGTTATTTGAAAAAAAATGTTCAAAAAGTCTTAAACTTACTATACTTTTATTTCAATTCAATTATAAACCTTTCAATTTTATCAATTGAGTCATAAACCTTTTCACTTTTTGCCAATTGAGTCCATCCAACCAATTTTAGCCGAAAATTTGCTGAGTGCACGCCGGCACTAACATGGACAAATTTTATTAATTTTTTAATATTTTTTCCAAGCTATATATTTTTTATGTTTTTAATTTCTTTTTTCTTTTTCTCTCTTTTTTTAATTTCTTTATCTTTTTTCCTCTAACCGATCACCCAACCTCCAACAACCAGCCAAAGGTCATGACCAGCGAGGGTGACCTCTCCTGAGGCCTGCAAGGTTAACCCTCACTAGCCTCTGGCGAGAGTTAACCTTTCTTGAGAACAATGAGGTCACTAGAGGCTAGGTGATCGGCCAGAGGAAGAAAAGGAAAAGAAAAAGAAAAAAAGAAATTAAAAATATAAAGATAATACAAAATTCTAAAAAAATAATAAATTTTGTCAATGTTAATGTCGGCCATGCCATGTCGGACGGTCAAGATCCATGTTAGCGAATTCCAGCCAAATTGACCTGGTGGACTTAATTGACAAATGGTTGAAAGATTTATGACTGAATTGGCAAAATTTAAAAGTTAAGACTAAATTGACAAAAGTGCAATAGGTTTAGGACTTTTTTGACAAGTTTCCCTATGTTATTTTTTTTGAAATTTTTATTGTTTATCTTTTTTTTTACGTGTTTATTTTTATGATTGTTACTTTTGTCAGATGGGGATTTGTATTGGTACATTAACTTTCATTTTACTTTACTAAGAGATTAATTGGACACTTCCCAATTGCTTTATATTTCTTTGTTTTGTACCAATATTTTACTTCTCATTGTTTTGTTGTTCTACTATATTGTTGTAACTACTATTTGTCTCAATTATAATAAGGCGATGTTTACTAAAGTTCCTTTTTAGATTACAAAAATGAAACAAAAATAAAAATTTAATCGGTTCCCAAGTAGACCCATCCTTGTTGTCCGGTTTGGTTCTTGTAGAGTAGAGAAATGATCCTGATAAAATAGGTTTCAAGTTCTAGGTTTGGAGCTGCTCACTTCAGAGAGAGAGAGAGAGAGAGAGAGAGAGAGAGAGAGATGTTAGGTGTGGTAAGTCTCAAATGTGAATTTGTGATGCATGTTACAATACTCAGATAAAGTTCAGGTAAAAACAATTCGTATCAAACTTTTGAGTATTCATTATATGTAGTAAATATGGTTAATATAACAAAAATTGTAAATTTTATTCATTATAACGCCAACACCTCAATTTTGTTTTTGTATAAAACTATATCCACCGTAAGACAAACACCAAACTTTTTTTAATATCTCCAAAACCCCAAAAGTTGTACCATGTGAGCACAAAATTCTCAACTATGGTCACTCTGACATAAATTTAGGGTATAAATATTATGAAAAAGAAATTAGTATATTGGTATCACCCGCCGGAAAAGAGGGAGGGGGGGAGGTTTGCTAAGAGAAAGAGCAGTTTAGGACATTGGGTCACAGTGGGTATATTATAGAGTTTTTCTAAATATTGTCCCTAATAATCACAACCAAATTTACTTATATGAGCTCAAAGTAAGAGACCAGCTCCGGTAAATGAACAAATGAAAGTCCTATATATTCGTTGACGTTCACAATTCATTTATATTTAAATTATTCAACATTTTCTTAGCTATGTCAAATTATTATCCCTAGATTTTTTAGAGTTAATTAAATAACAATTTTTCTATGAATTATGTACCGTTTCATTATTCGGTATAAAGTTTTTGCTTGGTCTTATAGTTGGCTCAAATTTTGTCTTATTCTATTTGTTATTTAGATCTACTTCGTCTGTAGCGTCCAAGCTAATTAAGTTTCTCCATCCATTTTGGTAACAATTGAGTATATAATCTTCGACTTAATTTTAGAGATTTTGTTTTCTCTAGTAGTGGTCATACTTTAGAGTTTATGTTAGTCATTGTAATATTTCTTGAGAGAATCTTGTTATTTTGTCTTTTCTTGTCCCTTTTCATTGGGCAATTATAATATATCTTCTACTATTAAAATTAATTAAAACATTGACTGCAATCATTGTGCATTCATTTTCATCAGTAAATTTCATTGTTTGTCCAACTTCCTGAATAAGGATCGTTCCGATTGAACGGAACCTCGGATGGTTATTCTTATTATCACTCCTTCCACTACTTTCCACATATTCTCCACCAACTATATCATCTCCAGTCAGATGCCCAGTGCCAAATGGAAAGAGAGGGATCTCAATCTTTCCAATTATCTTTAGTTTATTTATGTGTCTAATTGTTATTTATGTGAGGATGGGTTAGTCTCTTCCTCATTTTTTTTTTTTTTTTGGTGACCCAAGGAACCCCGCATGGCTGACAGCCGGAGATAAACCACTTGGGGCAACACATGCTAGCCACCACACACGTGCTACTGGGTAAGTTGCCAAATGGCTCAAAGCCAGCCTTCCTGCAACTTGCGTTGCAGGAGCTTCGAACACTAGACCTCCTCGATGGAAGTCTAGCGCCTACGTAGCTGAGCCACCGCGGCGGATGGTCTCTTCCTTATTTTTGTTCATCATGTAAACCATCAAAAAGACAAAATGGATAAGAGCCAGCTACATTCTCACTGTTAAGAAATCCCAAGTTGTCACATATTTTAGATCAAGCTTGGTCCCCACTTTCCACTTTTTCTCAATAAAGGAAGCAATCTTTACTTTGACGCACCCATTGCTAACAAGAATCCAATTTTTTGGTCATCTGAGACAGCAGAGGGAAAAGGAAATGGAAGTGCAAGAGGGAGGAAAAGGAAACTGTGAGTGTGAGGAGAAAAAGTTGGGAAAAGGAGGGGAAAAAGAAAGAAGAAAGGAAAAGGAAATGCATCTACTTTGTGCCTTCAGACCTAAAGAGTGGATTTTGCTAGGACAGGGATTCGGCAAATATTCAAAAGTCATAAATATTTTGTTTATATCCTCAAAAGTGAGCATCAAGTTGATGAAGCAAGCCATTATCCAGTGGAGGTGATGATGAACCAGAACCACCACTCATGAAGCAACACATATATATACCCACAATATATTAAATATGCCATTAAAAATTTCAAATCCCGTATATTTCAAGACGTGGAAACAATATATATGTTATATGCTATAAAATATATATAAAATTTCCTGAGCTCTTAGATGACTAAATTAGAGAGATGGGGGGAAAAGTGACATTTCTTAATTGGCATCATATAACTTTGTAGGGAACGATGCGGATTAATGTTCCACAATCTAGAAATAATACTGTTATGAGTTTTAAAAAAAGAAGCAGCAAAAGTTTTAGGTTTGCTTGGCAATAATCAACCATTTTCGGATCCAAAAAATAAATAATTCTCTCATTTAGGGAACAAAGTGCCACTAAAAACAAAAGAATCATAGTGGGTGTTTTCTTTTCCCCAACCTCTGTGTGACCTTTGCTTCATCCATGGTTCTTCCTCTGGTACCGAGACGGAGACAGCAGACAAGAGCACTTGGGTTGCGCTGTTGAGGGGACCGTGCAATGAACAAACATCCATTGATTTTCTTCAAAAGGCCCGGATTTTTAGACAGCGTCTATTGATGACTTGGTCTTAGGTAGGAGCCTATGGCTCAGTCCTTGCTCGACCTATTTGGAAAAATCCAACAGACTGTTGCAGAATCAAATCCCTATAGCTATTCCTAAAGTTGCTCTTTGTACTTTCTTCTCCCAGTTGGAGCTCGATGATCCAATTTATCAAGAAACCATGTGTAAGAAGTCTGTACCACGCTGTGGGTATTTCAAATCTGAGGACGATATTGCTTATTAACATAGAAATTGGATAGCCAGGGCACGATTTTTTACATGATAATGATGTGCCATTCTTTCGTCGAATTAGACATATTGGATCGGTTGTCTAATATGCGCATCATCATTGAAAATCCATCGCTATACATATGCACATCAGTCTAAACGATTCAATTTGACCATCTTCGCTATATTTGCCCTAAGCTATGGTCTCGGTGTCCCTGCCGTGACTCATCCAGACAGAATGATAACCAATTGCTTTGTAACCCTCCTTCATCGCGTCCGCCATCTTCTCCTTGCGCAATAACATTCTTGTCCGCTCTATGTACTTCTCCACCCTCCGGTTGAACTCCTCATCGCTCAATTCCTCCACTGCACAGGGCCTCCTGTGAAGCACCGCCCTATTGCGCAGCCCGCTGTCGCTCCTGGATGACGATAGCCGAAGCTCTCTCTGAACCCTCGTGGTCACCATTGTTTCTGTCCTTCTGCACTGCTTCGCCGAAGGGACCACTGGTAGTTTCTCAACAACCCGATTGGTCTCTGTGACTTCAGCAGTCGCCTCATCGCGATGGGCCTCTAGATCCGTCACCGTAGGAGCTGTGTTTTCGCAAACAGGAGGAGATGAGTATAGCACGATCTGTTTGTCAACAACGGTCTCCTCTGGCAATGTCTCTGTCGCTGTTGAGTTCCTTGGGAAGGTCCTCCGGTGAGCAATATACTCATCGTAGACATCGCGCACCGGCCCGCGCTCCTTGTCCTTACCGGACAAGACGATTACGGTTATGATGATAGCATTGCTAAGGAGGAAGACGGAGAGCGGCTTGGCAAGAAGAGTGACCACACGGCCGAAAGAATCGCCGGTGGTGGCGGCAGAGAGAGAAATCCCAGAGGAGTAGTATGCCAGCAGGAATAGCGCGGCGCAGATTTCGGAGACGCGGAGGAAAGCCTTCAACATCTTGTTTCTCGGGTACCGGCGCAGAGACCTGGCTTTCTCGGCCTTGACCGCGCTGAACTCGCGAGCGTCCATGCTTGGTAAGCGTCTCTGTTTTCTCGAGAAAAGACGGACAGAAAGCGCGACTGTTGATATGGGAGGAACGGACTCGAACGAGGAGAATTATTGGATCAGTGTGGAGTGAGAGTGAAGTGAAGGGAAAGCATAAGGGAGGTGACTGGTGAGAGAGCAAGGTTTTAGTGGCTGCTGGTGAGAAAGTGGGGGAGGAAGTGCGAGAGAGTGGTGGTTTTGGGAGATGGAGGAGGAGGGAACACGAACATGAACATTTCTTGGATGCGAGGTTGGGGTTTTATAGAAGAGGAGGTCTCAATAATTCGTACTGCCTTTCTTATCAAGGAAACCGAAATGGATAAAAGATAAAATTTAATAAACTGCTATTTTTTAGTTATATAAATGCAATAATTGAAAGATAGTCTTTAGCCTTTGCAAAGAAGGAAATAATATAATAGACATTTGCATCTTCTTACTTATAATTTTTAAGGAGAACTTGGGAAAAATACCAAAATAGTTATAAACATTTTGTATTGGTACCAAATCAATCATAATCTTTTCAATTGGACCAATTTAATCCTAAATATTTTCATATTGGTACCAATGCCGTCCATACGGCTAATTTAAGCTAGAAATTGCTGATGTGATCACCAGCGGTCTTAAGTGGCGCCATATGGAAATTTTTTATAATTTTTCTATTTTTTTCAGATTTTTTAAATTATTTTTTCTCTTTTTCTTTTTCTTTTTTCTTTTTCTTTTCTCCTTAGCCCTTGGCCGGCGAGGTCGCCGGCCAACCGACCATTGCTAGCCATAGGCTGGTTGGGGCGAGGGGCCCCACGCCATAAAAGACCATCAACGGCCACATCAGCAATTTTCGGTTTAAATTAGCCAGATGGACTAAATTGGTACCGATTTGAAAATGTTTAGGACTAAATTTTTTCAACTGAAAAGTTTAAGACTAAATTGATACTAATATAAAAGGTTTAAGACTGTTTTGGTACTTTTCCTTGAGAACTTTGATAATATAATAGTTTTTGAGCTATTGTGAAAATAATAACTCACAATTTTTTGAAAAAAATGAACCCTATAATAATTTATAATTATTTTTTTTGATCTAGAACAAACTATTATTTTCACGTAGATTAAAAAATGTTACCAAATCATTTCTCTTATAAGAATTGATGCTTCAAACATTAGGCAAACTTCCAATGGGAGGACAATTCATCTTACTAAGGGGAACTATGCAGCGAAGCCACCATCGAAGTGATTAGCCAAGTGACGGAAGGCTTACTCTCACATGATTTAAAGACACAAGGCGGCCACAACGAGGGTCCTACTTTGTATGCGCTTGCATCATGGTATTACTACATAGAATGTTAGGCTTGGAGCGCAGCGCACATGATAACAACTTTATTTCTATATATATTTGGTTCTTATGACAAATTTTTAGCCGAGAAACAGGTTTAGAATAGGAATGAGAAATAAAAAATTTATACTTTTCTTTTTTTTTAATAAAAATAGAATAAAAACTCTTTTCATCACCCGTTCCCTCCCTTTTCATGTGGGTTCTTGATGCGGGAGCATCCAACGTAGCTCCATCGACCAACTCAGAACCATCGATGCTTATCCAAGCCAATAAAGAAGTTGGACATTATGTGCTTCGATGGATCATTTTGAATGACCAATGTTAATTACTTATCGGTACTTTGTGGTATATCGATAGGTATCAATGGGAGGCCATTTTAGATGTCTTGTATGACCAATTGATGAAGTTTCAGGAGAATTATTTTTTGGTCAAGGGAGGAGCTCGAATTTTGGGAAGGCTAGAGGTTCACGAAAGCGGTTCAAGAATATGGAAAGCCAAAAGTTCAAAAACATGGAAAGCTAACGATTTGAAAATGCAGCAGGCCGAAGATTAAAGGCATTTAGTTCCCGTGTTAGTAAATGCTTTTTATTAAGTTCTTAGCTGTTTTTATTTTTATGTAGCTCAAGAGTCAAACATTTAAGTTCCTAGGTCATTTAAGTTTGTTTTTAATATTTCCTAAGGCTAAAATCCTCATATAAATAGGGGAAACTATCCAATGTAGGGGAGATACGAATTTTATGAATGAAAATGGTGAGATTTCCTCTACTTAAGTGAACTCTTTTGGAGAGTGGATAACTCATTTTGGTTTCTTTATCCTTAGAGCGTAGATCACTACTTGGTGGTGAGCCAAGAAGCCATTTATCCTTGGCTGGTGGAATCTTTAGGCATTGGTGGTGAGCTTCTCTTATCCCAAAGTCTTTTATCATTGGCTGGTGGAAACTTTAGGCCTTAGTGGTAAACTTCGTAGATCTTGATCCTCTTCTTCGGTTGGTGGCATGGCCTTTATTCCTTGGGAGGAGATTGTTCTATCTTTTCTTATTCCTTTTCATTTCTTCCTCATATACACTACTCCGTACACTTAACAAAAAAAATCCCCTCTGAAAATTTTCCGTTCTTGAATCACTCACCCCATCACGCATCAGTTCTTCTTCTCTTATCCCTTACCTTCCTCTCCCATCCCCCATCACCATCAGGGTGACCTACTCCCTCACCAACTCCACCGTTGTTCCCGACATCCCCCCATAGCCCAATTGTGTCGCCGCCACCATCTCCACCCTCAATATCCCCTCAGTCCACCTTCTAGGCTTGACCTCCAAGCTCCTATGGGCCTTCCTCTACTCCAAAACCTCCCTCCTCCTCTCCACCCCGAACACCCTCATTTGCTCCCTTGTTGCCGAACACTCCATTGCCCTCTCGTGGCCCTACTGCCACGTCGTACCCTTCTACCCCACGCCTAGGTCTCGGCCTTCTTTGTTGGCAACAACGTCCTTGACTCACACCTCAATTAAGCTGACCTCCTCGTTCTCGCCCTCCGTAATTTCCAGTTTGCGCCTGCCAACCTCGGCATCCACGACGTCACCATCTTGACCACCTTCTCCTTCGTCAATGTGCTGACAACCACATTCCCACTGTCCATCGCCCGATTCTAGGAGCCATTTGCGCGGGCCGTAACGAAGCCCTTGCTCAATTTCTTGAAGGGAGAATTACCAAAAAAGTACTAAACCTATTGTAATTGTGCCAATTCAGTCATAAACTTTTTTTTTTTTTGCTAATTTAGTCCTAAAATTTTTACAATTATGCTAATTTAGTCCATCTGGCCAAAATTGGCCGGGCGACGAACGAACTTTTAATAATTTTTTTATTATTTTTTTGAATTTTTTTCCCTATCTTTTTCTTCCTCTAGCTGGCCAAAGGTGAGGGTCGGCAAGGTCAGCCTTGCCGGCCACTGGCGAGGCTCACCCCCGCTGGCCACTGGCGAGGTCGACCCTTGCCCATTGGCAAAGGCGAGCCTTGCCCAGCAACGGCGAGGCCACCGTCACCAAATCTGGCAAGGCTCAACCTTGTCATGGCTGGGCGAGGCCGAGCGCTGGGCAACGATGGCCTCACCTTCGCCATTGGCCGACAGGGCGAACCTCACCGGTGGCCGGAGGCCGACCTTATCGACCTTCGCCTCCGACCGGGCGGCGCGCCGACCGAGGAAGAAGAAGATACTAATTTTTTTTTAAATTTAAAATTTTTTAAAAAATTAAAAAAAAAATTAAAAAATCGTTCGCCTATCGGCCGGCATCCACGTCGGCATTGACCGACCAGCGTCCACATCAGCATCGACCAGCCAATTTTGGCCGTATGGACTGAATTGGCACAATTGTAAAAAGTTTAGGACTAAATTGGCCGAAAAAAAAAACAGTTTAAGACTAAATTGGTACAATTGCAATATGTTTATGACTTTTTTGGTAATTCTCTCATTTCCTGAAGGATGCCAACTCTTCTTTCATGGTGAACATCTACCCATACAATCCCTACCAACTTTGCTGTGAGATCTCACTAGGGTTTGCTTTTCTCATCGTTTTTGTTCTAAGAAACAGAAGTTTCATATTGTTATTAAACAAATTTTTGTTCTAGGATTAGAAATAATAAAATTTATTTCTAGCCAAAAATTGTTCTAAAAAATAGAATAGTTATCATTCACATCCTCATTATTCTGAGCATTAGTTATTGCGAGGGCTGCTGATATGCTTGTCCATTCCCACCCTTTTGTCTAGCTAAACCATTGCATTAGTCCAAGTTTTAACGAACTCAATTTTCTTGAAAGCCACCTCAATGATCTCCTCTCTTGGAGGTTACCAAATTAGGTGAGGTGAAAATACTGTTGTAAAATTATTATACGTTAGTTACATCGTGAATATAATTATAATTAGTAAAACATAAATATTAATATTAATCTAATTCATATGATATAATCACGGAAATTTCCTATTTATTAACAGAAAAAATTATAAGATGTCATTATTTGATTATAAGTTTAGATTGTTCTATTATCAACAGTTTCCACAATAATTCCTACAATATTATTAATTTGTTAATCAGATTAATCATATAAGTTACTTTCAGATATGATTAATATTATGCAACTACAGAAAAGGTGAGAAAGAGAATAGCTACAAGCAACTCTCATAACAGTTTTAATTGCAATACCCATTGACTAGGGGGGGTTATATGATAGTTATCATTGCAAACAAAAAGTAATAGACATGTGATGAATTTGTAATGTGCTGTCGATAATGAAAATATGATTCACACAAGGACATTGCAATTTAGGTCAAATTTGTAAGTTAGCATTTAATTATTCACAGCATGTAATGGGAGTTACGGAGCTCAGCCCAAGAATATGTATATAAGTCAAATATTTTTCCTCGAAACACAAGAGGCTTACCTTGACCCTCGCACGACATTATGCTAAATTCACGTAATATTCACTTCGTCAGATTGATGCTATCCGTCATATCTATCATAAAATAAGTGTAAAACAAGTGAGGACATTCCCTCTTGCATCCGTAAAACCGAGGATCCACTGACGTGGCAGGAATAATATCAAGGAGAGACTATTTGCGTGGAGGGAAACGTTAAGAACTCTTCCCCAAATTTAGGGGTCTAAATTAATTAATTCAAAACCTTGATTTGCAAGTCTCTTTCCTAGAGAGAAGATTGAATGGATTCTTCATGCAGTCTACAGCCGATAGAGTGGACGTGGACTCGTAAGCCTAGAGAACACAAACGACTGATGGAAGTTTAAGGATAATGATTGTACAATGGGGCATTTGCAGAACTCAAAGCCTCATGTGTCGAAGAAAATGGCAAGGACACATTAGAGCGGTTATTAAGTATTATTTGTTATGGCAGCTAGCGAGAAGGTTCATTTCATGTACTCACCGGCTGAAAAAGATTTGGCTGGGAAATGCGTTCAAGGCCTCATTTGAGACTGTGTTGACCACTTCATAATCTTATTTGAGACAATATCCAAATTGGATCCTATTTTGACAAAATGGATAATTGTTCAAAAAATCTTAAATTTATTATATGGCAATCAATTCAATTCTAAATATTTCAATTATTCTAATTTAGGCATAAATCTTTTGACGATTTGCTAATTTAGTATTAAACCTTTCTATGCCAATTTAGTCATAAATCATTTAAAAATTTGTCAATTTAGTCTTAAACTTATTATTTGGATATTTGGTTGGAATGACTACATTAGCAAATTGCCAAAATATTTAGGACTAACTTGATAATTATCAAAATATTTAGGATTGAATTGGCCTCCATATAATAGGTTTAAGACTTTTTGGATTTTTTCTTTTTGAAAAAAATTATATCATTTTATACTCTTGTTTGATATTTTCACTCCCTTATCTGAAATTTTCTCGACTAACTTTGGTAGTTGCTCTAGCTTATTCATCATCTTGGCAGGTGTCACGTGATCTCCACAAAAGATTATTAGGAAAATGCAAATGAAAAGCAGTGGATAAGATTCGCTGGCTTCTTGTCTTAGGAAGGAAAGCATTCGAATCTTTTCCAAGCGGAGTTTTATGTATGCTTACATAAATATTCACACGGAAAAAGAGGAAAATGTTAATGTTTATTACTAATTCTGGACTCAAAAAAATAATGTACGCATACTGCATGAAAATAGCAGATCCTTTATAAGAATGTGTTGCCTTTGGTTTGGATAAACTTATTTTAATAAATAACAAAAATTACTAAGTCATCAAACAAAACTACGATTACGATGACTTTATTATATAGACCTACATATAGAAGGCACAGATTGTGTGTAAAATATAATTTTTACTGTGGGAAAATAATGGGTCCCATCTAAAAGGAAGAAAACAAACTGAAAATAATGCATATCCAGAGTTTACGAAGGCGTCCCACCTAACTCACTCCTATAATTAAGCAATTTTTGTTGCTGCAATCAATGTGCAATTATTCAACATTTTTCGCGCACAATTCTTACTCTCTTTTTTTATGACATAAGAAGTTGCTTTTCTTTATTTTTTTTTATATTTTATACCTCAACATGTTAACCTTAAATTTTTGGATTTAACTTTTTAAATGGTATTAGAGCGAGGTTATATCTCTTCATTTAGTGTATGTGGGACTCCCCTTACATCAAATTCCATTTATTATTACCAATTCAGCTTACTTGTGAGAGAGTTTTTAAAATATTTTACATTACATCGCTCATTTATAAATATTATATGCTCTTTGTATAAACACAATTTTTCTCAGCTGATAGAAGTCAAATACTTCTACTGAGATAAAATCAACCAATAATTGATTTTCGGAAGTCAAGACACGCAATATCTTACCTGCCCCTTTCCGTAGGAGTTAGGTCCCTAGGGCTCGTATTTTCGGGAAAAATTATCCACGAAAATGTGTCTTCAACCGTACTGAAATCTGTTTTCAGGACAATGGGTCAATGATATGACACTACCTCCATATCATAATTTGCTTAAAGGTGCCTATTGTGTACAGAAATTCTTTTCCAAAATCCAAAAGTAGATGGATGGGAGGATTACTAAAAGAAATTTTGCATGTTGACACGAGGCGTGCGGGACCAGGATTAACCTTAAAATAACAATGGTTAGACAACTTTCATTTTCATAGCACAAAAGTTACCCCAACCTTCGGCTCAATTAATTTTTATGGACGGCTACATACGGACCTTCTTGCCCACATGTCTAAAGATTTTGCGTAAAGGCAACGGACGTGGGCCTCTCAAGGTTGTACTGAATGGGACATGGAGAGAGAAAGAGAGAGAGCCTAAAAAAGCAGCTATTCAATGCAAATCTATTGCATAGAAAATTATATACTAAAAGTCTTAGATTCTCAAATAGTGTGAATTGTCTATAAGTATTGTTGGTAGGAGGCACTATTGCATAGATGAGTGCACAAATTCATCAGTGCCACTAAAATTGATTGGTCCCACAAAACTTCTAACATTCAAATGTTTACGAGGTGTCTGTGGCCAATTCTCGAATTAATTCCGACATCATCAAGGGTGAAATAATAAACCATCCCATGCTTCTTATTAGCCGAAGCAACCCCCCTCACCCCAGTCATCATCAATCTGCCAGTGACAAGAATCATTAATTTTAGTCCCTTCATTGTAACATTAGTTCAGTTGAAAAGATTGTCTCAATTTCCGTGATCCATATATACTATACTATAGTTGCTACTAATTAAATAACCAAAGGAGTTCGACCAAACAAAGAAACCAAAGGAGACTCTAATGTGTTCAATAATGAAAAAAGCGCATGCAATTTCATCCACGTCTTCTATCGATCCTTACTCCTTAAGAAATCGTCAGTCCACAAACGCACGCACTGTCGCAATCCGCTCATTTCCATGTCATGGAAGTGCCACTTTAGATTTCTTCTCCTTAATTTTCGAAAAAGTAGACCTACCAATTCTTTTCCTTTCCTCCTTTACATATGTGCCAGGTGTCGTTTCATTCGGCCACTTTCGTGGAACATATGGTTTGACGTCGAGGATTCCAACACCCCTTTTCTCGCCACCCATCTTGAGAACGAGTATTAAAAAGGAAGATATTTATTTAATATTACTAACTTGAAGGTACTGAAATATCCACTCTTACCTCCAGATACGCGTTTGTAATTTGATTGATGCGAGAAGCTTTTCGTTTCCTTTTAAACGGCCATGAGCTTATTGGTAAATCCCATTTCGGATCTCCACAGACGACAATATATCAAGCTTGACCAAATGCGATAGTTTTTTTTTTTTATCTGGACAATAAATTGTTGAGTTTGTCGCTTTAAGATCAAAATTAAAGTTTCATTAGACTTAAGTCAAATTAAAGTGACTAAATGTAATTTTGCCACCATTGATTTAATCAAAGATGGGATAATTTTGAACTTATAATGACATGAAACAGTAATACCTAAGCTTAGACCTAAAGTGACAAAGTCATTATTTTGATCGGCTTAGCTTTAGGCCTAAGCAATCAAATTCAAACTTTGTCACCATTGAGGATTGAAATTTCGGACCTAAAGTGACAAAAGTAAAATTCTGTCCCTGGGAGGGGGGGTCTTGCCAAAATACTTCTTGAGACGAAATCCCTGAACAGATCTCTCTCACCTCTTATTCCTCCCTTAGCCCCTTTTCTAGAACTTCATCTACAGGGAAAATGGAATCAAAGCAATCATAAGCGAGTTGAATTACTTGTGTAGAATTTTATAGGATCATAGTTAACTATTTTAAAAACTTAAACTGTTAGATAAATGCGTATTTTATTATTTAAATATTTTAACACTATCTTTCACGTTTAGTTTGATATTTTTGACTAGAATTAAGCATGGAAATTTAATTGAGAATGCAAATAAGGTTTGAAAATATTCAATTTAGGATCTCTAATTTTGATATTATATAAGATTTTGTAAGATCACTGCCGATTGTTTTAACAACTTAAGTTGTTAGATGAATGTGATGTTTTAATATTTAATTATTATAATAACTTGAATTGACAAATAGACCACATTTCAACATCCAATGAAAAGATCAAGAGACATAATAGACCACGTTATCCAAAAAATTAAAGATAGAAAGGGAAGACGAGGAAGCTCCATTTGTCATAAAAGCCATACTTTCTTTATCTACTGAAAAAGCATTCGGCAATACAAGTGTTGAAAACCTTTTTTCACTCCATCATAAGAAGAGTAGCCACTTGGCAAGCTTATACAATTTTTCGAAGTGGTCACGTGTTCGTAGAATTTGAAGACCTTTCTTTAAAGGCATAGATGGATATTTCCCACGGCTCGATCACCTGCAAAACTTTACTTTGCGTTATTCTTTTTTTTTTTTTTTTTTTTTTTTTGCAAACTTTTAATTCATGTTGTTGAGTTAGAACAAATAAGAAACAAACTCATCTGGATAAGTAAGATGTGCAACGCAAATTCCATCCTAGATGATAAGCTGCACGATCTAAAGCATTGAAGTACATTTTTCCTTAACATGAAGATGCTAGAGTTCTTGGATTTATAATTTATCTACTTAAGATGATAGTTCTACTCACTAAAATTCTGGTTTTTTTTTTATTTTAGAAGTGTAGTATTTTAACTTCATTTCCCCCTCATGTAATCTCATCAACTAAATCATATTTATAAGATGTCTGACTCTATTTCCGGGTTCCACATGGAATCTAGAATCTACTTATTAAAATGCATTCTCATTTTTAAAACATGAAACCTACCCTACATACCATATAATCTAGAACCTTATTTTATCACAGGTCTCATGGTCTACCCAAATTCCACTTATATTATTCATTGAACAATTATAGTGACTTAAAACTTTTAATGACCACCATTTATTACTATAATTTATTGACCACAATTCATATTTAGAAACATGAAAAATATGAATATTAATAAAGTAAGTCTCAATTATAAAATGCAACCTTAGACTATTATTTCTAGATTATATAGTCATCATCGAATGGCATTAAGTATCGCAGAATTACATGAAGAAATGAACTAAGAAAAACATTACAACTTGTTTTAAATTTCAAGTTCTAGATTTCAAATTCCTCTAACTAAGAACTTGAAATCTATTTATTGAATATATAACCTACCTAATATATCTTGGCTTGAAACCTATAAGTTTCTATTGATCTAATTCTCACGTTTTAGGTTTTATCTTGAAACTATACTCATCCTTAGACTCTATAATGATTGTGGTTACACGTATAAATTTCGATTATTATAATGTATTTGAAGTACGTAAAACAGAAGCACTCTCTAGCCTTGTCCAGAACATATTAAAGAAAAGGGAACATCGAAGAAAACCAAAGTATTGACCAATAAAAAAACAAAGAGAGAGGTGGGGCCCATGGAAAAGTAAAGTTTTAAAATTTTCTTTATATTCCTTTTCTAATATAAAGCTTGTGAAAAGTTTGGAGTGACAGCCGATAGAAACAAGACACCTTGAAGAAACCAATTGGTGGGTTTCACGTGTCGCTCTAGCACACATGCGACGATATACTGATTGACCGGTATAAAAGTGCCACGTGGGTTAGCCAAGGTCCCCTCTGCCAGCCCACGTAAATCGTCCTTTTTTTCTTTTTATTCGAGAAAGAAGAAATTTCATTACTAACTAAAAGTTTGCAAAAATATAATAGCAGACTATAAATCCGTCCTTGTTTAGTACATACAGCTATGAACAAACGGGGGAGGCCTTCGCTCGATGACTGGGTGCCTGGTATAATGATAAATAAACCATTTTTCTTTTTTTGTAAATTTATCACAATCTTGTGAACTAATACGATCATGGACAAAGGAAGATATGATCTTAACTATATATTCCTTGAAATTTCATGTGAAATATATATATTTTCGATTTTGCTCATCTTGTCTCCACATCCCTTTTCTAAATTCTAAGAATTCAGGGCATCACTGTGTGTAAGAAAATCTGTTTATTCAATTCAATGAAAACTAGTTCAAGACACCATATTATCTGAAGAAAAAAAGAATAATCCTATGGTCATGGACCATGTTCATTAGTACGGTTTTAGTAAGCATAGTGTTTTGTAATTGCCCAGGCAAAGGATGTGCTGAAATGCCAACCAGAAAGATGGGCCGGATACCGATATCAGACACAAGCTCCAACCGACATATGCTATAATGGGCTCAGCCTAAATCCATGAAATCAAAGGTTGATTTAAAAAACTCTCAAAATAATTTTTTCGTTTTTATTTTGATTTTTGGTTTTGGAAGTGAAAAAGATAATGCTATTGACAATTTGACGGGGAGTATTTTGCAAGGACGCTTTATAAGCGACCTAAAGTGCGAATCAAAACTTGTTTTGAACGGCAACTTCGTCAGTTTTTTTTTATATATTTATTTTATATTCTTTTATAATCATAAATGTGATATATCAAGTCTCACATTATATCGAAAAGTGATTTATAGATCGATACCCACATACTTTTAGGAGCTCGGCGCATGTGGAATGCGCAGTATCGGTGAGCTGGAGGACCAATGTCATCATATCTTGCTCCAATACTGTACGTGGCAACACAAGGCTCCCACTCTTACCGTCAAGGGAGTTCAAAAACGATGCCATCACATGACTATGTTAAACTACGAAAGAATGATTGGTGAGGAGATAAGAAACTCATTCCAAGAGATGGGAAAAGAGCCTCCTCTTGTACTAATTAATGAGTTCTTGTAATGTTTAATCACGCCATCACTTAGAACTTGGTACGGTAATTATCAATTCGAGAGTTCTTTTATCAATGAGAATTCGAGTGTTCTTAAAGGTAGAGGTCATAGGCGATTTTCCACTTAATTGTGATGCTTAAAAACCCGAGCTGTCAGAAGTTTCGGAGACGATGCTTCAAGAAATTACACACTTTTAGTTGTGGTAGGATGAGAAGTCTCTTTATATTCTTTATTAAATTGGGCTCATTGCCGCAAGACTTATCATCCTTGTGCAGTTTTTGTTATAGATGAAGCCAAATATTTTTTAGGGGCTTTTTTTTTTATTTTAATCTTTTATATCGAATTTGCTTTTAGGTTAAAAGTGATACCTTGATATTAGCGATGGCAAAACGCTAGCCGGCAAGACGCTGAAAAAGAAAATAGAGATATAAGAAAAAAGTGAGTTTTTTTCTTTATAAGGGTTCTCAATCTCTTTGAGTCCTGATTTTGAGAAAAGATCATCGTTGTATTACAACTTTTTCCGAATTCTAGTGAATTCGCAAAGTGCCTCTGCACGAAGACGTAGCCCGGGTTTGGGTGAATTTCGTTAAAAAATTTGCATGCTTGTTTTTCTAATTATGCTATTTTATTATTATATTATGCCTGGTGAATTGTTTCAAGTATTATTTTTCTAGAATCGACGTGTGATTTCATAACAATTGGTATCAAAGCCTGGGTTGGCTAATTAGGAAAATCGAGGGTTTTTCAATGACGTTCGATTGAAAGCAAACAAGATGATAAAAGATAAAATCAGAATTGATAAGTTCGATGGGCAAGATTTTGGATGGTGGAAACTACAAATCAAGGATTATCTTTATCAAAAAGATCCCTATGCACCACCTGAGGGTTGAAAACTTGAGATGGTGGAAATGAATTAGACAGCAGAAGCTAGATGGAAAATTTTTTATCGAAAGGTAGTAGGTGCGATTCGTCTAGGGTTGACGAAAAAGATAGGGTACCACATCGCGAAAGCAAAAACTGCAAAAGAAATCATGAATATTCTAATGAATATTTATGAGAAACCGTCCACATCAAATCAGGTATTTTTGCTGAAGAAACTAGTTAATATAAAGTTATCTGATAGAGGTTTTGTGGCAGAGCATATTAATAGTTTTACTTAAGTCACTGATCAATTGGCATCCGCAAGCATAAATTTAGATATGAAGCTTCAAGCTTTATTGTTTTTATGTTCTCTTCTAGAAAGCTACAATACAACAGTGCAGGGAATTTCAAGCACCATGAAGGATGACTTAACTCTTGATGATGCTGTGAGTAGTATCATTGATGAAGAGATGCGAAAAGAAGTCTTAGGTAGAGATAATTATTCTGTATCTACATGTTCAACGGAACTCGCAATGGAGAACCGTGGAAGAAGTAAAAGTAGAGGAAAATTCAACGGGTGTGGCAGATCACAATCAAGAGAATAAGAGATAGGTTGCAAAAGATGAGTGTTGGTTTTGTCACAAGACCGGACATCGGAGGTTTCAGTGTGAAGCCTGCAAAAAGAAGCAGCACGATGAGAATTAAGGAGCTAATGTGGTTAACGATAAATCTTTGCTAGATAACTTGTGTTTGTCTGTAGGGATTGACTTGACAACAGATAAATGGTTTATTGATTTTGGTGCTTCTTTTCATTGCATCTCACAAAGAGACATATTTGATGATTATGCCGGTGGAGATTTTGAACAAGTGGTTGTGGGAAACGGCCACATGTGTCTCATTGTTGGGAAATGAATTGTGGCTGTGAACATCTCTGGTGGAGGACGTCTAGTTTTACGTGAAACTAGACATATTTCAGAATTAAAGAAAAATCTAATTTTAACCAGTAAACTTGACCAAGAAGGTTTGGTAATAACCTTTGGATGTGGAGAGTGGAAGATAACCTTAGAGGTAAGAGTAGTAGTAAAGAGAAAGCATACTAGTACACTTTACCTTCTTTAAGGAGACAATAGTAGTGATATAGTTGTAACTACAATGGCTATAGATAACTTGTCTACTCTTTGGCATTATTGTTTGGGACATCTTGGTGAAAAATGTGTAAAGCAATTACACTCGAGAAAATTACTTTAGGCTTACAAAAAGTTGAGTTAGATTTTTGTGAGAGTTACATTTATGGAAAACAGAATGTTGTTGGTTTTCAATTGAATAGGTAATAAAATAAATACCATAAGCTAGAGTTGGTTCATACTAATGTATGGGGACCTGCTCAGGAACTCTCTTATGGTGATAAGAGATATTTTATCACATTTATTGATGATGCAACAAGAAAGACTTGGGTCTATGATCTTAGAGAAAAATTAGAAGTATTCAAGATGTTCAAAATGTGGAAGACCATGGTAGAAAAAGAGATAGGTTATCAGGTTAAAGCTCTAAAATCTATTAATGGTGGTGAATACACAAGTAAAGAATTTGCAGAATATTTGAGTCGAGAAGGCATACATGGGTTAAAGATTGTTCCTAGAATTCCTCAAGAGAACAGTGTAACTAAAATGATGAACATGACTATTCTAGAATGTGCGAGATACATGAGACTACACGCAGGTCTCTTGCTACACTTATGGGCTGCCATAGTTGATGCAGTTGTTTATCCTATCAACAGAAGTCCATCTAGTGCGTTGGATGGAGAAATACCACAAGAATGATGGTTAGGTAAAAAGATTAATTATTCACATCTAAAAATGTTTAGTTGTATTACATATGCTTTGATCGATAGGGAGGATAGGAAAAAACTTGATACTAAGTCCCAGTCTTTATCGAATATGGTGGCGACAAGTATGGCTATAGGCTTTGGGATTATGAGAATACAAAGTTATCCACATTCAAAATGTGGTATTCCATGAAGAAAAGATGTACAAGGATCGTCAGACAACGCATGAAAAGGTAGTAGAACTAGAATATGTTGAATTAGACACAAGGCCTATGAAGATGTTTTCAGTAGATCAAAGTACACTTGAAAGAGAGGTTCAAAATAAACCTATCATTAGTAAAGAGGTAGTTCAAGAGGAACACAGTGATTCAGAGCAAACTAACGACCTTGAAGTACCTGTCTTGAGAAGGTCTACACGTGTGAGAAAGCCAAGGGTAATTTTTATCCATCAGCTAATACTATTCTGAGCCATGTCTTATATACATATTTAGGAGAACCAAAGACTTACGATGAGGCAAAGGTAGACACGTCTCATTTGTAGTGAAAGTGTGCTATGAAAGACAAGATGAGCTCGTTACTTTAGAACAAAACTTGGGAGTTGACCAAGTTAGCGACATGTAAAAAAGCTTTATTAAACAAATAGGTATACATGATTAAGGATAAAGCAGATGGTAGTATTAGATACAAGGTGAGACTTATAGTCAAGGGCTTTTCTAAAAAATAAGGGATCAACTACTCTGAGATATTTTCACCTATAGTAAAAATGACATCAATTAAAGTTCTACTGAGTATAGTTGCAGTGGAGGATCTTCATCTTGAGCAGTTAGATGTAAAAACAACATTTTTACACAACAACTTAGATGAAAAACTATACATGGAACAACCTAAGGGTTTTGAAGTCAAAAGTAAGGAGCACATCGTATGTCGCTTGAAGAAAAGCTTGTATGGCTTGAAACAAGCTCTATGGCAATGGTACCTAAAATTTGATGGTTTCATGAAAGAGTCTAATCATTGTGTTTATTTTCGCAAGTATGATGATGGTGACATTTTATATCTCTTTTTATATGTGGATGATATGTTGGTGGCTAGTTCCAATATGAAGAGAATCGTAGAAGTGAAGAAAATGTTGTCATCGGAGTTTTCTATAAAAGAATTGGGAAAGGTCAATAATATTTTAGGCATGAAAATTATCAGAGATAGGAAAAATAATAAATTATGGTTATCATAGGAAGACTATGTGAATAAAGTGTTAAAGAGATTAAACATAGGCAAGGCAAAATCGGTTGCAACTCCTCTAGTGAGTCATTTCTAACTTTCCAAGGATATGTGTCCAAGCACTCAAGTTTTGAAAGATGAGATGATGGTGGTTTCAGATGCATTAGCAATGGGGAGTTTGATGTCTACCATGGTGAGCATGAGACCAAACATTGCACATGCAGTGGGAGTTGTGAGTCGATATATGTAGAACCTAAGTAGAGAGCATTGGAATACAGTAAATTGGATATTGAGATATTTAGTAAGTACTTTCAATTATTCACTTTGTTATGATGATACATCTCTAGAGTTGCAGGGTTATGTAGATGCAGATCATTTGGGTGATCGAGATAATGGTAAGAGTACCACTAGATATGTATTTACAGTTGCAGGTACAGTAGTGAGTTGGGTATCTCAATTACAAAAAATAGTGGCTTTATCGACGATAGAAGCAGAATACGTGATGATCACAAAAGCTTTCAAGGAAATCATATGATTACAAGATTACATGGAGGAGCTACATCAAAAACAATCAATCAGTACACTGTAGAGTGATAGTCAAAGTGCAGTGCACTTAGTAAAGAATGCAGCTTATCACTCAAGGACTAGACATATCAAGAAGCGTTATCACTTTATTAGATCAGCATTGAAAGATAATGAGTTAAAGCTACATAAGATTGATGGCTCGAAAAATCTAGCCGACATGTTGACCAAGATAGTAGATAGAGAGAAACATATTTTTTATATTACTACCATTAGTATTACTTCATGTCGATTGATGAAAAGTATCACAAAGGCAAAAGTTTTTTAACTACTACTTTGTGAAGAAGATGGATGCAAAGTTACTTGATGCTTGGGTATATTTGTCTTCAAGTGAGAGATTGTTATAAATGATGCCAAATATATTTTAGGGGCTTTTTTTGTCTATTCTATTATAATTGCTTTCAGGTTAAAAGTGATATTTTTATATTAGTGATGGCAAGACGCTAGCCGTCAAGACACTGAAAAAGAAAATAGAGAGACAAAAAAAAGAGAGGAAAAAATAAGTGAGTTTTTTTTTTCTTTACGAGAGTTCTGAATCTCTTTGTGCCATGATTTTGAGAGAAGATCATCGTTGTATTCAAACTTTTTCCAAAGTTTAGTAGATTTGCAGAGTGCCTTTGCGTGGAGATGTAGCCCAGGTTTAGGTAAACTTCGTTAACAAATTTTATGGCGTGTTCTTTTGATTCTGTTCTTTTATTATTATATTCTGCCTTGTGAATTGTTTGCAAGCATTATTTTTCTAGAATCGACATGCGATTTCATAATAGTTTTGACATTGGAATGAAGGTTCTTATGAGCTATGTAAATACCTTACCTTGGATTTGTGCCCGGGACTTTAATGAGATCCTTTATCCGTGGGAAAAGTTTGGTCGGCGTCAGCCTGATCGATTCCGTCTCAACTCCTTTCGCACTTTTATCAATGATTGTGCCTTCATGGAATTAGACAGCAAGGGATGCACCTTCACCTGGATGAACAATAGAGCTGGAGATGAATTAGTAAAGGAACGTTTGGACCGTGTTATGTGTATGATAGAATGGCGTCTTCAATATCCCGAGGCAGAGGTGTATGCTTTGCTAGCCCTGGGATCGAACCATAGCCCACTACTCTTATCTACATCAGAGAAACACCGGAAAGGCCGAAGGTCATTTGTTTTTTAAGCTTTTTGGAACCAGCATCACAAGTGCCAAGGGATCATCCGTACTACATGGAACTCATTTCAGGTACGAAATTCTGGCCTTGTACATAAACTATGAAAGGTTTCTATTGCCTTACAAGAATGGAGCCGTATGAATTTTCAAAACGGCCACCTGAGAGTGCAAGTTTTACAACCCAGCTTCAGGGTATAATCAATCACCCCTACAATACTGGCACTGAAAAAGAAGACGCAAATAACATTCGGGAGGAGATTCAACACATTTGGCAACAAGAAGAGCAGTATTGGGCTATGAGAGCTAGGATTAATTGGCTGAGCTGGGGAGACAAGAATACCAAATTTTTTCACACAACGACTATTCAACGGCGGCAAAGAAACATAATAGGTATGTTACAAGATGAGAACCAAAACTGGGTGCGGGACAACAAGGCACTTAAGGAACTCGCATTGGAATATTTCTCAAACATGTACACTACTGTGGGTCAACGTGGCTATGGTCCCATTCTGGATCGATGTACACCGGTTGTTTCTGCAGCAATGAATGAGCATCTAACGAATTCAGTCACTGATGAGGAGGTGAAATGAGCTACGTTTCAGCTGGGGAAAATGAAAGTGCCAGGTCCGGACGGATTGAGTGGGCTTTTTTACCAATCCCACTGGGACATCATTAAGGAGGACTTGATCAAATTAGTGAGGGACTTCTTTACTTCCGGTGTCCTACCTAGCAACCTCAATAAGACAGTAATAGTTCTCATTCCCAAAATTAACCACCCCAAGAGTCTAGCTCAATTTCGTCCAATCAACCTCTATAATTATGCATATAAGGTTATATCAAAGGTTATGGCCAACCACCTCAAACCCTAGCTAATTGAGCTTATCTCAGCAGAGCAGGCTGCCTTTGTAAGTGGAAGACAAATACAAGACAATGTTTTAATCGTCCGGGAGACTCTGCATCAATTTCGTATAAGGGAGAGGAAGCGGAACTTCAATGTCCTACTCAAGACGGACATGCAAAAAGCATATGATAAAGTTGAATGGGATTTCCTACAGGATTACCTACTGCAATTGGGATTTCAGGCAAGTTGGGTTCGGTTGGTGATGCAATGCATCACCACGTCATCTTTAAGTGTTCGATTTAATGGCGACCAATTATCATACTTTCGCCATCTAGAGGTCTTCATCAGGGTGACCCTCTTTCGCCTTATATCTTCATTTTACTGGCAAATCTTCTTTCAACCCTTATCCACCAAGCAATTAATATCGGCCATCTCAAAAGTATACGGCTCACCAGGTCATGTCTAATCCTTTCACATCTTTTTTTTGCTGATGACTCAGTTTTCTTCCTCATAGGTACTATGCTTGAATGTTAGAATTTTGCTAATATCTTGAATCAATATTGTATGGCAACGGGGCAGATTATTAATCAAAACAAATCAGGCTTATTTTTTAGTAAAAACCGTCAGCTGAGTCTTCAAGAAAGCTTAGCAGGTGTGTTTAGAATGCTAGTTTTGCAAAAATATGGTAAATATCTAAGTATTCCTTCAGAGTGGGGGCAATCAAAAAAAGAGATGTTTGGTTGGCTGCTAGGTAGAATAAGTACAAAACTTGAGGGTTGGAAAGAGCGATTACTGTCCAAAGGAGGAAAAGAGATCCTAATCAAGTCGGTAGTTCAGGCAATCCCCCAATATGCAATGTCCGTCTTTAAGATTTCTTCCACTCTTTGCAAGCTCATTGAAAAGAAAATATCCAGTTCGCAGAAATGGGAAGTGCTTAAAACAAGAAAGGAAGATGGAGGGCTAGGCTTTCGAGACTTAATGGCTTTTAATGAGGCGATGCTTGGCAAGCAGGCTTGGCGGATAATTATAGATCCTAATTCGTTGTGCAGTCGACTTTTTAACGGCCTGTATTTTCCATTCACAAAATTTGACTTAGTAGAGAAGGGCTCCCGACCTTCCTAGGGTTGGCAAAGCCTTCTTCTTGGCAGAGAGACCATTCTACCTAATGTACAATGGTTAGTTGGGGATGGTAAGCACATCAAGATTCGGGAGGACAGATGGCTGCCTATAGGGAACTCTAGCGGGCCCAGCCGCAAGAGAGGACTCAACGCAAGTGGCTGACCTTATTGATCATGTCCATCAGACCTGGAAGCTCCCTCTCCTCCAAAAAATGCTTGATGATACGGTGATTGCATAAATCACTAAAATCCCTATCAGATCTTCCTATGCTAATGATCAATTAGTCTGGACAGCAACTATGGATGGGATACACACAGTTAAAAGTAGTTATAACACCCTAGTCAATACAGCATGCAGGGCACCTGATCAAGGAGCCTCGACATCGCACCAACCCTCCAGAATCCTCTGGTGCAAGATCTGGATGATGCACACAGCACCAAAGATCCGTACCTTTTTATGGACAGCTAGCCATAATGCCCTTACCACTAGAGCTAATCTATTTCACTGTCATATTACCACTGACCCTATATGCCATCTATGCAATCAGCAATCCCCAGAAACCATAGAACATATTTTCTTCTTCTGCTCATGGACAAACAGAATATGGACTCATCCTCAGCTCAACATATCAATTTCCCCATACACAATACATCGATTTGATGACTGGATCACAGATGGGGCAAGAAATGCGTGACTCTTACCTCGACTGGAACTGATAGCGCAAGTCTTGTGGCAGATCTGGTGTATGCGCAATAACTGGATCTTTCGCCATAAGCATCCCGACCCGGATCGAGCTATTGAAGACGCCATCGCACAACAACGTATACAGAACACTCCTGCTCAACGACAAACACGATCACAAATTGCTGCTGCCGAAACAGGACACTTGTGGAGACCACCAGATCGCTGGACAACTGAAATGCAACATTGATGGATCTTATCATCCAGGTAACCGAGAAGGCACCATGGCGTGCATTAGCAGAAATCATCAAGGAATCCTCACAGATGTATATACTACGAGCTTTCCTACAGCAACAGCATTTCAAACGGAAGTACAGGCCCTCACCTTTACTCTGCATCACCTGCTACATCTGGGTCTCAATATGGCCAATATAGTGATTGAACCTGACTGCGAGATCTTGATCAACACGATTCGACAGAGAAAACGACCGCCATGGAAAGAAAAGGCGCTCTTTGAAGAACTGGAATTGCTCCTTGCTATTTACCCTAACGTGAAACTCTAGTTCTGCAGAAGGGAGGCCAACAGAGCTGCAGACTAGGCCACAAAAGCCCATGGCCGATCTGACCTAGCCCGCAATTGGAACATCTTCACTCCTTTTATCCTGCAAGACCTAGTAGCGGCTGACGCTATTTCAAGTGGATGCCATGTTCGTTTTTGTGGTAATTCTGCAAACTCTGGCTGTAATGTTATGACTACATAAATAAATCTACCTCTTTGACCAAAAAACAAAAATCTAGTTCTATCCAAAAATGATTAGTTCGCTACAATGAACTGTAGGTTTGATGACATATTCAAGCAAGTACCCAAGATTCTCATGCTCCATGATAGCAACTCGCTCAAGTAAATTATAATTTAAATCCCTCCTGTAGGCTAAAATAATGGGAGTGATAAGTGTCAAAAGAATTTATAATTAAAGATTAGAAACTTGAATCACATGAGGAGTTTGATATCAAGGGGGAAGATTGAGAATGTTGATGAATCAAACATCGAAGTCGACTTGAATCATGTCTGCTTTTGTTTGTGACTCGGTCATCATGTAAACGTAAGTGCGTGTTGGAGAAAACCAGAAAGAATCATACTAAGGTGGCCGCGAATATTACTCAAGCATAGTTGAAGATATTGATTTTGTGTGATTCCGTCCAAGTCCAGGCATTCACACAAGAGCTTTGCTTAGCAAGAATTCTAAAACATGTCCTCAGATTGATCCATATCGTTCGTGCTAGGATGGTCACAACTCCAATCTTTAAAAAGTTGACAAACCCTGATTGTTCATCGTGAAAACTCGATGACAGGTTTTCTACAACCAAGGAAGATTTGTGCAGTCAACAAGATGAAGCAATTTGATATCTGTTCAAAGATTAACGTTTTTACCAGGCTTTGTTAAAGACACTTCGGCACATCAATCCACAACTAAAATAACAAACGGTCGCAAAACGACTAAAATTCTTCTTTGAGCAAATTACTAGTCTTATCAATTAGGATTTTGGTATAATCCTTAGCATTTAATTACGGTTCCCATTTCTAACTTGAGTAGGATATTATGATTGGGAAAAGTGTTAAAAAAGTCCTAAATCTTTCACATTTGTACCACTTTAGTCCTAAACATTTTTATTTGGTACCAATTCAATCATTTATGGCTAATTTGGGCCGGATTTTGCTGACTGGGAACTGACCGGTTGACGTGGCATAATCAACTTTGATGTGGAAAATTTTTAATAATATTTTTTTTTTTCCTTCTCCATCTCCTTCCTCTAGCTAGTTGTCGAACCTTAGCGATCGGGCAGAGACAACGGTTGGTGAGGGCGGTGAGGGTGGCCTCACGCTAGGCACGGTGAGGCTTAACCCTCACTAGATCTGAGTGAGGGCAAGCCTCACTAGCTTGGCGTGAGGCTGCCCTTGCCGCTTGGGCAACCTCGAGATGACCTCACAGGGCCGACAAGTACCTCATGGCTTGGGTAGTGAGGCTTGCCCTTGTCGGATTTGGTGAGGGTTGAGCCTTGCTGGCCATGGGCGAGACTCGACCTCACCGGCCATCGCCTCGGCCGATCGCAAAGGTTTAGCGACCGACTAGAGGAAGGAGGAGTAGAAAGGAGAAAAAGAAAAGATTTACAAATATTAAAATATTATTAAAAATTGTCTACATTAGTGGCGATCGTGCCACGTCGCATGCTGGTGCCCGATTAGCAAAATCCAACCACAATTAGCCGAAAGGACTGAATTGGCACCAAGCAAAAAAAATTATGACTAAATTGGCACAAAAAAAAGGTTTATGACTTTTTTTTTTTTTACAATTTTCCCTATTATACTTATTTTTTCATGTTTTACTTTTTTTTTTGTTCAAAGGGTTCCTATTTTCACCGGGAGTAGGAATTTTTTGAAGAGTCTATGAACATTACTGGAATTCTTTTTGTTCAATGGAGTTGATGGATTATCACATCTTAGCAAATCTTTGAACTGTGCGATTTGATTCTTTCTTAAATAGTATCTTACACCATAGGGAAAATTTGATGCTTAAGAAACTTCATCTTAAAACTGTTTGTCAGAGAACATGAAGAGAATTCCAACTGATGATGACCGGAAACAAGAGTAAATTTATGGACATTCCCTTGCTTTCTAGGCACCACATTTGCACATAGAATTTCTTAAACATCACAGTTAGAGGCGAATTGCATTGCAACAACTCCAAAGCAGAGACTTGATAAAGTTCAGCAAATCAACTCCATTGAACATAAAGATGATCGCAATGTTCATTATTTCATTCTATACTTCTAGTGGAAAAAAAAGGAAACCTCTAAACAAGAAAATTAACCAAAAACTAAGAAAACGTAAAGAAACATAATAACAGAAACAGAAACATTTACAAAATGACAAGGAAACTCAAGTCTTAATTGATAACATTATCAATTTAATAAGAAGAATCCCTAGTCCTAAAACTCTTATTTGAGTTGTGGATGGATGTGATGGTCTTATCTTCACGCTTGGTGAAAGAGCGTTAGTTGATGAATAAGTCAAATTAATCTTGTTGTTTGAGCCAAACCCCAGTCATCCACAACATTTCCTATTTAGCGAGATGACAATTTCACAATGTTAAGCATTTCGGTTAGCGTGCCTTACTGTAGGACACAACACATTTGAGCAACTCAGGCTGACCAACGTTGTCCAGCTGCTCACTATCTCTTCCTTATTAATGCATGGGACATCATGTCTTCACATTACAAGCATGTCACGTGCAGCCAAATTCGTCAGGAGTTCTGGTTCTTACTTATCATCTCCAACGGATATCTCTTGACTGGTCCAAGTCAACATCGAAAAAAATTCAAGCCCCACATACAGTGAATCCAAAGCAAAATGCCATCTATCTTACACGTTATTAAAGATAAAAAATGAGATTAGGATTTCTAATCATAAGGAACTGTTTCATGAACAAAAAGTGTTGTTTTTTGTTTCTTTCTATTATTTTCTCATTGTTAAATAATTTCCTATTCATTTCTATCGAAAATCCAAAAAGTCAACCCAAAAAGTCAAATGATTGACTTTTGAGTTCACTTTTTAATTCAAAAATTAATCTTGTTGATCAAAAAGTCAATTCTAGTCAAAAATTGACTATTAACACAAAACAATTCTAAATGGTCATAATTTCACTTTAGCTGAGTTAATTTTCAAAATTTTCAAAGATTTGACTTAAAAATCAACATCTTAAGAAATATTAACTAAATGGTTGACTTTTAATCCAACATTTGACAAAAAAATAAAAAAAATAAAAAAATAAAAAATCACAAATCATCTTGTTTTTATTTCAATTTGACTTTAGTGCCAAAAAATTTACGAAAATTGATTGAGAGCCTTGTTTTCCGAATTTTTCAATTTTATATTCAAAATCAACCAAAAATAAATTTACTTTCGTTTTAGTCATAATTAGGCTTAGTTCCTTTTACAACATTTGGTCTAGGGATCATTACACATTCACTCGTTGATTCAGTTTCGAGATTGGTCATGTTGAAATGTGAATTGACACTTTTAACCCTAATTAAGGGGTCCAAATCAATTTTTCATGATTTGCAAACAAACACTTTTATTCCACTCATTTTTGTGAGATAAGTCCAAATTCAGGGTTCATTTTGGAAAAATTCATTTAGGAACTTCTCACGTTGAGGAACTTAGTCTCCTCGAACATAAAAAAACCAAGTTAATGAATTCCAATTGAAGAAATTCAAGTTGATTGACCCATGTGAGACTAATGTTTAATTTTGAGAATTGAGACTCAATTTCACCATTAAACCTCAATTTAATTTTAGCATAAAAGTCGTCTCATCAATTTAAAGTCAATTTCAATGTAATGAGTAAACCTAAATATGGACAATCAATCCAATAGATGCCTTGCAATATTAATTGGATTCAATTTCAGTTAATTTGCAATTTTGATCAAGCAATTATGTGAAATTTTCCAGTTTAGCCTAAAAAGTCCAATCACATTTACCCAATGTGTAGGTCTAATATTTTTCATGTTAATAGATAATTAGGCCAATAGAAAATTACCAAATTGCATTTATATAGTTTAATGGGCCTAATTTCTTCAAAATTGGACAATTTTTCCTCAAATTGAACAAGTTTTCCTACATAAAATTCAAAACCCCAAGGATCAAGCCATCCAAAGGTTCACTTATGACATCCTGAATTTCATCGACATGCCTATAGTTCTTTTCCCTAGGCTGATCACTCACGAGATAACTAGTTTATTAGGTGAAGCCATTAAGTGATTTTAACGCAATAGACTTAAGAATTTGACCAAGAATCGACTACTCAACCATGCTAATCTATAAGGGTACGGCACGGTCAAAATCGATCAGAAACCGGAGATAGGTCAATTCAACAAATGTATGTGATTAAGTGTGGTTGATTCCACCTAATTACAAAATTATCGTCGAATGGCACTAAATTGATTTTTCTGTCTTTTATGTACCTTGTGTGTGGCATCCTAAAATTCCATAACAATCTCTAAATTCACTATGACCCATGAATAGGTAATGGAAGCGCCATTGGACTATATTATAGTCATTAGACTAATGGATTATAATAAAACAAGGTCAAGCATTGAATGGATTATTGCTTTGTTGGAAATCTATCATATGTCCATGTATGATCTAGGTTGTACTAAAGGATAAATTGATAAGGAATATTCTATTCTTGGCCGTGTATTCTATAAGTCGGATTACCATCGATTAATGTTGCAATATTATATGACCATGTGAGTATTTGTTATTATGTATATATAAGTGGGGATTAAGGTGGATTATTAGGAGCAAGTGTGGGCTGGATACCTAAGGCCCAAAATAGCCAAAGCAGCCCACATTCCCCCATCATTCGGTCGACCAAGGGCCGGCCGAATGAGGCCCATCATCCTTGCATGAAGATTGACAAGTGGCAAGAGAGATTAAGTATTGCTACCCCCAATGCTTCAACAGTGATCTCCATGCAAATCCAATGATTACTAGCTAATCATGAGAGTGAAAGAAAGAAAACAAGAGAGAGAGAGAGAGAGAGAGAGAGAGAGAGAGAGAGAGAGAGAGGGGCAGAATGGACGAGGAAGCAACCGAGGGAGAGAGTGATCGAGAAAGAGAGAGTGAGACCGAGAGAGTTCGAGCGGGCGAGCAAGCGAGAGAGGAGGGGAAGAAGGAGACCAGCCTTGCTGTGCATGCACTTGCTGCCACTGTCGACGTTGCCTAGCTTTGCCGTCGATCGAGCCGCGCCCGAGTCCTCAAATCGCCGTTTGCTTGTTGTGTTTGCGTGAACTTAAGGCAAGTGAGAGTCCATTGATCTACACTTTGCTTGTTATGGTTGTGTGTGAAGTGTAATAGATTTTGGAGATGCTTGAGTTGTGATGCTAGATGCTGGAATTCGAAGGTATAGGAGTAGTTCTTCAAGCTAGCAAACTATTTCATGGAAAAAAACAGCTTGACCTTTGGCGACTCCGTGAATTTTCTGTAATTATCTAGCCGAACTTTGACTTTGTGTTCTTGATGAAAGTTGTATATGAAATCTTGAGGAGTAACATACTACAATTTGAGAAGAAAAGGACAAGTATTAGTCGGTGAAACGATTTTTCTCTGAAATTGTTAAATCTGGAAATCGTTACCGAGGGTTAGGGAGAGTTATGGTGATTATAGCTTTTGATCTATCATGAATCTGACTTCAAGTTCTTCACAAAAATTTTACCTATATTTTTTCTATAACATATCAAAATTTTATAATTTTCTGAGTTTATTTAGGGGTTATACCAAATTTGTGAATAAAACTGTGCAATGGTGATATTTGAAATTTTAAGGCTGTGATGCATGGACCATAGCGACTTGTTCGAAGTTCTTTTGACATGGTGTTCTTCATGAAACATTTTTCTCTCGATATTTTTTATAACATGTTAAATTTTCAAAATTTATTAAAATTTTTACTAATTTCTCCAGAGTTTTAATTAAATGAGTGCATTCTGTTTTACCCGAAAATTGTTTTATTTTTAAGAACAAATGAATTGCTCTATGAGATATGATATCTTAGGTGGTTAATTATACAGCATATGTGGTGACATTTAGCATATCATATGACATCAAAAGTTGATTGAAACCTTTGACATTATTGCATCAAATGCTATTTTGAAAGTGAAACATATATGTGAATATACATTGTGATGTTGATGATACCATCAGACCCTTAAGTCAATAATGCCTCGGGAGTGTCGGGATGCCCAGAGGTATGTTCCAGATGCCCGGAGGTGTGTGCCGGATGTCCTTGGGAGTTTCAAGATGCCCGGAGGTGTGTGCCGGAAGCCTCGTGACACCAGTTGGGGTGCGGGATGCCCGGAGGTGTGTGCTGGAGGTCTCGCGATGCCAGGTTGAGTGCGAGAGTCAGGAGGGATGCAAAGATTGGTCCCTAGAGAAAAAAATGAGATCCTTTTGAATATCAAAATGGGAAATGAATAATGCGCATGTGTGTGCGGCATGGTGCATGAATTTGTCTATGAGTTTGAGTTGGTACTATTTGGCATTGATATCGTGATTATTAAGGCATTGAATGGATCTCATGAAAATATATGCATGATTGCATGGATGATATGTGCATTTCACATGAAATTTTGGTTGTCTTACTTGTAATATTGTGTAATTTGATGAATCTTTTACTGCTGAGTGGTTGTACTCACCCCTTTTTAAAGACTAACATTTCAAACTAGGAGTTATGTCTTTGTCACCAGTCACCCCCGGTACTTTCTATGGCATATCGACCGATGTCGAGGTTGAGTGTTCGGAGCATCATCACCCCGAGATCCAAGGTTAGTTTTTGTTCGTGTGCGGGTCCTGGTTTTGTATGACGTTGGATCACCCGCCAGCCCTATCATTCAGGAGTTCTTGTCCACGCATGTCCGTCGCGACGAGGTTATGTTGGGGATGTTGCTGCCGCCGCCGGTTAACGGACCAGGCTGGGTGTGACTGAGCGCGATGGAGGGAGGATGAAGTTTCTTTTTGGTTAGTCGACATTGGATGATGGATTGATGTACATGACTGCAGTGGGGTCGGGTACTTTTGGCTATATAGCCAAGCTTAGTAAAGCCTTGGCCTTTTGATATACGGACTCGTGATGTCCATCAAATTTATGAAATGTGTAGTTTGTGTGCATTGCATTGCATTATCCTATTGAGCATGGGGTAGGGAGATATCGATTATGCTTCCGTTATATGAACTACGCTGGGACCGATTTAAATGATACAAACCCCCAAAATTTATGGACCCACTATAATTCTATGGTATTAGAATGACATGTTATTAGGGTTCAAGGAAAGGTAAGCAAACTGTAGCGACTCTAACAGATCGGGAGCCATTTCGGGGGTGCCATATTGTGTCCGTATTTGAAACTTCAAGATTTCCACAACAACTGAGAGTCGTCAATGTGTCGAAGATGCACTTTGTGGCTCGAAAATGATCAACCACAAATCAAAAGCGTTAAAAGTTCCTAAAAGCTACCCAATAGATTAAGATGCGCTAAAATCACACCGGATTGAAATTAACCGAGAAATTAAACTCGATTTCAGAAATTGGAAGTTTTGTTATGACACAAATCATTTTAGGAATGTCAACTCATCATTCAAAGATTTTTCTGCAAACCAAGATTTTCGGTAAGTAAGGGTATTTTGGACCGGAAAAATCTGAGAACGGTTTTTGGTTGCGTTTTTGGGATTTGAGTTGGACGAATGGATGAGGAAAAATGTGAATTGGCGTGTGGACAACTTGATGGGATTTATAGACTCCAATTTAGGTCCAATTGGAAGTTAATTGGAGCGGATGTAATGAAATTGAAGACTTTGATGGCCAAATGTCCCAAAATTCGTAGCCCCCCATGGTGTGCAACATTTGGACCCATCCAATGGCTTCTAGAGGAAGTCTTGGGTGTGCAAAGTGGCTGAGGAAGACAACCAAGAGGGTGGGGCCTTGCTAAGGGGACAAAGGGATAGAGAGGAAGACTTTGGGGGCTTCCATTCTTCAGCTAGCAACTTCTTCTCCTTCATTTGGCTTCACTTTATCCATTGTTCAGGAGTTAAGAGAGCTTGAGAGAACCAAGGGAAGCCAGTTGAGCCAACCCCACCGTCGCATGCCCGCCGGACCAGCCAAGCCACCACTGTCGATCCCTTTCCCTCCCTTATTTTCTCCTTCTTCCTACTTTTGCTCAAGCTGGCCTTTCTCTAAAAACCCGAGTTAAAATTTATCTTTCCATGCAAATCGGCTCTTGTGCCACCCACCATCGTCTTTCAGCACATCCAAAACATAAGGGCTCACCTCTCTACGCATCAAACAGAGCCACCGACAGTCCCGTTCGCCGGCCTGAAGCCGTCGCTCATCGAACCGCCTAGAGTCTACCTGGAGTGCACTATTTCACAATTTTCACAAATTTCCTCCCATTTTGACCCTTCCTCCGCCCATACCAACCACCAACAACTCCCTCTTGACCCCCGAGTGCTGCCAGTTGCCGGCCACCCACTCGCCGAAGCTTTGATCAGCCTTTCCTCACCATTTCAGCCACCGGTTTCCTTTCTCAGTTTAGCCAAGAACAAAAGCAGAAGGCTAGCAAGGTTCTAGAACTTTGAGGCCCATTTTCAAGCCCTTCCCAGCCTTAGTTGGTGTCACCGCTTGGAGGTTTGTCGCCCGCCTTGGCATCGTCATCGCTGTGGACTCACCAGAACGTTAAACCGGTGAGTTTAGTCACTAAATCTTACTTATGAGGTTAATTATGCTTAAAGAGTGTTTAGATTAAACTAAGTATGGTTAGGTGGTTAGATTAGTTTAGTTAATTGTTAATTAGATTAAGGGATGTGATTAGTTTAGTGGATAATTAATTAAGGCTAATTAGGTGATTAAATTAGTGTAATATTGATTAGGCCCTTAATTATTTATTTTAAATTAATTAATAATTTCGAATTTATAAATATTATTTTATTAAATTATATTAATATAATATATTATTGATTTATTTGATTTTGGAATATATTTAATTATTTATTATTTTCCGAAAATTAGACCGAGATAACTAGTGATCGAAATTTTGTGCTGATTGCAATAGTGCAATTAATTTATGCAATTCAATGTTAATTTATGCAAATTGAGTGCTGATTGGAATTTTAGTCATTTATTCCAAAAATTGTGAATTTTGATATTTATTTAAAAAAAAAAAATTCGGTGTCGGATTTTGACATCGAAAATGGTTAATAGTGGGAAATAAAAGGAAGGATACCAATTTTTAAAGTTCGATTTGACTGTGTACCCACACACGATATTTTCACCGGATGTTTTTAATAAGAAGAAAACAAGTTGAGATCGTTATCTTAATTGAAGCATGTGAGTGCAATGCACAATGTCAAATTTATATTGACCACAGAGGGATGTGCACACACTCGAGGATCAGGGCGTGACATCACTAAACCGGCCAAATCGGCTTGAATTGGTTTGACTAGCCATCGCCAGAAGAGGTCGGTTTCTCCTTATGCCAGCCAACTCTTAGTGGCTGGCGACCATCCTTGGAAGTCCTATCATGTGTATTTCATTCTCATGCCCCTCAAATTTCAATATTTTGTAGAAAATACCATTGGCTTTTGTGAAATTATAAAATTGCCCCCAATAAGGCTTTAATCCTAAATATGGTTTAATCGTCCAATTTTAGCACATTGACACCATTTAGATAATCATGTGATATATTTTAACCTCGATTAAACCCTAATGAATTTAATTAAGCCATCCAATCAAGTTTTAGCTGTTGGATTGAACTAACGATTTAGATTTGATCTTGGAGGGGAAGGTATAAGCATTTTTCCTCCAAAACTTAGGGCAACTTCATTTGCACAAAATCCATATATGAAAGTCCCAAAATCTCTCAAAATCTCTCTCTCTCTCTCTCTCTCTCTCTCTCTCTCTCTCTCGCATGCACGCGCGCACGGTCGCCCATCACCATTGGTTTGGGCCCCACGCCAACTATCCACCATGCTGCACCTTGTTCAACTATGATCCCCAACTCCTCCTCTATTTACTGGTGGTCGGAGCTCTCTTCACCAATCGTCAAAGTCACCTATTTGATGACCTTTTCCTCCATGAGTCAAGTGATTGACGATCAAACTAGCGAATAGACCGCTGGTTCTTCTTCAATCGATTGGTGGTCTACGATAGATTCCTAAAGTTCCAACTACCCTAGTCCTCTTCCCTGGTATGTCCACGACATTTAGGTGATTGGAGATTGATCGGAGGGCCACCAGAACAACTTCGATGGCCAATCTTCCCTCAGCGTTTCAAATTGAGTACAACTGGACCTAGTCCTTCCCCAACCTCAAGCCAGCAGCTAATCAGCCCTGATTCAACCCCTTCGATGTCCCTGGTGGTTCCATTGACGATCCTCAAGGTCCTCGAGATGTTACGGTGCTTTGATTGTCATTTGATATAGTTTTTTTTGTCAAATCGCATAAAGATAAACATTAGAAGCTCGAATCCCTTGTGGCGAGATCAAGTTGGTCGATCAAGGCCAAAGATTAGGAATCCTTGTATGCTTAGAATCAATGATTGTGAATGTTGCAAGGATCTATGTGTGACAACCCCAACACGTTAGGGTTATCATGATGTCCCATTGTAATTGCTATTATTTTTTTGCGGAAGCGTGTAATGACACCTCCATTTTAACGCACACGAAAATATAGAACCGGACACTTTTGTTTATTTATATATATGTTAGATGATCTAGGTCGGTACATTAGGGTCAAAAGTTAATTTTTCTAGCTATTTCCAAAATATTGTTCTGACCATCCTACTGCTTATCTACACAATCATCTGCTTAACACAACCTGGTCTTGCGAAAAATGCTACTCCCATCCCTCAAGCCCTCCTTCTACTCGGCCCCGCTATGACCATCGTCGTCACCGTCTGGGAGTGGAAGTGGTCCCACCATGTGCCCATTGACCCGAGCGTACAGTGCGATAAACCCCATCAGCATAGGGCTCAATGGGAGACTAGCGTCCACATTCAAGATCACCGTGATCCAAATAAACGTAACCTCAGCGAAATCAGGGTTGACTTGCTGCACTTGGTCCCACGTGAGATCGGTGGGGACGCCATAGAGCATCATGGAGGATGCGGGTTGTAGAGGCATACATACGTGTTTGAAAAATAATATAGTCCGCAAGGAGTGAGTACAATAACTTAGCAAGTAAAAGCCTATTAGACTATACCACATGAGTCTACCACTACCCATCCAACGGAGTTCTAAACATACAATATATGAGATCGAAACAGCTCAATTTGCAATGACTCTAAAAGGAATTTTTAATCATCGTATCTATTTTGGATCCAATTGTTGCCATCTTCCGAAGGGAATCGTGTTGCACCGCTCCAGGCATCTTGCATCCCAACTGGCATCATGAGGACCTCCGGGGTCTTTATTTCATTTCTTGGGCATCTGGAGAGTGTCATGTTAGCCCCCTCTAGGCATCTCGCATCCCAACTAGCATTGCGAGGACCTTTGGGGCCCAATTTCATCCACCAAAAATCTAGAGGGCACTATATCACACCCGTCTAGGCATCTCGACACCTGGGGGATTGTTGCCACAATGGACCGATGGTATCCAATCGGTTTAAACCATGGCGCAACAAATTAAGGATTCTATTTGAAGTCATTGAAGCATAACTAGGCCAACCATCTCTTGATGCATAAGTCTATGGCCATCAACTTATCCAAACTTGCACTATTCTGAAATCAACTTAGTTTTACCGATTCGACTAAGGAACTCTAACACTCGAAACACTAGACAAAACATGTGGAGGTGTCCTAACGCAATGGTACATGTCTAATACGACTTGAACTTTGCGGGGTCACATAACTCACTAACTTGACCATAGCCTCGACTAATCCTGTACTACATCGATGCAAATCTCCTCGGGTCAGAAAAGAATCCGTACCTAGGCCGAACCGACCCACAACAACACGACCTATGGAAGACCAATGCTGTCTTCTCTGATGACTTTGTGGTTCACAAACTTACAACCCGAAACCAACGTCGACCGTGCCGACGGTCGTTGTAGTACACAACTATACGAGTCTAGATTGAACTCAGCTTTAACTGACAAAAAAGTAAATGTGATACAATGGCAACTCAATGCATTTGAGTCCAAATTTGTCGATTCCTAGAATGGAAACCCAAGTAATAGTAGCACCACATAATATAGAGAAATAGGGCTTTCACTTACCTTGAATCCTTGATGGTGCGGGTTGTGGTGTGAGTTGGTGGCGGAATGGCAAGACGATGCGAGCAGAATGACGGCGAAGCTGTGAGATCTCTGGTCAGCAGAATAAAGCGAGATGGCAGTGTGACAAGGTGGTGCAAGCGGTCAGTGTCAAGGAACAAAGCAAGAACGAGGCTGTGAGGGTCTGGATGAAGATGACTCTTTGCTGAAGACGCTGATGAACCAAGGGAATTGTGTGTGGTGAGGGAAAAATGAGAGATGGTCCTCCTTCCTTGCTTCGGCTTCTCCGCCTGTTGACTATTTTGGTCAACATTTCTTCAGCTTGTGGCCGCCCAAAGGAGGGACGTGTGGGATGAACATGGCCCTTGGTGGAAGTCTTCTTTGCCACCTTGAGCAAATTCACAGCAACGTGGCTGCATGTTGCGGTCAAGGTCTTCTTTTGTTGGCAAGCTGAGGAGAAGGGAATGGGGTTGACGTGGCTACGGGTGATGAATCTCAATTCACCAAGTCAATAGCTCGAAAAACTAAGTAGTTGGTGCGGCGGAGACGTGACGATGAGGTGGTATCGTGGGGACGTGATGAGGCTCGATGGTTCGGTGAGATAACGATGGTGGCGATATGGTGGTCGTGTGTGGTGCCAACAGTATAGTCCAATGACAAGCTTGTCGATGCGGCATGGACCATTAAGTATTCGAGGCTCAGGTGAAGTTTGGATATCACACGAGCAAAGTCCGAATGTGACAAATCTCCCTCACTTAAAGAATTTCGTCCTTAAAATTGAGCGCCTCTTACATCTCATTGAAAAGATGGGGATACTTTTGCCTCACTTCCCTCTCACTTTCCCACGTAGCCTCTTCCACATCGTGGTGTTGCCACAAGACTTTAACTAGTGGGATAACCTTCATTCGGAGTATTTGCTCCTTCTAATCTAGTATCTACATTGGCTCCTCCACGTATTTCACTCTTTCATCTACTTCGATAACCTCGTGATCTAGTATATGACCAGAGTCGAGATGATACTTCCTTAAAATCGACACATGGAAGACATCATGTAGATTTGCCAACTTAGAAGGCAATGCTAATCGATAGGCCAAATCCCCTATCCTTTCAAGGATCTCAAAGGGTCCAATAAATCTTGGGCTCAACTTTCCCTTCTTTCCAAATCTTGATATACCCTTCATCGAGGACACCTTTAAGAATACGCGATCTCCCACGTTAAATTCTAAAGGTCTTTTATGCTTATCTGCGTAATGTTTTGTCGACTTTGAGCTGCCTTGAGTCTATTTCTAATGATTTTTACCATATCTGAAGTGGCTTGTACTAGCTCTGGTCCTGTTAGTTTTATCTCACCTACCTCATTCCAGTAGACAGGAATCTTGCAAATCCTTCCATATAGTGCCTCAAAGGGAGCCATACCAATACTTTACTGGAAACTATTATTATATACAAACTCTACTACATGTAACTTCTCGTCCCAATTTCCTTTAAAATTGATCGCGTAAGCCCTCAGCATATCTTCTAGTACTTGGATTACTCTTTCTGTTTGTCCATCCATTTGCGGATGGAAGGCAGTACTAAACTGAAGCTTGGTCCCTAATGCTATTTGGAGACTCCGCCAAAAATTTGAGGTAAATCTCGAGTCTCGATATGAGGTGATGGTCACATGAACACCATGTAAGCGTACTACTTGTCTCACATACATCTTGGCGTATTTGTCCATCGAATAATCCATATGCATTGCTAAGAAATGGGCAGATTTATTCAAGCAATCCATTATTACCTAGATGGAATCATGGCTACTTGATGTCCTTGGTAACCCTTGCACAAAATCCATCGTCACGTGCTCCCATTTCCATTTTGGTATGTCTAATGGTCTTAGCATTCCTGCGGGCTTGCGATGTTCCGCCTTCACTTGTTGGCAGGTCAAGCACTAAGAAATGTGCTTAGCAATGTTTGCCTTCATATCATTCCACCAGTACTATTGACGTAGGTTTCGATACATCTTTGTATTCCCGGGGTGGATACTATAATTACTCCAATGTGCTTATGATAGAATTTCCTTTCTTATTTCCTCATTATTGGAAACACATATTCATCCTTGGTATCTCACCGTTCCATCCTCAGAAACTTGGAACTTTGGTCTTTTCCCTGACAATACTCCATCTCAAAACTTCAAAATTTCCCGATTATACTTTTGTAGTGTTCTAATCTTTTGAATAATTTCTGGTTCAATTCTCAGTGTGGTTAGTACACCGGTTAGATGGTCTATTTCTAACTTAAACTCCGAATTTGCTATTATTTCTAATAAATTCCATTATGTTGCCCTTATACTTGCCATATCCATTGCCGACTTACGATTGAGAACATCTGTTACCTTGTTTGCCTTCCCTAGATGATACGATATCTCACAGTTGTAATCCTTCAACGGTTCCATCCACCTTCTTTGCATCATATTTAATTCCTTTTTGAGAAAATAAGTACTTTAGACTTTTGTGATTTGTATAAATCTCAAATTTCTCTCCATACATATAATGTCTCCATATCTTTAATGCAAAAATTATTGCCGCCAATTCAAGGTCATGAGTTGGATAGTTCAATTTGTAGGGTTTTAATTATCTTGATGCTAGGCTATGACCTTCCCATGTTGCATTAGGACACACCCCAACCATTTATGGGAGGCATCGCTATATACCATGAGTCCACTAGATCTAGATAGAATAGTTAGTATTGGGGCTTTGGTCAATCTTTTCTTGAGTTCCTAGAAACTCTTTTCACATTCATCATTCCATCCAAACTTCACATTTTTCCTAGTCAATTGAGTCAACAGGCTTGCAAGTCGTGAGAATCCTTCTATAAACCTCCTATAGTATCTTGCAAGTCCCAAGAAACTTCGTATTTTTGTTGGCGTTGTTGGTCTTGGCCATTACTACAATCTCAACCTTTGATGGGTCCACTTTGATTCCTTCTCCTGATACTACGTGGCCTAGGAATATTACCTAGTCCAACCAGAATTCACACTTACTAAATTTTGTATATAATTTATGGTCTCTAAGGGTTTGCAATATTATCCTCAAGTGTTGCTCATGTTCTTCTGGCCCCTTTAAGTATATGAGGATATTGTCAATAAAGACAATCACAAATTGATCTAGGTAGGGTTTGAAGACCCTATTCATTAGGTCCATGAATGTAGCTGTGGTGTTTGTCAATCCAAATGGCATAACTAAGAACTTGTAATGTCCATAACGAGTCCTAAAGGTAGTTTTAGGGATGTATTCCCTTTTTATTCTTAACTAATGATACCCCGACCTTAAGTCTATTTTAGAAAAGACCGAATTTCCTTGCAATTGGTCAAATAGATCATCAATTCTAGGCAACGGGTACTTATTCTTGATGGTCACTTGATTCAATTGCCTATAGTCAATGCAAAGGCACATTGACCCATCATTCTTCTTTACAAACAAGACTGATGCGCACCCTATGGGGACGCACTTGGCCTAATGAATCCCTTATCGAGTAATTCTTGCAACTGTACTTTCAACTCTTTTAGTTCCACTAAAGCCATTCTATACGAGGCTTTTGATATTAGTTTAGTTCCAGGCATCAATTCGATTACGAACTTGATTTCCCGTTCCGATGGTAGTCCAGGTAGTTCTTCGGGAAATACGTCTGGAAATTCTTGAACCGCTTGAATTTCATCAAGTTTGGCTTCTTCTTTAGTATGGTCCTTTACTGCTGCTAGGTATTCTTAACACCCTTCATCAAGAAGTGCATGTGCCTCTACTATCGAAATAAGGGTCATCAAGGGGATTGTCTGATCTTCATAAAATTTAAAAGTAGACTGATCAAGTGGGTTAAACTAAATTATCTTTCTATAATAGTCCACCCTAGCCCGTTGTTTACGTAGCCAATCCATTCTTATGATGGTGTCAAAGTTAGACATGACCATTACTACTAGGTCTATTTCCTGATCTTGTCCACCTATATATATATCTTACATTTCTCGCATACCAATGTAGACAATACCACATCTTCCAACGGTGTAGAAATACGGAGATGTGATATCCAGACTTTGCTTGAACCTCAAATACTTACCAGTCCATGCCGCATTGACAAGCTTGTCATCGGACTACATTGTTGGCGCCACTCATGGCCACCATATTACCACCACCATCACCTCATCGAACCATCACGTCCCATCACATCCCCACGACACCACCTCATTGTCATGTCTCCGCCACACTATGACAGTTCGACCACCACCTAGTCCCTTATCTCATTAAATTTTCTTCTTCACGAAATGCCACAAGCGAGATCAATGTGACCTCAAGGATAGATCGCGATCATGAGATGTCCAAGAAGGATTAATTCAAAACCAGACACATCTTCTCTCCCACCAATGTTCACTCTCCTTAGTACGTTGCCGAGCTAGCCTTTTCATGCAAATTATTCTTCATCCCCACGTGTCTGCACAATGGGTCAAAGAGGGGAGCAAAGAACTCCCTCCAATGAAGACCTTGACCCACATTAGCCTATTCGCTTCTCCTCAGCTCGCCACCAACGAAGACCTTGACCCTATAATGCAGACACGTTCTTGCATGAATTAGCAAGGTGTCATGAGCAGGTGAAGACTTCCCACGCCAAGACACGAATCCACGGAGCTGTCTCCTTCTGCTGCCACGAAATTAAGAAAAAGGTTGACCAAGATAGTCAACAGCGGAGAGGCCAAAGTATAGAAGTGGTCGTCTCTCATTTTCCCTCACCGTTCATCCTTAGTTGTGGAACTTGTCGTCACTTTCACCAGCTTCTTCGTTAGATATTCGTCGCCATTAAACCCTCATAGTTTTGTGTCCTTCCTTGTCACTCGCCGCCAACAACTCACACCGTCTTGTTGCTTTGCCACCAGCTCGCACCATAGCTCGCACCACCAAGAATTCAAGGCAAGTGGAGGTCCTATTTCTCTATATTATGTGATACTAACGCTACTTGAGTTTCTATTCTAGGAATCAACAAATTTGGGCTCGGATGTGTCGAGTTGTCGTGGTATTCATGTGTGCTTCTTGTCAGTTAGAGCTGAGTCCACTCTTGACTCGTAGAATCGTGTATCATGACGACCGTTGGCACGGTCAGCATTAATTTTGGGTTGTAAGGCTGTGAACTGCGTCGATCATTGGAGAAGTTAGCACCGGTCCCCAATGGGTTGCGATATTTTGGGTCGATCCAGTCGGACCAAGGGGACTAGTATCGAGGGGTACGGGATTGGTTGAGGCTGTGTTCGATTTAGTGAATTATGTAGCCACGCAAGGTTCCAAACCTATTATTAGGCGTGTACCGTTGTGTTAAGACAATTCTACATGATTCGGCTAGTGCTTCGGGTGTTAGAATTCCTTAGACGAATTGGTAAAACTAAGTCAATTTCCAAACAATGTGGGTTTGGTTAGGTTGATGGCCATAGAATTTTGCATCAGTGGATGTTGGTTAGGTTACGTTTGGATGACATCAAAGAAAAATCCTTAAGTTTCTATGTCATGGTTTGAATTGATTGGATACCGTCGGTCCACTGTGGCAACAATGCCCCGAGTGTCGGGATGCCTAGAAGGGCGTAACTTGGTGCCCTCTAGATGCCTGGGGATGTGATTGAGCCCCAAAGGTCCTCGCAATGCCAAGTGGGATGCGAGATCCCTAGAGGGGCATAAGGTGACACTTTCCAAATGCCCAGGGAGTGAAATAAGAACCCGGAGGTCCTCGTGATGCTAGGTGGGATGCGAGATGCCTGAAAGGGTGCAACACGGGTCCCTTCAGAAGATGGTGGCAGCTAGATCCAAAATAGATATGACTATTGAAATTCCCAAATGTCTACTTACTCCCTGGTGTATCATTTCCGCGAAATTCCTTTAGAGTCATTGCCTATTGAGCTATTTCGATCTTGTATATTGCATGTTTAGGATTCTGTCGAATGAGTAGTGGTAGACTCATGTAGTATAGTCTAATAGGCTTTTATTTCCTGAGTGGTTGTACTCACCCCCTCGGGGACTACTTTTTCCGATACGTAGATATGCCTCTGCAACCCACGTCCTCCACGATGCTCTATGGTGTCCCCACCAATCTCACATTGGACCAAGTGGAACAATTTGACCCCGATTTCCTTAAGGTGATATTCATACGTATCATTGTGATCCCGATTGTGGATGCTGGTCTTCCATCAAGCCCCATGCTGATGGGGTTTATTGCACTATACACCCATGTCAATGGGCATACGGTGGGACCACTTCCACTCTAGATGATGACAACGATGATAGCGGGGTCGAGTAAACAGAGGGCCCGGGGGAAACAAGGGTGACATTTTTGGACAATACCAAGACATGATATGCAAACGACCGTGTGAATAGGTTGTAGGATGGTCAGGACCGTGTTTTGGTTTAGCCAGAAAAATGAACTTTTTTACCTTAATGTACCGACCTAGGTCGTCTAAAACATAAAAATAAATAAAAGTGCCTAGTTCTATATTTCCATGTGCATTGATTTAAGTTATAATGGAGTTATCGTGATACGCTTCCACATAAAAATAATAGTAATAGCAAGGGAATGCCGTGGCGACCCTAACGCACTAGGGGTTGTCAAGGGTCATCACAGGAGAGGCATATCAAGGGGTTTGGTTTCTATTTCACCCAATTGTCTATATCCTTCAGACACAAAAGAATGTGTAGCACCCGTGTCAAATAATGCATAAGCCTTCTTATCATTTAAAGAAATTGTACTTGAGATAACGTCTTTGGAAGCTTTCACTTCCTCTTGGGTGATTGCGTACACCCGTCCTTGTACTGGCAGCCTTTGTGGATTTCCTTGTGGAGGTGGTTTGCCTACACGTTGTTGCATATGTCGCATCGGGTCAGCATCCAACTGATGTCCTCCTTGTAGACCCCTCCTTGTAGACAGTCCCTCCGAAACACTTCAAATGGTTTGGGCAGGGTCTTGGCCCATGTTGTTTACCACACCTTCGACAAAGACTATTTTGATATGGCACTATACCTATAGTGTGACCACTCTTGGCCCTCCCGAAATTTCCAAAATTCTGCTTCTTCTTAGGATCCCAAGGTAGCACTTGGGTTGGATAGCTCTTAGTGTCATTTGCCGTCCTGATTCCATTCATTCCTTGCTTTCCAACTGTTCTCTTATTACTTCTTGTTCCACAAGCTAGGCCCTTTCATAAATTTCATTATAAACCTTTATATTTAGAGGTACCAATTGCCTTTTGATGTCCATTTTCAGGCCTTTCAAAAATCTCTTAGCTTTTTCCTCTGGGTCTTCTACCAACTTAGGAGCATACCTCGATAGTTCAGAAAATTTTGCTTCATATTGGTCTATTGTCAACTCATTTTATTTCAATTGAACAAATTTTGTTATTTTCTTATCATTGGCACAGTTAGAAAAATGCTTTTTGTTGAAAGCCTTGACAAATTCATCCCATGTTACTGCAGTACTAGTCAAGAAGATTGTGTCTCTAGAAGCCCTCCACTAATGTTTGGTGTTTCCTTCCAATTGGTACTCTGCCGGGGTTATCTTCTCTGTGTTGTTGCAATTCAACAGTCGGAAGATCCTCTCTATCCCATCAATCCATTGTTCAGCCTTTTCAGGACTCCCCATTTCAGTAAACTAAGGTGGCTTCAATTTCAGAAATTACTCCACCAATCCTTGAGTACGACGTTCCGCTCCCGGTTGTTGTTGGGCTTGCCTTTCCATCAAATTCCCTACGTTGGCCAGCACTTGTAGAATATCTTCCATTTGGGGTTTTTCCCTCGAAGTAGTAGCTTCAACTTTTGATGGGGAGAACTCCCTATTTGTACCATACTTTCCTACAGATTATAGGGTATTCACCACACAAACAATTAGTGACCCACTGTCACTAATCGACTAATAAGGGAATGTAACGTTCACACGTTACTGAGATCATATAAGTAACATATAAATGTTACTTGTACGTATGGGTAACTCACAATCGTTACCAACATCTTACGAGTGAAAATTATTCACTTGTTTTTCACAGCAAATCATCTACATGCACTTCGTGCCTTATCGTGTGCGATCATCATAACCCCCTTTTTTTTCCACTAGCGCACCTTATCACTCTAGATGGACCTAAGCTCTTATACCACTCCAGCTGTGACAACCCCAACACGTTAGCATTATCGTGACGTCCCATTGTAATTACTATTAGTTTTATGCGAAAGTGTGTAACGACAACTCCATTTTAACTTAAAATGATAGAACCAAACACTTTTATTTATTTATATATTTTAGACGACCTAGGTCGGTAAATTAGGGTCAAAAGTTCCTTTTTCTAGCTCTATCCAAAACATGGTCTCGACCATCCTACTGCTTATCTACATAGCCATCTACTTAACACGTCCTGGTCTTGCCAAAAATGCTACTTCCATCCCCCAAGCCCTCCTTCTACTTGGCCCCACTATCACCATGGTTGTCACCATCTAGGAGTGGAAGTGGTCCCACCGTACACCCATTGACCTGTGTGTAGAGTGCGATAAACCCCATCAGCACGAGGCCCGATGGGAGACCAACGTCCATAGCCAAGATCATTGTGATCCAAATAAATGCAACCTCAAGGAACTCAGGGTTGATTTGCTCCACTTGGTCCCACGTGAGATCGGTGGGGATGCCATAGAGCATCATAGAGGACACGGGTTGTAGAGGCATACTTACGTTTTTGAAAAATAATATAATCGACAAGGAGTGAGTACAAACACTAAGCAAGTAAAAGTCTATTAGACTATACGACATGAGTCTACCACTACCCATCCAACGAAGTCCTAAACATACAATAGATGAGATCCGAAACAGCTCAACTTGCAATGACTCTAAAGGAATTTCAATCATCATATCTAATTTGGATCCAATTGTTCTCATCTTCCGAAGGGAACCATGTTGCATCCCTCTAGGCTTCTCGCATTCCAACTAGCATCATGAAGACCTTAGGGGTCCTTATTTCATTTCTCAGGCATCTGGAGAGCGTCACGTTACACCCCTCCAGGCATCTTGCATCCTAATTGGCATCGCGAGGACCTCTGGGGCCCAATTTCATCCCCAGGCATCTAGAGGGCACTATGTCACACCTCTCCAGGCATCTTAACACCCGGCATCGTCACCACGATGAACCAACAGTATCCAATTAGCTTAAACCATGGCACATCAAATTAAGGATTCTATTTGAAGTCATTGAAGCATAACTAGGCCGACCATCCCCTGATGCATAAGTCTATGGCCATCAACCTATCCAAACTCGCCCTATTATGAAATCAACTTAGTTTTACCGATTCGTCTAAGGAACTCTAACACTTGAAACACTGGACAAAACATGTGGAGGTGTCGTAACGCAACAGTACACATCTAGTACGACTTGAACTTTACGGGGTCACATAACTCACTAACTCAACCATAGCCTTGACTAATCCCGTACTACATCAATGCAAATCTCCTCAGGTCAGAAAATAATCCATACCTAGGCTGGACTAACCCATAACGACACGACCTATGGAAGACCGATGCTGCCTTCTCCGATGGACATCGTGGTTCGCAGCCTTACAACATGAAAACAACGTTGACCGTGCCGACGGTCATCACAGTACACGACTATACGAGTCAAGATTGAACTCAGCTTTAATTGACAAAAAAGTAAACATGATACAATGGCAACTCGACGCATTTGAGTCCAAATTTGTCGATTCCTAGAATGGAAACCCAAGTAATGGCAGCACCACATAATATAGAGAAATAGGGTTTCCAGTTATCTTGAATCCTCGGTGGTGTGGGTTGTGGTGTGAGTTGGTGGCGGAGCGGCAAGACGACGCGAGCAGAATGACGACGAAGTTATGAGATCTCTGGTCGGCAGCGAGAATAAAGTGAGATGGCAGTGCGGCGAGGTAGTGCAAGCGGCTGGCGTCGAGTAACAAAGCAAGAACGAGGCTATGAGGGTTTGGATGAAGATGACTCTTTGCTGAAGACGCTGATGAACCAAGGGAATTGTGTGTGGTGAGGGAAAAATGAGAGACGGTCCTCCTTCTATGCTTCGACTTCTCCGCCTGTTGACTATATTGGTCAACATTTCACAGCAACGTGGCTGCATGTTGTGGTCAAGGTCTTCTTTTGTTGGCAAGCTGAGGAGAAGGTAATGGGGTTGACGTGGCTACGGGTGGTTAATCTCAATTCACCAAGTTGATAGCTCGAAAAACTAAGTAGCTGGTACGGCGGAGACGTGACGATGAGGTGGTATCATGGGGACGTGATGAGGCTTGATGGTTCGGTGAGATAATGGTGGTGGTGATATGGTGGCCGTGGGTGGTGCCAACAACATAGTTTAATGACAAGTTTGTCGACATGACATGGACTGTTAAGTATACAAGGCTCAGGCGAAGTCTAGATATCACACAGGCGAAGTCCAGATGTCACACTATGAATGAGTTACATGTTGATTGGATGATTGAATAAATTCTGGAAATTCATAGATCTTGAACATAGGTTCTATTATGGTTGATTTGAGGTCCTAAACTTCATTATCTTGCTTCAAGCTGTTCTAGATATTTGATAAGCTTCAATTTGATATGTTATGGGCCTCGAATGGAGTTCGTTTGATTCACCTTGAAAGTCTGATGATCTCTTCTAGAATTAATGTGTTTTTCCGATAAGTCTGACTTTTGAACATGTCTGCCTTTTGTTAATTATCTGCCGATTCTTGTGTTTTGATTTTGAAGATGGTTTCTTCATGAAAGTTGTACAAAATTATATGGGTCATGACATATATTTTTTTCTAGATTTTTTTGGAATAGGTTTGATTAGGCAAATATTTAAAAAATCATCCCTGTACTAATTTGCCCTATTTGAATCCGATTTGTATTTGCTTTGAAATGTGGTAGTAAACATGCTTGATTGGATTTGCATCCTTCGTGAAAGTCTTAGAATAGTCATAAGCTTTCTAATAAGGTATAGATTGCGCTAAACAGTCATTGTTAGCTAGGTTAATTGCCTGCACGAAATCATGTCTAAGTTGCTGCAATTTGAGATGATGAATGCTATGTTTTGCTTTCCCATTTTTGTGTAGATTTTTTTGAACCAAACTAGGTTTCGATGCCTTCATGAAAAACGATCATGACATTACATTCCACAAATAGGAATTTTTTTGTGATTTTTTACCGTGTCGTTAACTCATTGAAAACCATCCATGTTCTATGCAATACTTGTTGCAATTGTGGCTGATCATGTCCTTATAAAAACGTCTTCCATTGAGCTCCTTAAAAGAGAAATTAGTGCATGATACCTTCTAGACCTACTTAGAGCATATCACAAGCTTCGAAATGATGTATGTCATGCCTCATTTGAAGATCGTCTGCCATGTGAAAATTATTCACCAAGTTGACATGATACCACTGAAATTGTCATGCATTTTGTCATAAGTATTCTCGATGATAACTCACCTATTGATGTTAATGAATTTGTGTATTTTTTTTGTGCACTGATCTAGGGTTAGATGTTTTAATCAAACTTGTTCTTCTCATTTAACCCTACATCATGTTTGATTGTCCTCATTTTCATGCATCATTTAGGTAGTTGAATGAGCCATTTATCATGCGTCACGTTTTGTCATGTTACGACTGATAGGCATATTTTTGCAATTGCCATCACTTGAACATGAATTTGACCTTAATTGAACTTAATATCTCTTAGAAAGTCTTAGGGAACGTCTTAAGCTTCTTAATGATGCAAATTTTGCATCATTCTTATGTCATTCGTCCTGTTTTCCATTTTTGCGAAGTTTGCCCTGAAATCTACCGTGAGTGAAATTCAGAATGCTTGTTCTGCCATTTTTAAGACAGACCTCTTTTCATTTGTGTATGAATTTTTGGGTAAAGCTTGAGTCCTTAACAAAATTTGTTTGTCTTCTTCATGTCTATATTATGGAGAAATTTCAGAATTTTTAGACGTCATTTATTAGGTCAAATTGCTACTGAATTATCACGATGTTTTGCTGCCCTATTCTGTTCTTGATGCATTGTTCTGTGTTCTTGGATTTTTATAATTCATACATAACTTATTTTAGGAAACTTCCTGCACGGAATTTGTTTCTTATTGTGTGATTGATGTCCTGTAATTTTCTTAGGACCAATTATCCATGGATCCTATCCCAATTGTTCTGATCTTGATTGCATTGTTTGATGATTACTGTTGTGATTCATTGTTGCGATTCCATTCTAGGATTTTTTAGAATGTTTTGCATGCTGAAATGAGACTACTTGTCTCCATGAGTTTTGATCCTTGTTTTCTGAATTTTGTATACAAAAATTCTTGGAAAATAGAATGCATTATACATGCTTTTCAAACCTCTTGAATGTCATGAAACAATCTGAAATTTCATATTCTAATTGATTCTAACCCAATTTTCATTCATATGATGCCCATGTGGAAAATTTTCATTCTTGAAAATGCTTTGGTATGGTTTGAATAGTGGTTCGACATGAATTTTTTTAAAGCTTGAGTCATATTTAAAGTACCTACGAAGCTCAATCAGTGTGCTCATTGATGACTCGAGTTAGCTTTGGCTGGTAAAGCCCTATTTGATAACACTCCTGAGAACAATTGATTCTTTTTTCCTTTTTGTTCCTCGTAACAAAAATAAAAATAGAAAACTGTTTGGTAAATTTTTTATTCCTGGAAACAAAAATCCATTTATTTGTTTTCGAGAATTGGTTTGGAACAAAATCAATAAATAAATAAATAAAAAGTAGCTTTGTACTCATGAGAGCAATTTTAGAATCAAGTCCAACTTTTTCTTTTTTCACTTTTTTTCTTCTTTTCTCATTCTCTATTCTTCTTCCTCCATTGACCATTGCTGGTCATCGCTGCCACTAGGAGTCGCCGACTATGATGGTCAGCAATCGGCGACCGACCACGAAGAAGGAGGAAGAAGAAGATAATAGGAAAAAGAAAATGAAAAAAGAAAAAGAAAATGAGAAAAATAAGAAAAATATAATAAAAGCATTAAAAAGTTAAAAAAAAATTAAGAATTCTACCAAATGCCTTCAAAAACTCAGAAGTTGTTCTTAGGAATAGAATAAAAAAAATCATTTTTTAGCAAAAATTGTTCTAGGAACAAAATGGTTATCAGATGCACTTTAAATGTATGTCATAGTCATGAAGAAATCACGTCACCCTTTCATCCAAGCTTTCAAGTTACGATTTACATCCAAATTTCCAAATTATGTTTTTTGCTTGGCATTGATATTGTCTAGATTTGGACCATATTAAGGGTGCCTACGAAGCTCAATCAGTGAGCCTTTGATGCACCCGAGTTAGCCTTGGTGGCTAAATGTGTTCCATAACCATGATATAACTATACCATGTCATTAACATTCTTCTTTACAATCCATTGTGCGATCGCTTCTCAAATGATTTTTGGGCATCACTTGAATTTTTTAGCTTTTGATGTGTCTTTCTTTGTAGAATAATGTGATTGTGTATAATGCTTGATGACTGAATAAGTGATTTAGTATTGGCTCACTAATTTTGTTTGATTGATTAAGAATCAACACCCAATAGCCTACATGCATGTTTACTTTCAACTATGCATGTGATTTTTAGATGTATGCATAGGTGCGATGCATGATCCAATGGGCTATTTTAGGTCACGCTTAGAACCCGTTTTAGGGACTTTTTAGCATTGGTTGTCATGCGAGAACACAAATTGTGGCCAATAGCTATAAATCTTTTGAAAAATGAATTGAGCAGGTGTCTTAGGTGGATCATTGCATGAATCCCAAAAGCTAATCCTTAGGTCATGTTTGTTAGGTAAATACATTGAATGGATTCCTTGATTGTTATTGTTTTTGTTTGTTTGCAATGATGATTGTTTCTTTCATACTGTAAGCATCTAGTCTTAGAATTAGATTAGGCTTAGAATACACCTATAGAGGTGGCGGTCCCAACAACGTGGAGAGGTGAATGGTTGATGTCCAATCCGACCCTGTTTTGTACCATTTATTCCCTGATATATGTTTCAGGTTGCTTCGTTTTGTATAAATATCCAACAAGTTGTGAGTTCTTTTCTTTTGTTTTACTTCCAATATAGGATTGTACGTCAGATTTACTGCTTTCCTTAAATCATTCTTGAGTGTTTACTTGCAATGTTGACTTTAAATTTCAAATGATTGTCTTCTTTCCTTTTCTCTTTAATAGAAATAGAATGGCATGAAATCGACTATCCACGCATGATTATCTAGTTAATTTCTCTTTGGCATGAAAAAGTAAAGAGACGCATGGACACCTTAGGAAACACGCCAAACTGTTAGTACCCAAAGAGCATCAATAGAAATATTAATGTAACCTAAGTCCCCAAACATTAGAATCTTTGGTTGTGTAGATATTGAAAACCACTCCTAATCGTCAATTGAGTTTTCTAGTCGACCTCCCAAAAACGAGACTAGTGGTGACTCCTAACTATTATCTAGGTTTTTTAAAACAACTCATAGATAATAAATAAACTCATCATGAATGGTATAAACCTTAAGAAAAGGTTCACAATCATAATTTAGTATACTTATGATGGTGAAGCTAAAAGATGAAGTAATGTCATCTTTGGTGGATTTACATCTTGAGAGGGCTATCATGGTTGAATACTTTTAAACTCACCTTTACGATTAGTTTCCTTTTGACCCTAAAACCATCAATCAAGATGTGTCATGGCATTGAGGTAGGGTCGCAACAAATCCCGCTGTCATGTGAGGTACGAGCTTGGGAGAGCTCATGACGGTGATCGAGCAAACTTATATGGTTGATCCTAAAAGATGCAATAATGACATTTTTTGGAGTATGTACTGTGAGGGAGCTCTCATAATCAATGCCCTTAAACTTGACCATTTTCAATCCCTCACCCCATGCGAGAGGTTGGGCTGCGACACTGTCCAAAAATATTCTGTAGAGAGAGAGAGAGAGAGAGAGAGACTTGATCAAGTGGGCTGTGTATATAAATTAGCATGAAGTCACGCCAGTGACACCACAAGTTTCAACCCAAACTGAGAGTTGGAAATGGCTAAGCTTACGAGCAATCAGCTCGCTTATTCTCTGTACCTGCTCTCCATCTTTTTCCTACTCATTTCGACGGGTAAGATCACAACCTTTCGGCACCATATGAAATCTCGCTGAAGTTGAATTCAATGTGCGTCGAATAGGTACGATCGCTATGCTGAGCCTTGTGAACGGTTTCTGCGGTTTTTATGATGCAGGGATGGCCATGGTGGAGGGGAAATTATGCGAGAGGCGAAGCAAAACGTGGTCAGGGTTTTGCGGGAATTCTGGCAACTGTGACCGCCAGTGTAAGAACTGGGAAGGTGCGAGGAGCGGAGCGTGCCATGCTCAGTCCCAAGGATTCGCACGCTTTTGTTACTTCAATTGCCGATCAAGAGGATTATCGGGGTCAGTTCCGAGTTTAGTACTCTATATTAGTGTATAATAAACTAAATAAAGCCAACCTAGCACTTGTGATATTGAGCGATGTCGCTCATGTTACCACGTGTTCTTAGATATAGATTACTTCAATTGTTGATCAAGCAGATTACCGTGACCAATTTCGAGCTTAATAATCTGTATTAGTGCATGATAAAGTAAATAAAGCCATCGCGGCACTTGTGATGTCGAAATATGTTGCTCATGTTTGCTTAGATACTTGCACTGTCAGCAGCACCACTTGATTACTGTGCTTGATGAGGGATGGCTACACACTCCAAACAAAATCTCATGGTACCAACCTCATTATATCTATGGGCCGATTCAAAGTTGAGCAGTGAAATGAGTAATTGAAACTAGGGGTGAGAATGATCCAAGTTGGTAATTCTCACCCTAAAATTGGGAACTGTCCATTAATGACCGGTTCTAAAAAATTAGAATTGAGATCTACCCATTAATTCTATGTATCAACCCGAGAACTGAACTGATGGTCCAATCAAGTTCTGGGTGGGTCCATAGAATCAGTCTCATCAAACTTCATGTGAAAGAAAAATTATTATTTTTTTCCATTTTTCGGTGTTGATCGATTAACACTTGCCACCAACCTTTCCTGTCAAAGTTGTTCCCAAATCCATCTATTAAAATTCTCTCCATTCAAATATCTTACCAGCCCATTTACAATCCTTTCCTCAAAATTGTCTCCATTCAAATATCATTTGACCATATTTATTGCACTTTTTCCTATCAAAGTTCGTCCATTGCTTGAATTTCAATTGATCCTTGGTCAATCGTTATCTTGTGCCCATCTTAATTCCCATATTTGACATTATCACCACCGAATTTGATGCAAAATGGTATCCCTTTTGTGACAAAATACAAAAAATGTGAATGCTTCCGATCCGAATGGATAGGTAGGCGATTAGAATCAAGAATCGGACAAGTTCCCTTAGGAACCATCAGTTTTTAGCCGGTCCGGTCTAGTTTTGGCGGTTCTCGATTTCTTTACACATCCCTAATTGAGATTGTGTGTAAATGATCAACTATGAGTCCAGATCAAATTGACTAGTTTAACTTTCATTTATCCAGTCTCATACAATGCAACAAAAGCAACTAATACCCAACCTAACGCATGATTAACTCGAATCGCTCATATCACCCACCTTTTTATAGCTTATTTTTTAAGAAAGAAAAAAAAATTAAGATAATATATCTGAAAATTTTAGCATATTGGATAATTAGATCTATCTAAAGAAATTCACAAATAATTACCTTTTCACCAACACAAAATATAGAAGCCTTATATTAAACAAAGTGGGAATACAAGAAATAACAAATAAAAGAGGCAAATTTACATATGCTTCGATGCGTATTAGCTCGATATCGGTCTAAGGCAGATATATAAAGAGGCCGATTGGTGGTTGCAAGGTGGTCAAAGTCTCGGCAACCACCAAAATGGTTCTCTGTCTCGATCTTGACTTGCAATGGTGACACTTAGTCACCCTCAAACTCAGGCAACCACGCAAGGTGATATCCGTCCTCATGAGACCACCACGCGGACGTGGTGGTCTCACAGTCCTAAGCGATCACCAGCAGCGGTCTTGGCAGCTTGGTGGGTTGCATAGCCCAACTCTCTCTCTCTCTCTCTCTCTCTCTCTGTATATGTGGCGACAGATCTTCAACGACGCACCGCTATCGTACTCTGTTGAGGTAGCCTTTTATTTAGTTAGATCTTTTCTTTACTGTTACAAGTGGATCGAAAATGGATTTGTTCTAGACACATTGAAACCCATGAAGACGAGGTTTCCATGTTTCAGCCCCATTTCAACCTATTTAAAAGAAGTTCTCCTACTCAAATGGAACCCTGGGTCGGGTTAAAAACTGGATAGCCGACCCATATTGCCACCTCCATTCAAAGCAAGCACTAGTTTGGTCTCCCATTTGAACATGCACGACAAAGGATCAAATGGAACTTGATCCATCAAACGACCACAAGGGTAAACCATCGTAAAAAAGTGGACAAGGAAGGGATTTGACGAAGCAAGCGGCGTGATATACAGTCACGGAAGTAGCTCTGCTATTTCCAGTTGCAGCAGATGACCAAATAGTTAAGCGAAGGAGCAACCACTTTACTTGGTCCATCTTTTTTCTTCTTGTTTAGATAGGTTTGTCATCTTCTTGCCTCGTGACGATGTATTGCGGTGGTTTGGGGCGCTTAGAATAGATATAGGTCCTGGGCCCGATTCCCAGGGTAAGAAACAAAAGTGCCATGTGATGTCAATAATCAAGAAATACTTTTGACAGAAGCTCTGTTGATTTTACATTCCAACTCCCTCTGATGTGCTTTCTTTATTGCATATTCTACTCCCATGACATGACAATCCAGACTAGTCCCCCACGCTACGGGCTATAGCAATCTTCACTCTCTGGATGTTGCCAGAAGAAGAAGATTTGGAGTCCAACATCCTCTTCGATTGTTCCATCCATCTACCATATAACTCGTTCAGCTTCATCATCTTTGATTAAGCTCTGCAGGTTCATCTTTATCATCTTCATTGGCACTCTATAACTTATTCGAGCATTATCAATTAAGCTCTTCGATTGATCCATCTGTCCACCATATAACCATGCCACCGTACCAAATGGAGAGAGGAAGGAAGATTGATAAGGCGGCTTTTCAAACGGTAACACAACATAGCACTGCCGCCACTATTTTCAGTAGGGACTAGGAACAGCTGGAGATGTCCAAGCTAAAGAGTAGTTGGCCCATTTACTCCCTCTTGTCGATTATTTTCTCTCTTCTACATACGCATAAGACTGTCCCTCTTTCACCATACCTTTTGACGTTTATTTCTTTTATGCAGCTCCCTTGAAGTTGTCTATGTGCACTCATCTGTCATATGATTCACAGCCACTGTTGGAGCCTCAAAAAATCGTGCCCCCTTGGTCACAGATATGGCCACAGTAGAAGCAAAACGGTATGAGAGGCATAGCTAAACTTGGTTCGGATTCTGTGGGGACTCTGGAAGTTGTGACGGCCAGTGCAGAAACTGTGAAGGTGCCAGTCATGGAACCTGTCATGCTGAATTCCCAGGATTCACATGCTTTAGTTACTTCCGACTGTTGACAAGAATTGCCACCGTCACAGTCCCAAGCTTTTAAGCTCCCCCAATGAATCCGAAAATCTAAGGCAAACTACTAGAATAAGTCCCTTGACTGTAACTCCTGAATAAGCCATTTGTGGCACTTGCAGTGAAGGATGTGATCATATAATCGTGGGTCATCACTGATATGAAAGCTGCAGTTGTAGTTGTGTAGTAAGTGGCAGTGCTTTGTGTTTTTGCTGGGCAATGATTCATCGACAATGGACATTCAAAAGGTTTCGTCCATTACTGGCCAAAAAGAAGAGAGGATTTACCCATCCCTGCTCTAGGAGGACTTGCATGAGGGAAGGGTCGTTCCTTTCTTTGGCTAACAGAAAGAGAATAAGAGAATTCCTAAGGCAGTTTACTTTTCTCCGTAATATATTTTGTTAACAGTTATTTTCTCCTCAATCACCTAAATTGCAAAGCAAACACCACAATCATAATGAACCAGTTTTCTATTCCTACTTTCTTTTTGTTGCTCAAAACAAATAAATTGAAGGGTTTAAGTTCCATTTCCTCCATTCTACATCTACTTTCATTTTAGGGGACCTTCCCTTAATGATACCTCTTCCATCAGGCTCTGAAGGCTAAGAAGATGTAGTTCAGTTCAGAGGTGAACCATTGTCGTTCTCCTCAATCTTACTTGATCTGTTCTTGTGCATGTCTAAAAGAATACAAACTCAACTACCTAATCCCTATGCACATTCAGCAAATATCAATAAATAGAGAGTCCTCCTCCAGCATTACTTAATCTTCCAAGCACCAAAATCTACCCAAGATCAATCCTCGCACAACGCTCTTCCCTAAAAAGTGCAGCAGTTCCCAAAGATCTCAAACATTCAGAGTCCCTGTTCAATCAGTAACCCAAGTCCTCTTCCACCCTCATTCTACACTCAAACTAAGACGTCAGTTGAAGACCAGAGATGCGTCCTGCAGTAACTAGTGCCTCCACATAACTCACGGCCTTCTCTTCCACCCCAACTGCAGTTACACTTGGAATGAATTACAATCAACGACAAATCAAGAGCCAAGACCCGTCCTTATATTGCAAAGTAAGAACATCATCCAACACATTATGCACCCTCAGCATCAAAACCACCATGCTTCACAGGCTATTTGACATGGAACAAGCGTGACCATCTCGTAGAGGAGAAAGAACAAGTGAATTCTGAATTCTCAACATCAACCGCTCTTAATTTTTCCCCTTCGCGTTAGAGCAAATACCAATTTATCCAATTACAACAACTAAAAAACGCTCAATTACAAATTCCGTTGAAGAAGGAACGGAACAAAGAAGCCCTACTTCTTCTTACCCTTAGCCGACTTGCGCCGCGAGGGCACCACAATCTCGCCCTTGAGCACGGGGATCTCCATTATCTCTGACAGCTCGCCAAACTTCTTGCGGAATTTCTCGACCTGGTCGGCGTCGACGAGGACGGCCGAGCGGTTGCCGAGGTAGAAGGGGTGGTTGCCGGACCAGACGTCGACGACGTACTCCTGCTGGGTCCCGCCAGTGGTCATCACCAGCTCGCCGTTGCAGTACACCTTGGCGTCCTCGTAGAACTGCGGGTGCAGGTCCTTCTTCCTGCAGCTCACCTGCATGCGATTGCGGCTCCTCGCCGGCGATTTCGTCTGCGAGAAGGAAGATGAAAACAAAGAAAAACGGCTTTAAACGGGAAATTTTCGAATTAAATATTAAGTTCTTGGGTTGACGTTTTACATTGTCGACGGCGAGGGATGGTGGAGAGAGATTCCGCGGGAGGAATGTGGTGGTGAGCCCCATTTTTTCGCTCACTGGTGCCGTGCGAGGAGAGAGAGAGAGAGAGAGAGAGAGTGGGATTTTTTTGTGGCCGAAGGTTGAAGATGATGGGACTTCGGGATTTTGGATGGAGGGTGGGATAGCCGAAGTGAAGTCAAAGGTTCAAAGCTTTTGTCGCTTGGATTTAGACTAATGGGCTGGGCCGTGATATTTTGTTGAATCTTGGAATTGAAGATATATAAATGGAGAATGACATAAATAGTTAGTAATTTCAATTAAATCTGTAATTTCATCGCTTTTATTTTCAATTTATTCTATGGTCCCTGAATACTAATAAATGTTGAATCTAGTCCTTCGGTTTATTCAAACCATTAGTTGACGACATGGAGGATTAATTGATGACATGAAGCCAAGTTGGTTCACTCAAATTATGGGTCAAAAAGTACTTCAAAAAGGAAAAACAAATTGGAGCTTCAAATAATCCAATTCTTCAAACCAATGATCCTTCTTCCTCCCCAACATCAGACTTCTCAAAATGCTTGGATTGATACTAGAACGAAGATGGTTAGGTTGAGGTTGATGCCAAACAGCGATGATTCACATCTTGGAGTCTTGGAAGGCACGTCACTGCTTGCGCAGGTCAAAACATGGAATCCACTCAATCAAAAATCGAAAAAGGGAAGGATGTGAAGAACGTGCGAGCATCGAGGAATTGAAAACTTTAAAGAGCTCGTGTCCGTTATAGCTTGAACACTGGATGGATGACACGGGAAATTGCTACTGGGATGTCGCTCATGATTAGGCAATTGAAGGCTTGCTTCATTGAAGCAAATAGATTTGTTGTTTTCTTAGTCGATTTAGATATTTTCACCCTTTGTGTATCGATTATACCAGATCCTCCCCCGACCAAAATTCCAGAACAAAAAAGCAAGAATTTGTACAACAATCGAAGAAAGAAAGAGAGCAAGAAGTGGAGATGAAGACTCAATTTGACACCTGAAGCCTTGCGGCGAAAGTGGCATGAGTTGGACATCCGTGTAGTAATCTGGCACTGAGCACTACTGTCACTAGAGGAGAACGAAAAGAGGAGCTTTGACAATCCTATCGCCAAGGAGCAAAAGTAGATGACATCTGAATTCAATTCATAATTCTTCCCTTCATCAACTTTTATTTTTGTGGTCTGTTCCATCACATTCTCTTTCCAGTCCAACATCGATTGAGCTCACACAGTTAGATATGTTAATGGTAGACATATAGCGAGGAGGAGACATTAACAGTAGGTCTAGTGATCATGATTCATTCCAATTGAAAATTGCTTATTAGAATGAAAATGTTAAATTCGTTCAATGCTTGTGTTTCCAATGAAATTGATGTTCTTCGAATGAAAATTTGTGAACTTGTTAAGAAAGAAAATTCATGTCTACCTCAGAACAAGCTTGACTTGTTATATTTGACAAAGCCTTATCATATTGATCATAAATAAACCTGTAAAAGTTGAAGGATAAAAATGGGAGATACGTAAATGAGATGCATATGACTATCAAACCATTTGAGAGTGGGGATGCATATCGAAATTGCCTTCATTTAAACCTCTTTTTGGTAAACCTTCTATGAGACCCATTCTACTTAAGTAACGATCAAACGCAACAAAACTTTTACAAACAAATGAGCTGTGGGAAAGCCAACTACTCAATAGTATTGAATTTACTCTTTAGCACCAACAGATCAAATGAAAATAAGGCCAACTATACTTCTTTTCAAGTATTGAAGGTACCACCAAAAATAAAAACTTCTTTGTCATAATGCTTGTATTATAACAACATCATTGCCACATCTTAAATACTTCGATAACTACAAAAAAGTAAATTCCAACTCTTAATCTTAAATTAAAAAATATCTTATCAACAAAAAGTATTGGAACTAATCCTACTTCGAACTCTTCAAAAAGCTACTTATTAATTTTCCTCTTTTTTGGGAGATCTTGTTGATCTAACACTTTCAATATCATTCAAATGCTCCCCGACTTGTTTACGTTCTTCTTGCTTTTTTTTTTTGCATAATGCCTACCTTTTGCCGCTAGACAAGAGAAACTCATCAACCAATCAAATGTCAAACCTTTACAAAACAACAAGTTTATTACCATAAAGTTGTACCTCTAGTCCCATTGTAGTGATAGATTCGCGAGATCTGCTCTCCACCTTCTAAGCGTCGGTATTTCTTAGTAGAAAAATGGCTCAACTTCCTTTTAGTCTAGGTTATTAAGAACAAAAATACTCAAGTTAAAATGGCATATGTAATTATTCAAGTACATTGTCATTTACATAAAAGTAAGGTTTAAAGTGCCTTTTGAATGGTAGCACTATTATGATGCATCTCTATGCAAATGGGTTGGCTTGTCTTTGTCTGAGTATCCCTTCACCTTGTTCATTAAGAAAATGAAGTAAAAAATATTGACACAAACAGAGATTAGAGACACAGAGGATCTGCATGGTAACATTTTTGTTTCTCCCAATTTTTGTTATTTTGTTCCTTGGAACAAAAAAACAAAAAACAAAATCTTTTTGGTAAATCTTTTGTTCCCGGGAACAATTTCTCTATTTTTTTGTTCCCGGGAATAGTTTTGGAATAGAAATAAGGAAAAAAGAAAAGAAAAAAAAAAGAGTAGCTTCTTTCCCACCTCGCAGTGGCCAAGCTGGTTCAAGCTCTATCACCTCATCCAAAAGGGGAGAGGTTCGAAACTCCTCGTCCCCATTGTACGACTCACTTGTGGCTGGGTCAAGTGAGTGGGCTCGATTTGCCCCGAGTTTACGCCACTGACTGCCGGTTGTATGGTGGTTCCCGAGTCATAAAAAAAAAAAAAGTATCTTCTTATTTATGGGAACAATTTCTAGAAATAAGCCAATATTCTTTTTTAATTTTCTTTTGTTCTTCTCTCTTGCCACAACCACCTCCAATCACCTTAAGCCACCGCCAACCGCCAATTGTTGCCGCTGTTTGTCGCCACCGCCGCTGCCGTTGTCGATTTTTGTCGTCACTGCCGCCGCCAATGCTATCTGCTGCCAATCGCCGCTGATCACCATCCGCCATTGCCATCTACCTCCGCGGCCGCCATCGCTGCCGTCTGTCACCATTGCCGCTGTCCGTCGCCACCACTGTCGCCGTCGTCGCCACCGCCGCCGCCGCCACTGACCGCATCGACCGTCACCACCAACCGCCGACCTCCGGCAATGGGTGGTCATGCAGAAGCAGCGGCCGGCGGTCAACTATCGACGATTCGTAAGCAAGAATAAAAATGAATTAATACAAATGAGATGATGGTTATTTGCATATTTGTGGGCTATGATAATTAAAGGAAAGGGTAGAAACATTGTGATTCTATAATAGGCAACGTTGCACCTCTAGGAACCTAGTATTTGACGAAGTATCATATTGAGGATCATCACATTCGGCTATACTAGATTCAAAACTATCGTGAAGCTGATTAGAGAACCCACAATAAATAGCCAACAGAGAAGAATGAAGAGAGAAGAACTAGAGAGGAGAAGAAGAGAGGAAGAAAAAGATTGTAAAAGCCAACAAGCGGCTTTTGGTTTCTATGTTACCAAAGCCGTACATCCGTCACAATATATTTATATTGAATATAAATAATACATTACCACAATACCCTTATGTATGTAAAAAGAAATTGAAGTGGTGCAAGAAAGAAGGAAGAAAAAATAGGCCTAATAAAGCCCAGCAGATTGTAGAAGTAACCATAGAAGGTCACCCATGGAAGAAGTCAAAGCACAAGCACAAAAAAAAATCAAAGAGTCCGGGGTGGACAGTTGTACATCCGACAATGACGAAAGATCTTCATGCAAGTCAGATGGAGAAAGAGGAAGCTCCTCACCTAAGTAGATCCCCAAAGCAAAGGAAATAATATCCTAAATATGCAAATGCAACTTTTGAAGAATCTACACCAATCGATTGACTACCCCAAAGAGCTCTCTATAGCAATAATCAACCAACCATTCAGGGCAAGAACTTGATATTCCCGCAAGAACTAAGCATGTAGAAATACATTGAAATATGTGCTACTGTGTGAGATAGAGATGGAGTACGTAGAGATAATTGATCAAATTGTATATATTTTCTCCAAATGACTTGGCACTACAAAGTTTGAAGACTATCGAAAGCAACTTGCCATGATCACTAAATCCGCACTAAGGATGGGTTTGGTTCAACATTGGGAATGGACTTTAGGTGTGATGCAAATATTGAAAGCCAAAAACCCTTTGAGGAAATGCAAATTACATTTGGTAAAAAATTTTTACAAAGCCACTTTAGGTTCAAGCAGTGTTAAGTAAAATAAACTTTTGCAATGAAATTTGGCTATATTTTTTATTTTTTTAATTAAAAAACTCAAAATCTTTTGTTGGAGTCAGTGAAGGGCTTATGCCATCGATGAGCCAAATATGGCATCAGCAGTGGCTAAGGTCGCCCAACCTTGGGCAACCTCTGGCTAGGGTCATGAGACCTAGGCGACCACCACTTGGGGTTGCACGACCTTTGGTAGTAGTTGCGTAGGTCGCACGACCCTCATCTGACCTTTTACTAGCCACTTGTCTATCCTTTGCCAACCAAATGTAGCCTCTCCAGTTCTTCGCTATTGGCCAAACTAAAGAATCTGACAAAAAAGTTGAACATTTGCAAAAGGGGCAAAATTGAAAACAAAAGAATTAGTGAAGGTAATTTTGGAAGGAAAAAAATATTTTAGTCCTAGTTTTAGCATTTTGCAAATGCTATTTTGGAATCTTGGATAGGAGTAGCTTTTGGCTTTTAGCAATTCCAAGACCAGTATTTGGCTGGAAGCTACTTTAAAATGCTTGTCAAACATCTCAGCATTTCTCCAAGGGGCTTTGGAGGCTAAAAGCCCCTTGAGAAAACTAAACCAAACGCATCCAGAAGAGTAGTTGGCATGGTGAGTATAGAAAAGAGAAAGTTGCACCATCTCTGCTCTTCAAAATTCCGTTTTATCTCTTTATTTATCTAGATTTTTCTTGGTGCGAGAAATTTAGTAGAAGAGTGTAGAATTGTGTAACTAATAGGTCATCCACATAGTATTATTAGTAATCGCTAGAATTAACTAAGGAGATGGATTTCTAAAATTATCTCGAAGGTAGAACCACTTCCTTGTTTGGGCCATAAATAGCCACGAAGTGCTCCCCATTTAAGCGTGTGCGTGTGAAAGAAGTCTAAGCAATATCTCCTCAATATCTCATAAGTGCTTATGATAAATGATTATGTTTTCTTTAATTGAACATTGTCTTTCTCTACAATGCGGGTCATGGCCGAGAAGAATTGTCGACTAAATGCATTGGTTCATCGCCCTCTTGCAGCATAATAAGCGCAACCAAAGCCTGCGTACTTCTGACCAAAAGAAAGAAAAAAAAAGCCTGCGTTACTTCAATGAATTCCTACCTGGTAAATGATTAAATCTTCTTGGAGCAAAAAAAAAAAAAAAAAAGATTAAATCTTCGTTACGACACTTGTACCGCGTTATATAACTTTTCCCACTCAAGTTGCTGCATACTTGATAGAAATATTGATGAGCACGGCACATGCCGAGCGCAACTAATATCTCAACGAAAAACTGAATCCACTTGTATGATTTTCGGACAAACATTCAACTTTCGAACTTTGAATTGCAGCTAACGTAACCTCCCAGTGATGGTATAATGAGCCCCCGACAGCGGGAGACATTAAAATCGCAGTAAACTTTTGCTCTGCTTCCATCTTGGATGAGCAGGAATAGTTTGCAAAACAGCAATATATCCCGATCCTATACTGACCTTCCTACGTGTGTATTCTTTACTTGATCTTTGAACTTCCACTCTTCAGTTTCCTGCATTTCTGCCGTCGTTCCTCCTGTCATTCGCCTTCTTCCACTCCTCTATATTCTTCAGCCTCGCATACATCTTCCTTATCTTTTTGAGCTTCTGGGACTGCTGAGCAATCACGCTTGCAGTTGATGGGCTCTCACTCAACACAATCTCATAACCATCTCGGTAAGAGTCCATCCCTACAGTCAAAAGCTGCCAGAACATGCTGCCTGCCGCTGCGCCACCTCCGCGAGCTGAGGAATAGATTGCCGAATAAACTGTGTCGAAGAACTGGTCCCTCTCATTCTGGTTGTAGCCTGAGTCTTTCGATGAGATCCCGAACTCCGCAAATAGGAGCGGCTTGTGGAGAACATTCTGCGCATCCTGAATGTGAGTGTTCACCCAGTTGCTGAGGAAGGATATTTGGTTTCCTACGCTCGTGTCGGACAACCTGTTTGTCAAAAATAGATACGAACATGTAATTTAGCATGATGCAATAAGATAGCCGTCACATTTGGCCTGGCATTTTATTTATTGTTGTAATGCCGGCATAGTACTTAATACTCACCACTGATCAGGATATGAGTGAACCGTTGCAAAGTCGATACCAGGGATCTGATTATTTTCAATGAAGTCAGTTCCGACGAGGAAAGAGGGGTTGTTTTGCTGCTTCTGAGCAGAGGATTGTGCATAGAACCCTTCTAGGCCAGCCTCAAGTAAATGGTTCCCATCAAATGATTTTACATAAGATGCCATCTCCGTGATCCATGCCTACATTCAGAACAAACAGTAAGTGAAGTCAGCTCCAATCGTGCATTTTGTGTATGAAATATCTACAGATTTGACAAAAAGATGGGAGAAAATGGCAGCGTAAATTGACAATGTGCATTAAAATGGTGGGGGTTTCCATATGCGTTTCCATATGCAATAAGCACAAGACATGACACAAGATTAAAGAGGAGCATTTGTGAACCTGGATGGTCCTTCCTGATGGATCTGAAGGGCATCTGACTTCATTCATCAGCTCCCAAGCCATTATTGTCGGGTCATCCTTGTAAGCAATTCCAGTTACGCTGTTCCTTCTTGTAAGAACAGTCTGCTTTTGCACCCAAAAAATGTAGCAAACAGGACAACAACAGAAGTGTCAAGATTTTTTTCCCTAGAAGAGCCAATCCGAAGACCAGATGAACCAATCCAACGCAGATTGAAAGATGAGGAAGGGGAAAATAGAAGAGATAGAAAGTCGACCCGGATGTGATTTTTGTAATAACCCTTCACCACAGGATTGGTGAAGAAGTCATCATCGGATGCTATGGGCTGTCCCTGGCTTCTTGCCCATTCCACATACCGTTTCTTTCCTCCCAGTGCCTCATAGTTATCCACCAGACTCAGCACCAGCTTGATCCCAAACTTTTTAGCCTCTGATATCACAAAATCCAATCCCTTTGCACAGCCACAAAAAAATGAAAAATAAAAAATATTCCCGTTAAGAAATGAAAATTATCCCTAAGAAAATCCACTAAGAAAAAGCAGGGGAAAAAAAAAGAGAGAGCGAGCAAGCTCACCTGGAACATCTGCTCATTGTAGGAACCAGGAGAGGACTGGAGGGGCATGTACCCACCGTCACTGAACGCCCAGGTCCTTGCGATGGAGAGGCCATGGCTCGTAGCTTCTTGGAAAGCAGAGGTGACTTTGGCCCTCTGTGATGGGTCCGACGCCAAGAACATCAACCAGTAGGCATTGAACCCATTCGCATAAAAGGGGCTTCCGTTCAGCATGAAGTGCACTCCCTCGGTCTTGACGAACCCACCTCCATCTTCCGCTTTCGCAGCAAAATGCGACCTTCGTTCTTGAACCAGAACGAGAGCCAAGAAAAACAACAGCCTCAAATGCTTCATGTTTTCCCTTGCCCTGCGAAAACGCCCAAAGCCGGAGTGTTTTCCAAATGTAGTCCCGCGGAGCTTTTAGGTCTTTTTAATGGTTTCAGCTGACGAGTAAATGGCATTGGCATCAAAGTGTTCAGCACTTACCATTTTCACCTTCTTTTCCTTTTATTTTTTTTTTTCTGTTTTTGAATAATTTAACCTTGACTGATTGAATTAATTATATAATCAAGTGACTGGGAAAGGTCCTGGCGAAATTTGTGGGGCCAAATTGGCCGTGAAAAGCACATGACTGTCGCAAGTTCACGGTGAGGACAAGTCTACTTTTGTTTGATTGCTTTGCCTTTTTTCCATTTTCTTCCGGGCGATAAGCATGGTAGGTGGGAAAAACCCCGAAGGATCATTTACCACCATAGAAATTAGAAAATAAAATTTAAATCCACTTGTCCAAAAACGTATGAACTCATCACGTGTTGCAGGCTCTAGGTTTGGTGATTCCGACACTTTCTTCTCCTCCTCCTTCCGGTGCACAAAATCTCTTCCTCTCTCTCTCAAACGATTGATTTTGAAAGGAACTTGCACATGATCAAGCCTTCGAACTGGCCATGCTCGATTAGATTGTTAATTCAAATCTGATGCATTACGATGCAAGAGAACACGTAAGTAGCGCTCATGGTAATTTCATTATTTTGCTTTTGTAAATTCAATTTGATTGATTTGCATCGAACACCAACTCTCATATTCACTTTAGGGATCGAGAAGTTTTTAGTTTCATACACCAGTGATCTCTATTGATTTTCATGAATCTATCACGAGCATACTCTAATTCATGAAATATTGAACTTTTTCAAGGTAAACAAAAAAAGATAAAAACAACACTCAACAAATCTATAAGGAGTTGGATGGATGTTTCAATATATGGTTTAGATATTATGCTAGAATCACAATTTATTTCCCTCGAAGTATTGTTGGGGGTCTCGTTATTTAATGCGCATGAACAGGCAATTAATATGTATTTACGATAATTTGATCCGGCTGAAGTTTAAATAAATATTTAAAAAAGAAGCCGAAAGGTTTACGTTGAGGAAATTTGATGTGCATGACAGACAAGTCCGCCGGGGTGTCCGCTAAATCGTTGACTTCAGCGAAATCCATAAGCGCTCATCGTGGCGGAATGAGAGAGCGATGGCGGCCCGGTGGGTCAGGCGTTCCGGCGTTCACGCGTCGAATGTGACTGGGTGGATGGGCGACACGCGGAGCCGAACGGGAGTTACATCAGTTGATGCGTTGGACATCCAACGGCTGTTCGTGGAGGTGTGACGGAGAGTGGTTTTGCGCCCGAAGTCATTCGAGGTGGAGCGGAGAAGCTTTGGATTGGGTCCTTTGGGATTCAGGTCAAAGAAAACAATAAAGTGGGTCAGGGACTGAAGAAGAGTCCAGAAGAAGTGCAAATCCGACAAAAAGGATTCTATTCAGTTTCTTGCTCTTTCCTGTTTTTTCGTTTCTTGCTCTTTTAGGTTTCATTAATTATAATTTTGTCTCCAGGGGAACAATTTGATTTGGTTTAACCTCTTTTTTCTTCCTATCTCTTTTTCAAAGTAAAAAAGGTGAGAAGGGACAAAAATATATGTAATGCATTCATTACCCACGCTACCGGCCTAGCATCGCGTAATTGATCAATTATAAGATGCATGAATAGCATCCCAACTCATGTTTGATGTTGAACGTTGTAATTTCCTGCTTCTTATTGATGAGTTACCTCACGTGGTAATATTACGCAGTGTAATCATACACTTGAGCTTCGTTTATTTTGTGAAAAATAAATAAATTAAAAAATATCTTTCTAAAGATGATAACTTTGTCATTTGAAATAATTAATCAATTAGAAATATTTTCATTATTAATGACAATTTATATCTAACAATGAAAATATTTTTTATTTATTTATTTTTATAAGTAATATAAATGATTATTTTTAAAAAGATAATATTCAAATCATTCATTTTTCGCAAATCCAAATATTCTTTAAAGGAGGGGCAATCAATCCTAACAACCATCCTTTAGCGTTGTTACATGAGTCATATAAATTGTAAAATATCCCGATTAAATTATAACTGTTGTCCTTAAAATCTCGACCATGAAGGTATCCTGATAGTTAAGTCTTCGAGAACGGCAACCTAGTCATCATTTGTGGGTCGGAAGTGGAAACCCTAGAGCCTTTTATTTCCTCGGGAAATGATTTCAAGAGCAATCTCATTGTCGTCCAATCATGAAGAGTTTCCTTACACACAAGAGAGCCGGCTCCCAAGCCTACTGTCAATTATTGAACAAGTACAACAAAAATCCTATACGTTTCACACTTTGGTCATTTGAGTTCTTAACGTTTGATTTGGCCAATGGAGTCCTTCATGTTTTAAAAAACGTGCAATCAAGTTGGTAACTCACCTCCAACTCAATGTGGCTTATTTTCATGTCGACAAGAGTCAACCTATGAATGTGTTAAACATTTGATGGCACACCTATAACGATGTCAAGGGTCTAATTGACGATTTTATTTTTTATTTTTTGTCGAAAAAATTATATTCATGACTCAAAAGGATACATGAAAAATACATAGACTTTCACATAGACTTTCATGGTGAAGCAAATCGAAGTAGAGCAAATGCTAGAACATTACAAAACAAAACCAAATCCAAAAAATAAGGAGGATCAATAAAACACCGATAAGGTTAAGCACACATTCATTCCAAAAGATCAGATTTATCAAGCAAAATAATTGACAACCAATCATTGGATCTCATAACATCGCTAGTGCTGAATACATGCCAGAAATTCCTTCTCTAGTAATTTCAGCATTGCTAGCTGGTATTGTACACCTAGGTTCAACTTCCTCTACACTATCATTATACAGAAACAACCAAAATAGGTTGAATAGACACAAATCTACCTTTGGAAGAGCAAATCTTCATAGTTTAGCAAGACAATAGAGCTCATACGATCATCATTAAAACTAGGGCAAAGAACCTGTACACGAACAAAGTACGGAGTATCAAATCCCCAAAAACATTATTAAACTCTTAGTTCTAAATCGAAAGAGAAGAACTTCTAGATCTAGAAATAGATTTGGAGAATTCAAACTTTGAAATTTAGAATTAGATTAGGAGATCATAGCTCCAAGATAGAGATCGGGAGAGAAAAAAGAGGAAAAGTACAAAATTTAAAAAAAAAAAAAATCAAAACAGATGGCAAGGAGGGTTAGACTAGCTCAAACCCTCCCCATAGTTGAAGTTTGAAGATGTTGGGGCTAAACATATAACCTAGGAGGTGAATAGGATGTTTTCAAACTTTGATGATCTTTTGCGAAAATTAGCTTATTGCTAAGGCTCCATTCGTTTCGCAGAAAATAATTTCCAAGAAAACATTTTTTGAATTTTTTGACATTCGTTTCACGGAAAATGAATTCCTTGGGGAAAACATTTTCAATGAAAGGAAACAAATCTTCTAAATTAGGGGAAAATGTTTTCCATTTTTGAAAAGTGGAAAACATTTCCTCACTTAATTTCTTTTATCTCACACCTCTATAAATTCTCACTTTCTCTCCCCCTTCTTCTTATTTTTCTTATTCTTCTTCTTTTATTTTTTTATTCGAAAATTTTAAATTTTCTTTTTCTTTTTTAATTCGAATTATTTTTAAATTTCCTTTTTCTTTTCTATATCTTTTTTATTTCTATTTCTTTTCTTTGTTTCCCATCTCCTTCTTTCTTGGCTAGTCGCCGACCATGGCAACAACCAACGATCGGCCATAGGGGAGCCTCAAGCTCATCGGCGAGCACGAGGCTTGCCCACCTTTGGCGAGCTCAGGCTTGCCTCTTGCCAGATCGGCCAACGGCGAGCTCAAGGCTCGCCCACCTCTAGCAAGCTCAGGCTCGCCGCTCACCAAATCTGCCAGCGCCAGCATTGAGCTTGAGGCTCGAGGTCAGCGAGCCATTAGCTTGCGGGGAAGCTCACACTACGGGGAAGCTCACACTCGCCGACCTAGCAAGCGAGGCTCACTCTCGCCAATCTAGCAAGCCTCGAGCTTGCCAAGCTCGAGCCTCGCCAAATTGGTGAACTCCAAGTTCACTGATCTGGCAAGCCTCAAGCTCGTCACTCACATGACGCTTGTGCTTGCTAGAGCTGGGCAAGCCTCGTGCTCGCTGACAAGCTTAAGGCTCGCCTATGGCCGATCATTGACCATCGTCGTGGCCGGCAACCAACCAAGAAAGAAGAAGATGTTTACAAAGAAAAGAAAAACAAATAAAAAATGAAAAACAAATTTAATAATCGATTTTTAAAATAAAAATAAATTTTGATTTTAAAAATGAAAATTCAATTTTTTTAAAAATAAAATAAATGAAAAAGAGTATATGGAGGAAAAGATTTTACTTACCAAACAACAAAAAATATTTTTCACTTCATTTTCAATTTTTATTCAAACACTAGAAAATAATTATATTTTTCTAAAAAATGGTTTTGTGGAAAATATTTTCTAGAAATGCCACATTTTTTGCAAAACAAACGAACCTAAGTAAGTCATCTCAACCTAATGTTTAAGTAAATACTCACTAGCTATATGTTTACGTGAATACTCACTAGCTATATGTTAATCGAGTCATCTTCAAGGCATAATATTGAAAATACTCATTGAATTGGAATGTATATAAAAGGATAAAAATAATGGGACACAGAGAATTATAGTGATTCGACTTTATCTACAAATTTACGTCCACTCTTCAGACTAATAACCTCAAGATGGGCTAGATTCCATTAACAATATGCTTGAAAATTTACAAATGGTTAGCACTAATCCTTTATATGATAAATCCCACTATTTGGACTCAATTACTATTCTTACACTTGTACACTTAATCCTTAGTACAATTGTTAAACAACATGAATATCAAAATAATATGACAAAGAGAGGGAAAAGAATACTTGGAGTGCCAAAACTTAACACGAATTGAAACTTAAGTATCAAAAGTTACGAAAGTGACACTTAAGTGCCAAAATCAAAGCAAAATGGATTAGTTAAGTGTCAACTGTTGAAATATAATACACGGAAACGATGGGATCTTGCAATTTACGTCAATGCAAAATCGCCAGAGAAATAAACGAGAAATAATAAGGACACTAGAAATTTACATGGTTCGGTCCAAGTATCGATACCTACGTCCACAGGGAGAGTTAGCAGCAAATAACCCACTATAATCGGAGTATCAGAGTTTAATCGCTCAAACACTCAAGTGTTTTCCATACCTAGATTTAACCTCAAACCTAAAGTGTTTATAAATAAATAACTCATTTTGACATAAACTCACGGCACAAAAATTATCGCGCGTTCAAGCTTAAAGTATAACGCGCGCTGCTCTCTCTTCAGCTTGACGTGGGGCTCCTTCCTCTTGTAAAGCTTCTCTACGTGACTTCTGCGGCCTTTTCTTTCGTAGGGGTTTTTTTAGCCGCTCCACCTTCACACACACACAAAAAAAAAAAAAAAAACTTGAATTATGTTCGTTTATATGTGTGCCTAGAGTCAACATTTGACTATGGGCCCCCACCAGCTATTTCCTTTCTCAGCTCTATGTGCAAAGGTTTCGGTAGCTTTTTTCTTCTTTTCTTCATCGGCTAAAAGAAGAAAACCCATGCCGTGGAAATCGTGTGCCCTAAGTTTGGGCCCCACCATGGATAAAGAAGAATTTAGCTCCTCCCGCATAAAGTGAAGAAATTCATATCTTCCAATTTTTTTTTTTGTTTTTTTTTTTTTTGCAAATCTTCATGGAGTCCCACAAACTTCTACCTGTCCAAGTGAATCGCGTTTTGTAAATACTTAGACTCGAGACATAATTTAACAATTCTCCACTTTGGCTCAATGTTTGAAGCTAAGTTATAGTGCTCATCATTTATGCTGCTTTCCTAACACCCCGACAAGCGCTCGCTCTCCACAGATGCCAATAGAGGTCAAGTAGAGCTTGAGTTTTGCCAAAGCAACAGACTTAGTCATCATGTTTGTTAGGTTATCTGGTGTAGTAATCTTTTTAACAATAACATTACCCTTAGCTAAGACATCATAGATGAAATTGTACCTAATGTTAATATACTTCTTTCGCTCATGATAAACTGGATTATATGCCAAATATATCGCATATTGGTTATCACAGTGTATATCAACACTTTTTTGTTCTAACCCAAAGTCCGATAGCAAACTTTATAACCATATCGCCTCCTTTGCAACAAAAGTTAGTGCCATGTACTCTGCTTTAGTCAAAGATAAGGCAATGTAATCCTGTAAGGATATTTTCCAACTAACTACACCATCCGCTAGCGTAAATATGTACCCTGCTAAAGGCCTACGATCATCCAAATCACTGGCGTGATCTAAATCCACAAAACCAGTGATCTCACTACCATTGTTGTCCCTCTGGTACACTATACCCATGTCTGTTGTCCCCTTTAAATATCTAAGCATCCACTTTACAGCTTCCCAATGAGCTTTACCAGGACGCTTCATATAATGACTAACCACGCTCACAGATTGTAAAATATCAGGCTTAATGCGCATCATAGAATACATAATACTACCCATGGCACTAGAGTAAGGAACGCGGGACATATGCTCCTCCTCCTCCTCAATTTGTGATGATAATTTATTTGAAAGTTGAAAGTGTCTCACTAAAGGTGTACTTGCAGATTTTGTCAATTGCATATTAAAAGGTGCCATGATCTTCTTAATATATTTCTTTTGAGATAAACGTAAAACTCATGTAGTCTTGTCACGCAAAATCTCCATATCCAAATTTTCTTTACAACACCTAAATCTTTTATTTCAAATTCAGCATTTAATTGCCTCTTCAGCACATCAATATCAGACATATATTTAGCTTCTATCAGCATATCATCAACATATAAGAGTACATAAATCAAAGAACCGTCCTCCAATCTCCTAAAGTAAACGTAGTTATCCATATGACTTTTTGAATAGTCTTTGACTAATCATGAAAGCATCAAAACATTTATACCACTACTTATGAGACTATTTTGACCCATATAAAGATTTTTTTAACAAACAAACATGATCTTCCTTACTTTTAATAGCAAATCCCTCTGGCCGCCTCATGTAAATCTGCTCTCCAACTCACCGTGAAGAAACATAGTTTTCACATCTAGTTGCTCTAATTCGAGATCTTGCAAAGCAACTAAGGCAAATAAAATACAAATTAAAGTATGTCTTACCACATGAAAGAATACCTCATTGTAGTCAATGCCCTACGCTGTGTATATCCCTTCACCACAAGTCTTGTCTTATACCTTGCTGTCTCGACACCGGGAATGACCTCTTTCTGTTTAAAGACCCATTTACTTCCGACAATCTTTTGGCTCTTGGGTACTTTGACCAACTCTCATGTCTGATTTTGATTGAATGATTCCATCTCTTAACTCATAACCCCTAACCACTGCGACGACTTCGAACTAGCCATCATCTCAAAGTAAGACAAAGGCTCATTTGTCTCCACCTCATCACCTATAATCAATGAATAAGGAATATCTGTATAACCATAACGTACTGGTGATTTAAATTGTCTTCTCTATCTATTTACGGCTATAGTGTGCTGCGGTTTTGCTGATTATTCACTATCACCGACTTCAGGAACTGTGACTTCATCTACAGTCTCAACTTTTGTTATCTTCGAGGTCTCCAAAGTCTACACCTGATACTCCACCTCACTAATGAAACCATGATCTGTCTTCTCTGCTGGTCATGTCTCAGAACATCTCTGTTGAAGCATTGCAGTCTTGTCGAAGAACACATCTCTGCTAATTAGAAAAATGGGTGATTTGGGATCAATGCACCACAATCGGTAGACTTTTACCCCATGTGCATAACCTAGAAATGTGCACTTCTTCGCCCTCGGCTCAAGCTTACCAGCACTCGCATGAGCATATGCAGGACACCCGAATATACCTAAATTGGAGTAATTAACAAGTTTCCCCAACCATATTTCCTCAGGAGTTTTCCACTCGAAAACAGATGATGAAGATTGATTAACTATGTAACACGCCATGTTAACTACTTCAGCCCAAAATTCCTTGCCAAGTCCTGCATGCAAAAGCATGCATCAAACTCGCTCAGGCAAAGTTCTATTCTCTCGTTTTGCCATGCCATTTTGCTATGGTGTCCCAAGTACTGTGTAGTGTCTCACAATATTTTCTTTCTCACAGAATTCGGTAAAAATTTTACTACAAAATTTCATGCCATTATCGGTTCTCTAGCACTTGATTTGTTTATCTGACTGCTTCTCAATCAATGCCTTAAATTTCTTGAACTGATCGAACACATCATATTTGTGCTTTAGAAAGTATACCCATACCTTTCTCGAATAGTCATCGATAAATGTCAGCATATATCGGGCACCTCTTTTCAAAGGAACCGAAGACGGGCCCCAGACGTTTGAATGAATATATTCAACTAGTCGTTTGGTTGAATGAAGAGTTGTGGTAAATTTAACTCGATGCTGCTTCCCAAAAATGCAGTGCTCACATAAGTCCAGCTTCCCTATCTTTTAACCATTCAACAACCCCTTTTTCACTTAGCATCATCATACCTACCTCACTCATGTGCCCTAAACGCATATGTCACAATTAAGTTAAGTTAAAGTTTGACTCACCTAATGAAACTACAACGGTTCTGGTCATAGCCTCTCCAAGTAGATGATAAAGAGTATTCACTTTCTTCCCCTTCATCACTGTCATGGCACCTCGAGAGATTTTTAGTACTCCACCTTCAGCGTTGTACTTACACCCGATATCATCGAGTGTCTACAGAGAAATAAGATTCTTTTAAGCTCCAGTACATGCCTCATATCTATCAATGTACGCACCACCCTATCGTGCATTCAAATCCAAATTGTTCCTATCCCTATAGTCTTATAGACTGCATTATGCCCCAAAAGAACTCTACCACCATCTACAGTCTGGTAAGTAGTAAACCAGTTTTTATGAGGTGTCATATGGTAAGAACACCATAAATCCAGCACTCATTCATCTCCTGACGAAGTAGTAGTCATACATAAAATAGCTTCTACATCACTAGTGCTCCTTTCGGCAACGTTCGCCACACTACTTGTGCTATTCTACGTATCAACTTTATTCCTTTGCTTTGGACAATCTCTCTTGATGTGCCCCTCCTTGTGACACTCAAAGCACTTCACGCGTCTCTTGGACTTTCTATGGTGTGATTTTGATTTACTTTTACCTCTGCTGCTACTAGGCCCTCAATGTTGTTCTTTACCTCGAATCGTCAGTGCTTGCGTAACTCCTTATGCTAGACTGTTATCTCACAACTTTTTTGCCACTTCTTAGAGAATAATGCGGACTTTACCTCTTTTGAGGTGATTATAGTACACACCTGCAACAGTGAATCAATAAAGTATTCTCATGACTATGGTAAAAAGGCTAACAATATCATGCCGTGTTCTTTATCATCAAGTATCTTACCGACGTTTTTCAAATTCATTATGAGTTTATTAAATTCATTTAGATGAATTTTGATAGACATACCTTTAGTATATCTAAATTGAAACATCTTCTTTAACATGTACAAGCGATTGTTCAAATCTTTATTCACATAGAGTGCTTGAAATTTTGCCCATAATACTACGGCATCTTTCTTCTCAACAACCTCTATTAAAACATCATCCAACAAATTTAACAGGATTGTGCTCTTTGCATTTTTCATTAGCTTTATCCTTTCTGAGGCTTTCATTATAATAGACAACTCATCTTCACAATTCAGTGCCTTAACCAAACCATGAGTTGTTAATAAAGCTCGCATCTTGATGCTCTATAACACAAAGTTGTTGCTCTCATTAAACTTCTCAATTTAAGATTTCCTTTCAGATGTAATTGTAGTAACATAATTTCCAGATAATAATCAAACAAGCAAAAACTTCAAATCACAATTAAGAAATCCAACCCTAAGCTCTTATATCAATTGTTGGAATATAATACGCAGAAACGATAGATCTTACAATTTACGTCAATGCAAAATCGCCAGAAAAATAAATGAGAAATAATAAGGATACCGGTTATGTGGTTCAATCCGACTATCGGTACCTACGTCCACAAGGAGAGCCAGCAGCAAATAATCCATGATAATCAAAGTATTATAGTTTACAATTGCTCAAACGCTCAAGTGTTTCCTACATCTAAATTTAACCTCAAACCCAAAGTGTTTATAAATAAATAACTCACTTGGACATAAACTCACGACACAAAAATTATCGCGCATTCAAGCTCAAAGTATAACGCGCGCGGTTTTTTTTTCAGTTTGACGTGCGGCTCCTTCCTCTTGTAAAGCTATAGCGGTTTCTTCTCTATGTAGGGCTTCGACAGCCTTTTCTTTTGTAGGGTTTTTTTAGCCGCTCCACCTTCGCACCAAAAAAAAAAAAAAAAAAAAAGAAACTTGAATTCTGTTCGTTTATGTGTGCCCAGAGTCATGACTCTAGACCCCCACCTGCTATTTCCTTTCTTGACTCCACATGCAGAGGTTTCGGTAGCTTTTTTCTTCTTTTCTTCATTGGCTAAAAGAAGAAAACTCATGCCGTAGAAATCGTGTGCCCAAAGTTTGGGCCCCACCATGGATAAAGAAGAATTCGGCTCCTCTTGCATAAAGTGAAGAAATTCATATCTTCCATTTTTTTTTTTTTTTTTTTTTCTTTTGTAAATCTTCATGGAGTCCCATGAACTTCTACTTGTCCAAGTGAATCGTGTTTTGCAAATACTCAAACTCGAGACATAATTTAACACCAACAACAAGAAATTTTGGTCAAAATGCTGACATGATGATTTTTCGGCAAGGCAAATGCAAAAGAACATTGTTTTGCTCATTGATGTGACTAGACAAGTGTAAAAACAACATCGTTTTGTTGCTAACTTGGGTAGCTAATTAATATAAATATTAAATATTAATTAGATTAAATTTAAAAATAAATTTATATTTATATTTAAAAATTTATTAAAAAATGGGTAATGGGGATCGCAAGCGGTGAAGGCCCACCTCCCCCATCATTGCCGAGAAGAGTAACAGTGACAACCCTTGGCCCGGCCAAGTGAGGGCCGGTGGCCCTCATCAAATTTGGGGAAGGCTACGACCCTTGCTCCTAGATTTAGGTGAGGGCTAGTAAGCCCTTGCTGCCGATCAATAGGGTTGCCGGCTCCTGGCCAGTGCCCCACAACCATGGCCAACCCTCTTCCCATCGTCGCTAGCCCTTCCTCATGACAATGGGGAGGTGATGGCTAGGGCTCAACTCTTGCCTACTACCTTTTCCTCCTCTCCCTTTAAAAAAAAATTATAAAGGTTGTAAATATAAATATTTTAATTTAATTAATATTTATATTAAAATTCAAAAAAACACAAAATGATGTCATTTTTATTCTTCATCACTGATTGAACTCTCCGACGTGCTACGTAGGTGAGTTATATTATTTAAAAAATTGTCATGTAGGATTTCTGACCATTTTCGTCGGACTTGATACTCAAGCATCCCCTTTTTTTTTTAAGAAAAAAAAAGACACTCGAGTGTCACTTTCGTAACTTTTTGTACTTAAGTATCCTCCCGTGCAAAGTTTTGGCACTCCAAGTGTCTATCACTTGAAAAGAGCTTATGATTAAGAACAACAATACATAAGCTACTTGATCTTTTATGTGTCATACTCTCTTTTAGTTTCTTGTAGTCTTCTCTTTTATATTTTTCCTCAATGATAATTTAGAGAAGCATATGACTGTTGGAAAGTTTCCATTGAGTTACTATCCAAGGAAGGTACTACCTATATAGCTTCTTTACTTAATTTATGTAGGCTAACCAAAAATAACAACTGTTGTTGTCTTCTCACTGCAGTTTTTGATTGACCTAATAAACAACCTAGCTACTCTTCTAGATGCTTTATTATGATTCTACTACTGTGTAAATTCAGATCTTTCAATAGCTATTTGATGTACTTGGTTTTACATCACAATCAATCTGATCTTTACAACTTCGACATAAATATCATAAGTAGTTGATGTTTTAGGTTAACCGGTACTGTTTGTCATAACAGAACATTTACCAACTTCTTTTTTTATGAATTACACCATGAATGTTGCGCAGTCCTTTAGTCCAAATATCTACATACAATATAATAAGTAATATACTAAAAATAGTTTGGGCATAATCAAAATCACTTGAAGATGTTTTCTCCAACATAAGAAGACAATGAAAAGAGAAGAGAGAGGAAAAGATTTTTTGACCTCTCACGGTTGAATTAGACAAAAGTGAAAGTGCTTGAAATAAAGGAAATCTTAATTGACGAATTAAGGGGCTGTTTGTTTCTGTTTTTTTTTTTTTTTTTTTTAAGCAAAAGGCAAATCTCTACGTTTTTTGTCAAAATATTATTCAAATTATAAAGCTCTGAACAAGTTATACATGAATTTACATGTTCAAGATGTGTATATCGCGAAAGCATAGATATTTGGTTAAGAAAAAGTTCAAATTGGGTTTGTTATAAAACCTTTGGGCGTCAGTGGTATCAAGGACAATCGACAGAAGAAAGTGCTCTTTAAACCAAGAAAAATGGTCTTTTTTCATGCTTCTTATTTGAATTGACTCTATGTTTGTTGCCATGAGAAAGAAAAGCTAGCCTTCTAGAAATGAATGTAATCGTTTTTAGGTTAATACCACTAAACTAAACTAGTACATTATTGACAAATTGATCACAAATTAACTTTTTGACCACAAAAACTCCAACATTTGTAATAAATTTATCATCTATTAATTTTTGTTAAATTAAATTAATATCATGAAAAATCACAAACCGGTATATCTATGACAAATTAAGGGTAAAACCCAAAATTGATATATTTGTCAACTGTCACGTGTCATCTAACTTATCATTTTGATAATAAGATTTAATGGAAGATAAATTTATCATAAGCATACTAGTTTTGAGTTTTTTATGATCACAAAATTAACTTCAAATAAATTTATCATAAATACATTAATTTAAGATTTTTCGTGATATTAATTATTATTTTATTTTTATGACTTAATTCGAATGACAAAAAGTTCGGAGTTTTCACTGTCCACGCCTTACCCCCCTCACCGGTGTTTTTGTTCATTCTTGAATGATGGGATTGGAGGGGACTTCCATTCACATGGGGCGCATGGCTTCTCTCCTCCCCCAGTGAAGTGCTCAGCGAGAGAGGGGTCTAACATGTTCGGACAGGTTTCTGAAAACGCGCAATAAATTTTCCCATGTATTTACAATGATTTTGAGTGTCGAAGTTGTGGTTGCATTAGATTAGTTTGGTACATTTAATTACTAGCAGCATATTAAATCAGTGTTTTATCTTCTCAGTTTTCTCGTTAAGACTATTTATTTCAGAGAGAATGTTATATTTCATCAAAATCATTCCCCAAAAAAATTATAACATTTTTCAGTATTTGACTTAAATTTGAAAACTAACTAAAAAATATTTTTCGTCATTGGAAAAGGAAATTTTGATTTGATTTTCCTAAAAACACATACAATATTCTAGTGTCAGTGACTTGCGCACAAGCAATTAGGGAACCAAGTATAAGCATTGAGATCTTAAGGTAGTCTCGATGGACCCCAACCCGTGCAATGGGGACCCAAACAAGGCCACAATCAAGAGCAAAGGCACTGATCCCATGTCCACAGAAGCCGAAATCAAGAATTCAATGCTTGTGCACGACTTCTTAGTGCCTTAGCTAGTGTCCACAGAGGTTGGGCTCAAGGCCCTGATGCCCATGCTCGAATCCCAGCACCTCGGCCTGAGTCCACAAGGTCTAAGTGCTAGACCAGGTGACTCGGGTCCTTGGCATTTGAGCTTGGCTCCTCGATACTCAAACCTTGGTCTATCAAGGCTAGCTTGGGGACGTTGATGTGTGTGCTTGGGTCCCAAATGACCAAGCTAGGGTCCTTAGTGACTAGGCTTGGGTCCATCGAGGTCATGTCCAAGACCCTTGATCATCGAGACTTGGGCCTTATGTTGATGGACATGGGCTCATACGCTAAGTACTCAAGCACTAGCACAAGGTCTTGGACCTGGCCCCGATGGATTCAAGCACAAGCATTGGAGTCTTGAGCTTCAACCTTGATGGACTCGAACTCAAGCATTGGAGATTTGGGCACTAGCATTGGAGTCTCAAGCTCGGGGATGTGAGTGGGTCCTTAGCTTGGCCTAGATGGACTAAGGTTCGAATGTTGGATACCAAAGCATGAGCACTTAGGTCTCGGGCCAAGGCACTAAGGTTTTGCACCTTGACTTGGTTGGACCCAAGCTTAGGCATTAGGGATCCGAGCATGGGTATTGGTGTCCGGCCTATCCTCTGTGGATCTAGGCTGAACCTTGAAGGACTTGGATACTTGGATGCAAGTACCAAGGACCCAAGCATAGGCATTAGGGTCCTGAGCCTTGGCCTTGATGGACTCGGGTTGGGGCGCAACAAATTTGTGCACAAGCACCAAGTATTAAAGCACAAGCATCGGGGACTCAGGTCTAGTAATTGAGGACCTAGTTGGGCACAAAGACTCAAGCACTAGCATCGAGGTCGCAAGCTAAGGTGTTAGGGACCCAAACCTAGATCTCAAGGACTTGGGAATGACATTAGAGTTCCTATCCCCAAGTGCATAGTTTCTAATCCAAGTGTTAATATTTAGTTATATTTTGAAAATTTTAAACGTGAGCTTTTTGTTTATCTAGAAAATATTTTCCATTAATTCATTTTTCTATGCAATTCACATGCTGAAATTGAGAAATATATTTTCCCAAAATATATTTTGTGCATGGGCACAGAGGAGGGGTTGCGTGCTCTGGTGCTGAGGACCCAATTTTAGATGTTGAGGACTCGGGAATGACATTAGGGTTCTGATTCTAGTGTTAATATCTAGTCATATTTTGAAAAATTTAAACATGGGCTCTCTGTTTATCCATAAAATATTTTCTATTAACTCATTTTTTTATGCAATTCAAACGCTGAAAATGAGAAACATATTTTCCTCAAAAATACTTTTGGTGAAATAAACGAAGCTTAAAAGAAAGGCCAAATGTCACTTTGCTCTCCAAACTTTGATCCTCTTACACCTTAAATCCAAATTAAATCCTTTCACTAACTCCATATAAACTACTCAAGCCCTAAACATCCAATGCTCACAATTTATCCTCCAAAATACTCACCTTAAACCCTAAATCCATGTCCGACCAAAAAAAAAAAAAAAACCCTAAATCCATGCATTTTACACCTCTCGAAAGTTGCAAATGGTTTCAATCGTTATTTTTATTTATTTATTTAGACGTGCTAGACTCTTAAACTAAAAATTCCAACCGCAACACGTTATTATTATTTTTTTTTTTAATGGGATGAAAAATGCCCTCTAGTTGAAGAATCCTTTCACTATAGCTTAAGAATCATGTGGACTGAATACGTTGACAAGAAAAAATTGAGACTGACTCCGTTTATTCATAAAAAAATAAGTAATTTGAAAAATATTTCACTAATAATGATAACTTGTATCACTTATAAAAGTGAATAAACAAAAAATATTTTCATCATCCATAAAAATATTTAGATATAAGTTATTGTTGATGGTGAAAGTATTTTTAACCTACTAATTAATTACATTTATACAAGATTCTGCGGAACAAAGAGAGCCTGGAAATTGATTTTATATCGTGTAATTTGAGTGGTAAAGTGCAAGGATTGAACTTCGATGGGCATGGCCAAAAAAGAAAAAAAGAAAAAAAACTTCGAAGGGTTTGCAGTTTCTTGCTGGACTGGAGGCCCAATACTAGCCCAAATCTGAATGATCGGGCCTAAAGATCCAAATTCTGGGCTAAAACCCGACCCGGAAACATTCCGACCCGCTTTCTTGACCTTCTGGAGGTGGTGTTTCTGTCGCTCACGGCATTTGGCAAACCGCAAGCTGAACCTGAACTCACTCTCAAAGCCACAGTCGCGAGCACCAAGCAGCCACCGCAACCCTCTCAGGCTCAGCAATGGCGGCGATCTCGTCTCACTGCGTCTCTAACCCTTCATCCCTTTCCTCTCTCCTCTCCTCCTCCGCTTCCTCCGCCTTCTCCGGCGACAATGCCCGCCTCCCCGGCGCCTCCGTGGCGTTCCCGTGGGGTTCCCGCTCCCTCCGCCGCCGGCTCTCCTGCCGGGCTTCGTCCGCTACCTTTCCGACGCCATCTCCTCTCCAGGCCAAAGGCTAGCGCTCTCTTCTTTTTTTCTTCTTTTTTGCACGTACTTCTGATGCCTCGTTTCTGCAAATTGATGGTTCTGCGCGGTTCAGAGCTTCGCTCGCTTTTTGCTCTCGTTACGATTTTCCCGTCTGATTGAGCATGTCTTCAGTTTCCTTTTTTTTTTTTTATTCATTTTAGGCGCTTGAATTAGAGATTGTAAAAAGGGGAAATGCTGGAGGGTGAAGGGCGGAGTGCTGACACGCTTTTATGATTGTCAGTTTGATCCGGAACCCGAATTAGGTTTTCTAAGCATTTGGTATTGCTCGGTAGTCATGTCTGTTTTTTAGTTGCAAATGCAATCTAATGGTATGAAATTTACTCGGATGAATGGGTTGACTCGTCATTGACATACCGTTGCAAATTTTAGGTAGCTGGGATGGTACTCGGCAAGCTAGACCTTAGATTATAAATGAAGGACTGATTGCTTTGACATGTCCTCAATGTTAGAGAATATATATCATCGTATTTGAGAAATTGTGAATTTGTGAAGCTGCAAATATCTCCTCACTTCTCAAAATCTGTGTAGACATCCCATGACACCTCAGAAGTTTGTGCATTTTATTCAAACTTTAGGAGGTGTGCATATGATGTTGATCATATGGTAGTGCCTGGTGGGTGCAGCTGAAGTTTTTAAACGAACAGTTGGGGTGTCTATGAAATTGGCAAGGGATGTTCTTTCAAATTTATAAAGATAAGGATCTTTGTCAATTTTCACAAACTAGAGATTTCCATTTGCTTGGTGACATGCCATGAATCTTATAAGAAACTAAAGTGACTTTCATACATTTTTACAAAATTCTTGTGCAGTATCTCATGTTCACAATTTAGTTGCTGTAAGTGGATTGCTTACAGATCAAGTTAATTTAATCATATTTGGCATTTAAAGTGCCAAAATTTGGAACCACATCCTTATCCTCATCGTGTTTAACTTAAAAGAGATTAACTGCTGCATATTTTATAAACAATTGGAGGGTATCACAGAAATTTCAGTATTATGGGGGGGGTTAATTGCAGTGTACCAATAAATGGGGGTGTGTGACAGTGTTAGCAATGAAATCTTGTTTGAATCCTCAAAGGTCTTGAAGATCTTGTGGTTCTATGGTTAAGTTCATTTGGCTAATTTACTGGAAAGAATTTCATTTTTGAACTTTGCTTTGTATTACATGTTATTTGAAGATTGTTTATCTCCCTGTTTTAGTCTGGTAATGATTGACAATGAATATCAATTGTCAATATAAATGCACTTTTCTGGTAAAAGGTAAATTGCTCAGTCATTAAAGGACTTCGTTACTTTTGGTTCCATGAATCACAGAAAAATCTGAGCTGAAGGACTTCCTGCATATTAGTGACTTTGACAAAGCAACAATCATGAAAATACTGAACCGGGCATCTGAGGTCAAAGCCCTGCTTAAATCTGGAGAGAGGACATATCTACCATTTAAGGGAAAGACAATGGCCATGATCTTTGCAAAACCATCAATGCGAACGCGGGTTTCATTTGAGACTGGATTTAGCTTACTGGGAGGCCATGCTATATATTTGGGACCAGATGACATTCAGATGGGCAAGCGGGAGGAAACTCGTGATGTTGCTCGTGTTTTGTCTCGCTATAATGACATTATCATGGCACGTGTCTTTGCTCATCAGGTATGATGGTGAGTTGCAGATATTTTTTTGTTGGCAGACATTCATTATCCTATTTCCTGAGATCTTAATTATTGTAAAAATGTTCAACAGACCCATCTCTTTTGTTTTGTTAAATACTTCTAAAGTTTGTCATGCGTGTGTTAATGAAATCAAATAATTTATTCTGATGCAGGACATTCTCGATCTCGCAAAATATTCAAGTGTACCTGTTGTTAACGGTCTTACTGACTATAATCATCCTTGCCAAATACTGGCTGATGCCCTTACTATGATTGAACACATTGGTCAACTGGAAGGCACAAAGGTTCGCTCAAGTGGTCTTGGTTTGTTGTATTATTCACTCGTTATTGATTTGTATTTTGCTAATTGAATGTAATGAATGTAACATTCAGGTTGTCTATGTTGGAGATGGGAATAACATTGTGCACTCTTGGCTGCTTTTGGCTGCTGTTATTCCCTTCCATTTTGTATGTGCCTGCCCCAAAGGCTTTGAACCAGATGAAAAAACTGTGGAGAAGGCTAGACAAGCTGGAGTTGGCAAGATTGAAATAACTAATGATCCAAAGGAAGCTGTTAGAGATGCAGATGTTGTCTATTCTGATGTTTGGGCTAGCATGGGACAGAAGGAGGAGGCTGCTTACCGTCGTCAAGTGTTTAAAGGATTTCAGGTAATTATTTTCTAAGAACACCCATATTCTTGAGGACATGTTAAAAGGAGGCTTTGCATTCTCAAGCCCCCTCAAACTATTAAAGTACTTTAGAGGAATTTTTGGTGCCTTGGTAGGTGAAATAGCAGAGTGCATCTCATTTCCTCTATATTAGTTCATGACCTCTCTAAAGCCATTACATTTTTAAGAAAATACGAGTAATTAATCTTTTCCACTCCTTTTGGAAGTAGGCTGGTACTCTCTCTAGAGTTATGACTCAGATGTTAATTGAAGAGAGAGAGAGAGAGATTTATCTTTTTTGATTCTCAATAAAGCTTCATGTGTTTTATGTTGCATTTCAACTTTTTATTTTGATTACATCTGTGGGCAAACACCTGCAGGTCGATGAGGCCTTAATGAAGTTGGCTGGCCCTAAAGCTTATTTTATGCATTGTTTACCGGCTGAAAGAGGGGTTGAAGTGACTGACGGTGTAATTGAAGCTCCAAACTCTATTGTCTTCCCACAAGCTGAGAACCGTATGCATGCCCAGAATGCAATTATGCTTCATTTGCTCGGCTTCTGATGACGGAGACTCTCATGAGTAATCAAAACTGATTAAGGCTTAAGCCCTAGAAGCAAATATCTTTCAAGATCTTTCAAAATGCCTTATGAGATGAAATATTAGGCTGGTTAAGTTCAAATCATCTACTTCTTTAATGAGTAGTAGAGACTCATCTTTCTGTGATCCTTCTACATTTTCTGCGTAGCCAAGCTGTTTTCTCCTCGATCGGTTGTCCAGTATGTTTGCTTTTTGCATTGAAAATTATGTGCGCCTGCCCTTTCTTCATCGGCTCCCCTTGGCCGTGAAAATCGGTTCACGTATGTTTTAAAGAGCTGGAGTATCCGGAAGATGAGCCAAGGTTATAACTGTTATTCTGTTCCAACTAAATCTGTGAATGGAGGTGGCAGAGGCGGGGCGCGCGGAGGCGGGGTGGGGAGAGAGATTTCCTTTTCACGCTGGTTGCTCCTTTTCCCGCCTTTTGTCAACTCCAAGGCCTTATTCCTTGAGCGCCAGACTTTGCTACATGGAAGAATCAATCTTTTAATTTTTTAATTTTTTGGTGACCAAGAATCCGTCAAAGCATGCCCTTGTCAGCTTACGCCGATTTGGGGTTTCACGGGATACCTTGGGGCAGATTGGCCTAACAACCTACCGGGTCTCTCTCTTTAATCACTAGCAACGCAGGGTTTCAAACCCTCAACCTCCATGGAGGGTGAGGGTTCATCACTGATATCAGCAAATCTTAATAAGGAAATCATGTTGCATTTCACTACATTCGCTTATCTCAATTTGCTAATATTATCGCAATTATCACATGAGAAACAAATCGAGAAAAGGAAACTGGGTATTTTAGTACATTCTCTTAGCCTAGCTGAAATTATTGCAATTATCGCATCAGAAACAAATCGAGAAAGGTAACCATGTTGCATTATAAGTGCACGCTCTTATCCCAAGTCGCTGAAATTACTGCAAGGGTTGCATCAGTGTCGAATGCCACAGTATGGCTAAGGGGAGCAAGCTTCAGGATAATTTACCCCAAAGAGAGCTCAAAGGCAGATTTCAAAACAATTACAAAGGAGAATCTGGAAAATGCGTGTGTGGGTGGGTGTGTGTATGAGAATGTTCGCCTATGAGAGCTCGCAAGTAGATTTCGGCACATATTTAATGGAGAATTTGGAAAATGAGTGCGCGTGTTACGTGGATTTTGAAACATTTACAAAGAATAATTTGGAAATGCGTGCGTGCGTGCGTGCGTGCGTGCGTGCGTATGCGCGCGTGCGTGAGAGAGAGAGAGAGAGAGAGAGATTTTGGTATGAAAAATATTAGGGACAATTTTTTCGTTAGAGATTTTGGTATGAAAAATATTAGGGACAATAATGTCATGTGGTCCTCTTACTTGTAATTTAAATTTGAACTTGTCCTCTTCTTTTTTTCTAGTTCACAAGCATTTCTGTAAATGTTCCACATTAGTCTTTTCGTTGATATATGTGTTTTACTAGTCAAATTTTTAAGACATCATGGATGTCGAAGTACATGTGTGACGTTATAATTCTGCAAAAACTATTATGTCAGATGACATAAAAACTAAAAAATTGAAGACAATTACTCTTGAGAGAGGGAGAACAAACCTATGAAGAAGTCATAAAGCTCGAGCTTGAGGCTTATATCCATCGCCATGGTGCTCGAGCTCGAAGCTTGTGGCCAGCGTTGCCAAATTTAATTTTGGAGATTTTGCTATGGCTGCTTGAGCTGGAGTTTGAGGTTCCGCTTGAAGCACATGATCATATGATCGTTTGAACTCAAGGCTTTCGACTGTCATCGTCAGATATGACTTTGAAGCTCGAGGCTACCATGACTACTCGAGCTCGAAGCCATAGCCACAAGCTCTTAGTTTGTGGCCACCCTCACCTAATTTGACTTCAAAACTTCAGCCATTACCGTTTGAGCTTGAAGCTTGCAGTCGCTCAACATCGCCCTCTACTTTTCTTTTTGTTCAAAAGCTTCCCCATGCTTGTGGTGGATGTCAAGCTCGTGACTATCGTGACCGCCTGAGCTTTTGAGCTGCGCCTTGGCCTTGGAGGATGATCGTTTGCGGGAATCGACAGCCTGCATCGGTAAGGTTTGAAGAACTTTAAAACAAGAAGTGGAGGTCAGAGAGAGTCAACATCTGGAAAAAGGAAAAAAATTCAGGTCATAAGCTATTTAACGATGCAATGCCGCCACGTCAATGAAATCTATCACCAGATAGATCGAAAGACGATTCTTAACACTTTTTAAAAAAGCATGGGGAAGCTTTTGAACAAAAAGAAAAGTAGACGGGCAATTTTGAATTTCAGAAAAATGTAAAGGAATCACCGTTGATAATATTCCAAAAATATTGTGGTACATTGAACTCCATTAGTAATATATGAGAAAAAAATTGAATGGTGTATGAGATAGATATACGTTGTTCAATTCTTAGAAGTTTGTGAAAAAAAGTTCATCATCATTATAATTGAATCTAAAAAATAATTTCATCAAGAGTTCACATTAATTGTGTCACATATGACTATACTTTGCATACAAAATTACACATTTCAATTGAATTTTCTGTTTTGTAAAAATTTGACGGGAGACAATTGAATTTTGTTTTTATTTCGTGCTACACAAAAAAAAAATTATATTCATTTATGCAAGTACGACATTATATAATGATATTGTTTTTGGTATGCATATGGTAATTGACATGATAATTCAGTGATTGACAGATGAAAGGATGTAAACTAAGTAAAATAAATGAGATACTTTTATCAAAGGATTATATGACATGTATTTTATTTGTACAGAGTAGAATTAAATACTTTTTTTTTTAAAATAAAAATGATTTTTTACTTAACAAAAAGATTTCGAAAAATTCTAAAAAATTACAAAACAGCTTAGGATAAGACCCTATTTAGGTTGTTACAATTTAGTTAGTTTCATTTAGATAGTTAAGAAAACTCATGTTTTTTCCCTACTATTTGGAGAAATTGAACTTGATTTGAATTCAACTCGAAGGGATTATGCCTCGTGGCTTATAACATGGCCATGTATATTTTTTCCCAACAAGCATCGGGTTTTCATTTCCCATGCATAGACAGATGTCTTTGATTTCTTAGGCATTTACACTAACTACCTTGTCTTTAAATAAATTGGTTTTTTTTTTTTCTAGAATAGGTTAAGGTTAGATTTGAATTATCATGAAAACTTTGACAAAAACATTTGCATGTCAACTTAGAAATGGTTTTGATACCTTTAGGATTCATAATTGACGATCAAGAATATATGACCACTTTGGAAAATAACCAACTAGTTATTAATCGAAAGGGCACTAATAAAAATATTAGTGTAATCAAATTCTCGTGATTAGAAGCTCAACTTTCATGGAAATTGAGACAATGCTTCCATGTCTCAACTTGTTTCTAGTTGACCCCAAAAGGTTAGTGGTGACTCGTAGAAATATTAGGTTGTTAAAGAATTTTGAAATAAAAATCCAACGTCATGAGAGATATGACTTAAGAGAGCTTACGCCTATTGAGGGACGCTGGCACTTTTAGGCAATACCCATGAACTTATATCTTTTCCTGAGTGTGTCGCGGAAAATTCAGGTCGTGACATTATCAAAGGCAATACACATGTACAGAAACTTACCCAGTAATATATGAATGAAATTGCCAAGTAATTTTGGTAAGCTAGTCTCAAAAGTACAATGATAGTGATTAGATCGGAATTGAGTTAATCTGGTTAGCTATCTTAGCACAACCGCTTGCAGGAGTTGATGAATCAAGCTTCTACGTTTTTCGCTTCTCTACGTGTGTAGTCCGGTTGAACAAGTTACTTAGAACTTGTGAGCTGTCCAATTGGCCACTTTACTTTTAATTTGTTGTATAGGGATTGCTAAGTTTTGAATACAAGAAACAAGCTATAAACTATGTGAAACTCACAATGCATGTATCTAAAATGAAAGAATAGTGACTGAAAATTTTGTAATTCTTTCTAATATAGTCTAAATTATTTCTATGTTTCTCTCTAGCCCCTAAAAAAACTAAAAATTTCTCCAATTTCAAATTACCCTAGAAAGGATCCTAATAATCCTCATCATCATCATCATTTATTTTATTCTGCTATATGATGTAAAAGGTGTTCAAGGTAATTGTACAACATAAAGTTCATGTCCAAGCCAGCACTGGAAGGTTACAAAGCAATTATAATTCATATAAAATACACATATCGGCAAACTCTCGCGATTCACCAATTATTCCTCCAATCATCAATGAATGCAAATAGGATTACCAACCTTAGGGCGTAGGAAATGAAAATCAGCCAAAGTATGTCACCTAGCATAATGTACCTAAGCAGTCTACATGTGACACATTTGAGAGCAAGAGCAACCGGAGTGCACAAAAGTCAGAAATTTGGGTCCATATTTGGCTCAAGATGGTAGTTTTTCATGTTCAAGTTGAGACATCTTTTACATGACCAGAGAAATGAAAAGGAAAATGGAGAATAAGGGAAGATAAAACATTTATGCATGGCATATTGCTTCAACAATCATTTATGGAGGCTTGGACTTTTTGAAGATGGAGGTGCTCGCGGCCTTTAGAGTTGCGGTTGGAAGTTTCTCTTTTTCGAAAGTTGATATCGTCTTATCCTCCTTTGCGGTATTGTCTCCTTAGTCTTTATTCCTGTCCTTGCTTTGTTTTGTTTTACTTGGGGTGGTTCTGTGTTGTTTGCTAGATACCACCCTCTCCGTTTGTTTGTGGCCATTCTTTGGCTGTTTGCTTTTTGCTAGTTGTTTTTTCTTCTCCTTTTCTACTCTTCCCTTCTTGTCTTGACACCCTTCCACTCGGTTTGACTACTTTGTTACCTTAAGTGTAAGTTTTGGTGCCGGGTCCCTTGCTGTATAGCTGTATGGCTTATTGGTTTAAAGTCAATATATATCTTACTTTTTACCAAAAAAAAAAAAAAATCATCATTGTATATTCTTCTGTGCGACGTCAAGGGTGTTCAAGCTAAATAATACAACATGAGGTCCACCGAACCAGCAACACTCAAACCAAATTTATATACACATCAGCATGCTAATTGAGCCATTAATTCACAATAAACACAAATAGGATTACCAACATTAGGAGGATGGAATGAAAATCAGCCAAAACCTGTTGCCGAGTAGATTATAAATCTTTAGGCTATACTTGACACATCAAGAGCAATAAAGATAAGAGTGTACACCAAAAAAAAAAAAATTAGGTTGATATCTTCCCTTCCCATCTCAAAGATTAATTTTTGTTGGACAATTTTGATCACTTAACAAATAATCATAATGTCGGGTGCACTAGTAATGTTGGTTGGACCTGTAAAGTTATGCCTAGCCATGAGGCATTAACATAAGGCCTTTGTTAGGGAATCAAGCTGGGGGTATAGTTACAATTTGAGCCACATGCTATGCTCCATTTCTTGGAATTAAGATAAGCAAACTACTTGTTAGACCACTCCGGATTGTCTCGTGTCCTACTCATTGCTCTTGGGCGTGGAGAAAGATATTAAACTTGCGAGAACATTTCCAACAATACTTCAAGTGGAATATTGGGAATGGACGATCGGTTTCGTTTTGGTTCGATCCATGGCACCCAAATGGCCCTTTATATAGGATCTTCTCCAACCAAGATATATACCACTCCAGTATCTCCAGACTAGCGACGGTTGCTTAAGGCTTTACCACACCCATGGGCTGGTACGTGATCAACATCCTGGCCAATTGGTGGAATCCACTCCCGGTGTTTAACCAAGAAGATGATCGCTTTCATTGGCTGCCCCACCCCTTTGGTCGTTTTTCCTCCGCCTCTGCTTGGGAGTTCATTCGGCCAAAGGGCAATGCTGTCACTTGGGCCTCCTTTATTTGGAGCACTTCCTTGCCCCCAAGATATCAAACTCATCTTTGGCTTATTACTCGCAACCGGCTGCCAACTCAAGTGTTGCTTATCTCTCATGGTAGAATTTTGCCTACCAATTGCCCCCTTTGCTCGTGTAGACCGGATTCTGTGAATCACTTGTTCTTTGCTTGTCACATTTTGAGTACCCTTGTTTCTTTTTGGGCAGCAAAATTTAACCTTGTTTGGCAAAACAAGCAGTGAATGGAGAATCTTGTATGGGCATTCAAGCGGTTTGTGGGTAAAAGCTTTTATCAAACTATGGCTCACTTTAGTTTTGGTGCGATGTGCTACATCATATGGAAAGAGCGTAACAATGTGCTTTTTCGCAATCAAACCCTTTCTCTTCCGGTGATGAAGATGCACCTCCAGAAGGCTATTAAAGATAAAGCTATGATGTTTAAGCATGTTGCTGACATTCCAAAGAATAGAAGACTTCAACAGAGCTGGGATCTTCATCCTTCTATCTTTGATTGATAGTAGTTCTTTAGTTTGTTTTTAGTCTTCCTTTCTTTCTTTTCGTTGTTTGTTCTGTTTGTTGGGAACCATGGTACCCCTACACTTGCTTAGACTCCTGACTTCTTGAGCGTCTGTTTTTTGTTGGTGCCCGGCCTCCCCCCCTTGTATTCTTCTTCGCAAAATCTATACTATACTTACCTTTACCAAAAAAAAAAAAAAAAAAAAAACTACTTGTTAGACTACCGTCTTTCCGAGAAACTAGCATTTTCAGTTCAAAAGGGAATTCAATGCACGATATGATGCTGGCTTCTAGTGCAAATCAAAGTTAATGAGTCTATACAATGCAAGAATCTAACCCTTGTATGCCCTACAAGAGTGTGACTCATCTATTGATCCATGGCTAATTAAGCTAAATTTTTCCAATTGGCTTCATATTTTTTATAGCTCTATTTTATATAGAGTATTTTTACTAATTTAAGCTTGATATCTGCTGAGTGTTGATGAATTTTGTGTGAATTTATTTGCTACTCATGTACTTTTATTGAATTTTATAGGAAATATGTCTTTCGGATTTGTAAAGGACCATGCGCACCATTTGCAGAACATGCCAAGACTATATGTGTAATTTTCCCATGTCTCTGTGCTAGATTTGTAGATCAATCCCTACACCTTAGCATCTTCTAGAATATTTTATTTTAAAGAAAAAGTCAGCCAAGGCCAAAAATTTGGAGGACTTGACCATAATTGAGGCTACGTTCAAGAAAATCAAGAATAGGAATCTTAAGAAGAAGAATTCCTAATTTGGCGAGGAGTCCTATTCAAGACCTAATGCGGGGGGGGTTGACCCATGGCAGATTTTTGGAGGCTATCCTCTTTGTGACTTAAATTGGTGAATTTGTTTTAATTTAGCATTATATTCTCTTTAATTTTTGTTGTTAGTTTAGCTTTAACTATGTTCTAAATTTCTTTTGTTAGAGCTAGGATGGATCTTAACCATGATTGATTAATTTGCAAGACTTGCTCATGCAATATAATTGTTTTTTTTTTTTTTTATTTTTATTGTGGCATTCTCTATGGTGATCTTAATGCTTTTAAAAGTCTAGCCAATTTTTTTTAATGATTTTTGATGCATGTATGATATCAGGTGGAGATTGAATACATGAGCTCTAGTTATATTAAGCCATAAATTAAATCTAGGTCATAATACACTAGATTGTTTGTGTGGCTATGGTAGCAAATCTAAGTTGGAACTACTTAGATTAATTCCAAGAATTTTCATAAGAACTTATTGCTTTTAGGTAGTTTAAATTCACCTAAGGTTAGTGTGGGTTTTAGTGTGGGTTAACATACTTAATTAGGGATTATTAGATCGAGATTGGCTTGTAATCTAATTAAGGAAAACTTCACCAACACAATTGGGAAATAATTTGTTGCATGATAAGTTAAGAGAATTGATTATGAGTGGTTAGTGAAATTGGATGCTCTAACACTTTGTGATCTTGGTTAAAATCTTGAAATTTGCTTTGTTAATTTTCAGTTTGCTTTAGATTAGGTTTTTTGGGTCAAAAAAAAAAAAAAAAACAAAACAAAAAATTTTGGGTCATGCAATGCTCCTCCCACCTTTTATATAGAGGTGAGTTTGGCCTACAAAAGAAACAAATTAAAAACAAAATAAAAGCTAGTCTAAACCAAGAATTGCCCAATATCAATAGTAATTGGAAAATTATCAAAGCAATCCTTGGCAAAGGCGTCAAAAACTTGTCAAGTGAATTGCAAGTGCACAATATCTATGAATAATAAAGTGATGAGTGAGTATTATTCCCACCGGGATTGTATATAGTTATCTAATTACTTACCAAAGGTGATCAATCCAAAGATCTAGCTAAGCAAATCGAAAAAGGCAAGTAAAAAGTGCAATAAACCAATTAAAGGACTGAAATACAAAAGAGCTGAAACTTAAAGGATTCAAAAGCTAATTAAAATTGCAAATAGGAGACCTTGAAGAATTTGATCTCAAGATTGATATAACCTTTTTTAGGAGAAGAAGAGCGTGAGCACAAGCAATCCCCATTGCAATGGCCGAAACTCAAGAAGACGCACCTCCAAAGAGGACTTCAAAAAATGCTACACCAACAATTCAAGTATAAAGAGGCCAGTGGTGCAACAATTTTGAGATCAAGCCATTCTTAATTCAAATGCTTTAAAATGTAGGACAATTCAGTGGATCACTTAATGATGATCCAAATCTACACTTTGAAGCATTCTTTGAAATTTGTAACATTGTTAAATACAATGGTGTTACTGATGATGCTCTTAAGTTAAGATTATTCTTCAAACCAAAAGAAAAAAAAAGTTAAAATTATTCCCATTTTTTCTTCATGATAAAGTTAAGACTTGGTTGACTTCTCTTCTAGTAGGCTCTATTACCACTAGGGAGGACTTGGCTAAAAAATTCCTAAGTGTTTTCCCCTACAAAATTTGTCAAAATGCGTAATGATATTACTACAATTATGCAAATGGATGGTGAGCCTTTTATGAAGCATGGGGAAGGTTTAAGGAGATACCTGTGCCATGGATTACCAGTTTGGATGCAAGTGCCCACATTCTATAATGGAGCGCATCCCACCATTCGGGCTAGTTTAGATGCAGCAGTTGGAGGCACTTTCCAAAACAAGTCACTCGAAGAAGCTTTTGATCTACTTGGGTAGATAGCAAGCAATAGCTACTAATGGCCAATTGAGAGATACCAGGCTCATAAGCCAAATTGATTTCATGAAGTTGACACTAATACAGCTTCGAATGCAAAGCTTGATGCATGGAGCATAATGATTGCTTCTTTGAAAACTCAAGGAGTATCTTGTGAATTTTATAGTGAAAATCATATTAGCATTGATTGTCAAGTATGTAACCCTTATGCTAGTTCTTTTGAACATGCTAACTTTGTTTCAAATTTTAATAGGGGTCCCAAAACAATCCTTATTCCAATAGTAACAGTTCGGAAAGGAGGTGAAGGTCAAAATCAATAAGAATTGAGAGCACCACCATTACCCATAGAGAAGCTGATTTGGATGATTTGGTTGCCAAGCTAGCCCAAATTGTGGAAAGGCAAGCCTAGGCCACAAAAAAACAAGCTCAAATCACTCAAGATTTCATGAGAAGCTTTCGATGTAAGACTCCATAATAAAAAATATCAATTTGAAACATAGATAAGTAAGTGGGGTAACTAGCTCAAAGAATTGATGAGAGACAAAATGGTGCCTTACCAAGTAATATTGAGAGGAACCTCATAAAGAATGTAAAGGCAATTACATTAAGGAGTAAAAAAAAGTTGGAAAGTAAGATTGAGATGATGTAGTAGAAGAGAAAAGGGCCAAACCTAAGGAAGGAGTTATGTAAGGACCCAAGTCTCCCACTGTATAATATTGTCGCTTTGGGCCTCGGCCCTCATGGCTTTAAAATGCGTTACATGGGTTAGAGAACCCAAGCCTTATAAACTAGCTTAGGACTCCCCCCCTAAGCAATGTGGGACAGGATACGCGCTCCCTCCCTGCGCATGTCCGAGGACTGAGGCACGAACTCATTGCCATCCCTCCTCCCCGCACACCGTCGCATGGCCCGTCACACTTGGACCATTTGTAAGGACTTGGGCCTCAAAGTCGTGAGGGTCAAAGGCCCAAAGTGGACAATATTATACAGTGAGAGGCCTAGGTCCTTACAAATGGTATCAAAGCCGACTCCCAACCGCATGTGGAGCCACAACGAGGACACTTGCTCCCAAAGGGGGGAAGAGTGTCATGGCCCAAGCAGTGGCACATGGGGAGGAGGGATGGCGGTGCATCTGCGCCTCGGTCCTCGAACGTGTGCAGGGAGGGGGTGTGTCTCTTGTCCCACATTGCTTAGGAGGAGTCCTAGGCTAGTTTATAAGGCTTAGGTTCTCTAACCTATGTAACGCGTTTTAAAGCCGTGAAGGCGGAAGGCCTAAAGCGGATAATATTACACAGTGGGAGGCCCGGCTCCTTATAAGTTAAACCAAGGAGGCCAAACTTTTCACCAAGATTGAACACAAGTATGAGCCACTAAGGAGTAAGCCATCTCTAATACCATATGTTCTACCTATTCCATTTCTAGAGAGGCTAGTTAAACACAAGCAAGATAAGCAATTTTCAAATTTTTTAGATTATCTTAAACAATTGCACACTAACATTCCTTTTGTAGACGCTCTAACTCAAATGTCAAGTTATGCCATGTTCTTGAAAGAGATCCCAACTAACAATAGCAAGTTAGAGAAGTATGAGATTGTGAAGTTGAATGAGGAATGTTCGGCCTTCCTTCAAAATAAGCTACCACCAAAATAAAAAGATCCAAGAAGTTTTACTATTCTAGGCAATATGGTGGTGCTTGCTTTAATAAAGCTTTATGTGATCTTGATGCTAGTATAAACCTAATGCCTTATTTGGTATTTGTGAAACTAGATATGGAGGAAGTAAAGGCGACCATCGTGTCTCTACAATTAGTGGATAGATCTATCAAATACCCAAGAGGCATGGTGGAGGATATTTTAGTGAAGATGGATAAATTTATCTTCTTGGGAGATTTCGTTGTGCAAGAGATGGAGGAGGATTATGAAGTTCCTATCATTTGGTGCCGACCATTCCTAACCACGGGAAGAGCTCTTATTGATGTACAGTAAGGAAAATTGATCCTTAAAGTAGGAGAAGATAAGTTACCTTCAATGTTTTCAAGGGCATGAAAAACCCAACCAAGTGATTGCTTGTGGATAGACACTATAGATAGGGAAGTGGAGACCATGGTTTGAATTGACCTCAATTCAAGACCCTATAGAGACATGTTTGGTTTGGCTAAATGAGGAAGAGATCGAGAATGAAGAAATTGGGGAGGCTATGGAGTTTTTAGAAGTAAGTCCATCATACCTAAGATGGAAAGCATAAAAATTTGAAGATTGGAATCAAGTGCAAAGAAGCCGAAACCCTCTATTGTAGAACCACCAACTCTTGAGCTTAAACCCTTGCCTTCTATTTTAAAATATGCTTTCCTTTATGGGGTTTCTTATCCAGTGATTATTTCTTCTTCTCTGATAGGGATGATGGAGGACGAGTTACTTAGAGTACTTAGAGAGCACAAGAGTGCAATTGGGTGCAACGTAAAGGGATTAAGCCATTCGATTTGCATAAACACAGTTTTGATGAATGAGCAATACGAACTGATCATCTAATGACAAAGGAGGCTCAATTCAAAAATGCAAGAAATTGTGAAAGTCGAAGTAATTAAATTACTTGATGCAGGTATTATCTATTGAATTTGTAATAGTGATTGGGGGAGTCCCTTACAAGTAGTGCCAAAAAAGGGAGGTATGACTGTTATAACCAGTGAAAATAATGAATTAATTCCAACTAGAACGATTACATATTGGTGAGTTTGTATAAATTATAGAAAATTGAATGATATCGTTTGTAAGGATCACTTTGCTTTACCTTTCATTAATCCTTGCAGGGCGTGAGTATTATTATTCTTTGGATGGATATTCAAGATATAACCAAATCTCTATTGCAGCTGAGACTATTCACTTATCCCTGTGGTACATTTGCATAAGGAAGGATGCCTTTTGTTCTTTGTAATGCATCTGCTACTTTTCAAAGATGCATGATGGCTACTTTTTCTGACATGATAAAGAAATGCATTAAGATTTTCATGGATGATTTATCTGTTTTTGGCACATCTTTTGATTTATGCTTTGCATAGTTTAGCTTTGACGTTACAAAGATGTGAGGATATTGACCTTATACTAAATTGGAAAAAGTGTCATTTTATGGTATAGGAAGGGATGGTGTTGGATCATAAAATCTCTACTAGAGGTATTAAGGTGGACCAAGCCAAAACTGAAGTTATCTCCAAATTGTTGCCCCTACTATTGTGAAATTATTTCAAGGATTTTTAGGAAATGTAAGGTTTTATAAGTGGTTCATAAGGGACTTCTCTAAGATTGCAAGACTACTCACAAAATTGCTTGAAAAAGATGGGAAGTTTGATTTTAACTTTGAGTGTTCGTAGGCATTTGAGACTTTAAAGGAGAAGTTGATTTCGACTCTTATAATGATGCCACTGAATTGGAGCTTACCTTTTGAGTTGATTTGCGATGCCAACGATTATGCCGTTGGAGCCATGCTTGGTCAAAGAAAAGATGGAATTTTTCGAGCCATACATTATGTTAGACAAACCCTTAATGGAGCCTAATTGAATTATGCCACCACTGAAAAGAAGCTTTTGACAGTTGTTTTTGCTTTTGATAAATTCCGTTCTTACTTGATCAGCTCTAAAGTAATTGTCTATACTAATCATGCAGCTTTAAAGTACTTGTTGGTAAAGAAGAATGTGAAACCAAGGTTATTTCATTGGATCTTTTTACTTTAAGGGTTTGATTTAGATATCAAGGACAAGAAAGGGATCGAGAACCTTGTGGTCAATCACCTATCTAGGCCGCCAGATGCCCTTAGTGATGAGATGCCAATCTTGGATGATTTTCTTGATGAGGTACTCTTTTCCTTGAAAATTGAAACTCCATGATATGCATATTTTCTTTACTATTTGGTAAATGAAATCCTTCCTCCTGACTTGAATTATCAACAAAGGAAGAAGTTTCTCTCTGATGTTAAACACTAGTTTTGGGAGGATCCTTACTTGTTTAAGGTATGTGGTTACTGAGTTATTAGGCATTGTGTTACTAATGAAGAAATCCATAACATTCTTTTTGGTTGCATGATGGAGAGGTGGCTGGTCATTATGATGCCACCAAGATGTTGCTAAGGCCATACGATGTGAATTTTATTGGCCTACTCTTTTTAAGGATGCATATGCTTATTTTTCTCATTGTGATAGGTGTCAAAGGATTAGGAACATATCTAGAAGGCATGAAACACCCTTAAACAATATTATGGTGTGTGAATTGTTTGATGTTTGGGGCATTGACTTCATGAGTCTATTTTCACCTTTGTTTAGTAACACTTACATATTGTTTGCTTGTGAGTATGTGTCTAAATGGGTGAAGGCTGTGGCTTTGCAATCTAATGATGCTAGGATTGTTTGTAATTTCTTGAAAAAAGCACATCTTTACTCGCTTTGGTACACCTAAGGCCATTACAAGTGACCAAGGCATACACTTCATGAATAGACAATTTGAGTCACTTTTGCATAAATATGGAATCCCTCATAAGATAGCTATAGCTTATCATTCCCAAGCTGGTGGTTAAATTGAGATATCTAATATTGAGATAAAGAAAACTTTGGAAAAGATTGTGAACAATAATAGGAAGGGTTTGGCAAGAAAACTTGATGATGCTTTGTGGGTTTATAGAACTTCTTTCAAAACTCCTATTGATGTGTCACATTTTTAGCTTTTGTATGGTAAATCATGTCACCTACCCATTGAGTTGGAACATAAATTATATTGGGTTTTGTAGAAACTTAACTTTGCTGGTAGTAGGTAAGAAAAGATTGTTTCAATTGGATGAGTATGAAAAGATGCACAACGATGCATATGAACGTGCAATAATTTACAAGGAAAAAATGAAGAGATGGCATGATCGACACATCTTGAGGAAGGAGTTTTATGTGAGTGAAAAAGTTCTATTATATAACTCCCGTCTTCGTTTGTTTCCAAAAAAGTTGAAGTCTAGATAGACTGGCCCTTATACCATCACCAAAGTATTCCCTTTTGGAGTCGTTGGGATTACAATGAGAAGGTAGGGATTTTCAAGGTGAATGGTCATAGGCTCAAACACTACTATGGAGGAGGTTTCGATGCCCAAACATCTTTCATCACCTTGGTTTCAGCTACTTATAAGCATGGAAAGAGTTTCTTTTTCTAACTATAAAGCGAGTGCTTCTTGGGAGACAATTCAAGTTTCTAATCTTTTATTTCTTGTGTTTGTTTGTTTTGTGTGTTATCTTAAAAGTAAAAAAATTGTGGCATTGAAATTTCTCTTCAAATCTCCTTCAAGGTTAGGGACGCATGACCAAGTGACCACGCTGCCAAGAAATTTTCTTTGAGCAGCCTTTAACCACGGATCTGAGCCAGTCCTCACCCTGTTGGGCTCGATTCAACATGGACAATTGCCATCTTCACATATCTAGGGAAGTATTTCGAACTTTATTCTACTCTAATTTGGTTGCCTCATTGCTCATGTTCAATTCTTTATTTTTATGCATTGAGGACAATGGTTCATTTTAAGTTGGGGGTAGGGGATTAAAAATATTTGTGCTAAATTTTTTTCTAATCTTGAAATTTCTGAGCTTATTTGAAATTTTTGAAATATTTTTGAAGCAAATATTATAGGAGATGATGAATTTTGAACATTAATTAACAAGATTAATGTCCTTTTCGTGGTCATGAGTTCTTTTGATTTTTAGGGGGATAAAAGTCTTGTTTAACTTAAGATTGATATATGAGTTAGTCTTAATCTTGATTGTGCAATCCATATTTTGAGCACTCATCCTTACTTTTTAAGTTATGTGTGCTTAGAAAAGATCATTGGTAGGTATGTGATTCTCTAGACCTCACCTAGGTCTTAGAATTTGTTTGATATTCTCTTGAAATTAATATGCTACACTCAATCAAGAAGGTGATATAGGCATTCTTTATATTGTTTAAGCCTTTCAAGCCTACCTTGTCAATTGATCCCTAATAACCTTTTGAGTTTTTAATTGACCTATTTTTCTTTGATGACCTTATAGTATTGATCCATGTTAAGTGTATTACCTTACCCTATACCCATAGGCATGTTTATCCTTAAAGCTACTTCAATAGTTAGGGATTCTTGACGTGTCTGAAGTTGTTGAAACTTGAAGTAGTCATAAAAAGCAAGAAAAAAAAAGAAGCAACAAAAGAAGGAAAAAGGAAGAAAAAGGTTTAAGTGCAAGCTTTAAAGTGAAAGTTGTTTACTTCGGTACCACTAATGTAAATCCCCATTGCTGACTTCCAACATAAGTGAGCCTTTTGGATACTTAATGGATTAGAATTGCACTATGGGAGGAACTTAGGGAGGAACTTCACCATAAAGTTAGAAAAAGAAGCAATGGAAGCTTTAAAGTGTTAATTGTTTGTGAATTGCATAGCTATGATAGTATAAGCAGATGGAGGATAAATCTTGAATTTCTAATTAATTCAAATGCTTTGAAATTGATATATTTATGGGGTGTGTTGAGCTTAAATCCTTGATATCTTACCGTTAACCAAGCAACATTATAAGCTTTAAAGACCTATTAATTTTTATTGGGTATTGGTTTTCATTAGTAGAGAGTGAACTAAAAAGCAAACCTATAAGACTTAATTAGTGGATTTTGAGTTTGGGGTGTTGCACATCAACTTGATTTATTGGAGTATACATGATTTGGAAAGTCAAGGTCAAACACATGGATTGCATAGTTAAGGTTAGATATAACTTATGTATTGGTTTTGGGTTTGATGGGATTTATATTTTTCTTTGAGTTGTGATTCCAAGTAATTGTGAATGGATGGTGATGATTAGAGATGAGGTCTATCTGTTTCTATTATTTGATCAAGGACTAGCAAACCTTTAAGTTGAGGGTATTTGATAACTCTATTTTAAATAAATTATTTTTGCTAATATAAGCTTGATATTTGCTAATTTTTGATGAATTTTGGGTGAAATTATTTGCTACTCATGTAATTTTATTAAATTTAGTATTTTTGATGACTTTTGGATTCATAAGGGATCATGCACACCATTTGCAGAACATGCCAGGACCATATGCATAATATTCCGACATGTCTATGTTGGATTTGTAGATCAGTTCCAAGGCTTAAATCTCCCTAAGAATTGGCAACTCCAAGGCTCCTCGGGATCTAAAATATGTGGCACAAAAGGGGTTTATATAACCTCCAAAAATCTGCCTAGGTTAGCCTCACAATAGATCCGGTGAACTTGTACTAGCCAGCTTCTTTCCTACATTCTCTTTATCTTTTTGTTATTGATTCGGGTTTTTGCTATTGATGTTCATAGTGACTCGATTCTCAGAATGGAGCATGTACTTAGGGGCACATTTAGTGGATGTAAAATGGCTTGTTTCTGGCATTTCTTGGATTTGTACCACACAGATTATCTTATGCTCTTTTGCAAATTCTCTTTATCTTTTTGTTATTGATCCAGGTTTTATTGTCGATGTTCCTAATGACTTGACTTTCAGAACGAAGCATACCGGGTCGTACTCATAACAGAGTAAGGGTGAGCAACGGTCTAGGGTTAACCCTGGATCGACCCTGGACTGACCCAACCCTGCCGGTGCTGGTCCGGTTCCCAAGGGGACTGGGTCGGTCCTTGGTCCTGAAATTCTAGGTCCAACACTGTATGAGTTGATCCTCGGTCCTAAGAGTTTTGGGTTGGTCCAACCCTGGACTAACCCTGTATATTATATTATATTATATTATATTATATTATATTATATTATTTATAATTCTTTTATATATTCAAACCTAAGTAAAATGTATGTTATATTATATTATATTGAGATGTTCTATCAATAGTACTAATAGTAATTTCAATTTAAAACTTTTGTTAAGTATTAATTATGTGTCGTTTGTTTTGTTTTTAGGTGTTTAGAAGTTCAAGTGAATTAACAAGATGTGAAGTTATATATCCATGGTTTATATTAATGATTTTGAACTTTTTATGGTTTAATTGTATTTTACTAATGGATTTAAGCTGCATTTTGCTTTTCAATTTGTGTCAAATGGTAGAAGTTTTTGAAAAGTAAAGTAGTACTGTAGTTGCTACGGTGATTTGTTAGTCAAGTGGTGTGAAGCTCATTTTTGGTTGAGTGGACTCTACATGATCAAATGCTAGTCAAGTGGTGTAAAGCTCATTTTTTGGTTGAGTGGACTTTACATGATCAAATGCTGTCAAGTGGTGTGAAGCTCATTTTTTGGTTGAGTGGACTCGACATGATCAAATGCAGGAAAACGCTTTTGCATATGTTGTTATGACTATTAAAGATATATATGATTACAAGAACTTTCCATCTTGTCCCATATCTCAATGAGTGGTTAGCAGGTACGGAGTTTCTATTATTGTGTCATCTTAAATTTGCTAAATATATATTAGTATTTATAGTTTAGTTGCACAATGCCACATTATCAATGGATATGTAATTTGAATTTGTAGGTTTGTTTTTTTAGGGAGTATAAAAAATAAGACAAAAAAAATTATCGATCGGTCCTGGGTTAACCTTGGAACCGGACCGAACCCACTGGGTCGATCTGGTCCTTGGTCCTAGGCTCAATAGGGTCAGTTCTTGGTCCTAAAAATTTAGGATCGACATTGTACGGATTGGTCATAGGGTTAGGAGGTGGCCTTGGACCAATCCGGACCATGCTCACCCCTATAAGTATACTTAATGGAGCAAAATTGTACTCATTGACATTTTTTTGTGCAAATTGATTAACATTTGTCATTTTCACTTGGTGATTGAATATGGTGGGATCCATAGCGGCAATAATCCCAAACAACAACGTTTCTCTAAGGAGAGTGAAATACCATACTAACTGTTTGAAAATCACATAGTTGTAAGGAATGCAACCTTCTTTTAAAGTTACTTGGTTAGAAAATTATGTATGTTGATGAAGAGACACGACTATATATACACTTAAGGTGCGTGCAATAATCATTTTATTTCTCTGTTTTTTTTTTTTTTTGGTTATAATTTCAGTTTTCTATTTCTGAAATAAATTTTTACCCTAGAAATAGGTTTAGAATAGAAACAAAAGTAAAAACTCTTTTATTTCTAGAACAAAAGTGAGAGATAAAACTCTTATCTTCGCTCACTTTTGCTGCTAGTAGGCTACCCACCCATCACCGCCCATCACCACCCACCACCCATCGCCATTAATCAGTGGCCAATTGCTGATCGCCTCTTGCCACTACTTGGGAGGGAGAAATTTTATATGTTATCAAACAAATTTCTCTTCTAAAAACAGAAATTTTATATCATTGTTAAATGCGTATTTTAAATCAATATATTTCTGGCCAAAAACTAATTTCTAGAATAGAATAATTATCATTCACGCCTTTAGTTTCTTTCTTTTTCCCAATGAAATTCATATCAAGAACAATGTGAAGTCTTGTTAGCTTTTCCTCCTAAGAAAAGATAAGAGCTGCAATTAACTTTACTCTCTTTCAACCCAGGAAGCATCGGGGCTTTAGTTTTGTGCATCTGGGTGGTTTTGTTTTGTGCATAAGTGTTGTCGGAGTGGGTTGGGAAAGGTTTGTCGGTGTTAAGGAGGTATCTCCTCGTAGATGTCACATTTTGTCCAAAAGAAGAGTTTTCATTTGCTTAATTAGTCGTGGATCAATAAATGGGTTACAATCTTGTAGTGCATCCATAGGTTAGACTCTTGCAATGCATAGACTCATTAACTATGACTTGCACCAGAAGCTGGACATTACCCTCTATTAAATTTCCCTTTGAACTTAAATTGGTAGTTCTTGACGTGTTTTTTGCGAATACACTAGTTAAGAAGCCTCGGAAATCGTCAATGTTTATTGTAGAATCATATCTTCATAGCTATTGGAAAAATTATAGCTTGTACGGTGTAGAAATAGCTCCCAATGTAAGTTTTTGCAAAAGACTATCTAACTTGTAGTTTGCTGATTTTGATTCGAAAATTTGGAGCAAGCTTGGAATTCAAATTGCTACAATATATAACGGATATCTTGATTCCATGGAGGAGACCTTACTGCAAGCCATTAGGGACATAAATAGTTATATAGTACTAGCCAACATCACCAGTGCAACAGTCATGCTTATCTACACATTGGTCAAAAACGTCTAGCAAAAATTAATTTTTGAGATAGGAAGGCAAGATATTGGCCAAGGTTCTGACTTGCATACACTCTCATTTCTATTGCTATCAAATTTATTGGGTGCAGTCTACTAATGTACATTTTGCTTGGTGACATGCCTTGGCTAATTCTCGTTTCCCATATTTTGATGTTGATAATCCCATTCGAATTCAAACCTGAGGATTAATTGGAGAATGGTGATAGTTTTCAGTTTTCACAATGTTGTTGTCATATGCTCTTTGTGAAGTTGATTTTGTTGTGTGTATTGTCAATGTTGGCTTGGACATGAATCTCGTGTTGTACTACTATTACTTCAAACACTTGTTACATCACAATGCAATGTAATGATGATGACAGAAGACGATGGTTACTACTAAGTTAAAATCCCAATGTAATTCAATGAAATCGAAGCAATAGGGATTTTATTCTTTTTGGCTAAAGGGAAACCAAGGAATTGATTCAAAGAATTTGAGATCCCCAATCACTAATCTTTGGATAAACGAACTACGATTTTGATGTAGTTCAGAACTCAATCCTTGTATCTCAAGGTCAACAATATACTAAACACCATCAGGATACGAACTTCAAGTCACAAATGAAAGCTACTTACCAATACATGGGTTTTTCTCATCAACAATACGAGGGTTAACATGAATGCATTTTAATGGGGTATTGGACAAAATCCAAAGAAACTGTAGATTTGACTTAGGGTACAAGTTTAAAATTTTTCGTAAGACAAATATTTGGGTATATATGTCATGGGCTAACAATTTCGAATTTTTAATTACATCTTACTTTCTTCTATTGGGAAGCTCTATTTTATTTTTGCATATTACCATTTCACCTTTAAAATTTATATCTTTTAAATTTTTTCTTTGACTAATTTTATTAGCATTTTTAAACGAAGCAAGTTGACTGGTTACTAAATTTAATCATGCAATGAAGCTACATATCCTTAGTTAGAAATAATTTTAACAGAACTATAATATTTTTGTTTTATTTTGATGTTCTGTTATAAATACATCTTTTTAATTGTTCTTTAACTAATTCTATTGTTAATATTAATATGAAATGAAGTTAAATAATGTTATGAGATGGTCCATATTTAAAATTGGGAGTAACTAATCTATGATTGAGCTATGATTGAGTTGCATCATGTAACCCTAACTATATATATACATACATATATACATATATATATATATATATATATATATATACATATATATATATATATATATATATGTGTATATATATATATATATGTATGTATATGTATATGTATATGTTGATGTTGTCCATTGACCTCCAATCAAGATTACTTGTGTGTTCAGTTTGCGTAAAATGAGTGATTTAAAAAATATTTTTCAAAATGTAATCGCTACAAAAAAAAATGGAAATTTTTTTCATCATTCACAAAAATATTTAAGCATAGATTGTTATGAATGATGAAAATATTTGTTATTGACTAATTTTTCTAAATGATATAAAGAATTATTTTTTGAAAATATTTTGCAATTGACTCATTTTCCGCAAAATAAACACATGTTTTCTCAAAAATTGAACATACGTGCTGGATACGAAAGAAAGTCACGTGTACACCTGTATTCCGAGTAAAAGCGCGAGTATTTTACTAATAAAGACCCTGAATAAGAGGATAGCTCTTTGTTCTTTGGTTGTTTGACAATGTCACGACAAGTGGCTAGCTGCAACAAATAATAAACCCAAAAAGGCCATGGCCACCATACTTTGAGCTGAAAATCAGAGCGAACTTCGAAAAAGATGACTCCATTCGAAAATAGCACGCTGCTTGCGCTCCCACAATTCTCTTTCTTTAAAAACTTTCTCAAACGAGTTGAAGTAGGTGACTAACCCCCACATATTCAAAAAGTAGTTTTTCTTTTTTTGTGTCATAATTCAAAAAGTAGTTCAACTGTACTATTTTGCCGCTTCATTGTGACTGCATCATTCACTTCGAGCTGCTCGAACTTCTCCTTCTTTACTTTTTCTTGAAAACGTAGCAAACACAACTTCAAGCCAGCAAAAAAGAAGAAAATAACTTTGGACCTCCATGACTGCGATCTCCTCACTGATGACTCCCCCACAATTCCATCTCCGCCAACTCAAAATGCCGTAGTTGGTGAACGAGAGCACCCATGTTCATGAACCAGTACAACACCAACGTGACCATGTGGATGCTGGTGGGGTGGCTCTTCCAGGTGGAGTACGCCATGGAAACCATCAATCTGGGCTCTGATGCCGTCAGCCTCTAGTAAATGACCCATGCCGTTCTGGCCTGTGTCAACAAGCCCGGCTGGGAGCTCTCCTCCCGCCAGAAGAAGATCTTCGAGGTCGACAATCACATTGGCATCGCCATTGCCAGCCTCACCACCATCAATCGCATCCTATCATGCTTCATGCCCTCCGAGTGCATTAAGCATGCCTTCATCTATGATTCCCCACTCTCCATTATCTGGCTTGTCATTCAGCTCGCCAATAAGGCTCAGGTTTGGGTTCCTACTCTGACTAGCCTTAGCTAGTTCTCTTCTTTTTTCCTCTTCTTGTGAAATATGTTGTGTTGATTGTGTTTGCATTAGGCGTTAGGTGTGTTATATGGGGGTTTGATGTAATTGTGTCGTGTTGATTGTATTTTAACTGGAGGAGTAGTGGAGGATCTGGAGGGAAAGACTTCGTTTATTAATTGATTAATAGTCGTGCTGAATGAGGGGTTGGCTAGGGAAGAAATGTCAACCCAGAATGATCCAGCAGTACACAATTTGGAGAAAGATGGATTTGTTTTCTGTTTCTCTTTCCTATTGAGTTTAAACCCTTTAGGCACCATGTTATATGCATTCTTACCCTTCTATGAAATTTCTGCTGGACTTACGAGAGTTTGTTCAAGTGAAGATGGAAATGTTATGGACTTACTGCTGCTGCTTTGTGGTCACATGTAAAATTGATGTCGCCCTAGAGAGTTTGCATATTTTTTCACTGCTGCATGCAGAGTGAATCATATCTGTTCAAGTCACCAAGTGTACCTGAGATATTGCTCCTTTTTCAGTGTATTTCACTGGTTTCAGTATTAGTCAAGGTTCTTCTTGTATGTCGGGAGACTCAGCTTTTCTGGTCTCTACTATATCTGTCCCGTACTTGCCTGGTTTCTTTAGTTTCAGCTTTTTCTACTTGTATCCGGGGATGATTTCAAGATGAATGCATGTCACTTGAATTTGTTATGGTCATACTAGTAAGACACAAGATCTCATCCTCTCTGTTCCAGAGACCAGTCCCTAAAGGTTGACATATTATGAGAGACTTTCATTTTCAGGAGATCGCATCAATAAGCTACACCAGGAGAAGTGGGGCAGAGGCTCAAGATCAGTTTCACTGATCTGAGAAGAGGGTTTGAAGACGTATCTCCATTGAATAAACTTATATATTGTTGGTCCAAAAAGCATCCTCAAATCAACTTTTGATTATCAGTTTGCTGTTGCTCATCATGGATTTATGCGGTAAACCTCGGTCTCTCTACTCAATGTCCCTACCTTTGTATTTCAAGTTCCCCAGATACCGTTGGATTTGTTTTTACACCTTTGCGACTATTTTGTTGAAGCTTTGCCACAACCATTGGTAGGTGCATTTTTCCAATCTAAACACAGCATTGACAATCAACAGTAGTGATCAATTATTAGTTTGATAAATCCTTATCTTTGCATGCCACATGCTGCTCTATGATACTGACTTAGGCACACAGGTTATGCTGCTTCAGTTTGCCCCTTGATTAATTGATAGTTGATTGTTCTGCTTTTTCCTGTGTACTTAATCAGCTGGATTCACCTCATTCTTGAGTTTCAGCATTTGACAAGAAAAAAATGTGCCATATTTGTGTTGTCTGCTCATATGTTCTCATTCATGAGCTAGAAATGAATCAGTTATTGTGTAATATGGCGTGTACTAGTGTCATTAGGGTCCTACCCTTTAGTAAGAGTGATCTTGGTTACCTTTCCCATTCTCTCAAAAGCAGTCCTACCTATCCCCTGCCGCCCGAATGCCCTTGACCAGTGGATTGATGTTTAGACCATGCAGCATCTCCATGTTTATCATAGCATCAGAAATTATAACCAGATGTCTTCACTTTGGATATATAGTAGGAAGTCTGGACAGAGAACAGTAAACAGATAGATCCTGTTATTAATGCTTCATGTAGATAGTTAGAATTGGCAATTGGCTTGTGAAGTGAAACCTGACTTGGGGTGTTTTTATTGTAATTCACTTGAAAGTAAAGGTACTTTATGCGGCTTCTAGCACGTAGAACAGAAGAAATCCCAATTGAATTACCAGTCTGCCACATAATTTTCTGGCACGTTTGCACCCAATGATCCTGGAAATAGCCCAATGGTGTTGCTCTGCTGGTAGCTGTCTTGGATGAATCTTGAGCCCACCTCTATTACAGTGGGAACTACATTGAATATCAGGCTTTTGCCATTAGGTCCCATTCGCAAGCAGCAAAATCATATTTAAGGCTCAGATTTGAGAACTCTGTCGACTTTCATGGGACAATTAGGTCAAGGATGTGCTAATTGCCATACGAGAGACTTTGCAAGGAAAGAAGCTCAAGAGTTCCATACGCATGGTCACTGAAGTTGGAGTGGAAGAGCAATTCCACATATTAGATCAGGCTAAGGTACAACAGCTAATCAATGCATTTGAGCTCATGGAAGAAGAACCTCAATCTGCAGAACCAAGTCCAGGGGATCAGGCAGCTGTCGAAGGAGAGGGTGCTTCTCCTGATCAAGCTGCCGCTCCTATGGAAATTTAAGAATGGTTGAACTGGCAAGCAACCTTGTTCTCGCGAGGCTTTCAGCTTCAGCATGTGTTTACAAAAGCGAGGACAAAATGATTGATGGTGCCTGCCATTAAAGTCATATCATTGTCAGGTCCTGGACTTTGTCGACTCATTGTTGGGAAAATTGAACATGCTATTGCCAGCCTCTTCCCAGTTTAGATTTGTATCCCTATTTACCAAAGATACAGTTATTTTTCTTATGTTCCCAGAGACATCTCTTGTTGAATTCCTTTCGACTTGCATTTTCCGCATCATGGCTCTTGCCATATAGTCAGGGAGTATACTTAGATTCTGTAAGCAATTGGAGCTTCAGCTGAGTTCGTTGATGCCAGTTGCTTCTGCATGCCCCTTTCTTTTTCTGGCCCCCCGGAGTTAACAGTATCAGCATGGATCGCTTAAGGGTCAATGAGTGCCAGATCACTTTGTTTCTCATCTTTGGTAGGCGAGTTCCGGGCCACTTGATAGGTATGTCTCTTCCCATATATTTGATATTCAACAATTTTACTCGTCCCAATCATCAATTTGATTTAGAGGACTAAGGATGGCTTTTGATTTTCATCATGTCCAAAATTGTCCCGTCGTGCGACATTGTTTAGAGGCGTGCAATAGTTCAATTTAACTCCAACTTCAAGTCTGTCGTTTTTGAACTCTGCAATGGATAGATGTGTCGTGTACCCCAACCTGGGGTGTCTCTTATGTCTCCCCTACAGACGTCATGTTCTTGGGTGGTCCATGTCTGGGATTTCAGAGTGATGACATCTGAAGCTTGTTCATGAAATCAGACTTTTAGCACGCGTGGCGGATATATTAATCCAGCGGGCGCAATCGCTATAAATCAATTAGCTGGTCACCAGCGGCTCAAACGGTATTGCATAAGGTTTTTGCTCTGCTGATATCAGTTTGTTGGATGTAGAGTGTTTCAGAACACTTGTTTCTTTTAGAATCGCCACGTTGACTAAGCACTGCAAGAACGCTTATAAAGCATAATGAACAAATGTTTCTTAAGTAACTCGAAACATGATGTTTCCTGTATGCATGATTTGAAATTGATTCCGTTCACATCAGTCAGACCAACCCCCATAAATGCAAATATAACTTCTCTTCGCTTGTCGATAGAGATAAAGAGTAAAAGGAAGGGCCTAATTGCTAAGTTGTTTATCTGGGGAGCCTTAAAAATCGATCAGATTTGTTCACTCAAGCAAGAATCAGTTGCGCATGTTGGGAAGAGGAAGGCCTTTGATCTGCATTTGCTTGTACATCCATTGCCAATTCTCGGGGGTCACTTCACCCCCGAGAGCTCGTATGACAGAACCTCCACTGCAAGAGCCCGCTTTGCAGCATTCTTCGAGCGACAATCCTTTCACTAAGCCATACAAAAACCCACTCGCAAATAGGTCTCCTGCTCCGGTTGCATCTGCTGCTTTCATCTCGCCTATAGCTGGCACTCGGACAGTCTGGCAGTCATGCATTTTAGTGACATAACAATGAAAATGAAGCACAACTATACCATCTCCTAAATGCCACATATATGCTGGGAAGAAACTACCAAAAAGTACGTCATTTCAAAGCATCATTTTAGTCGTGAAACATGGAACGAAGGGACATTCATCTTGTTCTGGAAACACTTCTGGAAAGTTCTAGACAGCATAAAACCAAAATTTATGATATGTTCACTACCACTGGCACTCCTTGTTGACAAGGAATCAGTGCTACTTAAATGCCCGGCTATGCAATGATGAATCTTTAGACAAATGCAAAGGGCAAGTACAACCTAATGAAAGCATATTTTATCTTCTTGGTATGGTGCTACCTAAATTTAAGATAAGCACTTCCAGCCACATTAAAATTGGCCACTTATAAATTCAAATGGCTACATGCATGTGCATAGGCTTTTGAATTTAACCACAGCTAGCACACATGTGCATATATGCATAGAAAGAACTTACTTCTTTCCCATGCTTTGCAATGCACCCATTTGAGCTTAATGTAACCACAGCCCACTTGCAATATTGTCCCAGAAATTCAAGCGCAGCCTCAGGTCCGACTTTTTCTTCTCCTCTACAAGGATTGAACAAGTGGGCTAAGAGAAATTCAAACCTCACAGTTAAATAAGTCAGTCTCATGTCAGAACAACATATTAGGATGTAAAATGACTGCTACCTTAGCAGCTCTGCAGCCTCATCCTCATTGGCAAAGCAGAGGTCTATATTCCCAGACAGCAGCAGCTCGAGAAGAGGTGATCTAAAGTTTCGGACCATCTGGCCACATTTAAGTACTATTAGACAGATTTTATTATTATTCCGGCAATTAGAAAGCTAGTAAGGAGAAAGAGGATTGGCTAAAATTTCCAGAGGGTAAACAGTGAATCCTTCGTAACTGTGTGCACAGAATATCAATCCTTCAATCTGAGGAAAACATGTAATTACTCTCCATTATGCAGACACCAAATACATCCTCAGTATGGAATATCATTTTCATACTTTATGTGGGAAAGTTTGCTCTAGGACATTCCAGTTTTTGGCATTAATATTGACATACTTAAACCATTCAATGAAACCAATGGTTGCTCTCTCCAGACTTAACAACAGTGGGTAAAAATCCACCTACCTCAAAGCTAGCCAAATCCAAAGATACAAGAAGGCCTTCCTGTTTGGCAAGGCTTATAGCAGCTTGAATAACTTCCAGGTTGAATATTGCATATCTTATCACCAACCACTGCAATAATATGACTGCCAGAAAATAAGCCCCAGCATAACTTTGAACGTAATGTACCATGACCAGGAATGACAGGATGATAAAACAACTGATTCAGGTGAAAAAAAAAAGCATCAAATGAAAACTGCATCCAAAACAATGGTGAGTATATATTGGGTTCAAAATTTTGAATTTCAACTAGCGACTAACCTCTGACCAAAAAAAAAAAAAAAAAAAAAACTAGAGACTAACCTTGGATCCTCTGAAGTGCGCCCCAGTCAATTCGTCTGCCTGAAAGAGGGGGAGAAAAACAATCAAATTCTTGTGAGCACCTATCAATAGTTCAGCAAATTTTCATTGAGGTACAACCATTTGACAACTTGACCATACAAGCAAGTGATCAACCAAAGACAAATATACAGGGTCAAGAAGGAACCTGAAGTTTCACAGCATTTGAGAGACAAGGTCTCATTGTCCGATTACCACACGCATCAACCAAGCATATGCACTGTTACATGCAATAAAAGGATGAAGCTTCATGAGTTGTTAATTAAGAACAGACTGTCCATGTTATATCTTATTTCTTTCTTTCTCTCTTTTGGGTAAAGTCTCAACAGCAGTCACCAGAGTCTCACCTGACCAGTGGGTCCTTTTTTCAATCTCATTTTGGAGAGGCTCACTCCATGAAAGCTCATGTTACTCACAAACGACTGGCCTTGATCATCATCACCATAAGCCCCAACTATTCCACATGAGACGCCAAACCCTGCACTCAGCCCTCGAATGGTGTTCGCGAACGCTGCCGCCGGCCATCGATTTAACAGGAGACAGGTCATTGGGTGAAGATAGAATATGGGTTTTCACTTCACGCAATATGTACTCTAGCTCTTCAATGGCAACCTACAACCATTCACATTGGAATCAATGAAAGGGAAAATAACATCTGAGATGTTCGACCGTTTAGACTGATTCCGAAAACAAATACCAATCAATTGCAAGCCTATTGTTCCACATTTTAACAAGCCTAGGAAAGAGAAGACTTATTTGATTAGATCAAAGACAGGTGACAAAAACTAAAATTCCCTTTTCATGGCATTTACTCAAACAAACAATGAAGCAATCAAGGATGCATTTGGTCTGCATCATAGCAGAGACTATGCAGAGACTAATATTCAGAAACCAACACCCGAAAACAGATGACTATCATCATATCCACAACCACAGTTTGTCGAGAGCAGAAGAATATGAAAGAAAAGCAGTGGAAAAAACGCACAACAGAGAGAGAGAGAGAAAGAAACAACACAAAATTGGAGCTTGGTGAATCTGAACAATGTACCCAGAAACCAAAAAAGAAAAAGAAAAAACAATCTCCCTCGACCACAAGCAGTGACCTCCACAAAAGCAGTGAGCTGAAACATAACAACAACCGCAACATCAAGAAGATGCTGATTGAGACCATCGAAGGGATCTCAAGATTACGCACAGGAGTGGAGCCGCCGCGCTCGCCGGGGACGCGATCGAGGAGGGACCAATCGACGCGCGCCACGTGGTCGATGAGCGCCGCCGGCTGGAGGCCGAGGATGAGCGGAGCGGGAGGCTCGGCGGCGGCTCTCTCAGGCCGGAATTCCGCTCCCATTCCTCTCTGTTGCTCCCCCTTCTCCTCCTCCTCGAATCTTTTGAAAAACGAAAAAGAAGTATTCCGTTTAAATATGAATTTGCTCGATGTGACTTGTGTTTTTCAAAAGCAGGAATCAATTCACAATGAAAGTATCCTCATATCGAACAATCTTGTTGACCCCCGCGCATCGCTTCTGAAGAGAGAGTTGATATTTATAGAGAGAGCTCCGGACGCCCCACCTAGCCGCAGCTGCTCCATCCACTTCTCCTCAGAATCACATGGACATTGTTCCCAATTTGCCCCTCACATTTTTTCTTCTTTTTGAGCAGATCCCCTTCGATTATTTACACGTGAAATAATTCCACAAATGATCATGAAACTTTCACTTACTGTGCACTCTCCTTTCTAAATTTGTAATCTGTTCAATGTAATTCCTAAACTTTACCCAATATGCATTATTAGCTTTGAATGTTTTAATTTATTCAATATAGTCCATGAATATTCTATAAATGTTCAATTTAGTGGACTAAATTGAATCTAACCATATGATAATCTAAGGACTAACTTACAAAAAATTTAAGGCCCACATTGAATCAATCAAAAGTTTAGAGATGACATTACTTATTAAGTCAAAGTTTACTAACTATTTGTATCATTTTCCTTTCATGTGTATTTCTCCCCCTTATCCCTCAGTCATATTAAATTAACTTTCCTTCATCTTACTCTTGACTTAAGATGATTCTTTACCTTTTTTCTGCTTCTTTCCCTTTTGTTTCGATTACGGTAGAGACGAAATTACCAATGCTCCACCCACACAACATTTATTAAGGTTAAATGTGGGATTCACTCTTGATTAGGATTATTTCTTGCCTTATTTTCTTCATTTTTTATATTTTTTTTTCCTTTTCTTTCTCCATTTGTAACAAAAATAGTGTCCCTCTTTTCCGAAAATAGTTTATTTGGTAGAGAGCTAACTCAATATTGTGTTAATGAGTTGTATAAATATGACAAAATTAACTACATGAAAAATTCTAAACATCCACTAACATCCTGCACAAGCAAAAAAAAAAAAAAAAAAAAAAAAGCTCCTTAAATCATTATTTCGTAGAATACTACCATTGCCTTGATTATATGGTTATAATGAGCTATTAACAAGAAATTATGGGTATTGTAATGACATTACAAGACAATCCATTCAAACCATTTGCAAACACATATTTTTTTGTCAATTCTAAATGCAATAGAAATTATAAAAGTAAACATTATCTACTGCAATAATAACAAGTTACATATCCAATTTAATAAAAGATATTGTCTATTCTACTACTTAGCTCCCCTAAAAAAGGTTTCTCTCTTGAAAAAAAAAAATTACTTGAATCAGACAATAAATTTTTATTTTAATTACATCAATAATAGAGTCATTATCCACTTAAAACACATATATATCAAGGAATAATTTTCAATATTTAGCACTAGAAGCTCCAAATGAACTTGTTGACAAGATTGATTGTTGTTCTCCATTCACAATTTCATTATCAATAAATACATTTAAGCAATTTGGGTCGTCTTCAATATTGTCTCTCACTACAAAAAACAATACAATGAAATGTAAGTAAATTGTGTATACTACATTTATCAACCATAATATTCTATCTTTGAGTAAATTTCCGCAAATTTGTACCGAAAATCGAAGTCGAAAAATTCATGATCATGAAAATTATCTAGGGAGATAAAATTAATAATTAGTGGAATAAGTTTAGAAGAAAATAAACATGAAAGAACCATTGAAATGTAATGGGTGTGGACGAAACGGCTAGAGTGAAAAAAAAAAAAAAAAAAACTGTTGTTTGAAAGGGATGTGTGTAGTTTTGTTTTTTTTTTTTTGTTTTATAATAAAATTCAAACAAAAGAATAAGAAGAAAAAAAAGTAAGAAATAATCTTAAATCAAGAATGGGAACCGCAAGGGATAATGTAGCTAATTCAATGTGATAGGAGTGTCAGTAGCCATTGAAAAAATAGAAATAGCATGGACCGATATTATGTATGCTTACAAATCAATACACTAGTGTAGCTATTTCCACGCCCTTTTGGACTGAGCACACATTCTTTTTCGAAATACTTTTAAGCTGGCTATTTAGATGGGATGATAGATATCAATAATAATTTACAAAGTTGTTGCACTGAAATCACATTTTTAGCTTAATTTATTTTTTTATGCACTTCCCTTTTAATTTAAACTTGAAGAAAACTACGAAAATCGATAGATTTTAATTGTACGACTATTACCTAAGTTTCAAGATTACATCCAATGCATTGACTCAGCCTCATTTGCGATTATTTGCTGCTGCCTTGTTATAAAAGCAAATTTCATCAAGCACAATATCAAACCCAGTTTCTTTGAGACTTTTAATGTATTTAACGAGTTCTCTATTGACAGGAAAAATATAAATTTGGATATGTTTTGAGTCAAGAAATTGTGGTGAAAATGAATGTTGGTAAATTAAATCTAATAAAAAAGAACTAAATGACACAAATAAAAAATTTAGTAAAATTGATAGGAATTTCAATTTTTTAAGAAATATAATTCTTTCAACTTTTTTTTCCTTGTTGCCAAATAAACATGAAAGACGGATATAGAAATTACAATAAATCTCGTGCTTCTGGTCAATGGAGTCAAATGAAGTATGATTTGATTCTCCATCATGTTGAGCTTCAGTGACATGAATATATGCACGAATGAACGAGGGGATGGAAGATGAAGTTTTCTCTAACCCAAGTTAGACTCCAACAAAAAGTTTCTCCACTATCCTTTGTTTATGAGAACCAAAAAGCATGATCATAAGAGTGCAATTACATGGAGGTTCATGAAATAATCCAATATCCACAACTCAGTTCGGGTCACTATCCTGTATAGGTGGTCCTATCTAGAGTAGCTTGCAACGCAATTTCTGTAATTTATCGATGACCTTTAATTATTGAGTTGGAAACTCTTGGGTGCCCTAATCGACTATGCCAACTCCGGGGGCAGCTTAGATAAAAAGAAATGGTTGATGGTAGTTATTCATGAGTAATTTCCATTATCAATATGCAAACAGTAATATCCTACTTTTGATCTCTGTACTTGCAATTTTATTTTTTTTCCAATCAAGTTGTTGAACTTTTTATCTATCTTGTCAAATTTTTGAGCTTACATAATTTTTTGGTCGTCTGACTTTAAATCTAGTCAATTGGAACTTATGTGCCCGTTGAAACTAGTGCGAGTTTTGGCACGGAAAGCTTGAATTACAATGCTTGTATCAAAAAATTATCTCGCTCAAGGCCTGGTCGTGGTCTTCATTTTTCAAGTTTGTGAATTATTAGCCTACATAGCAAAAGGTTTTTCCACATCTAATTCTTTCTGGCTCCTATGGATATGTTAACTATAATAAAGTGAATTTGAGCCCAAGGAACTTGATTTAAAAAAAAAAAATGACCTAAGTTCAAGAAATGGATTTGCCAATATAAAAGTTCAAGGGCTTGATTGAAAAAATACATAAATTCAAAAACCAAAAGTGAATTCTTACTTAGGTAAATTTATTCACATATTGTGATAAACCATACCGCAAAAATCATCCCTCTCTTGAGGTCGAGAGGCTGCATCAGATAGATGAGATCTCACTTGTCTCTTTTTTTTTTTTTTATTGGGCCAAGATGAGACCTTACTTGTCAACTACAAATAAATGGAGCTCACAAGTTATTGTGCTCAGTCCCACATCAAAAGGGATACATAATAATGGTCGTTTTAGTATATTTTGTTGTTAGGCTTTGCTCCTGTGAACTGAATTGGGTCATTAGTAGTAGTATGATTTGTTTTAAATAAGAAGTTACATGCCATATCACCACCTCTCTCCAATGCTGATAGGCCATTGTCACCATACGAAGTGCCGAGTACCGCTATTATCGTCCGTTGTGCTATCATTGTCGTTTGAGCGCCGGAGCTTGCAACTCTCTCTCTCTCTCTCCCCCTCCCTTCCTCTCTCCCTCCCTCGAGTTCAGAGTCTTCAATTCAAGGTCGAGGGGCCTTAGATTTAAGGTCTACACTTTTAGCCAACCACAAAGATGTTTGGTGTTTGTTTCGATAAACAAGCAAACGTACATAAGTAAATTAAGATCAAAAGTTTGATTGCAGCAAAAGTAAAAATGCTCATATACGTGTTTCGAAAGCATTTTCGTGCAGTTTAACAAAAAACGCATTGAAGAGCTTAACGTGCTAATCATATTAATCTTGTACCGTGCTCCAACTTTGATTAAGAAGTTTTTTTGGATTCTGAGCATGAACGTTTGATGTCCTCATAACAGTAGTTCTGACGTTCTTTAGACTCTGACCACAAATATCTAATGATTTATGGTAACACTGGTTTTGACGTTCTTGGATTCTTGACCACAAATGTTTAACGGCTTCTGATAATACTGTTTTTAATGTTCTTTAGATACCAAATGTCTGATTTCTTCGTAGATTCTAACATTCGTTAGACCCAGCCCCACAAGTGTCGGGTCTTTGGTTCAAACATACCACCAATTTTCACATTGAACAGATGAGAGAAATTGAGATATCTCACAATTACAATTGTGCTAGCAATTGCTCTCATGTGAGTGATTTTGTTGATCGGTATCAACACTCTCAATTATTGATTGCTGATTGGTGATCACCAATCGTTCGGTGATCTGCTCTCTGTATTATCTTTTATAGACAGTATAGATCACATTTAAATCAACACATTAACTCTAAACCATTTTAGAATTAATTTGACCGTAACACGAGACGAACATAAGTTCTGATACCATTACAGATACTAATTTGGGCATTAACTCTAGACATTTATCTGTAACTGTTACAAGTCTTTATTCTAGGTATTAACTTTGTAACTATCACAAATATTTAATTTTGATCGTTACTTCTAAAATCATTTCAGAGCATTAATTGGATATTTAAATCTGAAACCATTTCAAAACTTAATGTAACCATTAAATATGAAATCGCTTCAAATCTTTAATTTAGCCATTAAGTTTGAAATTATTTTAGATAATTAATTTGGCTATTGATTCTGAACTCTCTTCAGATCATTAATGATACGATTAATTATGAACTCACTTCAGATCCTAACGTAGCTATTAATTCTGAACTCATTTAAGATTATTAATTCGATCACTGAATCTGAACACACTTTAGATCTTTGATTCGGTCGTAAAGTCTGAAACCCACTTCAAACTTTGTAAACTTTGAAGCCCCTTCATTAGAACTTTTATTTCTAGCCTAACTCAATCTAATTGGCTCAATTGCAAACACATTTGCAATATTCTCTTTCTCATTCAAACGTCATTCTAATTAGTTATGGTATGTAACATCCATAGGTTCATCACCGAGCTATCAGCAGGACTTGAGCTAACATATTAGCACAACCAAGAGAACTGATTGTCCAATCAATCTCTTGTTTCTACAAACCATGAATGACATCTAGCAATATATCATGGTTTCCTAGATAGTATGAAATGTTTTATTAGAACATAATGAACTTGTTAGCTTTGATGACTGTGTAATTCGATCCTTTTGTCTCACCATATCCCGATCGAATAAAGGCCATGGAACTATTGGTCAAGCCACCAATTCGATCATATGTCAAAATCTAATTGACATGTATTTCTTCGAGATATGAACCATTTCTTCTTGAGTACAACTTTGGCCAAGGATTTCAATACAATATCACGATTAGATCGCATAGGACATCAATCTCGTATATCTATATATAACAAGAAAACATATTCCATATTGCACATGCATGTGCTTTCGTATGTGAACAAACTAAAATTATCAAGTATAGAGACGGTTTGACGAAGCATCAATATGCGCACTTATGAATCATAGCCATCCAATATACAAGTTAGCATTGTGCCTCAGGTCTAAGAATCTTACACCTGACCAAACCATGAACGATCTAACATTGACCTCGCTAAAAAGCTTCAATATTGCCAATCGTTCTATGTATGTTACGTTCGGTGAACTTGTCCAAGACATGTACCTGTGTTCTAGCTCGAATATCACCATACCCAATGACTAGTGACTCATCATCCCCTCAAGTATCCACTATTAAATGGTGAAGCTTGAGAATACACCGGTCTCAACGGGATCATCAATATCCTTTCAATGATCCATCGACCAGGAACTATTTAAAGATTCGGCATAACTGTTACTTGTCACACATATTCTTAACACCTTAACAATATGTTTAGTCCTAACTGATCTTATAGATTAATTCATATAAATTGGACGACGAATGAAAAAACTTATTTATCATTAAATAATCCCTAACATGTAACTATTACATGGTTGCTTTAGGGCATACGGCTAACAATCTCCCACTTGCACTAAAGCCAACCTATCTCATGTCTCAAACCTATCTTGGTATGATGTCTTTCAAAAGAAGATTGAGACAATGCTTTAGTGAAGGGATCCACCATGTTTTTTTTTGTTAAGGCTATTTTCTACAAGGTGATATCACCTCTCCCAATGATTTCTCTAATGAGATGGAAATGCCTTTTATTGTGTTTGGATTTATGGTGAGACATTGGTTCCTTAGCTTGAGCTATTGCCCTATTGTTGTCACAAAACAATGCAATCTGCTCTTCAATCAAAGGAACCACTTCAAGTTCTAAAATGAACTTCTTCCTCCAAGCTGCTTTCTTCATTCCTTCAGAAGCAGCTGCATACTTTGCTTCAGTAGTGGAATTAGCAGTTATGCTCTACTACACCACCATTGAACATAAAGACAAACCCAGACGTTGACTTATAGTCATTAGGATCTAATTGAAAATCAGAATATGTATATGCTTCAACTTTAAAGTCTCCTTCTCTATATATCAAGAACATATCCTTAAGATATCCTTAGTCCTTCTCAAGTACTTAAGAATAGTCTTGATTGCTATCCAGTGTTCTTCACTTGGATCAGACTAATATCTGCTAGTGATGCCTATAGCATGTGCAATATCAGGTCTTGTACATGGTATAGCATACATTATGCTTTCAATAGTAGATGCATAAGGCACATTTGCCATCCACTCTCTTTCCTTAGGATTATTTGGACACATATCCTTGGAAAGACAAATTTTATGCCTAAAAGGCAATAATCCTCTTTTGGAATGTTGCATGTTGAAACGTGTCAACACTTTGTCTATGCACATGGATTGTGAGAGGCCAATAATTTTTCTAGATCTATCTCTATAGATCCTAATACCTAGAATATAGGTTGTCTCTCCTAAATCTTTCATGGAGAACTTTTGAGACAAGAATATCTTGATCGATGATATCATAGGCATATCATTTTTTATCAATAGTATGTCATCCACATACAAAATAAGAAACACAATTGCATTCTCATTGACCTTTTTGTATACACAAGATTCATCCGGATTTTTTTTATAAAACAAAACGATTTGATCACCTCACTTCACCAAAAAAAAAAACGATTTGATCACCTCATCATAGCAGATGTTCCAACTTCTGAAGGCTTGTTTGAGTCTATATATGGCTCTCTTAAGCTTGCACATCTTATGATTACCATAATCAAACTTAGAACCTTGGGGTAGTTCCATGTAGATATCTTCTTCAAGGAATCTATTTAGGAAAGCCGTCTTGACATCCCTTTGGAATATCTCATAGTCCAAATGTGCAGCTATAGCCAACATAATCCGAATAAATTTCAACATGGCTATGGGTGAGAAAGTCTTGTCATAATCAATCTATTCTATTTGATGATATCCTTTCACCACCAGTTATGCCTTATATGTGCAAACTTGACCATTAGCATTTATCTTCCTCTTAAAGACCCATTTACAACCAATTAGTACAATACCATCCGGCAGGTCAACTAAAGAGTCTAAACGTCATTGAAATACATAGAATTCATTTTAGATTTCATGGCCTCCAACCATTTTATCATAATCAATGTTAGACATTGCTTCCTCATAATTGTTCAGATCACTTGATTGATCACTTTTATTCACAATGAATAAGGGATCAATACCTTCAATCAAGTGTCTATAATGAATAGGAGGACGAGACATTCTCATACTCCTCCTTGGAAGTTGTGTATCAGAAGCTCCCACTAAATCTGAGGTCTGCATTTGATCCTAATCAAATTGTCCATCAGGTCCTCCCACTAAATCTAAGGTCCACACTTGAATCTGATCATTTGCTACTCCATTGGTTTCTTCTTATAAGTCTATTTTCTGTCTAGCTCCACTTTCTTGGATGAACTGATTCTCTAGAAATGAAGCATGTCTACTAATTGAAACTCTTTAATTAGAATGAAAATAGAAATAGTATCTAAGACTTTCTTTTGGATACCCAATGAAGTGACCACGTTCAGATCTTGCCTCTAATTTGTCCATCTTTAGCTTTTTGACATAAGCTAGACAACCCCAAGTCTTAATATGATTAAGACTTGGTTTCCTACCATGCCATATCTCATAGGGCACATTTGGAATAGACTTAGTTGGAACTCTGTCCAATAAATATGTGGTTGTCTCAAGGGCATATCCCCAAAGGGATATGTGTAAAATGGTATAACCGATCATAGATCGCACCATACCCATTAAAGTGCAATTCTTTCTCTCAAACACACCATTATTTTATGGAGTTCTTGGAGGTGCCCATTGCAATAAATTGATGTTGTCTCTTAGATGATTCAAGAACTTAGTACTTAGGTATTCACCTCCTCGATCAGATCGAAGAGCCTTAATACTTTTTCCTATTTGTTTCTCAGCTTCAACTTTGAATTCCTTGAACTTTTCAAAAGATTCATATTTATACTTCATTAAGTATAAATAACCATACTGTGACAATCATAGAATGTCAGTAGCTCACTCACTTTGTCCTACAAAAGGTGCCTTTTTCATCTTTCCTAAGAGACATGCCTCACAAGTTGAGTACGGTTCAAAGTCTGATGGATCAATATATCCATCTTTACTCAACTTATCGATCATGGCATTTATATCATTCCGCTTATTGACATTGGTAATCATATTACCGGACATTGTAATGGTATAAAGATTATTGATCATCTTACCAGAACCAACAAATCTTTTATCATAATAAATGGAACACACATCATCAGCAAAAGAAAATTCATAATTCTCTTTACTCAAATGAGGTATAGAGATGAGGTTCCTAACTGCATTATTATAATGCAAACAATTATTCAAAACCAGTACATGTCTTGAAGGCAAAGACAAACGATAAGTCCCTATAACTAATGCAGCAACTCTTGCTTCATTTGCAAATGTCAAGACTATCTCATTTTGCCTCAACATCCTACTTACTTCTAGATTGTGCAAAACATACAAATATGTGAAGTTGCAGTAGAATCTAGAACCCATAAGCTAGATTCAGAACCAATCGTAAGGTTAGTTTCAATAAGCATGGACACCATACCTTCATAAAGTTGGTTTTTCGGCTTGACCTTCAAGCTCACGAGGTATTTCTTGTAGTTCCTCTTCTAATGTCCCTTGACACTACAATAGTGACAGTTCCCTTTTTCAATCGTGTGCATTAGGTGTGTAGCAAGCTTTGTGGACTTCTTCCATTTCTTTTTTTTTCAAAGTAGTCTTACTCTTTGAAGATGAAGCCTATGCTACAGCCATTACGGTGGGCCTTGTGTTGTTCATAGAAGTAAGCATGTATGACCTAACTTTTAGGTCATCTTTGCACCACTTCTCATAAGTTTTGTGCTCATCATCAGTACCACCTAGAAAATGTTCTAGCAAATTCTAATCAAGCACATACTCAATCTTCTTGGAATTGAGAACAATTCTCAAATTCCTCACCCAATCGGTATGGTTGGGTACCGTCAGACAATTCATGTCAAGAATTGAAGCAAGTGGGTTTGTTGTAACCATTTTTAAGAGTATCAAAAATCTTCGCAGAAAAATAATGATTAGTCCCACTATTATTTTTGGATCCCACACTCCTTAGGATGGAAAATGATAATCTTTGTTGGGAAAAGACCGCTAGTGGTGATTGGAGTCCTACCAGTTCATAGTCCACCTCACTTGATAGTTATTGGTATCCTCTGAACTTAATGAGTGGATCACATATCCAACGCATCACATGCGAGTCCCAATCATACTTCGGCCTATAGATCACGAAAGCCTCACCTAACAATTATTGGCCTCATAACCATAGTTAAGTTTACCCCATAATCTCCTGCAAGTATTTAGGACACAAATGATTCCTCACCTAACAGTTATTGGAAATCATTCGGCATAAACCCCACACCATTAGATGTATAATGGAGTAGTCTCATTTTCTTGAATAGCAAGTGACTCCAATATATCCATAATCAGCCAACCAATCATCATAACATAGGAACAAACCACAACGATGGTAGGCCACGAGTTCAAGCACCCATTACAACTTAATATGACAAATAAGGAGATTTTATTATTATTATTATCAATGGTCTCACCTTGCATATTGACCAATTAATATGTATATCAAATCAAAATCTGAAAGTGACTTTAAAAGAATTCTCATCACAAATGAGAATTAATCCTTAGATCATACAAACAACAAGAACCAATCAACAATTAAAAGCATGAAAATATCTAGGGATTGGCTTTGATACCACTATTGGTGTTTGTTTTGATAAGCAAATATACATGCATAAGTAAATTAAGATCAAAAGTCTGATCGTAGTGGAAGTAAAATCGCTTATACACGTGTTTCCAAAGCACTTTCATGCATTTTAACAAAAACGCATAGAAGAGCTAAGTGTGTTAATCATATTAAACTTGTACTGTGCTCTGAATTTGGTTAAGAAGTCTCTTCGGATTTTGAGTATGATGTCTGATGTCCTCACTCATAGTAGTAGCTCCAACGTTCTTCAGACTTTGACCATAAATATTTGAAGCCTTTCGGTAACACTGGTTGTGACGTTCTTGGATTCTTGACCACGAATGTCTAACGACTTTTGATAATATTGTTTCTGATGTTCTTCAAATACAGAACATCTAATCTCTTCGCAAATTCTGATGTTCTTCAAACTTAGCCCCACAAGTGTCGGACCTCTAGTTCAAACACACCACCAATTCTCACATTGAACAGAAGAGAGAAATTGAGAGATCTTGCAACTATAATTGTGCTAGCAATTGCTCTAATGTGAGTGATTTTATTGATTAATATCAGCACTCTCAATTGTCGATTGCCAATTGTCGATCATCAATCATCTGGTGATTTGCTCTCTATATTATCTTTTATAGACAATGCATATCACATTTAAATCGGCGCATTAACTCTAAACTGTTTTAGAATTAATTCAACCATAACTCCTGACGGACATAAGTTCCGATACCGTTACAAACATTAATTCAGGCATTAACTCCGTAACTATTACAAAACATCATTCTAGACATTTATTTGTAACTGTTATAAATCTTTATTCTGTGTATTAACTTTGTAACTATTACAAATATTTACTTTTGACTGTTACTTCTGAAACTGTTTTAGAGCATTAATTGGTCATTTAAATTTGAAACCGTTTCAGATCATTAAATTGTCAATTTATTTTGAAATCATTTTAGATCATTAATGTGACCATTAAGTTCTGAAATTGTTCAAATCTTTAATTTAGCCATTAAGTTTGAAACTGTTTCAAATTATTAATTTGGCTATTGATTCTAAACTCACTTCAGATCATTGATGCAACTATTAATTCTGAACTCACTTCAAATTATTAATTCGGTCACTAAATCTAAACACGCTTTAGATCTTTGATTTGGTCATAAAGTCTGAAACCTGCTTCAGACTTTGTAAACTCTGAGGCCTCTTCATCAAAACTTTTATTTTTAGCCCGACTCAATTTGATTGGCTCAATTGCAAACACATTTGCAATATTCTCTCTCTCATCAACGTCATTCTAATTGGTTATGGTGTGCGACATCCCTAGATTCATCATTGAGTTGGCAACAGGACTTGTGCTAACATATTAGCACAACCAAGAGAACTGATTGTCCAGATCAATCTCATGTTCCTACAAACCATGAGTGACATTTAACAATATATCATGGCTACCCAAATAGTGTGAATTGTTTTCAGAACATAATGAATCTGTCAGCTTTGGCAACCGTGTAATTCGATCATTCTGTCTCACCATGTCCTGATCAAACAAAGGCCATGGAACTATTGGTCAAGCCACAAATTCAATCATATGCTAAAATCTAATTGACATGCATTTCTTTGAGATATGAACCATTCATTAGCGATTACAACTTTGGTCGAGGATTTCAATACAAGGTTATGATTAGATTGCATATGACATCAATCTTGTATATCTATATATAACAAGAAGATAGATTCCATACTGCGCACGCATGTTGTGACATCCTGATTTTCAACCCTACTTTCAACTAAATGAAATGGACTTTTCATCTATGCACCTATAGTCTTTTTCTATGAACTGATCACTCATGAGATGAGATAACTAATATATCAGGTGAAGCCGTTAAGAAATCTAAATGCGACTGACTTGAAATTCGATAAAAAATCAACTGCTCGACTATGTTAATCTGCAAGTGTCAATACGGCACCGTCAAAATCGATTAAAAACCGGAGATATGTTGATTCAATAGAGGTATGAGATTAAAGTGTGGGTGATTCTACCTGATTACAAAATTCTTGTTGAATGGCATTAAATCGATATTTTTGCCATTTCTGTACCTGTGCCCATATTTGAAACCTCGAGATTTTTACGACAATTAAGAGTCACCTATGAGTCGAAGATGCACAATGTGGATTGAAAATAATCAACTATGGGTCAAATGTACTAAAAATTCCTAAAAGCTATCCGGTAGGTTAGGTCACGCTAAAATCGCGCCCGGTGGAAATTAACCACAAACTTGAACCTGATTTCAGAAATTGAAAGTTCTGTTATGTCATAATTTATTTTAGGAATGTTGACTTCTCCTCTGAAAAATTTTCGGTGAGTTCGGATTTTTGGCAAAAATTCAAGTTTGGGCAATTTTGGACCAGGAATTTCAGAGGGTTGTTTTTGTGTAAATTTGTGGCCGTCAAGTTGAAGCATTTGGCAAGGAAAATTGTGGAATTGAGTGTGGGCATCATCCATGGCATTTTGGCCATTGAATTGAATTGAATTGGAGTGAAATTGAAGTTGGAAGCTTGAAATTCGTAGCCATGGGGGGCTGCAACATTTCAACTTCATCCTTGGCTTCTTGAGGAAGTTTTGGAGGGGATAAGGCAACTGAGCAAAGCTATGGACCTCGGGGGACCAAATGATGATGAAATAATATATTTGTTGAAGACTTTAGTTGGCTTTGTCTCCCTTAAGACAGCAGAGCTTCTTCTTCCTCTTCCTTGCTCCCTTGGTGCTCCATTGTTGTTGTTTTGGAAGCCAAAGAACTAGAGGAAGTCGAGCCAGCTCTTGTAGCTGTCGACCGCCACTTGCACCGCCCGCCCGAGCTCCCTTACACACTCGTCGATTGCCGCATGCCGTCCTGGTCGTTTGCCGAGCCAGCTGCTGCTCTACCTGTGTCCACGCCTCCAGCTTGAGCTTGTCGTAGCTCCATTAGCCTTGCATGCCTTCTTGAAGCCCAAGAGCTGCCAGCCACCTCCACCTGGTCCCGCCGTTGCCGACTAGCTATCCAGCTCCGCCCACAAGTTCCTTGACTACCCTTCCAACCAACCACACAACCAAAATTTCAGTTCGAGCTGTGGGCTATGTAGGCCTTTTTCGGGCCCTTCCAAGCCTTGTTAGGTGTCACTGTAGGCCTGTGTTTCACTCGCCTCTGCATCGCCGTCACCGTGAACTCATTGGCTCACTAATCTAGTGAGTTTACTTGCTAAACCTTGCTTAGAGGGTTAATTATAATTGAGGTAGGATTAATTTAGCCTAAGGTTGGTTTAGGTGGTTATATTAGTGTAATTAGTCATTTAGTTAGTTAATTAGGCTAATTAGGTGGTTAGATTAGTTTAGTTAGGGGTTAATTAGATTGTATGATTTATTTAGATTAGTGCATTATTTATTTAAGTCCAATTAGGTGGTTAGATTAGTCTATTTAGCTTAATTAGTCATTTATCTAATTATTTTGCATTTATTTAATTAATTTTGTAATTTATTTAATTATTTATCATTTTCCTTAAATTATACCGGGATAGTCAGTCGTCAGAATTTTGTGTTGATTGCCGTGGTGTGATTAGTTTGTGCAATTGAGTGATGATTGTTGATTTTCAATTATTATTTCAAAATCTTGAAATTTTGGTATTTAATTAGAAAATACTGGGTGTTAGTTTTTTATGCCAAAAATATTTTTAAGTACGATAGCAAATAGTGGATTGTTAAAAGGAAATATATCACTTTTTATGGCTCAAGCTAACAGTGTACCCACACATGATTATTTTACCGTGTGTTTTTAATATGAAGAAAATAGGTCAAGTTCATTATTTCAATTGAGACATTTAAGTGCAATACGCGATGTCATTGGCCAGGATTGGTTGGTCGTGTGATGGTTATGAGAACCCATCACGTAGCTTTTAAGTTGTGCGATGCTCCTATATAGAATGCCCTTGATAATGGATGCTAGTCGCAGTAGAAGCTGGATCGATGTTCCTTCGGGATTACTGTCTAGATTTAAACATTGCCATGCTCGGTGGGGCGAGACAATGCCTAGCTATGCCAAAAGACCACCGAACATCGAGTAAGCCATGCCCATGGGGCCGTAATCAAATGGAACGCACGAATGAGTGATTTAACTGTGCATGATTATTGGACAAAATTGTGTGGCACGGAATGAGACGTGTCATAACAATTTAAACTTATAATCATGACTCCTGTGATTGATTAAGATATTAAATGAGGCATTCCAATTGCCGAGTGTGATTATTGCATATATTTGTTATATGAAATGTACTAACGTGCACGAAGGAACTAAGGCGAGGTGAGTCTCATTGCTTGTGTGATTAGACTACCTTTAGGCATATTTTCTTCATAATCGGGGTTTAGGGCATGAACTCGCTAAGATATTGTCTCACCCCGTCGTGGGTTTCTTCTTTTCAGGTCCTTAGATGGAGGCACGTCATGTGCGTTACGGGGTCTCGAGGGAGGTAGACTTCCAACGTTCCTATTTCCCATTTCCCGGGACTAGCTTGACTTGTGAGCTTGTTGAGTCCACCGTCTAGATCGATGAGGACCTACCCCATTTGGTACCTCATCGTTTCAAGGCGTGGTACCTCCACAAGTTCGATGGGAGTTAGGAGGGTCCTTTGGGTGGTTTCGACGAACCTCTCGTTGGGACCGGGGAATGGGAGATAAGGCACCGTTTAGATATCAACACTCCTGATGGTGCCGTGGAAGATCCAGAGCCAGAGACTGGAGAGTCCAGAGTTTAGGTGGCTTTGTAGCCCTTTTTGATTTAGACTTCTGTACATAAACCTTAGAGTTGGACTCTATGTATAAACTAGTTGGTTTATAAAAGTATGGTTTGTTTTATATGGTTGTCCTGCTTTCCTATCCAATGTTGATTGTTGTCTGGGGATTGTTTATTTTGCCTCCGCATATGCATGAATCAATTTGGGTTGGCGACACGTCCTGGGAATGTTGCAATTTAGTCGACCACCGAGGGATGTGCGCCCGCTTGAGAATCGGGGTGTGACACATGTGCCTTCGTATGTGAACAAATTATGATCATCAAGTACAGAGATGGTTCGACGAAGCATCAATATGCACACTTGTGAACCATAGCCTTTCAACATACAAGTCAGCTTTATCCCTCAGGTCTAAAGATCTTACACCTGACCAAAGCATGAATGATCAAACATTGACCTCGCTAAAAAGCTTCCATGTCGCCGATCGTTCTATGTATGTTATGTTCAGTGAACTTGTTCAAGACAAGCACCTATGTTCTAACTCAGATATCACCATACCCAATAATTTGTGACTCATCATCTCTTGTGACTCATCATCTCCTCAAGTATCCAATACTGAATTGTGAAGCTTGAGAATACACCGGTTTCAACAAGATCATCAAATCCCTTAATGATCCATCAACTAGGAACTGTTTAAAGATTCAGCATAACTGTAACCTGCCACACATATTCTTAACACTTTAAGAATATGTTCAATCCTAGCTAATCTAATAGACAAATTTATATAAATTGGATGATGAATGCAAAAACTTATTTGCCATTAAATAATCCCTAACATGTAACTATTACATGGTTGCTTTAGGGTATACAGCTAACAAAAGAGAAACGACAAATAGGGGACTTTAGTAGTGGTGGAGGTTTGGCTATCTGTGGGTTTGCATTTATGATCATCTTGGCTAATCAAGGTTGGCGGCGGCGACGGCAACATGGTGGTTGGCCATGGGGGTATGGTGGTGATGGAAAAATCTAAATCAAGAATAAATTAGATGCCTATTTATTGGTTATCCCAAACAAACAATTGGGCATTGATTATATAATTTGGGCTAATGCCCTAAAAAATCCTCAACTTTAGGTCTAGTCTCTATTCCGCCCCAACTTTTTTGTTTAGTAAAAATCCCCAACTTTTATTCTCGTTACATATCTACCAACGCATTAAAAAATTGCCACCGATTTCTTCAATATTATCATTATCATCAAGTTGCTATTGTTCTTTATAAGGTGAGAGTGTTGATGAAAATGCAAGTTCTAATAATGAACTTCTAATTAGATTTGATATCAATGATTCTAAATAAACTAGTGGCGATTTTTGGACATGTGGGCAAATATGGGAGTAGTGTGAACTGTTAGAGATTTTTTATGAAAAAAAAAATTGGAGCAAAATTGAGATTAGATTTAAAGTTTGGGGTATTTTAGGAAACTAGGCCTACATAATTCCAGTTAACAAGATTTTTTTTTTTATCAATATAGATTTGATTTTCTTGGGAAAAATAAAAACTTTGCAATGAAGGATGATATGCTTATACTTATGGAGCACAATGAAGCTTCAAAAGGTTTTCATCAATAAAAATATAAAAAAATTAAAATTTTTAATCAAGGATGATATGATTAGTCTTATGGAACAAAATGATTCTTCTTCTCAAAATGACAAAGAAAAGGATTGCATTGACTAGGAGCAACTCCTCCAGTTCTAAATCATAGGAGTACCAAGATTATTAGCCCTCTTGTGAAAATTACTCTTCTGAGTGAAATTTCTTTGGTAAGCAACAAACACACAAGTGGAGGTGAAGGTAAATAGAACAAACGATTTGTAACTTTTTTTTTGGGGAAAATGACACAAATGGCTTTTGAATTATGATTCAATGTGTAATATGGTCCATGAATTTTTAATTGTTCAATGTAATCCCTAAACTTTAGTCTAATATCCAATATCGTCTATGAATTTTAAATTTGTGTGATGTAGTCCATGAACTTTTCCATACATGTTCAAACTGGTCATCGAACTGTACAAAAATATTCAATATTGTCTTTGAATTTAAATTAATAAAAGAATAATATTATTTATTTTCATATAATATAAAGGCTAATTTGAACACATAACCAAAAATTCAAATACCACATCGAACAAATTAAAAATTCATGGATGGCATTGCACATTGGGCTAAAATCCATGAATTACATTGACCAAATTGAAAGTTTATGGATCAAATTGGGTAAAAGTTTAAAAATCATTTGTGTCACTCTCTTCTTCTTTTTTTTTTTTCCAAGATGGCAGTTGATTCAACCCTGCATGCACGTGTCATGTGCAGCGTTTATGGACTCTTGTGATAGTCTAATTGATAATTTCTTGGTAGATGAGTTCCCCGGTAAGTCAAATCGCCCTTTTCCGGTCAATCGGGGACACTAACGCGTGATATCCAGAATAAATCTGATGTCTCGGGATCAATAAATTAACTCCATCAATTTCAAAAAAAAAAGACAAGACAAATTAATTTTTTATTAACTTCAACAGATGATTATAGGAGGAATATTAGTAAGAGACTGAATTTCGACGCTTGTGTATATAATAATTTTTTTCTAATTCTGTTGCATCTCACTGTCAGGAAATTTCAAACAAAAAAATATTGAGAAAAGAAGTGGGGGAAGCTTCGAGGAAATTGAGGACCTACTCCTGAGCGCGTCGCGTACGTTATATTTGACGATTAAGAAATTGAGATGGAAGCTTCGTTTATCATCTTCAAACACGATGAAATTCCCCGACTGACAAAAATCAAAGTCAAATAAATTATAAAACTTAATTCCTTGCCGACATTAAACATTTCTATAATTAAATAAATAAAGGAATGAAAATTAACAAGTTACCAGTCAACTCATCTCTCGTCCCTAACCCGGTAGTCGTTATCTTGACAATCTAGGATTGGCTCATTCAAGTGATTGGCCAATGCTTCGGATGGACCTATACATCTTCGAACATTTTATCAAACTCCCATGGCTTAGAAAATGCCATACCTTGACCTCGTCTTGTCTTGACATCATTGTCGCGTGGCAATGACTTGTCCCGACAGAAACTTGCTTTTCCCATTGTGCATTTAAAAGGAACTGGGTTGGAAGGAAAAGCAAAACTAATGAAGTCCCAATCACAAATTAATTACAATAATCAAGGGATTAGCGAAGTCCATAAGCTTGTAAAGACTCTACACGTTAAAGTTGTGCCTTAAGAAGCGTAAGGTTTTCAAATCCTGTGTGATCCGACCGCTATAGAGTCGAGTCACTTGAAAACAACTATTCCTTTTAATTTCTCTAGTCCAAACATGGACAATTTGCCATTGGAAGAAAAGATGGACAATATGTTTTTGACCGGACCACAACGCATAAGACAAAACCTGCACCAAGTCAGCAAGTAGACGTAGTAGATGGATCGGAATTACCTGCTCTATACTCTTCACCTATTTGTTCCTACCGAGTCCATGTCTTTTTTTCCTCGAAGCAAACAAAAGGAAAAAAATAATCTTCTTCCTGATTTACGTTTCTTACCCTCATATATATAATATTTTTGTTAAATATCAGTCAGTCAATATGGTTTTGATCAAATGGTTAGTTAAAGATGGGGTAGATTTACATAGATTATCCCAGTCAGTCAATAAGGTTTTGATCAAATGGTTAGTTAAAGATGGGGTAGATTTAGTTACATTGGAAACCACAATCTATTTTTGAAAGAGAGTAAATGCGTAGGTAGTAACAGAGGACCAGAGAGAAGTTTTCATTTTTGCAGTATTAGGTGGACTACTCTCTCTTGCCAAATTTTTTAAGGGATAAGTTCTTAGTATAATGACGTCCATTTCCATGCCATACTTCTATGACCAATTTAGATGGGTCGATTCTTTTAAAAACACCGATTTTAACTCGAGTTTAATTCTAATTCGATCTCTTTTTTTTTTTTAATATCATAAAAAAGCATTAATTTTATTTCAGATTCCAATCTGATTCATTTTTTTTTTTTGTCTCATGAAAAAAATACAAGCTTTAGAAATTTATCGAAACAAAAATCTAGAGTCATTTCTCTCTCTCCCCCACTGATATCATTTGCCACTTGTCACAATTTCTAACTCTTGACAATGATTGTGCCTCCGTGGTCGTTACAGCCTTGTGATCGTTGCCCATTGCATGTCGCCACCACATCACATTGCTCTACGCCTCCTCTCTCTCCCTCTATCTTTCATTGTCGATGAGGTTGCAATTACCACTAGAGATAGAGCGGGGGCGAAGGGATTGAGGCGGCATGGGCTCTCAAATAATGAGATCAAGTGGTGATAGAGCTAGTAAGAGTGATTGGTTCCATGAAGGGTCGATTCCAATCCTGGAAATAGGAATTGAACACTTGTCCACCTGAGAATCAGACTAGATCGGATCGATTGGTCCTAATCCAATTCCTAATTGGATTGCAACTGGTTGTGTTTTTTATTTTTGGTTTATTTTAGAACTTTTCTTTTTAACAGCCCTTTTTTTCTGCTTTCACATTCAAGTGTCCCCTCCAAATTGAATTTTGCATAACTCATAGATAGCCTATACTTTTCTTTTCTTATGCCATTTTTTTTTTTTTGGGTCAAATTTCTTGTGCCAATTGAAAGAGCACACTTTTAATCGATCCTAGAGTATTGTAAAGAACCGGTGTATGCAAATTTCATATGATTTATGTTCTTTCGCAGGAATATTCGCATCCGAGAGAGGTTCATATCCGAGAGATATCCTGGCAATCGTTATTATTGTGGCTAGTGATGTAACCTACAGTGGATGAACGGATTAATTAACAAAATTAGACAACTTTCTATGGAATTGAATGGAGTCAAGATTATAATATATATATACCTACGTGAGTCGTGCTTCAATCAAACAAATGAAATAACAAGTAAATGAGATACATATATATGTACGCAGATTCATAGCAGTTCCACTTAAAATAAATATACTATTATTTTTCCAGACTAATAGCTACCAAACGAGGTTGGAATTCACTAGTAGCTCTTGAGATGTTAAAGTTTTAGCTTGTCACGTCTACCCAGAGCTGGCAGATCATTCTACTAAGAAAACACGCACTACTACAATGCTTGTACAATTCTCAAAAGATTAACTATCAGTGTATTGCTCTCAATAAGCAAATTAATCGATCACAGAATTGTGAGGTGTTCTTGTAATTCTTGTACCTCGTCTCCATCCACAATCGCTTGTACTGGTTCCTTTTCTAGTCATGGATCTTCAAGTTGACTGTTGAATGATCTTTGAGATAATCAATGTAGCCGTTGTAGATTGTAATAAAATGACTGGAGCTTTAGTTGCCTATATAATTAGATCTAACGGACCTAAGCAGGTCCTTAAACTACTCATGAGGGAAACGGAGGGAGAACCTTCTTAGGGAGAGTGACCCCTTATGCCCCTCCCAAGCCGGGATCCGGCTTGGATAAAGATTCCAGCCCCATTGGCTGACCCAGCCACTCCCATACGAGAATGTCGCTTACAAGGATAGAGTTGCCGAGTCACGAAATAATCATTGTCCTATGATATGATGAGTAATAGATTGGATATTTTTTTTAGAGCAAATAATTCGTAATTCCAAGCTTGTAATTAGCTATTAGATTCCTTTGAATGCATAATAATGGTAAAAGTAAGAGTTTGGAACATCTGGAGAGCCAAAACTTGGCACGGAGGGACATTTAAGTGCCAAAAATTCGGAAAGGTACACTTAGGGTGCATTTAGTAACGTTTTTGTTTAAAAATTGTTCAAGGAAACAGAAATAAAAACAAGTGTTTCTGTTCCATAACAATTTTTGAACAAAAGAACACGTTTGGTAAACTTGTTCCGGAATAAAAAAATGAATAGAAACACATTTGGTAAATTTCTATAATTTTTTATTTCTTTTATTTTTTAAAATATTTTTATTTTATTTTTTTTTCTTATTTATTTTTCTTTTTTTCTTTTTTTTTTTTTCTTTTTTTTCTTTTTTTCTTTTTTTTTTTTTTTTTTCTTTTGGCCGGTCGCTAGTCTTGGCCATGGCCGGCGATCGGCCGACGAGGGCCGGCGGCCTCGCCCGGCCACGGCGAGGCTCGCCGACCCCGGTGAGGCCGAGCGTCGCCGCCGCCGGGCGAGCTCGGCCTCACGGGATCAAGGTGAGCTCGAAGCTCGCCTAGCCAAGGCAAGGTTGGTGGCCATCGCCAGCGACACTCGGCCTCGCGATGGCCCGACGCGCCAAGCCTCGCCGGCTGTTGGGCGAGGTCGGCCTTGCCGGATCTAGACGAGCTCGAGCTCACCTAGCTAAGGCGAGGCCGAGCTTCACCAGGGGCCGGCGACGCTCCAGTGAGGTCACCAGCCCTCGACGGCCAATCGCCGGCCCCGCGAGGCGGCAACCGGCCAAAAAAAAAAAGAAAGAAAAAAAAGAAGAAGAAAAAATAGAGAAGAAAATGGAAAATGTTTCTAAATTTTGTTCCAAAAATAAGAAACAACTTTTTTGTTTCTTTTTTCTGTTCTAGATGTGTTTCTGGAACAAAAAAATAATTTTGGAATAAAAAAGCAAACAAACGCATTTTTTTCCTTTTTTGTTCCCAAGAACAAAAAAACAGAAAAAGTATTTAGAAACAAAAAAAAAAAAGAAATAAAAACAAACGTAGCGTTAAGTGCTAGTTTGGAGTAAAGTGGAACACTTAAAGTGCCACTTTGGCCAAAACCCAGTCAAATTGCTGATATGGCAATTTTTCGGCAAGTTGGGTGCAAAACGGCGTCTTTTGCTTACTACGTAAAGAGAAAATGCAAAAACGACATTGTTTTGTGTATGATGTGTAAATAATTAATATAAAAATTTATTAAATTAAATTTAAACTTAATTTTATTTAAAATATTCTAAAAAATAAAAACTTAAAATTAAAAAAACTAAAATTAAAAAACTTGAAAAATAAAAAACCTAAAATAAAATAAAAAATAAAAAAGGGGGAGTCGAAGGGGGCGGATGAGGGTTGAGCCCTCGCTACCGCCGCCTCCTTGTCGCTGCCGGGAAGGGCTAGCAACAGAGGAGGAGGGTCGGTCGGGGTCGTTGACCCCCAACCAACTAGTAGTGAGGGCCGCGAGCCCTCGCTGGATCGCGACAAGGGCTCGGGACCCTCACCCTAGATCTGGCTAAGGGCTTGCGGGCCCTCCGCCGTCCCCCGCCTTTGCCGGGAAGGGCTAGCGATGGTGGGGAGCATCGGGCTGGGGTTGCCGGGCCTTGGCCAAGGTTGGCAACGTAGGTCGACCGGCGGCGAGGGCCCGTGAACCCTTGCTGGGTTTAGGCAAGGGATCACAAGCCCTTGTCGCCTCCCCCACCATCGCCGAGAATAGGGGAGCATCGGCCGGGGTCGCTAGGCCTGGCCAAGGGCCGACGACCCCGGCCGATCCTCCCCCTCGTCGCCAACCCTTCCCTACGGTGGTGAGGGCTCAACCCTTAGCCGCCCCCTTCGACTCCCCCCCCCTTTTGTTTTGTTTTGTTTTGTTTTTTTTTTTTAATTTTATGTTTTTTAATTTTAGGTTTTTTTTTTTTAAGGTTTTTTAATTTTAAGTTTTCTATTTTTAGAATATTTTAAATTAAATTAAGTTTACATTTAATTTAATTAATTTTTATAGCAATTATTTACACATCAGACAAAAAACAAAACGATGCTGTTTTTGCATTTTCTCACCACGTCATCTAGCAAAACGACGCCGTTTTGCATCCAACTCACCGGAAAATTGCCACATCAGCAATTTGGCTAGATTTTAGCCAAAGTGACACTTAAGTGTTCCACTTTACTCCGAAACTAGCACTTTAAGTGTACTTTTTCCAAGTTTTGACACTTAAGTATCCCTTCGTGCCAAGTTTTGGCACTTGAGTTATTCTTTTGTCGTAAAAGTAGTATGGGTCTTCATTTTGTCAATTGTCAAAAAGTGATCTCATGAGACTTATATTGGTTGTAGCTTCTCTCAACTTTCCCTGGTTCTCTCAACTTTCCCTGGTTCTGCCTACTGGTCCAATTTGACAATTGTTGTATTTATCAAAATCCATCCTAAGTACGTCTGTGTTATTAGACTTCCAAAGATTTTTCACCTATTGGTCTCTCCAAGTCCTTATGAACTTCTTGTTCTCTTTAACTTGTTTACCCTTAAGGTCCTTTTAGTCTCTCAAGTTCTTTCACTTCACACTTATGATAATTTCATAGGTGTTGAGTCATCAATAGTCACTTGAACAAAAACAAAACATGTTGGTTTTGTCATTATTGATATATTCAGAGGTCTTGTTAACAATTATGTCATCCAAGAATATGCCTTCAAGGATCACCAAGTAAGAACATCATTTAGTACTATAGGAAAAGAGAACTTCCTCGATTTTTTTTTTTTTTTTTTTGGAGGACTTCCTTAAGCGGGAGGACCCACCACCCCCGACACTGTTTGAACCCTTCACCTTCTCAGCCACCATTTTGCAAACTTTTGTTCTCAAATTTTCAAACTTTTGTAAGGATATATGGTGTTTTGTTAACTAGTGTGATTAGTTTATGACATTCCAGATGCTTAGTGGATGGAGCAGAGGAATTTATCCTAAAGTAAGTGAGATTATCGCATGTGAATAATTAAATCAAGGTTTTATCGAACAGTTTAAACTTTTAAAACAGTTAATAGTAGTCTCACAAATCTCACATGGTATTAGAGTTAAAGGTTTTGAGTTCAAATCTTTTTAGACCCCATTTGCTTTCCTAATTAAATATGTCCACGCTTAAAACTAGGCAAAAAAGACTAAACTAAACATGAAGGGGAGTGTTAGAATAATTAAATATTAAATTACGCATTCATCTAATAGATTAAGCTTTTAGAATAGTTGGTAGTGTGGTCCCACAATTCTCACAGCTTATTGGACCCCACATAATGACACATAATGAGAACCAAGAAGCTTAAGAATTAGAATTAGGAATTGTGGTAGGATTAGAGAAACATGGTGTGACTCAATCACAACCTCACAAACATGAAGTTGAGATACAACAGAGTCGACACCATCAATTTCGACAGATTCACCAACACTAGCAAAAGAAATTAAGCAATAACAACAAGAGAAAGACCATTGCCATTAAGGCAAGAGTGAGAGAGGGAGGCAAGGCCACAAAGGAGTGCCGAAGGCAAAGGCTTAGCTAAAAGACCATTGAGTGCGAGTTAAGGTAGGAGAGATCGAGAGGATCGTGCAGGGAGGCTAGGGTTTCTTTCTTTTGTCTCTGCCATTTACTTTACTCATTTAGAAAAGCAAAAAATTACAAAAGGAAAAGAGAAAAAAATAGCATAGATACCACTTCGGTTCGGTTTCAGGCAAGGAGCTAGGAACTAAACTAGTTATTCCCGATTCCAAATTTTGGAAATGGAAAACCGCCCAAAACCGGCCAATTTGATCTAATCTAATTCGGTTCTTGTGTTGGACCGGACTGGGACCGAGACCATGCTCACCCCTAAGAGCAAAAACTGGCAACAATGACAGCAAGGAGGAGATGCTATGTTGTGATGGGTGTGGGTGGTTGGCGTCGTGGAAGTGCAAAGGGCAAAAAGAGCAAAGGGTAGAAAGGGGAAGGCAAAAAATGGCAGAAAGGGGAAGGAAGAAAGAATAAAGGGTGACAAACAAATTTGCAATTGAAAATACTTGTGAAATTATGTCATCAAGTGCACAAATAAAACCACTCCCTAATTTTAGTGATCTCATCTTAATCGAGTGGGGAAAGGAGAAGACAAGATTTTAGGGATAAATATATTAGGAGTGTCATAACTTTTGTAAGATACTCACTTGAGTACCACATTGATTTAAAATCTGTCACTTGAGTGTCATTTCCAACAAATCACTCTACGTGGATATTTTTCTTAATTTTCCATTTTTTTTAAATAAACAAAGTAGAAATTATTCTCCAACATGGTGAGAGTATATTGAATGTTGCCGTTTCTTGCTATAACAATTAGATAAAAACATTTGCAGATTCTCTCTTTTCTTCAAATGACAATGTTTCCAAACTGTCTCTCTCCTTATGTCACTTAGGGCACGCATGACAAAATTTATGTTTCTCTATTTCTCTATTTTTCTGTTCCCCAAAATAGGTTTGGAACATAAATCCATTTGGTAACGCAATTTCATTTTTCTATTTCTGGAATAGATTTTTATTATGGAAATAGATTTGGAGTAGAAATCAAAAGTTAAAATTTTTAGCTTTTCTATTTCTGAAATAGAAATGAGAAGTCAAAATTTTTCTCATCATTCTTTCTTGTTATCACTCGTCGCCCACTTACCGCCCGTGGGATGCCGGACGCCCGTCGTTGGTTGCCGACTGCCTGCCATTGACCACTAGCCACCGAACATCGGCCGCCGACCACTACAGTTAGGCCGCCCATCGCCAATCGCCGGTCGCGGATGCCAGACGCCCATCGGTGATTAGGCTGTTGCCCGTGGCATGCTAAACGCCTATTGCCGATTGTCGGCCACTCGCCATTGACTGCTAGCCACTGAACGTCGATCGCTAGCCACTGAACGTCAACCGCTTGCAACCGCACTTCAACCGCCTGTCACCAATTGCCGGTTGTCGAATGCTAGACGCCGACCGGTCGTTGGTTGCTCATCGCCAATCAATAGATGCCGAAGGCTCATCACCAACCATCGGATGTTTGCCGATGACCGTTTGCCACTGGCCATCGATTGCTGGATATCAGCCGCTCACCACCCACCGTCGGACTCTAGCCACTGGTCACCTGCTGCCAGCCTCCTGCCACCGGACTCCGAATGTCGAACGTCATACGTCGAACTTCGAACGTTGGATGTCGGTTGCTGGTCGCCGGACTTCGATGTCGAACTCTGAACTTTGGCCGCTCGCCGCCAGTCGTTGGACTTGGCACCGAACATCAAACGTCGGACTTCGGACTTCGGCTACCCACCGCTAGTCGCTGGACTTGGCATCGGACTTGGCGCCGGATGCCGAACGTTGAACTTCGGACTTCCGCTGCCCACCGCTGGTCACTGGACATCAAACGCTGGTCATCGAACATCAGACTCCAGCCATCGGATGCTAGTTGTTATCGCTTCTAGAAATATAAATTTTATTATGTTATCAAATGAATTTTTATTTCAAAACTTGAAATTTTGAATTGTTATCAAACGCGTTTCTTTACTCAGAAACTCGTCCATGGAATAGAAATTGAGAAATTAATTTCTGGCCATAAATTGATTTTTATTCTGGAAATTTTGTCATACGCACCCTTAAATGATCACTTTAAAAAAAATCGAAATCAAGTGTTCACTTCTAAAAATTTTATGGTACCAAAATGATCATTTGTGAAGTTATTGGAACTTCTATTGTCTTTCAATTAGACACTTAAGCTACGTGATTTGCCTTCTCAAGTGTTGACTTTAGCTTTTTGACATGCTACATCGAATGATGTATTATAAATCCATGCCGCGTTGGCTTTTCTAGTTAGGTAAATCATCGATGGCACTCAAGTGAGTGGTTTTTCAAATTTGCAGCATTCAAGTGAGCGGGGAAAAAAAAGTTGTGACACTCCCTAAGTATTGTGCCAAAATTATGGCACTCCTAGTGTACTTACCCCTAAGATTTTAGAAAGCCTTACAATTTTGTGAAATTGTTTTCAATCACATCTCTAATTGGTAAGGTACAATTTGTAAACATCACCCACATGCAAATCTAACTAGAATTAGAAGTGTGCACGATGCCATTTCGGGGGTGGGCAATTCATGTTTTGAGTGATGTCGAAAAAATCAGCTACGTATTATAGTGTATGGGGATGCGTGTTAATAGATAAAAGTAAATGCACAATAGAATACAATCACATCTAAGGCATAAAGGATGCACCATCTGTCAAGAATAAAGATCGGGATTGAAGAGTTCACTACCAAGACTTAAAGGAAAAACCACTCACCATGGATCAAGGACTTTAGGATAGGAAAATTCACCACTAAGGCCTAAAGAAAAACCATTAGCCGAGAATAAATGGCCTTTTGGTTCATCACCATGAAAAAGTCAACATTCCAAGGATAGAGAAATCAAGGAAAAACATTTGCTCACACAGAAACAAATCTCATATAATCTCAATATTCAAGCCTTGTATTGCTAGAAATCGAACAAATTCTTGGGGATGCATCTAATTATGACCCTTGAAAGTAGTGCCACAATAAAGACAAATTAAAAAAACCTTGATTTTAAAGACTTAGGACTTAATGCATTTAACTAGTCTTCAAACTTGATAACACCCTCTAGATTTTTGCATTAATCTTGGAAGTTGAACAATCATAGTAGGTCATTAAACAATAATAAAAATTGACCGGAACAACCTCCAGTCATTAGGTAGTCGATAGTGAGTATTGATTTTGACAACTATGTTGCATAATCGGTAGCTTTATCCTTGAACTCGTATAATTAAATTGCACTATAATTTGGCTTTTCCTTGCATAAATAGCAAATTGGTTGATTCAATTGACGAAAAATGAGTTGTGTTTGAGAGCTGATCAATAGAACCCGATGCTTTTGTTTCTGTGTGTAGTGTCCTCATCAATAAGAAAGTATGATTAGAGGGAGGAAATTTTCTCTAATTAGATATTGAGGGAAATATAGCTAATAGAACGCTAATGGTTGAAATCTGGTCCAATAGACTGGAAAGAGCCATATGTTTCTACAAAAGGTTCGTACTTAAGAAATTCCAAATTGGCCCATTATCCAAGTGCCCCACAAAATGATCTTTTGTTTTGTAAATAAGGTTTCATTTGTTTTGTAGAAAATGAATAGTTGAGAATTTTTTTTACCTCACTAGCAGTTTTTTTTTTTTTGGTTGAACCTTACTAACAGGTTGAACTGTTTATCAGAAAAAGATGAGTGGTATGGATCATACGGACGACGCAATACATGCCGAAAAAGGCATACACTAACGCCGAAAGAAAATGGACAAGAAGATAAATTCTAATATCCGAATGATGAGTTGTTCGTGCAGTGCGGGAGACGGCGGGTTTGTCTCTTCCCTTTGGAGGCAACTGGCAAGCAATGCTCTGAAATCACGGGAAGAAAATAATAAGAATTGTTTCATGTATGGCCTCTTTCTAAGATTCCTCATGCTCTCACTCTAATCATTGTGAATAGGAAAGGGGCAAGGCCGTAGCTCGTAAGGGCGCCTATATGATGATTGCATGCTTTATTTACTAGCTTATCCTATGGGTTATATCTATGATTTTGGCACATGGGTTAGGTTTCAGCTGTTTTCTATAGCAAATTCGTAGCCCTTTTGGCCATTAAAGAACTATCCATCATAAATCCTTCGCGTACGCGACAAGGTTGCCCATCCGGAAGATTCGATAATCGAGTCCTAATGATCTCTGACCTTTTTTTTTTTTTATCAGCATAGGTTTTTCTCCGTTCATCGTTGAAGGACGTTTTCTTAACCAATTTTTAAATTAAGAAGTTGCAAAATACGGATGTCACTTGCACGTAAAATTAATTGAAAATAAATGGGGGTGATAGTATTCATAATACACGAACTAGAGATCTGACTGGAGAGTTTTCTCCGATCAGGATTAGGAAAAAACACAACATCCTTATTTTAATTTTGCTCACATTATTGTCTCGTATGAGCTATAATATAATGTTTGATATTTTCACAAGATAGAACAACCAATAAATTTACGCGACATTTCTTGCTTAAGCAAACCACACCCTTCGGTTCCTTGCCGACAATTGTGTTGGTGCAATCGCCCACAGTGACAAACGCTGCGTGAATTATGCACCTCCAACATTCAAATCTTAAAACGAGTCTGTGTGATATCAAACCATAATGACAATCATTCATATTAGTATATTATGGGAAGAAGAGTCCCCACTCTTAGATAACCGGTTCTCTCCTTTCTTCCTTAAATGCCTTTTCAGATATACATTATTCAGATTAAAATGTAAATTTCATAACTTTTGAAAATAAAAATCAAATAGACATGTCTATGTCTATGTAATTAGCATCGATTTCATTGTCAATGTCTCTTTTCATTTTCTCATTCTCTTTAAAAACTATTAAAGGAAAAAAAAACCCAAATAAGCTTATCTACAAACGTGTGGCATAAGTCGACAGTGTTAGCTGTATGCCCTAAAGTAACCATGTAATAGTTACATGCTAGAAATTATTTAATGCCAAATAAGTTTTTTCATTCATCATCCAATTTATATGAATGAAGTTCATAAGATTAGTTACGACTTAACCTATTTTTAAGGTATTAAGAATATGTGTGATAGGTTTATAGTCATGGTGAATCTTTAAATAGTTCTTGATCGATGGATCATTGAGAGGATATTAATGATCTTGTTGAGACCGGTGTATTCTCAAGCTTCACCATTCAGTATTGGATACTTGAGGGGATAGTGAGTCACAAGTCATTGGGTATTGTAATATTTGAGCTTGAACACAAGTGCTCGTCTTGATTAAGTTCACTGAACGTGACATACATATAACAATTGGTGACATGGAAGCTTTTAGCGGGGTCAATGTTTGATCATTCATGCTTTGGTTAGGTGTCCTTAGACCTAAGGCACGATACTGACTTGTATGTTGGATGGCTATAGTTCACAAGTGCACATATTGATGCTTCGTCAACTGTTTATGTACTTGATGGTCATAGTTTGTTCACATATGAAGGCATATACATGTGCAATATGGAATCTGTCTTCTTGTTATATATAGATATACAATATTGATGTCATATGCGATCTAATCGTGAAATTGTATAGAAATCCTTAGTCGGGGTTGTAATCAAGAATGAATGGTTCATATCTTGAAGAAATACATGTCAATTAGATTTGTGCACGTGATCAAATTGGTGGCTTGACCAATAATTCCATGGCCTTTGTTCGATTGAGACATGATGAGAAGAATGATTGAATTACACAGTCGTCAAAGTTTACAAGTTCATTATGTTTTCAAAACATTTCAAACTATCTAGGTAGCCATGATATATTGCTAGATGTCACTCATGGTTTATAAGAATAGGAGATTGGTTTGGACAATCAATTCTCTTGGTTATACTAATGTGTTAGTACAAGTCCTACTACCAGCTCAATGATGAACATAAAAATGTCACATATTATAACCAATTAGAATGATGTTTGAACGAGAGAGAGAATATTGCAAATGTGTTTGCAATTGAGCCAATTAAATTGAGTCGGGCTAGAAATAAAAGTTCTAATAAAGGGGCTTTTGAGTTTACAAAATCTAAAACGGGTTTCAAACTTTATGGCCGAATCAAAGATTTGAAGTGTGTTCAGATTCAGTGACCGAATTAATAATCTGAGCTAAGTTCAGAATTAATAGCTGCATTAATGATATAAAGTGAGTTTAGAATTAATCACATCATTAATGATCTGAAGTGAGTTTAAATCAATAGCCAAATTAATGAGTTGAAATAGTTTCGGACTTAATGGCTAAATTAAATTCAGATTTAACGGTCATATTAAGAACTTAATAGTCACATTAATGATCTAAAATGGTTTCAGAATAAATGGGTAGTTTAATGATTTAAAATGGTTTCAGATTTAAGATTTAAATGACCAATTAATTCTCTAAAATATTTTTAGAAATAATGGTTAAATTAAATATTTGTGATAGTTACAAAGTTAATATCCAAAATAAAGACTTATAACAGTTACAAATAAATATATGGAATGATACTTTATAATAGTTACAGAGTTAATGCCTGAATTAATGTCTGAAATGATATCAAAACTTACGTCCATCAAGAGTTAGGGCTGAACTAATTCTAAAACAGTTTAGAGTTAATGTAAATGTGATTTGCACTAGCTATAAAAGGTGATATAGAGAGCAGATCATAGGATGATCGATAATCGATAATTGATAATTGAGAGTGTTGATACTGATCAATAAAATCACTCACACAAAAGCAATTGCTAGCACAATTTAATGATGAGATCTCTCAATTTCTCTCTTCTATTTAACATGAGAATTGGTGGTGTTTGAAATAGAGGCTTGACACTTGTGGGGATGGATCTACAAAATGTCAGAGCCTATGAAGAGATCAAACGTTTTGCATCTGAAGAATGTTAGAATTGGTATTATCGGAAAGCATCATACGTTCGTGATAAGAATCCAAGAACGTCAGATTTGGTGTTATTGCTGTGAGGACGCCAGATGTTTATGTTTAGAACCTGAAGAAACTTCTAAACCAAATTTGGAGCATGGAACAAAGTTAATATGATCGGCATTTTTAGCTTTTCTATGCATTTTCTTAAAACGCAAAAAAATGTTTTAGAAACACGTGTATAATCATTTTTACTTCGGATGGAATTAGACTTTTGATCTTAATTTATTTATGCACGTATGCTTGTTTATCGAAACAAACACCAATGAATAGCTAGATGAGAAAATTAATTTTCAAGACCACCGGAAGTTTCACACATGAATCTCGTGCGAAAGCATGCTAGCAGAGAAAAAAAGAAAGGGAGCTGCCCCTCCTCCTGGAACTTCAAATCATTGCCTGCTTTCTATCTTTTGCCACAAACAACACGTATCACCACTTTATCAACATTTGTCCAATTTTAGGATGCAATGAGCTTTCTCAAGTAACAGGGCGGGTATTTTTAATGTATTTTTTTTCTTTTTTTTTGCCTTTAAGGGGACAAGTAATATGAAATATTGCTATGGTAGTGAATCTTTTATTTTTGAAGCGGTAAAACTGTCTGAGATGGACCGTTGCGTCAGTGTATTGCTAATTCAAGGAAATGTTACAAAGCACAGGGAAAGGAAGGGAAATGAAAATTAAATAAATTCATGCACCAGGCAGAGAAATCAGGATGTTGGGGACCAGAAATCAGGTGGGCCCTCTCGCCTGCAGATGCTGCCGCTCATGCTCGGACCAACTGGCTCGGATCCTCCGCATATATGTTCTTATCATTAGAGTTATTTATGGGGAGCAACTTGTCCCAAAACTAGAAGATGCTTAGAAATTTGAATTGTATACATTCAATGTTGTTTATTTTATGAAAAATAAATAATTAAAAAAATATGTTTATCAATTTGTCTTTATATCGCTTATAAAAATAAATAAAAAATAATATTATCATCGATCATGAAAATATTTTGATATAAATTGTTATTGATAATGGAAATAATTTTCAGTGATTGATTATTTTAAGCGATACAATTTGTTATATTTACAAATTATTTTTTAAATTACCCACTTACTCAACAAATGAAGCCTTAATCTTGCAGGATTTTGACACATATATTTGGCAAAATAAATGCTTATTGACGGTGCTGAGATAATTTGAAATTGTGACTCACAAATGGTCCTGTCCGTTCCATAACACAGCACATGTGCGCTGGCACAAGCCAGCCAACCCAGATTCTATATAGTACTGATCGAATGTTTTTGCTTTTGTAAAGAAGCATGTAAACTATCATTTATTTTTTTGGTCATATGTAAACTATCATTGAAATTTCAAAAAATTATTACAACATCATGTATAAATTTACGTGTTGTATAAATTTACGTACTGACATTTGTATATTATAAAAATTTCAATTGTTTTGGGTCTAAAAAGAGTCAAAAAAATACAAAAATGCAAGATTTGAAGAAAAAATTTGCAAGCAGAAGTAAAAGTCAATTTAAAGTACTTATATATGGCTTGATCCCAATGAGATTGAAGCTATTTATATAGAATCTAGGTTCGCTGGACATTCAAAATGGGTCATAAATTCATTTATTAATCCATATTTGATCAATTGAGTAATTATATGAGTTAATTATATTTAGTAAAGAGGTAATAAATGGGTTGAGAATGTTAAATCAATGGCTTCACAACTTATTTAAACTTAACTCATTTCTATGATCCTCTCTTCACTCTTTCTCACTCTCACTCGATCTTGGTCTTATTCGATCTGCGCTTTCACATCAATTTGGATATGAATTTTCCTAAATTAAGTTAAATATGGAAGTAATTTAACAATATAAGTCGGATTAAATTGAATATGAGTCACTAGATTTATATTACATAGAAATGGGTCAAAACAGGTTAAATAGATTAATTTTGGATTAGATCATTTTTAGTTGACCCACTTGTTTGACGGGTCTAATTGGGGCCATTGGAGTGAAGAAATGGGAGGGAGTCAAGACAAAGGGGTTCGATTGGAAAATGAAAAATGAGGTACCAACAATTGAGGTTTCAAAGAGCACTTTATTTGAAGAGCATGCACATGGTATTATCGTCCTCTGCATGGAAAACTATTTTCATAATATTTTTTAGCACGCTTTATCTTCAGCAAAATAAAAAGAAAAATCTAGTTCACTTATCAGCAACAGGCTAAATAAGGTGAATTCCATGTCGAAAATTTCCAGGATAAATTCAGTATCATGCTTTATTCTCATAACTTTAGTACCGATCAAGCTTTAATGGAAGTAATGATATTGCTTGTTTGATTATTTTTTTTCGTTTATTCATTTTTGTAAGTGATACAAGCAATTATTTTTAGAAAATATTTTTTAAAATTATCTATTTACCAAGAAACAAATTAGCCATGGCGACACCTGAATTATCTCATGAAAGATGGGATAAAGAACTTGTCTACCGAAAAGGGTGGATTTTTAAATTCTATGCTCAAAGGGAGTGTGAAATTATTCAAATTAAATGATATTTTCTTTTATTTGAATATACTGTTACATCATTACACACTCCCTTCGAGCATTGAATGTAACAAGTAAAGGAACTTCCCCGTAAGACTTATATATAAATATATATATATATTATATATATATATATATATATATATATATATATTTTGTTGGAAACTCCATCCCTTTTCGGTAGACAAGTTCTTTATCATCCCACTTGTTCCATCTTTCATGAGTTGTTTCGCGATAAATAGATGATTTGGAAAATATTTCCTCAAAATAATCATTTATATCGTTAAACTTAGTGGATGAAAATAATTATCATAGTCCATGAAAATGTTTAAAAATAAATTGTTATTAATAAGAAAAATAATTTTTATTGACTAATTATTTCAAGTGATACAAGTATTCATTTTTTAAAAAAATATTTTTTAAATCATTCATTACATTTAAGTACAAATGTAACTAATAAGAAAATTCCACGTCATTGTAAAATAGATATTTTTTGCACTCGAACATCCACAACAGGTGATGAAATTCCTTGTGTTAGAGTATATATTAGAAAAAATTCTCAAATATCATTATTAGATGAGCCACTTTGGTGGACAATATGAGAATTTTCTTGACTACGCTCACAATGTGATTGCATGCTAAACGCCCAAGGGATGCGTATCGAATTACAGCCGTTACGGATGAGAGCGAAGCCATTTGCACCCATGCAAAAATTTAACTTAACGGGCATTCGTCAATCTCAAATGCTCAAACGAAAAATACATGAATCTTTACTTTAAAAAAAGGTGACTACCGAAAAAAAAAAAAAAAAAAGTGCCATTCACCAACAGCATTTTACATTATTTGTGGCGACGATTTCCAAAATCCTATTTTAGCCAACGCTTTTTCGAAATGCGTGACTTTAGGCAGCCCTTCCGTCGCAATAGTACAAAGCCCATGATTATTGGAATAAATAAAGAGCCTCATGAAGTCCAACAACTTATTGTCTATTCAAAGCCCTGAAGAGCCCACGAATCCCCCTAAACGGTCTTTCCTGTAACCTCCAAGCCCCAGGCCGTCTCGCCCGATCTTACATCAGAACTTGTCCGACCACGATGATTTTGGTTCCTCCGACGCCATCGGCGGCGCAAATTCCATGTCGTTTCTCTGTTCGACCGTGCGGCGGACGATTCTGTTGATCGGTGGATTGATTCCCTATTTCTCTCTCTCTCTCTCTCTCTGAGATCGTAGACATTTCACGCGCCATGGATCCAAACAAGGTACTGAATAGTGCTTGTCGATATTCATGCTATGACCATTCTAGTTAAGTGCGCTTTGAATCGATCTGTTTTGCTGGTTTATGTCTCAATTGGGTTCTGCTTGCACGATTTTTATGTTTATTTCCATTGTCTTGTTGTTTCGCAGGTTCAGGGCTTCGGATTTTCTGGCTTTTCCTGCTTTAACGGTTTGGATCACTCGACTGCGTCGGATTTCCATTGTCTTCGCTATCGTGTTGTTTTGCAGACTTTTTCCCCCTCTCTGCTGCTTGCAGCTGCGACGTGCCGAAGAGAGGGCGAGATAGAGGAGACTTTAGAAAGAAGTTACTAAGTGTTCTTGTTTCTTGTATAATAGCAAATTTGGTGGTCTACAAAATACATGGCGGCATCATTATATATCTTGTGGTCATGAAGTGCGAGACCAAACAAAGCTTCTCTAGGTCCGGTGAAATGTTACATAGTCGATATTCAATAACTATTATTTATAATTGTCCAAATTGGTTCGGAATTTGTGTTTTTTTGTCAAATATTACTCACGTCTATTCTAGGTCATTTTAATCTATTTGGGGGTCCTGGCCATTGTTTGGAGTTTGTATTATCTTTCTTTTTGAGTGTGCATAATTGGCAAATTGCACACTATATGAGTATGAATACCGACAAAAGGGGGAAAAAGACTGCATGTCAAATGGCACTCTTTTTTTCTTTTTCTTTTTTGGTGGGGTGAAATGGCACTTTATTTTGGAAAATTCATACTGGAACTTTTCAATTTGAGAAATCTAGTTTTCTCGAATATAAAAAAACCAAACTAATGAACTTCAATTAAAGAAATTCAAGTGGACCCATTTGAAACTAAAGTTTAATTTCGAGAATTCAAGTTCGATTTCATCATTAAACTCAACTCAATGTTAGCATAAGAGTCATGCAACTAATTCAAGGTCAATTTAGATGTAATAAGCCACCCTAGTGTGGACAATCAATCCAATATGTGTTTTGCAATATTAATTTAATTCAATTTCGATTAATTTGTAATTTTTATCAAGCAATTACATGAAATTGTCTAATTTAGCCTAGAAAGTCAATCACATGTACCCATGAGGTAAGTCCAATATTTTCATGTTAATTAGGTAATTAGGCCAATAGAAGATTACTAAATTGCATTTATATGCTTTAATTGGCCTCACATCAAAATTGGACCGTTTCTCTCTAAATTGGATCATCTTTCCTTAAATTGGACAAAATTTGAGGGACTAAATTGCATAGAATTTAGAACCCTAAGGACCAAGCTGACCAAGAAATATTTTTCAGGGACGTCTAGTCGTGTGTATTTCATTCTCATGCCCTTCAATTGTCTATACTTTACGAAAATGACCCTGGATTTTATTAAATTACAAATTGGCCCTAATTAAGCTTTACTCTCAAATTCGATTTAAACTTTCAATTTCGACACATCAATACTATTCGATGACCATGCAACATATTTTAATTTTGATTAGTCACTAATGAAATTAATTACGCTATCCGATCAAGTTTTAGCCATCGAATTGAACCAAGAGCTAAGATTTGATCTTGAAATGAAGTATATAAGACATTTTTCCCTCCAAAACTTGGGGGCCCTCATTTGCATATTTCCAGATCTAGAAACATAGAAAAATCTCTTAAATAGCCTCTCTCTCTCTCTCTCTCTCTCTCTCTCTCTCTCTCTTCCCATTAATCTCTCTCTCTCAGTTACCCCCACCACCGTGCCGATCATGGCCCTTATGCCGATGGATCCTTGGACGCCACCTAGCCCTCCAACGAGCCTTAGCCTTTCCCTAACACGTTAAAGCAATAGCAACTCTGGCCATTGCTTCCTCTTTCCGTTGGTGTTGAAGATCGGCGATTGAGCCAATGAGTGAAGTCGGCGACTTCCCATTGTTGATCGACAACCAACGGTGGTCCATTGGTAGTTTGACCACCGCCAATCGTCCCCTAGGTGTATCCCTAACCCTCTAGTGGTCAGGGCTTGATCAAAGAGCCATCAAACGAGCTCCAATGGCCATTTCTTCCATTAGCGGCTCAAATCGAGTCCAACCGAACCTGGTCCTTCTCACCAGCAAACTAGCAACCAACCGGTGCCAATTTGGTCCATTCTAGTGTCCTCAGTATTCCATCAATGATCCCTGATGTCCTCAAGTCGCTATGGTGACTTGATTGTAGATTGATCGAGTTTTTTTCGTCTAAAATCGCACAAAGGTAAATGCCTAATTCCGAGCTTGATGAAGCAATATCTCGTTAGGAGATCGGGGCTAGAGCTCGCACATAGGATTTGTTCGATGATGATATTCCTATTATAGGATGTTTAGGATGATCTAGAATGGATATGGATGATTAGTTATGGTTCTAGGATGGTTGATTGTTTGAATGATGTAATTCTACAATTTCAAATCATTGATTGGACTGTCTAGATATTGCCTTAGAACGACTTGGTTAGTGTGCTTTTTGTGTTCGTTCAATGTCTTCACAACATCGAAGGTGGTTTGAATGCCTTTCCAATGAGCCATAGAACGCCCTAATCTTGCTTCGTTTGATATGATTTTTGTCTGTCCAAAATTGAGTCCAAAATCTATTATTTGCTTGTATTTATGTTCATTTGTGGTTTGCAACGTTTGTTAATATTTTTGCCGGTTTTTTTGTTTTGATTTTGAAGGTGGTTTCTTCATGAAAGTTGCATGAAATTGGTTTGGTCATGACATATTTTTTCTAGATTTTTTTTTTTTTGAATATATTTGATTAGGCAAGCCTTCAAAAAATCGTCCTCATGTTGATCTACTATGTTTGAGTCCGATGTGTAGCTTTGAAATGAGGTAGTATGATGCTTGATTGGATTTGCATCCTTCATGAAAGTCATAGAACATGTCATAAGTTTTCTAACAAGGTATAAATTGTGCCAAACAATAATCGTTTGCTAGTTCAATTGCTTGCACAAAGTCATGTTTGGACTGCTGCAATTTGAGGTGTTGAATGTTTTGCTCTTTCTTCCTATTTTCATGTAGATTTTTATGAACTGATTTAGACTTTGATGTCTTTCAGAAAAAAAAAAAAAAAAAAAAAAAACGATCATGACATTGCATACTACAAATAGGAATTGAAAACCATCCATGTTTTGAGCAATCCCTCCTACAATTGTGATTGACTATATCCCTGCGAAAATGTGTCAAATTGAGTTCCTTAAGAGCGAAATTTGTGCTCGATGCCCCCTAAACATACTTAAACCACATCGCGAGCTTCAAAATGATGTATGGCATGCATCATTTGAAGGTTATTTGCTATATGAAAACCATTTACTAAGTTGACATATTATTGCTGAAATCGTCATGCATTCGGTCATGATTGCTTTTTAATAATAAGTCACCTATTGATGTAATGAATTTGTGTGATTTTTTCTGCATCAATTTAGAGTTAAATGTCTTAATCAAATTATTCCTCCTTTTTAGCCCTACTTCATATTCAAACATCACCATTTTCGTGCATCATTTAGGTAGTCTAGTGAGCCAATTGTCATCCATCATGTTCTATCATGATTAATATGTGCACTTTTGCAATTACTTACTATCATTCGAACATAAATTTGACCTTAACTAAACTTGATGTATCTTAGAAATCTTAGCACACGTTTTAAGCTTTCTAATGACGCCAATTTTATCTCATTTTCATATTGTTTGACCCATTTTCCATTTTTGCAAAGTTTTCCTGAAATCTGCCATGAATGATTCAGAATGCTTGTTCTACTCATATTGAGTCAAATCTCTTTTCATTTTTGTATGAATTTTTAGGTAAGGATTTTAAAGTTGAGTCCTCAATGAAATTTTTTTTTTCATTCTCATGTCTATGTTGTGGTGAAATTTCAGAATTTTTAGACATCGTTTACTAGGACAAATTTTTATTGATTTGCTATGATGTCTTGCTGCCCTCTTTTGTTCCTGATGCATTATTTTATGTTCTTGGATTTTTATAAATTCATGCATAGCTCATCTTAGGAAATTTCCTTCATGAAATTGTTCCTTATTATGTGATTCATGTTTCATAATTTTCTTAGGGCTAATTATCCATGGTTCCTACCCCAATTTCTCTAATCTTGATTGCTCTATTCGATGTTTACTGTTGTGATTCTTTGCTACAATTCTGTTGTAGGATTTTTTTAGAATATTTTGCATGTTGAATTGAGACTACTTGTCTTCATGAGTTTTGATCCTCATTTTTTGAACTTCATATAAAAAAATGTTTAGAAAATTTTTAAAAAAATTACTATACTTTTCAAACCCTCGAATGTTGCAAAACAATATGAAATTTCATGTTCTAGCTAATTCGAATCCAATTTTCTTTCATGTGATGCCTATGTGGGAAATTTTCATTCTAAAAAATGCTTTCGTATAGTTTCAATAGTGACTTGATATGAATTTTGTCTTAATTTGAGTCATATTTAAAATGCCTACAAAGCTTGATCAATATGCCTCTTGATGCACCTGAGTTAGCAAGTAAATGTGCCTCATAGCTATGACAAAATGATGTCTCCCTGTTATCCAAGCTTTCATGTTATGCTTTATATCTAGACATCAAAATTATGTTTTTGGCTTGGTATTGATGTTGTCTAGGTTTGGACCATATTTACGATGCCTATAAGGCTTGATCAATGTGCCCATTGATGCACTTGAGTTACGCTTTATATCCAAACTTCCAAATTATGTTTTCAGCTTGGTATTGATGTTGTCTAGGTTTGGACCATACTTAGGATGCCTACGAAGCTCAATTAGTGTGCCTATTGATGCACTCGAGTTAGCCTTGGTAGCTAAATGTGTTCCATAGCTATGATAACAACTATACCATGTCATTAACAATTTTCTTTATGGTTCATTGTTTGATTCTCTCTCAAATGATTTTTGGGCAACACTTGAATCTTTTTTAGCTTTTGCTGTGTTTGTTCTTATAAAATGCATGTGAGTGTGTTTGGTGTTTGACAACTAAATAAGTGATCTAGTGTTGGCTCACTAATTTTGCTTGATTGATTGAGAATCAAGGTCCAATGGTCTACATGTATGTTTACTTTCGATTATGCATGTAATTGTTAGATGTATGGGATAGGTGCAATGTATGATCTTGTTGGATATTTGGGTCACACTTAGAACCCATTTTGGGGACTTTTTAGCATTGGTTGTCATGTGAGGAGACAAATGGTGGCCAATGGCTGTAAGTCATTTTGAATGAATTGGATATGCATCCTAATTGGATTGTTGCATGAATCACAAAGGCTGATCTTGAGGCCATGTTTGATTATTTAAATATATTGACTTGATTTTATTTTTGCTTGTTTGTGATTGTGATTGCTTCTTTCTATCTTGATGTATGCACATTTCTTTCATATTGTAAAAATCCAGTCTTAGTATTAGAGTTAGAATAAGTCCATGGAGGTGGCAATCCCAACGACATGAAGATAATTAATGGTTGATGTTCAATCCAACCCCGTTTTGTACAATTTATTCCTTGATAAATGTTTTATATTAATGGCCGACGAGTTGTGGGTTCCTTTCTTTTGATTTACTTTTTGTTTAGGATTACATGTTAGATTTACCGCTTTCCTTAAACTATTTTGAGTATTTACTTACCGCATTGTCTTTAAACTTTGATCTATTGTCTTCTTTCCTTTTACTTTAATAGAAATAAAATGTCATGAAACTGACCATCCATGCATGATCATCTCATCATTTTCTTATTTGCATGAAAGAGTAAAAAAGACACACATGGACACCTTAGGAAATATGATAAATTGTTAGGTACCAAAAGAGCATTAATATAAATAGTAATGTAACCTAAGTCCTTGAACCTTAGAAACTCTTATTGCATAGTTATCAAAAGACCAACTTTGACCCTTGATTGGGTTTTCTAGCCAACCCCTAAAAATGAGGCTAATGATGACTCCTAATTATCATGTAGGTTGTCTTAAACAACTCAGTAGATAATAAATAAACCCATCATGAGGTGTATGAACCTTAAGAAAAGGTTCACAATAAAGCATACTTGAGATGGTGAAGCTAAAAGATGAAGTAATGCAATCTTTAGCATATTTACATCTTGAGAGGGCAATCATTGATTGAAACACCCTTAAACTCACATTTACGTACGGTTTCCATTCAACCTTTAAACCGCCAATCAAGACTTGTCATGGCGTTGAGGTAAAGTCACAATAAATCTTGCTATCACATGAGGTGTGAGCTTAAGAGAGCTCACGACCATGACCAAGATACCTTGTAGTGTTGATCCCAATGGAAAAGGTGATGGCATCCTTAGAGTTATGTGTTATGAGGATACTTTTATGTTTAACCACCTCTAAACCCGACCTTTTCCCACCCAAGGGTTGGGTCGTGATAGGGCTAACAAGGAATGGCCATGGATGGCCAATCACGGTTGAGGAAGTGTCGAGATCAACATCAGCTTGAGTGCTGCTAATCTCGACCCATGAGAAAAGCTACTAGACGAGGAGATTTCGGGCGGTCGCTAGCATTGCTATTGCTCCAATGGGGATGGGGAGGTTATGAGGGAAGTTTTAGGACCAAGCATGATTGGTAGGCCATTGAAAAATGGCAATTGAAGGAGGAAGAGGTGAGAGAGAGAGAGAGAGAGAGAGAGAGAGAGAGAGAGAGAGAGAGAGAGAGAGAGAGAGAGAGGTTTTAAAATTTTTCTAGATCTATAAAATGTGAAAAAAAAAAAAGAGTTTCTCCTTAAGTTTTGGAGGGAAAAAGAGTATATATACTATCCCCCAAGGATCGAATCTTAGCCATCAATTCGATCCGATGACTAAGATTTGATCCCAAAGCCTAATTAATCCATTTAGGGGTTAATCAAGAATAAAATCAGACATGTGATCATCCAAATGGTGGTAACACATCGAAATTGGCAATTTGGATCAAATTTGCAATTAAGGCATAACTAAGGGCACTTTTGTAAATTCACAAAACTCAAGGGCATTTTCACAAAATCTGAAATATTAAAGGACGTGGGGGAGAAGTACACACAATGGGATGCCTATGGGCGGTCATCGGTTGGAGGGGGCTAAAGCGGCTTCCTCCATCGATGTTTGGTTGAACTAGTTGGATCGGTCCAAATCGATTCAACTAGTTTAGCTGGCTTTTTGGGCAATTCGGTCCTTGTCTTTTTGAATTTTATGTAATTTACCCTTACGGACTAAATTGAAAGGAAATCTCATCTAATCTGAGGAAAAACAGTCAATTTTGAAAAAATTGGCCAAATAAATCATATAAATGCAATATGTAATTTTCTATTGGCCTAATTACTTAGTTGACTTGAAAAACATTGGACCTACATCATGGGTATACCTAATTGGACTTCTTAGGCAAATTGGACAATTTTATGGAATTTCTTGCTCATAATTGCAAATTGATTGAAATTGAATTCAATTAAAATTGCAAAGCTCCTTTTGGATTAATTGTCCATACCTAGGGTGTCTTATTGCATCCAAATTGAACTCAAATTGATGGCGCAACTTTTATGCCAAACTTGGATCGAGGTTTAATAGTGAAATTGAGCCTCAATTCTCGAAATTAAACCTTAGTCTCAAATGGATCAACTTAAATTTCATCAATTGGAGTTCATTAGCTAGATTTTCTTATGTTTAGGAAGGCTAAATTCCTCAAATTAAGAAGTTACTGAATGAATCCCCAAAATTAACCCCGGACTCAAACTTATCTCACAAAAATGAGTGGGATGGAAGTCCCCGTTCACAAATCATGAAGAATTGATCCGAACTCCTTAATTAGGCTAAAAATGAGAATCCATATTTCTGCACGATTGATCTCGAAATCGATTGAATGAGTAAATGAGTAATGGTCTCTATATTAATCGTCGTTAAAGGAACTAAGATTAATTAAGACTAGAATGAAAGTAATTTCATTTTTGGCTTATTTTAAATCTAAAACCAAAAAATTCAAAAAACAAGGTTTTAATCGATTTTTGCAAATTTTTTTTATGCTAAAGTCAAATTAGAACTGAAATGAAGTTACTTGTGGATTTTTTATATTTTTTTTCAATTTTTTTATCAAAGGTTTAACTAAAAGTCAACTCTTTAGTTGATTTTTCTTAGGAGGTTATTTTTGTGATCAAATCATTGAAATTTTTGAAAACTAATGTGATTCAAATGTTATTGAGGTTAAAAGGGATCCTTTTATACAAAAAGTCAATTTTTGACCCAAGGTTAACTTTTGGTTAATGGGTTGACCAAAAAATCAATTCAAAAGTTAACCATTTAACTTTTTTGGGTTTTTTTATAAAAGAAAAAATGACTAAGAAATCACTCAAAAATGACAATACAAAAGAAAAAAATGGCGAAGGTTGGGTTGATCAAGCTCTCCTTGGAGGTCTTCTACGGTGTTGTTGTCATTTGAAGGGGGGCCAGTTCAGGTGCTAGTTAATGTCTGGGTCCGTCTTTTCCTCCTTGTAGTTGCCTCTGGTTAGTTGTCCCTATTGTTGTTTCTTAGGTTCGTCACCGTTGTTTTGGCTATTTCTTGACTTTGGTTGGCTGTCATGCTACCGTTGTTTGGCGGAGGTGGTTGTTTTTCTATCGGCACCCTTCCACTCGTTTTGACTAGTTTGTCATTATGAGTGTAAATTTTTGGTGTTGAACTTTCTTGTATAGTTTTGGTTAAAGCTCAATATATTCTTAATTACCAAAAAAAAAATGAAAAACAACATTTTTTGTTCGAAAAACAGGTTCCGTCACAATTGGAAACCTTAATTTTGAGTTTTTCTACCTTTATCGACATGTCAACTAAAGATTAGGTATCGACAAACTTGTGTTGGTCACAATTTGACTAATCCCACATAAACCACATAACAATTGAGAGTCAACCTTGGACCAAATATAACTGGCCATGGGCCCATTGCAATGGATCATGGACCAATCTTGGATAGGTCCCAAACTGGCCCGACAACCCTACTGCTAGGATAGGTGCCAAACCATGAACCAAGCCTTGGGCCTAGCAGTAAGGACCATGGACCAAGCCGGGAGCCCGATCGTGTACCAAGCCCTACATTAAGCCCTATAACAAGCCTAGGGCTAGTCACGGGTTTGGTTTGTTCAACTAGTGCCAATTGTGGTGTTGGCCACCGAGCCCACAAGATAGACCACCAAACTAACCATACGAGGAGAGTTCAATTACTAGTTCGCCCTATTCGATGGTGATTCATCCCATACCTTGATTCGGTTGGAATGATCAATCATGGATAAACATAAATAGCCATCGCTTGACCCATTTAACATTTTAAATGGCCTTATATCCATGTTTGCTATGTCACGCCTTGATCCTCGAGAGCGTGCCCATCCTTCGATGGTCGATTAAATTGCGAGTCCTAGGATGTGTCGTTGACCCATTCAATTTTAATGCGCATGCGGAAGCGAATAATTAAATCCCCAGACAACACGAAGATGGGATAGAAAAGTAAGGCCACAATTTTTGAAAACCACATCACACCTTTATACCCATCAAACTAAGTCACATACAATATTTGCCGATATATACAAGGTCTAAAAAAATGGTAGAGGGCTACAGATCCTCTAAGCATTCAAGTCCTCAACGGGGACTTTGGATCCGAAAGATTCGGGTCTACCACTAAACCACCAGGAGGGTCAGTTGTTCCCTTGCCAAAAGTGATCTCCAACACCAACTTAGGAATCTTAGACTTCAAAAGAGGGCCTTCTCTAGGTCCATTTCGTTCATAACGATACCATAATCTGAATTGATGGGTGTCGTGACCTACCCTCTAAGGGAGTGAATAGGTTTAGGGGTATTGCCTGAAAGATGGGCCTAAGGTTGATGATTAGGCACGAGCTCTCCCAAGCCCATACCTCGCTTGACATTGAGATTTTTTTAAGAATTTCACACAAAAGAAGTCGCCACTAGCCTATCGGGGTTGGCTAGAAACCAAGTAAGACACGGGAGTATGCCACACTTCCTACACAACCAGAAAATCTAGGGTCATGGACTTGATTACACTAATTGACTAATTAATGGCCTTTCGGTACCTAATCTTGTTCATTTAAAAAAAAAAAAAAAAGGTTTTTTCAGATAGTTTAGATTGATTTTATACCTATCCACTAACATGTGAGGTAATCATGTAGGTGCGCAATCATTAAAATAACAATCATAGCTATCAATATCCTAATTGCGATAAAATTAAACACATGCAATTAACATAATTAAATATGCAAATTAAACATACAACATAATCAAAATATGAGCCAATAAAGGCCTAATTACACTAAGAAGGCAAAACATAGCAATTCATAACCAAACCCCATCATTTTTGGATTTTTGAAATTTTTAATTTTTAATTAATTATTTGTTAATTATTATTTTTTAAAAAATAATTAATTTTTAAAATTTTTTAAATTTTTAAATATCTTTTAATTTTTTTGATTTTCGAAATTTTTTTATTTAATAAAAAATTTGGGACCGAATCAAGTCGGGTCAAGTTTGACTGGGTTCGGCTCGACTAGGTTAGAATCGACCATCCTTGGTCGGGCCTAACCTCGGCCTGACTTGGGCTTAAGAGCTGGGCCCAAGCGAAGATAGGAGTCGAGTGGGCTAGATTTGGGATATGGCCCACTCAACCGGCATCCCCTTAGTCACGACTTGCCCGGTCACAACTAGGGGTGTCGACGAGGTGCATGTCGATGACGACGCTATGGTGACCGGGCCTTGGGGGGGTGGAGGCGGGGGGAACAGCGCAGGCCTCCTTGGCCACGACAATGTCCCTCTGACAACTAAGGGCCTTAGGGTTCCGCATGAAAGAGCATTGCAAAGGGAGAGCCCGCTCGGGCATTATGGCGAACAGGTGGAGGGCAAGGGGGAACTAGGAGGGATTCTAACCTAAATGGGACTCGAGGCGATGGCGGCGATGACCAGCAAACAAACAGCAATAAATGAGGACCAAAGGGGGAACCTACGGAGGCTGGAGTTTGCCCAAAACGGATAGGACAAGCTTCAGCGAACTTGAATTTGAAAATGCACACCAAGTGTTTGATGAAATACCAACCTAAGTCCGGTGGGAATGGTGGCTTGGGAACGCATCAACTGCGACGGTAGTGACCTAGAATCATGTCACTGGCGATGACGGCGACCGATCCTCCTACCTCCTCATGTTTCTTCTCTCTTTCACTCTCTGTTTGATCTCCTCCCTCTCTCTCTCTCTCTCTTTGTTTTGCCTCTTGGACTCCGGTAGAGTTGGAGGCGGTCGGCAACTCCAACGGTGATCAATGGCAGTGATTGATGGCTTCGGGTCTCTCTTGCTCCTCTCCTCCTTTGGTGTTTTCCTTATTTCTCGCCCTTTTCTTCCTTTTTTTTCCTCCCCCTTTTCTTTTCCCCTTGTTTTGCCCTTTTCTTTTCTCCTTTCAACCTAGCTCACCCATGGCTTTGCTCGACCAACCCTGCTCTCTCCTGGCCTGCCCACCTATAGATCGCGCTGCCCCCCACATGGATCTGTTGTCCACTTGCACACCCTCCCTTTTGCTCTAGCGACTGCTTTCTCCTTCACCACTTCCTCGTGCAAGAAACGGCTAGAGGAGAAGACAAACAAGCGTGGGCCGGGCCGAGCTACGCAAAAGGGAAAAGGAAAAAGGAAAAAGGGAGGAGTTGGGCCTTAGATCCACGCGAGGGGGAAAGAAGAGGAAAAAGGATGGGCCGGGCCAAAGCTAGATTGGGCCTAACCCAACCCCCGCAGCCTTTTTTTTGTATAAATTTTAGTTTTTTAGTTTTTTTTTGTGTGCTTGAAAATAAAAATAAAAATTAGGTGTCAACTATAGGGTATCTTTTGGGATAGACCTACATCAACCCAGACAATGGATTTCATGAGTTTGTAGACCCAAGCTCCTTGGCTCTTAGGGAGGGGAATCTGAGAGTGTTGTTCATTAACCTTCTTCACTAGCCAAAACACTTGGGAGGTATAGCCATCTAAGGACCTATAAATGTTAGTCCACAACGGGGTAAGACAATATCTTAGCAAGTTTACTCCCTAAGCTCCAACTAGAAATGATGTACACCTAAAAGCTGTCTAAGCACACATAAGATAACAAACTTACATTTACTTCAGCTTCCTTCTTGCAAGTCAGTACAATACCAGACTCAATCAATCTACTCAATTCAAATTGAACAATCAATTAACCAGTCAATCAACTCAAGTCCACACCAAAATACTATCTATCCAATCAATACCATATATCCATCCTCTGATACTACCACTATTCACAATAGTTGTAATATATGGTCTTAGCTCACTCAAGTTGATATATAGATAAATAGCTCACTCAAGCTGATATATAGATGAATAGCTCACTCAAGCTAATAAATCCCCACATTGAAAATACCTAATAAAATAGTTGTGTGTGAGTACACGGTTGGCCTGAGCCAAAACTTCAATATATTTCCTTTAGAAATTCTCACTAGTTATAATAATCCATAAACATATTTTTGGCTTTGTAGACCGACACCTAGTATTTTCTAATTAAATACCGAAACTACTCAATTTTGGAATAAATACCCAAAATTATAATCATCACTCAATATGCATAATCTTGCATTCAGTTAAATAAAATAAGCATACTATTGAAATCAGCACGAAATTCCAGTCATTGACTATCTCGGTATAAATTTCGAAAAATAATAAATAATTAAATAATTACCAAAATTAATTAAATAAATGCAATTAAATGCCATAAATAGAAACTTAGGCTAGAAAAGCCTAATTAAATACCGAAATGGGTCTGAAAAATTTTCAAACCATTCTAGATAAATAATACAGCTTATCTAGTCTTTAATTACACTACCCTAATCATCTAACATACATAAACGAATAATTAAATTGCTAATCCATGTTCTAACTAACCACCTAAATCATACTTAGCCTAAACTAATCAACCATTAAGCATAATTAACTCCATAAGCAAATATTAGTGAGTAAACTCACCAATTTTGAAATCTGATGAGTTCACGAGGACGACGAGGCGGAGATGAGTGATAAACTCCAAAGTGGCAATGCACTACAAGGTTCAAAAGCGGTCCAAAGTGGACCTCGAAACCCATGGCTTCTTGCTGGGTTTGAATTCTAGATGGTAGGCCAAGGGAACTGAGCTAGACGATGGGCTAAGCTAGAACGACCTAGGCGGGTGAACGGCTGCAGCGGCGAGCGGGGGTGACAATGGCTGCTCCGGTGAGCTAAACGGCGGCTAGGGGGTTTCGACGTTGACCAAGGGAGCTCGGGAGATAGGTTGGGCTCGCGGGACGAGCGGAAAGGCACGCGAGGCTCGGGGGTATGTGACGAGAGTGCGATGACAAGCGGTGGCAACTAGGGGCTCGGCAAATGGTTGCGACAGCGAAGGGGGTTGGCTGGCATTTTCTTATGGTTTTAGTGAGTTTCAAAAGTCCTCATTAATGGGGAAAGTGAAGCTTGCTGAAGAAGAAGAAGAGCTGAAGGCTTGGAGGGGGCCACCTTGGTCTCAATTCTATCCCTTTGTCCCATTGACCAAGGCCCCACCGGTTTTAGTCAACCCTTAGCCAATTTTGTGCATCAAAACTCACTAGAACAAGTCTCCAAGTGGTCCTAAAGTTGAGGGACCAAGATGCCTACGAATTTGGGCACCAATTCTCCCAAATTGAATGAATTTCTCTCAATTGGACTTAAACCGACTCCTATAAATTCCACCAAGGTATCCATGATCAAATTGACATTTTTCATCACCAATAGAACCAACTTGCATCCCAAAGACACGATCAAAGACAGTCTCTTGAATTTTCCGGACAAAAATGGCCATATTTTGAATTTTCATCAAAAATCTCGGTTTGTAAAAAATCTTCGGAGGATGAATCGATGGTCCTAAAATGAATCATAATGGGATATAACTTTCAATTTCTAAAATCGGATTCAAATTCGCAATTAATTTCAATCTAATGCGATTTTAGCGTGACCTAGCCTACCGGGTAGCTTTTAGAAATTTTTAGTGCAATTGAACCATGATTGATTATTTTTTAGCCACATTGTACATCATCAACACGTTAGCGACTCTCGGTTGTCATGAAAATCTCAAGATTTCAAATGTGGACACAAGGTACCAAAATGACTAAAAAATCAGTCTAGTGCAAATCAACAAGAATTTTACAATTTGGTGGAATCACTTACACTTAGTCACATACCTCAATCAAATCAACCTATTTTATCTTTGATCGATTTTTAATTGTGTCATAATAACCCTTGCAAACTAGCATAGTCGAGTCGATTCTTGGTCGAATTCTTAAGTCTATTTTGTTAAAATTCCTTAATGGCTTTACTTGATAATCTAATTATCTTATGAGTGATTGGCTCAAAAATAGCACTATAAGCACGACGATGAAAGGCTTGATTCATCTAATTGAAAATAGGGATGAAATTTGAGGATGTCACATGCTATATTCATTGGAAGAGAACAAAATAAAAGGTTCTAGAATATTTAGCTTAATAAACAAGTAAAAGCATGAAACATGTACCAAAAATCCAAGCTTTATAATTATCATATCTTGGGCATTAAATGAAGAAGGTAAGTCACAAACTTAGATGGCCATTAGAGATTCACCTAAAATCTTGCTTGGAAAACAAGTTGGTTAAGTTATAATGATAATGGTGACTCATAAGCTTAGGTGTCTCATGGAAGATTATATTAGGGGTGAGCATCGGTCCAGGGTCAACCCTAGACCGACCTTGGACCGACCCAATCCTATTGGTCCTGGTCCGGTTCCCAAGGAGATTGGGTCAATCCTTGGTCCTAGAATTTCTGGACCAGTACTATGGGCCTATTTGGTTCGATTTTGGGGAAATGCCTTTGGCCAAATGCAAATATCTTTAAGGTAAAGGGATTTTCGAGAATGCTCGGACATTTGGCAAATTATGCAATGGAAAGTGGCTTTTGCTTTTAATTTTTTTTTTTTAAATCTGAAAATCAAATCCAGCAGTCGGCGATGCCGAACAGCCAGATCTGGTGGTCCGGCTGCCTAAGGTCGCGACCTCAAGCAACGCCGTCGCCGCAACCTCAGGTCACTGGAGGCGCAGAGGCCGATCTAGCCTCCGAACCGCTAGATCTGGCGGCCCGAGGTCACGCGGACCCGGGCGACGCGACCTCAGGCAACACCGTCACTGCCTTGAGGCACGACCTCAAGCGCCTGAGGTCGTAGAGGCCAAATCTGGCCTCCGGACCACCAGATCTGATGGCCTGAGGTTGCGCAGACCTCAAGCGACGCGGCCCTCAGGTGACGTCACTTGAGGTCACGCGGACCCAGGCGGCGTCACCTGGTTCCAAGCAAACCAAGTGACGTCGCGCGACCCAGGCGACATTGCCTAGTTTCGAGCGAACTAGGCGACGCCGCTTGGGTCATGCATCGCGCCACCCCTAAACGGTGGTCACTGGCGACGCTCAACCCTCAGGCGGCAGCGGCAGCAGCGGCGGTTGCTGGAGAAGCCCGATGGCCGAGAAGAAGAAGAAGAAGCCACGGGAAAGAAGAAAGATGAACACTAGGCGTGGCATTTCCTAAACGCCAAATGATCAATGCTACCCCTCCCCAAATTTTCAGATTGAGCATTCGAAATGCTCATATTTGGGCAAATGAGCTTCCAAAAAATTTGCCAAATACCAAAATTTTTCCCCAAGGGCCTTTGGGGGCCCAAAGCCCCTTGGGAATGCCCAACCAAACACCCCCTATGTGGGTTGGTCCTCGATCTTGAGAGTTCCAGATCGGTCCAACCCGGACCAACCTTGACTATATATAAATATATATATTTTATTTATAATTTTTATATAGAGAAAAAATTAAAATAAACGGCGTTAACAACATTAAATAGCTTTCTAGTGAGAAGTTCAAGTTATTTTATATTGTTCTTTAATAACTTAGGTTCTTAATGTCTTTTACAATGTCAATAGTCACAATTTACGAAGGAGGGAAATGTTTTTGTGAGGAGTTCTAATGGCATTCAAAAAGGTACCTTATAGTATCCTTCTCTAGCATTCATTCTCTTCTGTCTTATTTGTCATCTTAGTCTTCAATTTGCCAAAATCGAAAAATCGCCACTTGAGACTCGCCTCACTTGCTTTGGGCCACTCATGCTGCTCGTCGCTTGATGCTCACTTGTCTTGTTACTCCCCGCTCGACATTCAATGCTCCCCGCTTGACATTCAATGCTCATTCGATGCTCACTCCACTTGACCCCATCGCTTGCCTTCCTTAGCTGACCTCGCTCATCTTTGAATCCATTTGGTCGGTACGATCCTCAGTAGCCCTTTCAAGGAGTATAAAAAATAAAATAAAAAAGTATTTGTTGGTCCTAGGTTGACCTTGAAACCGGACCGAATCCATTGAGTTAGTCCGATTCTCAATCGATTTTTTAAGGAGTATAAAAAATTAAATAAAAAAATTATTGGTTGGTCTCAAGTTGACCTTGGAACCGGACTGAACCCATTAGGTTGGTTTGGTCCTCGGTCCCAAGCTCAATAAAGTTGGTCCTCAGTCACAAAAATTGAGGACCGACACTGTGCGGGTTGATCTTAGGGTTAAGGGGTGGACCGGCCCAACTCGAACCATGCTCACCCTAGATTACACAAAATCCAAGTGTTAAATGAGAGAGGCTTAGTCATTAGCTTAGGTGTCCCCACAATCATTAAATTTCCATGATGATTCACCCCCTTAAGTGGACCAATGGAAATAGGAACAAGTGTTTCCCCTTGGAACTAAACTTGCCACTCATCTCTTTAGCTTGCCACCTCTTCATCCTAGGGTTGTCCACCTAAATGAAGATGATTGATTCACTTAGAAACCTCATGAGGGATTTGCCTATAACTAGAGGCATCTCCCTTCATTTTCCTATCCCTCTCTCACATGCCGCTCTCTCTTCATCTCTCTTACTCCCCCAGCCTCTCATGCCGCTTCTTTCACTTGATCTCACTCTCATGCTCATGCCCTCACTATGCCACCATATCACCGGACAGTCAACTCTTGGCAAGACCATACTTAGTTCATCGAAGATAAGTAGACTTTCTACTCTTGGCTAGGGCGATAGCCTACGTTGTCGAGTTTAATTGTGTACAAACTTGTGCTTAGTTTTATGTGCGTTGATGATTGATTGCTCACATATTTACTTTCCTAAGTTGAATCACACTCCAAGTCTCAAATGGGTTTTGCTTGGCCTTAGACCGGCATTGAGGCATGTTGGTTCAAGTTGTGAGTCACGTTGCTCGGACTTGGTTGCACTCTCATTTAGGCATAGTTTGTGCACATGTCTTTGTATGTAAGTAGAATTCCTAACTCTTTGCTAGGGCAATAGGCTACGTTGTTGAGTTTAGTTGTGTGCTCACCCATGTAAGCCGTATGTATCTTGTAATGTTCTTTTGTATGGTTTACTCATGTTTGCATGCTTGAATGCATTCACATCCCAAGATGAGGTCAAGGTTCGCTCGGCTTAGAATCAATGTCAAGTCGCAATGACCTAAGCCATGACATCTTGGATTGGTATTAAGGCATGTCAATTCCAAGTCTCATTAGGTGTGGGGATCACCCAAGACCGCGAGGTCTTTGATTGGCATTGAGGCATGCCGGTTCTAAGTCTTGTTTGGCGCGAGGATTGCCTAAAGCCACAAGGTTTTAATGCATGCGTGGGTGAGTGATTCTTGGATGTAGGGTTTTTGTGTTTAAGTGGTTTGGGAAATAGTGTTCATGAGGATGGTTTCGATAGGTAAATATAAGAGCATGATTGAATGGGGTGTATGGGGATGGATATCGAAGGATGAATTGCATAATAAAATATAGATTACAATTTCACCAAGATCTGAAGGATAAACTACCAATAAAAATGAAAATTGGAATAAATGAAGTTCACCACCAAGGCTTAATAGACGAACCACCTGTGAAAGGACTTCGAAATAGGAGAAGCTCACCACTAGAGCCTAAAGGAAAATCCACCAACCAAGGATAAAGAGCTTATTGACTCATTATAGAGGAGTAATCTACTCTCCAAGAATAAACATACCAAAATAGGAGTTATCCACTCTCCAAAGATATTCACTCACGCAAAGAAAATCTTAAGTATTTTCATTCATCAAATCTAGTCTACTTACAATTGAGAGGCTTCATCTTTTTATATGAGGAATACAACTTAGGAAATCGAATAGTAATAAATAGCTATGGAAACTAGCCTATTATTAAAGACCTAGGAACTTACAACTTTGACTATTGAAACTTATATAACAATAAAGACTCCTATGAAAATAGAGATGCATTTAATAACTTGGGAACTTGCATTCTTGACTCTTTAGCCTTGCAAAATCCGTGCTTCCACTTTGACTAAAAGATAAATATCCCAAGATTTTGTCAAATAACTAAGGAGCTTGTTTAGAATGACTTCCCATTGATATGTTGTTGATAAACTTTGAGATCAGCAACTAATAAAGCATATTGAGAAATTAGCGACTAATATATCTACTGAGAATTTGATAACTCATTTATCATCAATATTGGCAACTTTGGTAACTCATTAATCATTGATATTGATAACTTCAATAAGAATAATTCAGTACTGCTTTAATTGGAAATTTGAGTCTTGATCCATTGAAGCATGTTATGCCCAAATTCTATCTTGGCTTGAATAAGCAATGATGGTGTTGAGTGGGCTAATAGAGCTAAGTCGGGTGCTCTCACATTAGTCTTGGATAGGCATTGAGGCATGTCAATTCCAAGTCTCATTCATTAAAGAATTGTCCAAGCCCACGAAGTCTTAGTACGACATTAAAGCATGCCAATTCCTACTCTTGCTTGGTCCGGGGATCAACCTAAGGGTGTGATTCGAGGCATGAGCCAAAAATCGTGCTTGACATATTGTATAGTATGATAATGAGGGCCATGACATATGCACTTGAATCAGCACACCATTGGGCCTTGTCTATGTCAGCTAAGAGGGAAGATTAAAAACCAGCTTATTTGATATATGACATACGATCACATAAAGGAAAGTTAAATTGTCAAATCTTTCTTGGCTACGTTAAGGGCAAATTCTCAAGGGAGATGGTCTAGGAGCATGCCCCGAAGAGGATAATATTGGGTTAGAATGAGGGATGGTCCAAGAGCATGCTCCTAACCTAAATGATAGGTAACATTTCCTCATGCATGAGAATGGGATGTCTTGGTTGAGCTAGGAAACTCTTGAAAGTGTGGGATACCTGGCCCGGCCTATAACATCCTCGATTATGACCCCGTAAGGATCAGCCATAAAAAGGATCAATCACGGGCCATTGGCTATGGATCAATCGGCTCCATCAACAAGGAATCAAAATCGATCATGGTCCGATCAACCAATCAACTGATCGACTGACCGACCGACTGGTCACATGTCGTCGGCCGTGAATTTTCTACCGACCATACCAATGGAATAGGATCACTAGCTCATAAGATAACTTTTTTATCATGAGAATTGATCACATGATGATTTTGGATTGGTAGATGGTCATAGGTCGATCTGACTGGTCATAGTTTCTGGTCGTGGGTGATTCCGCTTGGTTATGCACCAATACATGAATGATCCAAATTGACCAAATGTGACTTCCTTCCAACTGAAAAATGCATCATTCTCTATTTAATTCTTAGTGATCGGAACAAAATCTTGAATTAGTGATGTCCGATCATGGATTGTAATGCAACTACCATGAACCCTACCGGTGGATTAGGTGCCAATTAGAATGAGCCTAGGGATAGACCCAGCTATTCCGTCACTAATTCTAAGGTCCATAAGTGCCTTGGCTTATGCTAAGCCATGGGTAGCCTTAAGATTGGTCTCGAACCAATCGAAGGACAATAGATCATATTGGCCGATCAATCGTCCAAATGAATGGTTTGGGTGAATATGAAACAAAATGGCTGAACCTTGGGTGTACGTGATTCAGTTTTTCAATGTGTACCTAATGATCCATTCTCTAGCCCCGAATCCAACTTGGATGATAGAATTCTCTAGATCGTCTTCTTGATGAAGAAAATTCTAGAACTCTCTCATTTAATGAGAATGATGACTCACCACTTTGGATAGATATTCCTAGATTTGGTAATGATTACCAAAGATTCGCCTTGGGAATTAGGTAAGGAACTCTTCGACAAATAGACCAATCAAAAGAAAACATATATGAGATTCTAGAATGCCTCATTAAATACAAGGATGAGTCATCCCGCCTAGGTGTCCATCCGAAGATTTGGTAATGATGGCTAGAGTTTTGCCTTGGAGAAGAAGTTGGTGACTCATAAGCTTAGGTGTCCAAGAAAGGTATGATCATCATTACCATAAGATTTTCTTTAGAGAACAAGTAGGCCAAGTCAAGATAGTATTGCATAAATGGTCAATATGAATGAAATAAGTAAGCTTCCAATAATTACATTAGGTCATTAGGTGTGTCAACTTTTAAAATAGGCTGACACTTTGCGACTTAGGCTTGCCACCTAGCTATTCTAGCGGGACACTTGGAAACTTAAGATTGGACCGCTTGGCTTAGTAATGATGGCACCAAAGGGCTATTAAAATAGGAGGAGCCCTCTTCATTTCTTCACCTTGCCTCTCATTTCCTCCTTCCTCCTTCTCCATGGGCGCCCCCCTCCTCCTTCTCCTTTCTCTCGGCCTTGCATCCTCAATTCCCTCAAGCTAATCTAAGTTGGTCTTCAAGATTTACCAAGGTAAGTAAGATCCCTATGTCTCCTCTAGGGCGGTAGTCTCCATTGTCGAGCCTAATTAGGTGCTCACCTATAAAAGCCGTGGGTAGGATGTTAGATCTTTTGTATGGTCTTGAATGTGTGCTTGAGTTATTCATGCCTAGAGTGAGACCAAGATTCATTCAAATTGAGCTCATCGCAAGACAAGTTGCCCCAAATCATAAGGCCTTGGTTTTGGCATAAATAGGATGCCGGGTCTAAGTCTCGCTTGGTGCGGGGGTCACCTAAGGCCACAAGGTCCTAAGTCAACATTGAGGCGTGTCGATATTATGCCTTGATTGGTATGAGGATCGCTGAAATCCATGAGATCTTAGTAAGGCACTAAGCATGCCAATTTCTATAGTCCAAGTGGACGTGGGTGGGGACTTTGTGCTTGGCGTTGGATCAAATTACGAGCCGAGGGTCATTCTCGATACATGTGCATTCACATCGGGATGGAGTCGAGGTCCATCAACCTTGGGATCGTCACTAAAGTGAGGTGTACCCAACCCAAAAAGGTCTTTATTCGGCATTGAGGTATGCTGTCTCTGAGCCTTGTCTGGTGTGGGGATCGGTGCTAAGTGATTGATTCAAGTTACGGATCAAAAATCGTTCTTGACATATGTATTAGTATGAGAATTCATGACACATATGAATGGATGAGCACTCTTTCGGGCCATGCATGTATTGACTAAGAGAAAACATAAGAATTGACTTGTGCGATGCACTTATGCGTGTGCACTTAAAGAGGTAAAAGTGCCTGTCGTTACACAGCTTTGGCGGTGATGCCTCGTTCATTGAACAAGATGCCCTAGTTGAGCCAGGAAGCCCTTAAAAGTATACGATGCCTAGTTTGATGGCCGAATGCCCTAGTTAAGCAAGGAAGCCCCTAAAAGTATGGGAAGCCCCTGAAAGCATGGGATGCCTAGCTTGATGGCCGGATGTCTTGGTTGAGCCAAAAAGCACCTAAAAGTATGAGAAGCCCTTGAGAGCATGGGATGCCTAGCCTAAGGTCGGATGCCTAGCCCGCGGCTAGAAGCCCTTGAAAGTATGGAAAGAACCCTTTATATAGATTAATGAACTTATTGAATATGTTACTATGTGATGTTGATAAGCTTGTTTGGTGAAATAGCTTAATTGATCTGTCATCGATATTGTTTGCAAGTGTTGTACTTGTTAGGCTTTAATGATGAGATGATTTAACTAGGAATTTTACTTACTGAGTTTCCCCAAAACTCACCCTCATCTTTTAGTTTTGTAGATATGGAAATCACATGTCAATCTTGGGAGCTGCAGTCATGCTAGAAGAGAAAAGATTTCCCTTGGCATACATGGAAAAATTGTACTATGATGTTAAAAGAAAAGAGGATCCATAGAGAAAGGACTTGTAAGTCTTATTATAATATTAATCAATGTGTTTTTGTGTGATGTATGTCCCAGTCTTCTAGCTGTTGTTTGTTTAGGGAGTTGTTTATTCATGTTTCAGCATGTGCATGATAATAAGATTAAAAGAATCAAGACCACGATGAACCTAGGACATCGCAAGAAAATAACCCTTGCTGATCGTGACCCTAGGATGTAGTTGGGGTCGTGACATGGCCAAATGCCTTGATTGAGCCTAGAAGCCTAAGAGACCCTCGAAAGTATGGAAAGCCCCTAGAAGTATGTGATACTTAGCTTGATGGATGGATACCTTACTTGAGCTAAGAAGCCCTTGAAAGTGTGGGATGTCTGATTTGAGACCAGTGCCCAACTTGAAGTTGGAAGCTCCTAAAAATATGGGAGGAACTATCTGAGACAGTTAATGAACTTATTATGCATGGTTGTTTGGTGAGATAACTTGTTTGGTAGGTTTGTTTGGTGAAAGTATGGGCTTCAAAAAAGCCCACAAAAGCCCCCCGAATCCACTAGATACTTAACCTCCCCTAAAGTGACATCCCTTCGGCCTCTCAAACCCCAACTAGTTCTCGAGGTTTTAGGGTTTATCACCTTGCTCCATTAGCATCGTCGTTGGTCATCGCCTGTCATTGTTGCCATCACGCAGCGCTGTGTCTATCAAATTGTTCCGTCGAGAAATGGCGCTGAGGCTTGGATTTGCAAGGAGGCTGCTCTCGACTTTGAGTTTCGCCTCCTAGCTCTCGGCTCCCGCAGCTACAGCTGCCGCCACCACCAATGACAAGCCCGCGCTTATTCCTTTTGATACTCTCAAAAAGTCTTGATTTTTTTACGTGGATATCACCATCAAATCAAATCTTTTGATGGTGATTAAATCTCTTGTAATTAACAGTTGCAAACATGGATGTCGTTCACATTTATTTTAAGTTATGTTTGCAAGTGGGTAATGTGTATAATTTGTTATTCACTAGTCAGAATCAGACATATGGTTGGAAGAAATTTCTTCCGATCAGGTTTAGCACTTTTGTAAGCACCCATAAAAGGCCAAAATTACCTCGTGTATTTGTTCAATGCTGTTGTAAAAATGGCGCTTTGTACACCCATAAGACGCCAAAATTACCTTGCGCATATGTTCAATGCTTACGTAAACACCCCACGAGTTTGCAGTCGCTTGCCAAAGTAGTGTGCATCTCGCTTATTATGGACAAGTATGGACTTTTAGCATGCGATTGGTGGTGTATTGATGGGCTCGCCAATCTTGAATACATGATCCTATAAAATTTCGTGTTCTATCTTAGATGGCCTTGTTGATGGCATATCTTGGGCTAGGAAGCCCAAATCGCAAATGTAAAGAAACAGGGCATTGGAAAAATGCTCGATCGTTTCGGTGATGCGATTGCTATGGGTGTCAAACAACATCTCCTGCCCAACCATCGTTAAAATTTGGTGGTGAAAACTGAAAGTCCTTTCGACCTTCCGTCGACAGCGAGACGCCAAAACGGAGAGTGATCAAGACTTTTGGACCTTCCCAACCGAGCCCTTCTTCGTTAAGGCCTTGACTTAAAGCTCCCCTGGACTTCTTTAAGCTATTTTCTCTTTCTATAGCATCAAGCTTTTAATTGAGCAATATGGCCACCTCGTCGGTAAGAGCACTTCTTCCTTCTATTGTAACAACGTAGTTCCCAATCTCTAGCAAAGAATTTTCTTTAAAGAGCAGAATCCGCTTTGCAACCCCACTAAGTTTAGTTATAACACAAGGGAGAAGATATGTTCGGTTCATTTTTATTCAATGAAAATATTAATCTAGCTCTTCGTAAACAGAAATAATGAAAAAAAACTACCTTTTTTGAAGAAAATATAGCCTAAATGGAAAATCTGTAAATATTTAGATAATGAAGGGCAAAAGGATAAAAAGATTTAGTTTTTTTTTTCAATTGAATTTTAACTGTAGAGTTTAATTGGTACACAGCAGAAAATTGAGGGTTTTTGGTCTCTGTTTAGAGCACTCATATCACTCACGTAATAGCTAGGAATTTTCCGTTGTATTATTCCTAAAATACAGGACAATGAATAAGATCCTCATAGTGCATTAGTGAATATTGAATAGCCCCAACATTCACTATTACCATGTGTAGGAATAATTTGATTTCGAGATATAGAGAATCAATTTGGAGTCTCGAACGATACAACTCCTGGTCCTAGCCAAATTTACTTGTTAACCGGAGACTCAGAGAAGCCAAAAAGGTTGTCTCAGAAAAAAGAACTCCCTTTAAACCCACCAAATTCTGCTGTTGAGACCTTCTTACTCAATTTAGGGCTTGTTTGATTTGAATAGTGCTTTAAATGTTCCTTTTTCAGGAAAATGAAAATAATTCTGCTTAGTCATTTTCTATCTTCTCATATACATGTTTTGCATAACGGAAACGAATTTTGACATGTTTGGTTTGTCTTTATAATTCACCGTTCAGAGATTAATACGTCATTTGGACCTCATCCTCCTACTGCTAAATTACATTTAAAATACGCTCTATTTATAAATAAAAGTTTCCCCTTGACTTGAACATATTGATGCTTATTTTACTTAAAAATTTAGCGTTATGGAAACATCTTTCTTTGATAAACATATAGAGAAATTCCTTTTTTCTTCATATTGTTCTCTTCTTCGTTAGAAAAGCAGCTTCCCAGTAGTCCTTTTAACACCTGTGACTTGAAAATTCCCTTTTGGTTTGAAGTTTGTAAAATCATGTTTGATTATGTTACCATTTAACGTGCGTATGTCATCCGTACCCGATGAAATAAAGAATCTACAAGTATCCTATTTCACGAGACATATGGCGGGAGCATTTGAAAGGACTCTTCAGTCTTCCAGAGCTAAGCTGTGAGCTCCGCAAAATTTCCCGGTGCCGTACAGCTTGCCAACCATTGCTAGAGTCAATATGAGGTTTGGGTGATGCAACAAGCCTTGTCTACTTAAAATTTTATAGGATCACTGTTAATTATTCTAAAAACCAAAATTAAATTAATACTACCTTTTAATATTTAAGTACTAACAATCTAATCCCTCTAAATTTTGGAATCGAGAGTCATCACCAAAGCTCAAATGAATGAGAAAAGGTAGATGTGGTGACCTGCTTTTTGGGGCGCACAATATGGAAACTATGGTAAAGATATTAGAAAAAATACAAAGACCGTGTTATCATTCTAGCAGCTAAAAACTGAAATTGCTTATTCATCGGAGGATCATTTTTCAAACTCTAACCAAACAAGGCCTCTTGATGTGCTTTTCATTTCAAATGAGAATAAAAGTGAAAAAGTGGGATATTCCTCAAAAGCAAACGGACACTATACTTCTTTGCGCAGGGCATATAATGAATTTGAATGCTATCTAGGCACTCAGTTTCTTTCCCTTCCATTTTCCTTTTTTCTTTTGGTTTCCGCCCATTTGCCCCGTAAATTAGATCCCTAAACACACCTTCAACTATAGTTTAGGTGAGCCATTCAATTTATTTACCTGCTTAACCTTGGGGCAAAGTTTTCACCAGCCCTACTCCCCTTAAGACTTCGAAGACATCAACCATCTAAAAGAAGAGCGAGGAATAATGACCGAATTCTCAGCTACTGTCGGGGATAACTTGAGCCTGCCCGTGCTTGTGTATTTTCATCCCTCTGATCAATTATTGGTGTTTCCAGATTTACAACGTCTGAAGGCTATGAAAGGTGAGAAAACAAGTAGGAATACCGATTATGGTAGAACACATCATACCAACAAAGAGTTCTCATGCCATTCCCAAAAAGAAAAGAAATTTAGAGTACAACAAATCTTGAGGACATCCAGGGTGCAAGCAGCTCAAAAGATCAACATACATGAAGCTACATGGCATTAATTTCACCGGAAGCAAAATTACTCTCTAAAATCCACATTATGAGCATCTTGTAAGAGATTGAACTCATAAATGCAACACCGGCATGTGTCCGGTACTTATTGCAAAAGAAATGATCTTTCATCCATGTGCTTGCACATAAAACTCATGATTTGATCCAAAGAAAGGACTTACAAAGATCTCACTTTTGTAGATCCTTAGGTGCCTTACCGGGTAGGACATTGTCTGGAAGAATAAGCTCTGGGGGAGTTTCACGTACAACACCCAGCATTGAGTCATACTCTTCATCACGATGAGCAAACTTCTTGCGAAGCACCTTCTCAAACTCGATCTCATCAAAAGGCTTTGCGTTCTCAGCTGAATGGACCTGTGCAAGGTTGGAATAATTGGTGGCAGACTGAGTAATAAAGGCTACTTCTTCTTCAGTGAGCTTTCTCAAAAATTTGGCAGGGTTTCCACCCCACACCTGTTAAAAAAGAATCGAGACTGAAGTTACTAACAGCTTACATATATAGCAGATAAGAAAAGCTTCAGTATATAAAATAAGGGAGATCACTATATTTCCCAAATGTTATTCCTTTTATAAAATAATTACTAAGATACATGGAATAATTGTTCTCAATCCCATGTTTTTAGGACGACATACTTGGAGTCCATAGACAAAATCCAATCCACCACTTCCAAACCAAAATAGTCCTGAATTTGAAAGATGACAAGACAGTTCTTCTGTCATGTAAAAAGATGCCATATGTATTTAAGGGCACATCGCATCATAACACAGACTCCTAGCTCAGATCAGTTGTCCCGGCTCCCACTCCCAGCCACAACAAGATTACAAACAGGAAAATCCTGTGTCTTACAAGCAAAGCAAGAGGCAAACAATGCTCTCTTAAACATGGTTTGTCTACAGCTACATGCAGCACATAGCATGCACAGTAATATACAAATTCTAGGTCAATCAGGCTCTCCAAATCCTGCAGGATTGACAGAACCTTTGAACCTTGTCTATGCTGATAGTATAAACAACCAATCTGCTTACCCTATAAATATTGTCATAAATTGATCCCTGGGTAGATCAGACAACAACCACAAACAGAGCAAGTTAAAAATTGACAGAGAGAGTGGAGCATACCTCCCCAGCTGGAATCCTGGTGTTCTGTCTCACAAGTGCTCCACCAGCAACCATTCCATGTTTCTCCACAACAACTCCATCTAAAAGTGTAGCTCCCATACCAACAAAAGCCTCATCCTCAACAGTACAACCATGTAAAACTGCACTATGACCTGCCCAGACCCAATTTACTCACCACAATAAGATAAGAATTGGGACAACTAAAAATACTTCACATGCACAAACTACAGCACAACTCACCTACAGTGACATTGTCCCCAATGATAGTTGGCAGAACCTTTCCACTAAGATTAGACTTTGCCACATGCACAAGAGAGTTGTCCTGTATATTAGTTCCAGATCCAACACTGATGCTGTTTACATCACCTGAAGAACCAGGAATTGCAAGAATTGAACCTCAGGAGATTAAAAAAATTCTAAATCCTCATTAGACAAACTTATTAAGAACACAGCGCAAATTAAGTCCTAAATATTAAATGCTACAACCATATTCTGGACAAACCCTACTTGTGCAGTATAGGCTTAAAAACTTCAGTTACCCCAGAAACCCACCAAAAGAAGAGCTCTGGGGAAGTATTCATGCAGATGTTGGAAGCGTGACCATGGGAACTAAAGAGGTAAATGAACTCATTTCGAGGAGACCCAAACAACATCACTGGTCAAGCTTCTTCGTTTTAATATAGTCCACTATCTTTCCTCCACTCAGGATCCATATCTCAGTTGCTGAAGCTCCAGTTACTCGTTATGAGGGTTCTTGAGCATGATTTGGAGATATAATAATGACATGGAGATTCATGTAACTTCAATCACATATAATCCAGATCTCATAGTTAAATTGACATTCAACTGAAAGGTCTTGTGTATAAATTGTTTCAAATCAATTCCTCTTTTTGCAGTAATTTACCATTTAATCCATCATCACCACAGATTTAAGTCATTGAACTACCAGCAGAACTCCAAAACCTTACTGGATATGATATTTCAGTTGAAGAAAATTACATCAAATAAATTTCTCTAAGAAAACCGTCTCACCCACTTCATCCAACTCCAAGACGAATTTCCACCGGCCAGGATGAGCTTTCCCAAAATCACCTTGCACCCCCAAACCCAGTTTTTGTTCTCTTCCTTTGATCATCATATGATGAGCTTTACATGGTCTAAAAACTACCTGTTCCCCATCCTAAATTTACTTGCTGACAAGGAACATGGTTGATTGAGCTCATCTGACCAGAATGGATAGTCTCACAAATATTAGGAAGTCATCTGAGGTCCAAATCCACTAATCTAGATAATTAGAACTCGAATGATTTTATCAGCCACACATTCTTTAAATAATCAAAAGACCTAAACAACCTATGTGCTTTGTCAAGGCTAAAAAGTCGAAACTCAGTGAAATTGTAATCCGATACCGACAGTGAGAATGACTGTAAAGAAGTCGTGTATCAAATGCCAGAATGGGAATAATTATTTGAGGACAACCAAGAAAACAAAGGCAACAAGGCTCTTCACAATTGGTCGCATAATTGAATTCAGAACAAACATTTGAAGAGAAGTAGAAGAAATCACAAGTAGTAGGGCTTAATTATTCCTACCTCTCAAAACGCAGCCATACCAGATAGATGATCCTCGCCCAACTTGCACATCTCCAATAATAGAGGCACTCGGGGCCACAAATGCATCTTTATCTACCACAGGAGCTTTATCAAATATATTCATAAGAGTTCGGTGCCTCGACACTGAAAGATGTATTACCATGTAAGCTCATTTTGTAGGAGAGAATAAGAACCAAATGCCAATAAGGCTTTTATTCATGAGTTCACAATATTGGGCTACTATAGATACAGCAACAGAAAAAATAAGATGGAATGAATGCTCAGCACTGTCCCCAGCATAAAGTCATCAGAGAACATTAATCCACAGAATTTTCAGAATGCACAATGGTAAACTATCTGAAATTATAGATTAAGCATGTTGCATCATCAACAAAATGGTCAAAATCAAACTTCATCTATAAAGGGCATTCCCCATGTCTGACGGATAAAAGAGCAGTAGATTCTGTCCCCAAAAGAGCAGCCTAAAATGTTGAATCATAAATTCAACAAATTATGCATCAAGAAAGTTCACCCTCTAAAACATTCTGATTTCACATAATATTAAATAACAATGCCCAAAAGATAACTGTTTAACTGTTTACAAAGGTACAACCACTGATCATGTTCTTTGAAAGTTAACTAAATTTAAAATCACTTTGCAATCACATCAAATTCACAGGATTTGAAAGAGAAGAAGACTTTTATTGAAACCATCATTTTGCCAAAGAATCCCTTCTTCCCATAAGAATTGGCTAATTATTACACCTTAGGACAAATCTTAACAAGAGAAGCCAGTACCGGGCTCCAAGAAACAGGGCTAGGATCATAAAAATTGCAAAGAAGAATCTTAGATGGCCAACATACACTACAGACGACTGGTCTCTAGTAACAAGTAAAAGAACACTGTTCAATTCAACTGTTTTCCCTAAGAAGACCTTATTAAAAACAGCACCCTACAATATTACGGCATAGGTTGGCGATTCCAACAAATTGCAGTTACAAACAATCACAGAAAATCTACAACTATGAACAGAAGCATCACGCTGAAGTCGAAGTTAACAGTGACGACAATAAAAACGAAATAAAGCTCCCAGAACTTGACGAATCAGTCGCCGAGGGACCAGGCTAGAATCGTAGCAATCATGCGAAGAACAGAAACTGGCCACATTAAACAAGCGATAGGCAAGAGTGAGAGGAAAACAATCCAACCCAGTTGCATTTCTCTAGACCTAACGCATCATTACGCATCACACGAGAGGTCTTCCGACCGAATCATAGAGAAGAACATAGGAGATCTAATCATCGAAGGAGAGCGACTTACACTGCTCCTGGAAGTAGTAATTGCCCTGGAGGCGACAGCCGAGGCGATCGAGGGCTTGGCCTGTTTCCCGAACCCAGAACCCGACAGTGTAAATCGCTCTCCCCAGAGTCCCCATCTTCTTCACCCGCAGGTGCTTCGACCAGGTCTCACTTCGTCGTTCGTGAGCTCAATTAGGGTTTTAGTTTCGAGTTGTTTTCTGGTGCTCTTGATGTCGCCCCGCAGTAATTGGAGAGAAACAAAACGTTAGCTCCAGAGCGAGCAAGTTTTTTTTTTTTTTTTTTTTTTTGGGGGGGGGGGAAGAGAAACTGTTTAGCGGTAGGGTAGAATATCCCGGAGATCTTAGAGGGCAGAACTGGAAATTTCGCATGCCCCCGAAAAAATGAAAACAAATTCTAAGGATAGTGGTGCGGAATTTCTAAAATTTACATTTACCCCAAACTTTTTTTCGACGTGAAAAACTCCGAACTTTGCCAACCGTGACACATTTACCCCAAACTTTTTTTTTGACGTGAAAAATCCCGAACTTTCGTTATGTAACATATTTACCCCAAAATTAGAGGGCATTTTAGTCTTTTCATTTTAAAAATTTTAAAATTTTTTTTTACTTTTTAAAATGTTTTTAATTCTTTTTTTTTTCTCTTCCCTCCACCGGCTAGCCAGGCGAAGGGAAGCCGACGTCCGGCAAGGGCTGCCCTTGCCGGCGTCGGCGAGGGTCACCCTCGCCGGCCTCGGCTAGGCGGCCCTCGCCGCATCGAGCGAGGGCGACCCTCGCCCGCGTCGGGTGAGAGCTGCCCTCGCCGGCATCGAGCGAGGGCGACCCTCGCCTGCGTCGGGTGAGAGCCCCGCTCGCGCGTCGGGCGAGGGTGTCCCGCCCCTCGCCCGACGCCGGCGAGGTCGCGGGCACGCCAACTTCCCTCCGCCATGGCCGGCGGAGGGAAGAAGAAGAAAAAAAGAAAAAGGGAAAAAGAATAAAAAAAAAAAATGCCATTGATGGGGTAAATGTGTCACGGTTTGGAAAGTTTAGGGTTTTTCGGTTCACAAAAAAAGTTTGGAGTAAATGTGTCGCTTTAGGCAAAGTTTAGGGTTTTCGTGACTTTTAACCAAAACTACTGAATTCTAAAATTTATAAAAAGTGCAAAGATACTTTAAAATTAATCAAATTGATACGATAAATTTCTTTCATTAACTCCAGTCAATTAATTTAATGAAAAATATTGACATGATTTTTTAAAAATATTTTCTTTCTCAACTATGAAATATCATGCTAAAACGATCTTTTTAGATTAAATTCTAATCTTTCTTTTCCCAACTTCATCCCAACACATTGGTGTCCTGCACACTCGGCCATGCAACACTTTGGATGGCTTGTAATCTTTATTTCCCCAACTTCATCCCAACACACTAGTGTCTTGCACACTTGGCCATACAACGTTTTGTATGGCCTGTAATCTTTTTTCCTCAACTTTATCCCAACACACTGGTGTCCTACACACTCGACCATACAACATTTTTGAATGAAGCCATCTAGATGCTCTATTGATAAATGTTGTTGTAAGAAAATTTCACCAAGTGTAGTTGTTCTTCCCAACTTCCTTGGAAGTCTAGTATACAAGCTTGCAACATGTCTTTGAGAGTTTGAATTGTCCTCTCAAACTAGCCATTTGTCTGAGGATGATATGTTGTATTATACTAGAACTTAGTACCTAAGGCACTCTGTAAACTCTTCCAAAAAGCGGCGGTAAATCTCGGGTCTTGATCTAAAGTAATTGTCACTAGCACTTTATGTAGACAAACTACCCTATGCACGTACAAATCTACGTGTCTATCTAAACTGAGGTCCTTTCGAATTGCAATGACGTGGGTCGACTTTGTCAATCTATTGACCACTACCCAAATCGAATTATTTCATCCCTGACTCATCGATAGTCCAGTCACGAAATCTATCATGATATGCTCCCATTTCCATTTTGAAATCTCGAGAAGTTGCAGAAGTCTTCCCGGCTTACAATACTAAGCTTTCACCTATTGACATGTCAAACACTTGGCGACATGTATGGCGATGTCCGCCTTTATACCTGACCACCAATAGTGTTAACGCAAGCTTCGATACATCTTAGTACTACTAGAATGAATGTTGTAACTGCTATAATGTGCTTCTGATAAGATATCCTCTCTAAACTCCACATCATCAGATATAACCAAATGTCCTCAGAACTTCAGTGTTACTTCATCAAAAATTTGAAAGTTGGTTTTTCTTTTCTTAGTGTCCTCCTGTAGAATCTTTTCCACATTTGGATATGTCGGTTGGAGAAGCTTGATTTTGATTTGGATATCTAGTTCAATTTTGAGGGGGCCATAAGACTCAAAATGTAGCATACATCAAACTTGAATATCGAATTTCGAGCTCTCTCAATTAGGTTCCACTCCTTAATCAAAATATGAGCAACTGAAAACTTTCGATTCAAAGCATCGGCGACCTTGTTCGCCTTTCCGAGGTGGTATATGATATCATAGTCATAGTCCTTCAGCAATTCTATCCATCAACGCTATCTCATGTTCAACTCCTTTTGAGAGAACATGTACTTGAGACTTTGATGGTCCATGACGATCTGGAATTTTTCTCCCCACAAATAGTGTCTTCGAATCTTTAGAGCAAAGATAATCGTCACGAGCTCTAAGTCATGCATTGAATAGTTCTATTCATGAGGCATCAACTAGCGAGAAACGTATGCAACAACTCGGCCATGTTGCATCAGCACACAACCTAATCCTCTGAACGACGCATCATTATAAATCTTGAATCCTCCAGGACTATATGGAATGGTCGACATAGGTGCAGTAGTTAGCTTTTGCTTCAGCTCTTGGAAACTACTCTCGCACTTGTCTGTTCACACGAATTTGTTTTTTCTTTCTTTAGAAGTTTAGTCAACGACAATGCTAAAGCTAAAAACCCTTCCATAAACCGTCTATAATAACCTGCCAGACCCAGGAAACTTCTAATCTCTACCACGGTAGTTGGTTTCAGCCAGTTGATCACTACTTCAATCTTAGACGGGTCCACGGAGATTATTTCACCTGAAATCACATGACCCAAGAAAGCAATACGAGTCAATCAAAACTTGCACTTGCTGAACTTAGCGTACAACTGATGGACTCTCAGTGTCTAAAGCACTAATCTCAGATGACTCTCATGCTCTTCATCACTTCTTGAATACACTAGAATATCATCGATGAACACGACCACAAACTGATCTAGATATTCTTTGAATATTCGATTCATCAAATCCATGAAGGTAGCTGGAGCATTCGTCAACCCAAATGGCATCACTGTGAACTCGTAATGACCATATTGAGTACGAAATGCTGACTTAGAAATGTCCTCATTCACAATTCTCAGCTGATGATATCATGTCCTCAAATCGATCTTCGAAAATATCGACACCCATTGCATTTGATCAAACAAATCATCGATCCTTGGGAGTGGATACTTGTTCTTGATCATTACCTGATTAAGTTGCCGATAGTCGATGCACAGGTGCAACGAACCATCTTTCTTCTTCACAAATAGAACTAGTGCTCTCGAAGGTGATGCACTGGGACAAATGAATCCCTTATCCAATAGCTCTTGCATCTGCACCTTCAGTTTCTTCAACTCAGATAACGTCATCCGGTAAAAAGCCTTAGAGATTGGCTCTGTCCTAGGTGCTAGCTCAATTACGAACTCAATTTCTCTCTCTGGCGGTAATCCCGGCAATACCTTTGGAAAAACATTTGGAAATTCTTGTACCACAGCAATATCTTCCATCTTCAACTCCCCAACTATCGTATCCACGAAAGTTACCAAGTAACCTTGACAACCCTCGTCTAACAAACAAGTTGCCTTTGGCGACAAGATCAAGATAATCAAGGGTCCTCCTCGATTTTTGACAAACTCGAAGCTCTCACCCTCTAACGGGTTAAACTAAATCGCTTTGCAATAGCAGTCCATCTTAGCTTGTTGTTTAGTAAGCCAATCCATGCCAATTATCAAATCAAAGTCATACATGATTAAGACTAACAAGTCTATTTTCCTCTCTCACTCACCAATTACTAACTTGCAACCAGAACAATCCAAAGCAGCTATCACTTTATCCTTCAATGGTGTGGATATACTAACTGTCGACTCCAATAACATAGGACCGACTCCTATCAACTTAACATATTGCTAGCCAAGAAAAGAAATGGGTTGCTCCTGAGTCGAATAAAACATAAGCAGAATGATCATTCAACAAACCATACCTGTGATCATGTCAAGCACAGCCTCTGCCTAACCTTGTGTGATGGCATACATCGTGCCTTGAATTGGGGGTCTAAGTTGTCCTCCTTGCGGCGCATTCTGAGGTGCATGCCTCTAATTTGACCCATCTACAGTGGCAGCAACTGTAGTTGTCCTCTTAGTCTATTAGGACAATCTCTGATCATGTGGCCCTGTTGGCCACATCCAAAACAAACACTCGGCCTTCGAGGACATGGCGTTATACCGTGTCGCCTTCCATAGAAGCGACAGGCCATTCTAACTCGACCTTGATTTTCCGATTCCACCTTTCCTGTTGGGTAGAACCTGGAATCTTCCTCCAGACATGGGTCTCTTCCCATGACAAATTCCTTCTCGATGCGAAGTAAACCTCGATCCAGATGAGACGACTTGTTCATTCAAGCTCCTTTCAAGTAGCTGTGTTTGATGATAGATTTCTCGGTAATCGACCAAGTTGAACGGCACCAACGGCTACTTTAACTCTTGTCGAAGGCCATTCTTAAACCTTCGAGCCTTTTCCTCAAGGTCTTCAATCAGCCTCGAAGCATACTGAGAAAGCTCCACAAATTTGACCCCATATTGGTCAACAGTCATTGACCCCTAACGAAGTTGTAGAAATTCTTCTATCTTCTACTCTCTAGCATTCCTCAAGAAGTACTGTTCATTGAACACCTAGAGGAATGCATCCCACAGTGGGACCACTTTTTCTAGAAACACTATCTCTTTAGTAGCTCTCCACCAGGTGTTAACATTGCTTTGCAACTAATATACTGCCAAGGTCACCTTCTCTGCCTCAGTGCACATCAGGAGTGCAAAAGCCTTCTCCATATCTTGTATCTACAGGGACGCGACCTCAAGGTCTCCGGTACCCGTGAATCTTGGTGGGCTCAGTTTCAAAAACTGCTCCACCAACTTGTGCAGTGGTCTCTCTCTCTCTCTACACCACCATGTTCTCAGCTTGAATATTGACAGGTGCGACAATAGGTACGGCAACAGGTGTGGTGGCAGGTGCAGCAGCTACAATAGTAGCAACGGTAGCTTGATTATGTGCCTACTGTGCCATCACATCTCTCATGGCTTCTAGCGCCTGCATGATCCCCTCAATTCTAGGATCACTAGGGGCTGCTACCTCAGCACCAACGGGAGGTGGTGCCACTCCACTCGCACTAGCCTGTGTTGGCGCTTGACCTCAGCCTCCTTGAGTACCAACCCTATTCGGCGTTCTACCCTGAGTTACGGCCCTAACGGTCCTCTTGCTAGATGTTCTTGGCTCCTAATCACTCATGGCTCAGCCTTCTCTCCTGAAGCTTGCTTCCAATTCCACATCGAATTAGAAACAGAGTGGTTCAAACAACAAGCAATTCTATCAATCAACTACCACAGGTATACACCAGCATGAATTTAAAGGCTTTTAATACTACTATCCCATGAACCATCACACCTTATCAATCCAATTTCTAAACCATTGCTCCGATACCACTTAAACGGGGATGTCACGCCCTGATCCTCGAGCGCGCACCCATCCCTCACTCATTGATTAAATAGCGACGTCCTAGGACGCATCGTTGACCATGTTCATTTTAAATATGCATGCGGAAGCAAATATAAAATCTACAAACAATAAAATAATGGAATATGAGAGTAGGACTAAAAATCTCGAACCTAAAAAGCCATCACACTTATATACATATATAATGACGTGCGGACCCCTCAAGTGCCTTAACTTTGCCCAAAGGGACACTTAAGTGCCATAACTTACGAAAGGTACACTTAAGTGCCAAAATCGGAGTAAAAGGGATCACTTGAGTGCCAATCCGCCAAAATCCGGCCAAAACTCCAACGTGGCGTTTTTCCGGCGAAGCGCGGCCAAAACGGGCGCCGTTTTGCACGTTGACGTGGCCAAAACGACGTCGTTTCGACCGACGTGGAACAAAATAAATAAATAAATAATTAAATTAAATTTAAAATTAAATTTAGTTAAAATATTTTAAAAATGATATTTAAAAATTAAAAACTTTTAAAAATTTAAAAATTTTAAAAAATTAAAAAAAAAAAAAAAGGAACAGGGGAGGTGGCCGAGGATCGCCCTCGCCCGCCGTCGCGCCCGCCGCCACCGGGAAGAGCCGGCGACGGTGGGGGAGGGTCGACCGGGTCGCGGGGCCCCCTCGGCCGGGGCCGGCGACTCCGGCCGATCGGCGGCGCGGGGGGCTCGCGAGCCCTCGCCGCTGGATCCGGGCGAGGGCCGCGAGCCCTCGCCGCTGGATTCGGGCGAGGGCTCGCGGCCCTCGCCGGTGGCACGGCGGCGAGGGCTCGCGAGCCCTCGCCGCTGATCGGGCGAGGGCCGCGAGCCCTCGCCGCTAGATCCGGGGGCGCGCGGCCCTCGCCGGATCCGGGCGAGGGCCGCGACCCTCGCCCCTGATCGGGCGAGGGCTCGCGAGCCCTCGCCGCCGGCGGCCGGGTCGCGCCCTGGCCGTGGCCCGCGACCCCGGCCGACCCTCCCCCGCCGTCGCCGGCCCTTCCCGGTGGCGGCGGGGGCGGCGGCGGCGGCCGAGGGCCGATCCCTCGGCCCGCCTCCCCCATTCCCTTTTTTTTTTTTAATTTTTTTAAAGTTTTTTAAATTATTATTTTTTAAAATATTTTAAATAAATTTAATTTTAAAATTCTTATTTTTAACTAAATTTAATTTTAAAATTAATTTAATTAATTTTTTAATTTTCTTTTTGCCATGTCGCCCCAAAACGACGCCGTTTTGGCCACGTCGAGTGCAAAACGGCGTCGTTTTGGGCGCGCTTCGCCGAAAACGCCACGTTGGCGTTTTGGCCGGACTTTGGCGGAGTGGCACTCAAGTGATCTGTTTTTTTTCGAATTTGGCACTTAAGTGTACCTTTCGTAAGTTATGGCACTTAAGTGTCCCTTTGGCCAAAGTTATGGCACTTGAAGCGTTCTTTTGCCCATATATAATAACTAAGTCATATATATATACATATAGTACACTAATAGGTTAGGTTCTACTCAAGCTAGTTCAGTACACAGGTCTTGCAAACAGGAGTGGGGTTTCAATCCTCTCCTAGATCCTCCTCTAGGTCCTCCTCCAGGTCCTCCTCGACAATCTTAGCTTCCTCCATGCTTCAGCTGGAGCCCATTGCTAAGTACACCAGAGAGTCAGAATCGCCCTCGAGCTTGAGATCCTTCATATTAACCACCAATCCATCCTTTGGATTGTTGTCCTCTTCCCGAACGCTACCTTTAAGACATACAGAGGTACATCAGATTCTGGTATCGAGCCTACCCTTCATCCATCATTGTAATGGCGATATCACGACCGGTATTTGTGGGGCACCTTTTGGGGTTCACCCATATCAACCTAGATGGTGAATTTCACAAGTACATATTCCAAGCCTTCAAGGTGATGGTGTATTGGAATGTGATGACCTATCTCAGTGATTTCCTCCGGTATAACCAAAATGCTTGGGAGGAGGTGGAGGTGCTGCCATCTATGGACCTGAAATATTATCCTACAATGGGGTGAGACGACTTCTCAGCAAGTTTTACCCCCTAAGACTCGATTATGAAGAAAATACACCCTAAGGGCTACCTAAGCACACCCACGGGTTAGAGGACTTACCTTGACCTCAATTCCTTCTTGTTAGACAATAGAATTCAAATAATTATTCACTCAGATTGAATCATCGATCAATCGACTTAGTCAATTACATGTCACCACGACCTTCCCCTGGTCGGTACATTCAATACTATCTATAAGGTCCTATTAATTCAAAACTGCTCACCTAAAGCTAAAAATTAGATAGTATAACTTGCCCAAAGTTGATAATATATGATACTGTATATATGATCGCCCGGCTATGTATGCTCGTCCAAAGCTGACAAATTAGAGCCCTCGGGCCAAAGTAGTATACCACTCCAATCATATAGCCAATTTCTCATTTTTATCATACTTGATAAAAATAGGCGTGTGTGGATATACAGTCGGCTTAAGCCAAAACGCCATAATTTCAAAATTTAACTTTCCACTAGCTTCAGTAGTCTAGAAATATATTTTTGGCGCTGTAAACCCACACCGAGTTAAAATCCAACTAATTATTAAAATTAATTAATTTAAAGATAAGTGCCTAATTTCATAATTAAATCACAATCATTACAATTTAAAGCTCAATTAAATAAATAGATCACACCGCTGCAATCAGCGTAATTTTCCAGTCACCGACCATCCTAGTCTAATTTTCAGAAATTAATTAATTAATTACAAAAATTATTAAATAAATGCAATAAATCCAACTTAGGCCTATAATGCCTAATTAGATGCCGAAACGGACCCTGAAAATTTCCAAGACTCGTTAAATAAATACTATAGTCTATTTACTCACTAATTGCACTAACTATCCACCTAACATGCATTGACAATTAGTTAAATTCACTAATCTAATCTAATCTAACCACATAATCCATCTTAGCCTAAACTAATCAACCTAAGCGTGATTAACCTACTAAGCAAGGATTAGTTAGTTAAACTCACTTGTTCGGCGATTCAATCGACTCAAATCATCGGGGACACAACCTAGCTCATTTCTCCAAAGCGGGCCTAGCTTTCAGGATTGGAAAGCGGGCCCAAAACAAGCCTAACAAGCTACTAGAAACTCATAGCTTTTGCTTATGTTCTTGGCTATAAAACAAAGGAAATGGGATTGGTTTAGACAAACAAGACCGGCGGAGGCGACATGAGCACTCGGCGGCCATCGGCGGTGCTTCACGATGGCTGAACGGGGGCAAGACGGCTCCGATTGAGCTCCACAAGACATGGAATAGCGGTTGGGACATCGGGACAGGCAGACTAAGTGGAGGCATGCGTGGTGAGGTGCGGAGCAACGGTGGTGGTATGCAAGATGGCAAACGGCGATGGCGTGTGGTTGAACCGGCGACTTGATGCAAGGCAGTTTCTAGTTCATTTTTCTCCTCTTGAAGGCAACAAGAAGAAGAGATGAATGTGGTCGACAGTGTTGAGGAGAGAGGGAGAGAAGGAGGGAACCAAGGGGGACCACAAGCCTTATTTTCCCCTCCATTGTCCCCTTAACCCTATTTCCTTGCATGGCTGTCTTCCACCACCCATTTTCAGCCTTCAAATCCTTCTAGAAATCATTTGAAATGGTCCAATTGTTGTAGGCTAGTGGGGGCACATGAATTCACAAGTCTTCTCTCCTCAATTGGACACCAAATCTTCTTAATTCAACACAAAATTGGCCTCTATAAAACCAACCGACACCTCATCGATCCACTTGGTATTTTTCCTCATTGATACAACCCACTTGTATCCCACTTGCGCAATCAAAAATGATCCCCAACATTTTCTGGACAAAAACAGCCTTATCTTGACTTTTTCCCAAAAAATCTCGATTTGCAGAAAAATCTTCTGAGACTGAGTCAACGCTTCAAAAATTAATTGTGACATGACAGAACTTTCAATTTTTGAAATCGGATTCAAATTCGCGGTTAATTTCGATTTGACGTATTTTTAGCGTGACCTAGGCTACTGGGTAGCTTTCAGGACTTTTTAGTGCAAATGACCCATGGTCGATTTTCTTCGAGCCATAATGAACCCACTCGACACATTGGCGACTCTCGGTTGTCATGAAAATCTCAAGGATTCAAATATAGACACAGGTACCAAAACGATAGAAAAATCACTTTAGGGCCGATTGACAATAATTTTTCAATTTAGTGGAGTCACCACATTTAGCAACACATCTCAATCAAACTAACCTATTTATATTCTCTAATCGATTTTTAATTGTGCAATAATGGCCTCTAAAGATGAGCATGGTTGAGTAGCCGATTCCTAGTCGCATTCTCAAGTCTATTGCGTTAAAATTCCTTAATGGTTTTCCTAGATAGTCTAGTTATCTTGAGAGTGATCATCTTTGAGAATAGCCCTATAAGCGTGTCGATGAAAGGCCCGATTAATTTAATTGAAAACAAAAGTGAAAATTTGGGATGTCATAATCTACTTCTCCAATCCACCTTCAATGGATAGATTGAAGATGATTATAAAAGAGAATGCCTCAAAAGCTATGTGTTAGAGGGGCGCAATTTAAAAAGATCAAGAAGCTTACTTCCATCTGTTTTTCTTAGCTATATGCTTTATGTCGTATTGTTTGTCTAAAATTAGTATTCGTGCTATTCAATGATTGTGCTAAGGATTAAATGTACAAGAGCAAGAGCAATTGAGTCTAGAAAGGATAAGTGCTAGCCATTTGTGTTGGGGCTATTAGTCTAAAGAGTGGATATAGGCTTATGGATAAAACCGAATGAGTATAATTCTTTGTGCGGTGATATTTACTCTTATTTGCACATAGTTGCTTCACAGTTTTTCAAAAATCATGTTGATCTGATCTTTATTTAGTAATTAACTAATTTCCGCAGAAGATCATCAAACTTTCTAAAACAACTCATTCACCAACAATCTATTCACGCCTCTATATTGTTAGCCACCAACAAAGTGTACAAGTGTAAGAGTCGTGGTTATGTCCGATAGTGTGATCTATCGTATAAAAGATAAACACTTGTTGGCTGTAACTTGCAATGCTAATTATAAGTGGATTCCAGCTTGATTGTGGCTAATAGTTTTGAGAGTGAATGTAGGTTTGTTTTGGAATTAAGCCGAACCACGAAAAAAAACTCAGTGTGCTATCCTCTATCTTTTTATTATCAACATATCCGATTACATATATATGTTTACTAACACCACTCCTGATTATGCTAAATTGTTTCTAGTACTAGCGAAGTTTAACTTGTTATATTTTACAAAAGTTTTTTACAATTTCTCATTCAACCTATTCCCTCTAGGTTATATTATCAGCCCAACAAACCACATATAACCCACTTTCATAAATGTGAGTTAAAATATAGATTTGTCACCAATTTTGATAGTCCTACTTCAAAAGATATGGATGGACGCTCTACAAAAGAAGAAATTTATTAAGTAATCACCCCAAGATATCGAAGTTTAATTATTAATGTTATGTAATGCTCTTTTTATTTTTTAATTGAAAATGAAATGAGATGAAATAAGGCTATAACCAATAAAAAGAGGGTCAAGTACATTAGGACAGAAGCCACACAAAATCCCAAACTATGTCAATTGTGATACATTTACTCTATTTTTTTTATGACACAAGAAATCCAAAACTTATGCATATATGACACATTTACCTTTCGTTAAAGTTTTGTAAGGAGAGCCATTAAAAATCAATCTATTGATGCCAAAAGGAAACATTTGTTGACATAATACTAATGTGGCTTAAGTGAAATAAAAACGATATTGTTTTGACTAAAAATTATCTAACGAAACCTTGATGGAGGATAAATGTGTCACATAGGTATAAATTTGGGATTTTTTATGTGACAAGAAAAAGATTAGGGTAAATGTGTCACAAGAAATTATTAGGTAACAATTTTTTATTAATTGTGAGAATAACAATTTATTTTGGAACACAAAAAATAAATAACTAATAATTACAAATTATTTTTTTTGGTAAAGACTAATAATTACAAATTATTATGAAGTCAACTTCTTCAAGAATTTATAACTCACAATATGTTGTTATTCTCACAATAGCTCATGCGTCATAGTTGATATAGTTTAGGGTTTTTAGTGTCACAAAATAAATTCAAGGTAAATATGTCACAATTAAAACGGTTTGGATTTTTTTTCAATTTCTCCCTGTGCTTTAGTACGGAATTAATTTCTCAAAATATTATTTACATTGGAAAAGAGAAAAAAACCCTATCTTGGAAATGATAAAAATGGTTTAATTAATTGTTTAACAGAAAGTTTTTTGGGCATATGTAAATAAAATGCTAAAACAAATCTGATGCAACAGCTGTCACAGGGTGCGGTGCACACGAGCATTCCTCTTAATGTGATTGGGTGGCAGAGTTATTCCTCGTAAGCGCTGACGCAGGGAAACCTATTGGTAACGTTAAAGCGATCGCACAATTTCTCAAAGCACCAAAACAGAAACAAACAGAGGGAACAGAGAAAAAGAGGAAGAAGAAAGGCCTCCGGTTCTCGTACGCAGCTGCTCGGCTGGCGCTTCCGCAGCCGTGGCGGTGGACCGGTGGTTTCAGCCGTATCGTCTCGGGACGAAGAACAAACCAACTCATCGACGACGAGGAGGAGCCCATTTACTAGATCGCTGAATATCTCGCCGCGTAATCCAAAAAAACTTCTTATTTTCTTGCTCTTCTTCGTGTTCTTCGAGACATTGGAAGCGCTTGACAAACCGAGCATTCCATCTATTTCAATCTGCCTCGATCTGCGATTCTGGGCTTCGGAGCTTTCTGGTTTTTGTTTGCTCTCATTTCCAATGCATCTATCTCCCCCCGTTTTTGCACGTTGAATGAATCTTTCTTTGAATTTGGGATTTGCCATATGGTTGCGCGTTCTTGTATCTGGCCTTGCATGATTCACCGAGTTAGAAGATGTTCCCTATTTAAATGAATTTTTATTACGAAACTCTCGTTCTCGACTAAAAGATAATCCATCATTGCCGAATTTAGAGACCCATCTCACGACGCCGTGGATTTCGACGGAAGCTCATGTGCACTTGGTTGGCTTTGTAGTTGGACCTAGCTACCGTTAGGACCTTGCGCAAATGCATATCAAGAGCATTGTACATGAGCTCAGGGAGATACGAGACAGAATCAAAGACATAGCGGGGAGAAAACTCGAGCGGAGACACGTGCATCGCCACGGGAGATCGCACATTGTTCCTGAAACCACGGTTCCAACGCCTTCGCATCCGGAGGAGGTACAGCAGGGGCCATGGGCTAATTTGCCTCCCGAATTGTTGCTTCACATAATAAAGCGTGTCGAGGCGAGCCAGATCTCATGGCCATCTCGGAGAGACATCGTTGCTTGTGCCTCAATTTGTAGATCGTGGAGAGAGGTCACCAAAGAGGCCGTGAAGACTCTGGAGCAATGTGGGCGCCTGACTTTCCCCATTTCTCTGAAGCAGGCAAACTCTTTTTGCTCATACGCTTGTTTTCCCCTCAGCTTAGTTTCTGTAACTGTGACTTGAAATTAACTCCTTTTATCTTATTTTATTTCAGCGAGGACCTAGAGATTTTCCAATCCAATGCTTCATTCGCAGGGACACGGCAAATTCAACCTTTTTCTTGTATCTCGGTTTGAGCCCCAGTAAAAATTTTGTTGCGAATCTTCATTGCTTATATTCTTCAGGGTTTATTGGACCTGAGTGAGACTAGGACTGTGTGTGGACTTTGTAAGTGAAGTTCTAAAAAACGCAGTTTCTACAATGTGGCGTTAGTTTGATCTTTGTGAACCGGTCGATTTACCAAATAATTCACGTTCCTTCTTTTTGTCATTTTCATTTGCCAACTCTAGCCCTTATATTTGTCTATAGCATCCAGCTTTCCCTGATTTGTTGAGATTGCATATTTAGGATGGTTGTAGGCATTAGAAGAACCTCCACTTCTTAATAAATAGAGTAGATCGCTTGAGTATCGCACCTTTATTTTTCTAAAAAGCCATCGATGAAATTTAGTATGTTGATGTGTTTTTTTTTAATATCATAACTGTTTTGATCTTGAAACATATTATCGCTTCAACCATGAAATATTGATGATTACAGGCCTGTCTGAGGGGACGAGCAAACTGCTTTTGGCTGCAAGAAAGATCAGAAGGGCCTTGAGCACAGATTTTGTAATATCATTCGTAGCAGATGATTTTTCTCAAGCTGGAACTTCTTATGTCGGCAAACTGAGGTTGGTTCTGTCGTTTGTGTTGTGTCTGTTCGTGTAAGTTTTTCTTGTGTCTCTCTCTTCTCAGTTTAATTGTGAATTTTCCAGCAGGTCTAATTTCATAGGGACCAAATTCACTGTTTACGACAGTCAACCTCCATGGGACGCTGCAATCCAATCAAACCATAAGTCTCATGGAAGACAGAACCCAAAGCAGGTGCCTCCAAGTGTCCCTTCTGGCAAATTTAGTGTGGCCACCATATCTTATGAGCTTAATGTTCTCCGAAGCAAAGGCCCAAGGAGAATGCACTGCAACATCCATTCAAATCCCACCTCTGCAATCCAGGAAGGCAGTACAGCCGCAATGCCAACAGAATTTTCAAGGATCTCTGTCGAGCCATACTTGTCGCCGCTGCCACTGCCAGCTTCAAATGGAAAGAAGCAGCTCAATGAGCATAGCTCCACCAGCTGCAAGCTGTTGAAGTCGACCCATGGTGCATGGGATCCATTGGTTCTGAGGAACAAAGCTCCTAGATGGCACGAGCAGCTTCAGTGCTGGTGCCTGAACTTCAGAGACCGTGTCACGATGGCCTCTGTCAAAAACTTTCAGCTAGTCGCTGCCTTGGAACCTTATCAAAACATTCCCACCGCAGAACACAACAATGTGATATTGCAGTTTGGGAAGATCGGCAAAGATATATTCACTATGGATTACCTCTATCCTCTCTCTGCCTTTCAGGCCTTTGCAATCAGCTTGAGTAGTTTTGGCACCAAGCCAGCCTGCGAATGATCTCCGTCTCGGATGTGTCTTCTCTGTCGCCGGCCAAGAGCATGATGACATTTCTCCTGTTGTTGATTATACATATTTTTCCATCGAAGAGATGTGCTTGGTAACTTTAGTAGTTCCCAGTAGTGGCTGCTGCATTGCAAGAGACAAGATATATCAACTGTTACCAATTTATTTTGATCTTAAACTTCTGCTTGCAGCAGCTTGCAGATGATAGTCATTGTCAGATGACTAGGATGTCGCCTGATTCTGTGGATCTTCTAGTTGTGTATTAAGCTCATGTGATACTTTCGAATGTACTTTTGGTATATCTTGATTATTTTGTCGACTTAGCTTTGGCACCGTGGATCCTGCAAATGATAGGAGATAGGTGTTTGAGGACCATTATTCATTTTTATACATTGAGCTCTAGATAGTACTGCAATTATTAGGACATTGTATGTTGCTGCTGATAAAATGTTTGTAGTGAACAATTTCTTCTGAAGTAGATCCCACTTAATAAATGATCCCTAAAGAGATCTCGTTTCAAATATTTGCCATGCTAGTTGCTCAGCCTGAGTTTTGCACGGACATGTCTGTGATCACAATTTTGTATCATTAGTACGTAACCTCAGTTATAGGAGTTTTTTTTTTTTTTGGACGACAGTTATAGGAGTTGAGATATAAACAAAAAATTAGTATTTATTGAATCATTAGTAAAATACCACCAAGAGAGATAGTGATGCGGGAACATCCAACTAAGCTCCGTCGACGAACTCAACACTATCGATGGTGATCCAAGCCAAGAAAGAATTTGGGCATAACGTGACTTGATGGATCCATAAATGAAATTATCAATAGAGAAAACTATTGATCATAAAAGCGACTATGGAGTTGTCGAATCACCATATCATATGCCAAATTCAAGGTCGAACAATAACCTACCAATGGGATGCTATTTTGGGTAATTTCTAGGGATGTTCAATGAGCTTTCAAGATGCTTATTTTTTGGTTAAGCTTGGTGGATAAATTTTAAATATAAGGGACGAGGTTGAAGAGTCAAGAATACAAGTTCCCATGTTATTAATTGTGTCTCTAAGTTCCTATGAGTCTTTATTGTTATGTAAGTTTCAAGAGTCAAAGTCTTAAGTCCCTAGGTTCTTTATTATGCTTTCTAGTTTGCAAATCCTTTAATGTTTCGGCAATTCCCCAGATATAGACTCTCTTCAAAATAGAGGAAGACTCTCCATTCTAACACAGATGATATTGATGAATGAAAATATTTGAGATTTCCTCTGTATAAGCAAATATTTTTAAGAGTGGATATCTCCTATTTCGGTCTCTTTATCCTTAGAGAGTGGATTAGTCCTCAGTGGTGAGCCAAGAAGCGCTTTATCCTCGGCTGGTGGTTTTCCTTTATGCCTTAGTGGTGAGATTCTCCTATTCGAAGTCCTCTAGCCTTAACAGGTGGTTTGTCCTTTAAGCTTTGGTAGTGAACTTCATTGATCCCGATCCTCCTCTTTGGTTAGTGGTGTGTCCTTTATACCTTGGTGTTGATAATCTTTCTTATATTATCCCTTCGACAACCATCCTCTTATACACCATTCCAACACTTAACCCTAAAAATTTCCTATCTTGGAATCACTAGCCCCCCCCAAACACACACACACATCAAGTTGGTATCAAAGCTCAAAGTTGAACTCATTTTGAGTGATTCCTTTCTGTTAATCAATTCATATTCAACATGAATGATCTGGTTTAAAGAGGCTTGGCTTTGGAACAAGCATACAATAAAAGTCAAGATCGTGTAATGCAAAATCTCCAGCGACAAATGGAGCGAGTCCTCAATCTTCTAGAAGATCTGGAGAGACAAGGACAACCAACAATGCATCCTAATGATTGACATTGACCTAACGACTCGAATTCTCATCAAAGTTCTAATGGTGATTCCTATATGGATGATAAGAGATATAATGTTGATGTCCTTAAATTGACAAAGTATGCTTCTCTTTGGTGGGTGAATCTAAAGCATCAATGAGATAGAGAAGGAAAAAGCCAAATCAATTCTTGGAAAAACTTAAGAAGTTGATGAAGAAGAGGTTTTTGCTCAACAATTACAAGCAAGACTTGTTCCCGAAGCTTAATTCTCTAAGATAAAAAGGGTGTGAAGTTTCCATAAGTTCTAGAGCAAACCATTGCTTGTTTCCTTGGTGGAATAAATCAAGAAATTTCTAATTTTGTTGAACTTCAACCTTATTGGTAGTTGGCCATTAAAGTTGAAAAGGAAATGAAGAATAGCGAGAGGTTTTCTTTCAAAACCTCAACAAGGGGATGTCCCACTTTAGGGGTGCTTCCTCGAGCAAGATCAAGAGCATGTCGACCAAAGAAAAAGGCAAGGAGAAACTTGCCAAACCTTATGAAAAAGTCCAAAAGAAACTAGATGGTGAAGCAAGGAAATACTTTAAGTGCCATGGTTATGGGCATTTACAAGCTAATTGTCCTAATCGGAGAGTTATGACTCTTCAAGAAATTGAGGAGATCAATTTGGCACTTCAAGAGGTTGAGAACAATCCGAACCAAAATGGTTCCAAATCTAAAAAGGAAGAGGAGATTGTTGGGAAAGTTAATGACGACGAGTTATTGGTTATCCAAAGAGCATTACATGCTGAACTTTCTCCTAATGAGAACGAGTAAAGGGAGAACATCTTTCACACCTGTTGTACTATTAACGGGAAGGTTTGTTCGGTAATCATTGATGGTGGCAGCTAGACAAATGTTGCTTCAACAACCTCGGTTGACAAGCCGAAGCTTCCAACTACTAAACAACCTCCACCGTCCAAGCTCCAGTGCCTCAGTCAAGGAAATGATCTCAAAGTAACCAAACGAGCTCCTATATCATTTTTGATTGGGAAGAATTATTGAGATCAAGTTATGTGCAATGTGATTCCCATGGATGCATGTCACATGTTATTGGGAAGGCCTTGGTAATATGATAGAAATTTTGTGTATGATAAGCATAAGAACATGTACTTGTTTAAGAAGGAACAAAAATGCATTACATTTGTACCCTTAATCATTTCATGATACATAAAAATCAACCTAGGGAGGAAAACATGAGCAAGGAAAGTCTATTCTTGAGTGAAACATGAGTTAAGAGAGCCATTAGCAAACAAAAGAATGTATTTGCTTTGCTTATGGTAGAAAAAAGAGTGAGATAGAGTAACCCGTGCACCCAAAAATGCATTCCTTGTTGAAAGAATTTGCAGATGTATTACTAGAAGAATTGCCACTTGGATGCCTCCAATAAGAGGTATTAAGCATCACATTGATTTGCTATTCAATGCTCCTCTACCAAGCAAACTAGCTTGTCAATGCAATCTAGAAGAGACAAAGGAGTTGCAAAGACAAGTCAATGAACTTATCAATAGAGGATATGTTCAAGAAAGCATGAGTTCATATTCCATTCTAGCTCTACTCGTGCCCAAGAAGAATGGTTCATTTAGAATGGATGTCGATAGTCAAGCCATCAACAACATCACCATTACATATAGGTATCCCATTCATAAACTTGATGATATGCTTTATGAATTATGTGGTTCTTGTCATGACCCAATCCCTTGCATCCCTTGGTGGAGGAAAAAAAATATTGGATTTAGGGATATTTAATCATGGGAGCTCCCTGATGGTACATGTCCCAAAAGATATCATCGCTTCATCCTTCAAGATTGACCAAGTGAGTTTGCTCAATCAAGGTCGTGAGCTCCCCTAAGCTTGTACTTCATGTGACAATGATAGTTGTTGTGATTTGCATCCACACATATGATACACCTTGAAAAGAAGAACATTATGAATAGTGAATTTAGGGGTATCTTTACCATAGTAACCCTCTCGATAATACTTTCATCCATAATGATGGCATCACTTTATCCTTTAGGAGATTTCCAGATCGAGTATGCTAAATTATGATGAGTCTTGTCAAGACCCATACCCTTTATGATGGATCCATTTATTATCAATGAGTTATTTAAGACAACCTAGATAAAAGTTAGGAGTCACCACTAGCCTCATTTTTGGGGTTGGCTAGAAAACCCAATCAAGGGTCAAAAGTGGTCCCTCAATATCTACGCAACTAGAGATTCTAAGGTTTTGAGGCTTGGGTTAATCTAACATTTCTATTAGCACCTTTTCGGTACCTAACAGTTTATTATGTTTCATAAGATGTCCATGTGTGCCTTATTTACTTTTTCATGCTAATGAAACTTATTAGGTGATCATGCATGGATGGTCAATTTTATGTAATTCTATTTCTATCAAAAGAGAAAAAGAAAGAAAGCGGTCAATTTGAAATTTAAAGGCGGTACAATAAGTAAGCACCCAAAAATAGTTTAAGAAAAGCGATAAAAAAAAAACTTGCAACTTGTTGAGCATTTATACATCACAAAACAACTCGAAACATGTATCAGGGAACAAATGGTGCAAAAACAGGGTTGGATTGGACATTGATCATTCATCATCTTTATGTCATGAGAATGACCACCTCTGTGGACCTATTCTAAGCCTAATCTGATACTAAAGCTAGGTACATACAATATGAAAGAAACAATCATCATTACAAACATACAAAACAATCACAAAACAAATAAAAACAATCAAGGAATTACGACAATATGCATAAATGATCAAGTTAGGCCTCAGGATCGACCTTTGTAATTCATGCAAGGATCCCCGTAGGACACTTACCCAATCCTTTTATTTCGTGACTTATAGCTATTAGTCACGATTTGTATTCTTGCTTGGTAACCAACGCTAAAAAGTCTCTAAAATGAGCTCTAAATGTGACCTAAAGGTGACCCATGAGATCATGCATCGCACCTATGCATACATTTAAAAATCATATGCATAGTTGAAATTAAACATGCAGGTAGGCCATCAAGCCTTAGTTCTCAATTAACCAAACAAAATTAGTGAGTCAACACTAGTCACTTATTCAGTCATCAAGCGTTAAACACAAACACATGTGTTTGATAAAAGTGAACATATTAAAAGCTAGGAAGTTCAAATGATGCCCAAAAAACCATTTAAAGAACAATCAAACAGTGGATTGTAAAGAAAATTGTTAATGGCATAGAAAAATTTATCATGGCTATGTAACAAATTTAATCATTAAGGCTAACTCGGGTACATCGATGTGCACATTGATCAAGTTTCGCAAATGCCCTAAATATTGTCTAGAATTGCCAAGCCCAAAACATGATTTGGAAATTTTGGATGCAAAGCTTACCATGAAGACTTGAAAATTTTAAACACGGGCATCACATGAACAAAAATCAAGTTCAAACAAACAAAAATATGAAATTCCAGATTTGTTTCAAACATTCAAAAGGTTTGAAAAGCATGATAAAAGGCTTTTTATTTTTCAAGATTTTTTGTGTACGAAGTTTAGAAAGTAAGGATTGAAACTCATGAGACACGTAAACTCAATTCAGCATGCAAGATGCTCTAAAAGATCCTCGGAATCCTTATTGAAAAATTCAACAAAAATGGCAAGAGGTCTAACTCAACAAAGGCAAAATAGGTATCATGAATTTCACTCAAATCAAATTTGTTGGCAAACTTGGAAAAAATGGAAAATAGGACAAATGACATGCAAATGATTCAAAATTAGTGTCATTGGAAAGATTAAGATGTGCCTGAGACTTTTTAAGAGATGTCGAGTTCGATTAGAGTTGAATTCATGATCAAATGTTGACAATAAAAAAAAGCATGCAAATCAACCATAAACAAATTAGAAAATGCTACATGATCATTGACTTATCAAGCCACCTAAACAATGCACGAAAAGTATAAATCCGAACATGATCTAGGGCTAAATGCAACAATCAAATTTGGTTAAGACATTTAACCCTAAATCTATATACAAAAAGTCACACAAATTAATTAACATTGATAGGTGACTTGAATTAAGGACAAAATGCACGACAATTTAGGTTATGACATGTCAACTTGATGCGCGGTTTTCACATGGTAAATGATCTTCAAATGAAGCATGCTATACATCCTCGTGAAGCTTTTGATATGCTCTAGACATGTCTAGAAGACCTCATGTGCTAATTTAGCTCTTAAGGAGCTCAAACAAATATATTTTTATAGGTTCATGTTAAGCCTCAATTACAACAAGGGCAGCACAGAATATGAGTTAGTTTCAATGATTTAAAGACATGCTAAAATTCTACAAAAATTTCTACATGTAGAATGCAATGTCATGGTTGCTTTTATGAAGGCACATAAGTCTAATTTTATTCATGATAACCTACATGAAAATGGAAAATAGGACAATGTAGCCAACGTCACAAAATACAACAATTTGAATATGTTTTTGCATGAACAATTGACCTAGTAAATGATGATCATTTGACATGAGTTATACAAATTTAGAAAGCTTATGATGCATACTACAACTTTCATGAAGGATAGAAATTCAACCAAACAAGTTTATTGTCTCATTTTTTAGCAAACATAAGTTGGACTCAAATAGGACAAACTAGCCTAGTAACGATTTTTCTAGGTTTTGCCTACCCAAATTTGCTCCAAAAAATTTGAAAATAAATATATGATATGACCAACACATTTTCATACAAATTCCATGAAGAAACCATCTCAAAAACTCAACACAAAAATTAGTAGAAAATTAGCAAACAAACAACACGTTCAAACATCAAAACCCCATATCATTATGCAAAGCCAACAAAGCTTATCGTGTATTGTATAAAGATTCGCAAGTAGTGGAAGATTCAAAGATGATCAAAAAAGGGTGCAAGCTCATAAATAAATAGCCACAGCCTCAATCCCAAGCAATCAAATCAAAAGCAAACTCCTAACTACTAGAGATTTAAAAACATAACACCCAAATGACAAAATCACTGGGAAAGTAAATGAAGAAATTAAGATCAGGTCATCTCTCAAAATTATGCTAAACTCCCTGGCTCTATATCCCAGTTAGAACCAAAAGGAATTGAAGAAGCCCACCGATGAAAATTGGATTGAAGCTATGCAAAATGAGCTGTATCAATTCAAGGTTAATGATGCATGGAAATAAATCATAAGAACCAAAAGTCATTCAGTTATGGAAACAAAATAGGTATTTTGAAACAAACTTGATGAGAAAGATAATGTGATCCACAACAAGGCAAGGTTAGTTGCAAAAAGTTACTCATAGAAGGAATGGATTGATTCAATAAAACTTATGCTCTTGTTGCTAGACTAGAAGCTATTCAATCACTACCATCATATGCTTGTTATCACAACTTCATACTGTATCAAATGGACGTCAAAAGTGTATTCCTAAAAAAGAAGTCTATGTTGAGCTACCCCCAGGATTTGAGGATCCAAGTAGACCAGATGATGTCTATCAACTCAAGAAGGCATTATACGAACTCAAGCAAGTACTAAGAGTTTGGTATGAAAGATTGCATACATTCTTAATCGATCATGATTTTGAGAAAGGTAAAGTAGTCACTAGACTCTTTATCAAGAAGAATGGTAAAGATTGCTCATCATCCAAATATATGTTAATAATATTATTGTTGGAGTCAATAATGATGTCTTGTGCAAGAATTTTGCAAACATTATGAAAAGTGAATTTGAGATTGTCGCAACTTAACCCCCTCAAGTCCTTCAGTGGGGAGGAAAATGTCGAGTTTAAGGATACTTGACCATGAGAGTTCCTTCATGGTTTGCATTCCAAAAGATGTTATCACCTTGTCTTTTAGGACGAACCATTGTAAGTTCTCTCATTGTGAGCTCTCCCAAGCTCATACCTCGCGTGACAATAGAAGATATCATGATTCTAAAAGGGCTAATAACAACACCTAGAGGGGGGTGAATAGGTGTGAACAAAAATTTTCGCAAGGCTCAGTAGAAATAATTTGCTTTTAGAAAATGATAAACTATGAACGAATTCAGAATTTAGCAATTTAATGAAACTTTAAACAAAATAAAGGAGTTCAGGGAAGAGAATAAGAATACAATATTTATAGTAATTCGACTTAAATCAAGCCTACGTTCATTCTCCCACGCTGACAGCCCACTAGTTGGATTCCATTAAGAAACAAAAGAGATTTTACAACTTGATGATCTCAACTTCTCAATGAAGAGTTTGCTTCTCTTCACAAAGTCACACTATGAGTTTTCTCTCTTTTGAGTGCAAATTTGAACTCAGTAAATGAAATAGTAAGGAACAAGGAAGTTTCAAACTTTAAAATTTTTCTTTCATGCACTCTATCAAACAACTGAGAGTCTGCCTTAAATACTCCATCATGCCTTCTCGACTGTTGGTACTTTCCAAAAGAGTTCTTCCAATTTACTCGTTGGACAAAATCAATCAAGGAGATCTCAAGTCGTTTGATGATTTGTAATGAAAGCCCATCAATCATGTTCGCTTATACAATCAAGATCTTGATTTCCATGAGTAAAACTTTCCAAGTTTGCTTGCCTTCCAAAAGATTTGATTATTGGAATTGATTCCAATAAAGATAGTCAACCATGTAAGTATTATATCCAACCAGTAAGCCATCCATAAGCCATACAAATCGAACTCTAGAAGAAATAAAGATAATCTTATGTCTAGATAAGTCTTTATTTTTCAGTAGCGTTCAGTTTGGAATTTGTCAGTGTGGGCAGACTTTAAACCTAAAGTCGGTGGTCTTCGGACTTTGACATTAAAGTCTAAAAGTCTTTAGATTAGACTTTAGAAAGGTTTTGTCAACTTCAAAACAATAAAAGAATTTTTCTCCAACCACCCGTGGTGGTGGCGTAGGTGATTGGGCAAGGGAACTTTTCACGAGAGGTCCCGAGTTCGATCTACGGCGTCGTCAAGCGATTTACTTGGCAGGCAAGGGTGATGGTGACTTTACCTTTCCCCAGGGTTTACTTCACCGCAAAGCAACGCACGAGGTTCCCTAGGTCACAAAAAAAAAAAAAAAGGAATTTTCTCCAACAATCTCCCCATTTTTGTATAGTGATAAAACTTTCCTGCAGATTTAAAAACTTTTGACCTGCAAAACAACTCTCAAACAGTACATAATATCTTATAATAAAAGGTTAATACCCTAAAAAATCTCAAATTGGTACACATGTGACAAATTTACCCCAAACTATTTTTTTGACCACATTCAAAACTGGTATATATTTGACGAATCAATATGGAATTATTACCTCATGCTCATTCTATATTTTCTCCCTGGTTGATTATAGTAGGCGCAATCCAAATAAAATTTACTCCAAACTGGTACACTTGTGACAAATTTACTCTCCGTTAGTTTTTATTAAATTTTACTGTTAAATTATTAAGTTAAATGACACGTGACAATTAATTGGTATACTAATTTGGAATTTTACGCTATGTTTGTCATAGTTTACAATTTTTGTGATTTTTTTTGTGGTATTAATCAAATTTAGCCAAGGATATATTTGTCAGAAATTTATCAGTTTGAGGTTTTTTGTGGTCGAATAAATTAGTTTGGGGTAAATTTGTCATAAATGTACCGGTTTATGGTTTTTTTATGACCAGTCGAAGTAAATTTGTCATAGATGTACCAGTTTGGGGTTTTTGGTGGTCAAAAAATTAGTTTTTGGTAAATTTGTCACAAGTGTACCGGTTTTGGGTTTTTCAGGGTATTAACCCTATCATAAAAAAAGTTGATTAGGATTTGGATAGCATCGATTTTGCAACCACAGAAAACACATTAATCTTGAAGAGATAAGACAAATATCAATATTTAAACAATTATCCATCCATAATCACCACATCATCACCACAAGAGTAAATTACTGCAAGCGTCAACGTCAAACAAAATAAAAGTTCAATAGTCAAAAGTTCAACAGTTAAAAGAGTCAACAAACATAGTTCAATCAAAAAGATAAGTCAAATCTTCACATTCTCCTCCTTTTTGTCAGCAGCAAAAAGTGGAGAAAGATAAAAAAAAAAAAAAAAATCAATGAAATAAGGTGTGTTTGGAAATGTGAACGAACTGGAAATCTCCCATCGACTAAACTGTCTCCTCTAGCTTTCTCATTGTCTCCTTCAGCTTCTCAACATCTTCAACCTTGGCAGTCTCTTGAACTTGCTGTTGTAAAGCTTTAACTTGAAGGTTAAGAGTTTGTACCTTCTTATGGAGAGAATCTGAAGTAGATTGCAATGTAGAGTGAAGCTTTTAGATATCATACTCCATTCCATATTGCTATGCTTTTAACTTCAGAAGGAGCTCTAGCAACCTTTGAAAGTCTGCAGAAGTTTCTGTTTGAGCACTAGCCTCAGCACGTTCAATTTGTGGAGTGTTGATAGATGAGGAAACTTCAGCTTGTCAAACATCATGACTAGGAGGGGATTCCTCAATGTCAACTTCAGGAAACTGTGAAGCATAGACATCATCTAGATCGACAGGGGATCTACTAACATCATCACTGGCAAAGTGCTTAGAAGAAGTCCCTATGTCCACATGAGGTCCCCCTATTTTGGTGTCTACGGGTGGAGAAGGGATTTCTCCTTCTCGTTCCTCCTCAATTTCAGCATTGGAGTGATGTTCTTTTTCTATTTGATCTCCAACAGTTCCATTCATTGTCTTCTCTAAATCCTCAAATAAGGATATTGCAAAAGCTGGTTCAATAGTCATCCTGACGCTCTCCCTCTTCACCTGTTCTTCCTTCTTCTCTTGCTTCTCTTCCTGCTTCTTGTCTTTCTCTTCTTCCTTCATTGTCTTCTCTTCCTTCTTTTCTCTGCTCTGTTTCTCCTCTTTCTTTTTTCTCTGTCTTGTAAAACTCTAAAGATTTTTTAAGTTAAATGCAGAGAGAGTAAGATCATCCTCATCCCCTTTGTCCTATAGGATAATAAATCTTCTCTTCTTTGTAGGTTCATGCATAGGCTCCTTGTCTTTCCTTTTCTTTGCAACAAAGCCGTGTTTGGTTTTGTTAGGAGACGTCTCTTTCAAGTGCTCTAAAGCTTTGTTCAATTCCTTTAACCTCATCTTGGACACCATTTTCAATCCTATAACCATAGGAGCAATAGTTCTAGCACATAGAGAGGCTGGAAACTGAATGTGAAAGTGTTTGAACAGTTCTGTGACCATTGCTGAGTAAGGGAGCCATCTCTTATCCTTCACAACAGTTCTATAAATATGCATTACAATTGTGTGAGGTAGAGAAAACTTCATTATATTACTAATAACAAACATCAGTTTGGCTTCAGATCGAGAAACATGTGTCTTTGAAGTTGACTTTGGTCCGATGCAGTTGATCATGACTTTATGCACACAAAAAAAAAAAATGTTTGAGGCAGACGGTTTGGAATAAGTAATGCCGCCTTTAGAAAGTGTGTCCCTAATGAGAAAACTTGTCGCATGACCAACAGAGACATTTATTGGTTGGAAACTACCTCTTTCCACACCAATAACATTAGCCAACGTGTCAGCATCCACCATGTACTATTTTTCCCTCATAGTAAATTAAAATCTATTCGTGTCAAGAAAAGACAAGTTCGAATAAAAATATGCAGTCAACTTAGGATAAGCAACAATAGTTTCAAAACAAAATTTTTTAAGTTGAAGGAGAGTCAGCTTCTCCCTCAGGTTCACCCTTATTGAGTCCAAGAAATCATAGTCGACAGAATGAGGGGTTCATCACCCCTCTTTTCAACAATTTGGAGTAAGTCTTTCTATGATCTTTAGAACGAAACAAACTCGTTCCAACACCATGCACTTCAGCAACAATGCCCATTCTAGGCTGAAAATTTGAGTATATTCTCTCATCATCGTCCTTTATCTCTGGCTGATTGAAAGAACTAAAATGGGGATCAACAGGAAAGTTAGCAAATGTTCTATATGCCGTTCCTTCAGGCACTATGCCTAATCTTTCCATTACTCACAAAAACAGAGTCTCATTCTTGTAGTTCTTTCAGAAATTCATCAATAAAAGTCATAGCAGTACCACCCTGCTTCAACTGATTGTAAAGTTTAAAAAGAACCTAGGGTTTCAACGTCCTGACAAGTTCAACATCTTCCACGATTTCCTCTTCTATTGGTTGGCGCGGAGGATTTTGAGTAGCATGCTATGGAGAATGTTGTGGAGAATCTTCTTCCTCAATTAGATCAAACTGTGTAGGACCCTCAAGCATATTGCATGGTCCCCTACTTGAGATCTGAGACGAGTTCCTTTGGAAAGACATCTTCAAAATCTTTGAGGATTTCCCGAACATGTTTGAGTGAAAAAGATGAAAAGTTGTGGAGCAAACTTGAGGGTAGAAATAAGAGAGTAAAAATTCTATATTCTAGGGTTTGAGAAGTCGTAAATGAAGAAGAAAAACTCAACAGTATATAAAGAAAGTAAAACGGGGTAAATGAACCGTCATAAAACTGCCCTTTTTAAAAAATTAAAATAAAAACTGCCAAAAATTCAAAAATTCAAAAAAGATAATTTCTAAAAATAAAATAGGCAAGCAATGATTCAAATATCAATGTACCTTTTCGAAATCTTCATACTAAAATTAAATTACCTATATTGAAGAGATATTAACTTACTAAAGTAGTTTCTGGACATTTTGAGTTTGACCAACTTCAAACTTTAACCGGTAGGAGATATAATATTTAGTTTGTTATGAATAGACTTAAATAGATTTTTCTCTAGTGGCTTTGTAAATATGTCTGCCAACTGATTCTTTGAGTCAATGAACTGAATCATAATTTCTTCATTTTGAACATGATATCTTATGAAATTGTGTCGAATCTCTATATACTTTGCCCTTGAATAAAGAATTGGGTTCTTCGTGAGATTAATAGCACCAGTGTTGTTGCATTTGATCTCAGTGCACAATTCTTCAATTCCAAAAGCCATATACTCTGCTTCTGCTGTTGATAGAGCTACAATACTCTACTTCCTTGATAACCAGGACATTAGCATGCTGCCCATAAGTTAACAAGTAGCAGAAGTACTATTTCTATCGACTTTACTGTGGCATCCTAAAATTTCGTGACAACCTCTGGAGTACCATGAACCATGATTAGGTAATGGAAGTGTTGTTTGATTTTGTATTAGCCATTGAATTAATGAATTTCAATTAATTTAAGGCCGAGCATTGTAATGGACGATTGTTTGGATGGAGATGTGTCTTCAAGTAAACAAAGGATTTTATTTAGATGCAAATTGACATAGAAATCTTATTCTTGGTGGTGCACTTTATGAGTAGAATTTTATTGATTTAAATTACAAATTTTTGTGGATTTATAAGTGGAAATTAGGTGTTTGTTTAAATAAAGATTAAATGGGATAGGAATAGGAGAAGGTGGGCTAATCTTTAGGCCTAAAGACCGTCCAACCAGCCCACGCTAGCCCCTTGGTCGACCGGCCCATGAAGGCCCAAGGCCAGCCCAGCCTTGAAGCCCATCAACTTTGCATGTGAGCTGCCAAGTGGGCAACTTCATGCAATCAAATGATTGCAAATGATTGTAGGGAAGAAAGCTAAAGGGAGAGAGGCGGATAGGTGAAGGGGAATGGAGAGAGAGAGAGAGAGAGAGAGAGAGAGAAAAGGGAACCGAGAGAGAGGAAGAGAGAAAGAGAGGAAGCAGGCGTGCGATGGGAAGGAGGAGAATTGTCTGCCTAGCTCGTCGCCGTCCGTTCGCCGCTTTGCCGCCGTTCTTGTTGCTGTTTGTGCTTGAGTTTAAGGCAAGTGAAGTCCTAAACCTACCCCTTGCATTGCTGTGTGTATGTATAGTAGATGGTAAGTCTTGGTTGTGGTAGATGGGATGAGATTTCTGAGCTTTGAAGAGAGATTTGTCGGTCATGCATGCTATTTCTGGAAAGACCAGTCCGACCGTCCATGAGATCGTGTGTTGCATGTGACTTTTTAGTTGGAATCTTGTTCCAACTTCTGCATGAAAGTTGTAGATAACACCTTAAAGAAGAACATACTAAAATTTGAGGCAAAACGAACAAGTATTGGTTAGTGAAATGAATTTTCTTTGGAGGACTTAGATCTGGAATTTGTTGTGATGACCTTTAGAGATTTCATGGTCTGTAAAGTAACTTTCTTGTGAAAATCTCACTTTGACCTCTTAATGAAAGTTTTATTATACTTCTTGAGGTAGAACATATCAAAATTTCAGAGGAAATGAACAAAGATAGGTCGGTGAAATCGTCGTCTTTTCAAGAAACTGGATCTGGGAAAAAGGTTACTTCGACCCAGCATGATTTCGTAATTTTTATAAAATCATAGAGTTAAAATTTGTTCGTGTGTCATTAACGAAAGTTATAGATAATATTCTGAGGAATATAATACAAAAAAATTTAGAAGAAATGAAGATATGTAGGTCGGTGAAAGATGACACCGAGAACAAGGGAAATAACCATCTATATCTATTAACCTAGAACGATTTGGGTTTCGATTTTTGCAAGAGATATTTACCTCTAAGACTTTTCTATAACATGTCAAAAATTCAGAATTTTTGGAGTTCATTTGGGTATTTAATTTAAATTACTCCCGAAATGGTGCAAGCTGAAATATTGAAGTTTTGAATTATGTGATGTATGGACCATACTGTTTTGTGTGAGATTCTTTTGGCATGGAGTTATTCATGAGATATCTGCCTTTAGGTCTCCTCTATAATGTGTCAAGTTTTCAGAATTTATTAATGTCATTTACTAATTTTTCTGAAGTTTTAATTAGAGGAATGCATTCTGAATTATCCGAAAAAAATTGATGTGTTTTGAAAAATAAATGAATTTATCCATGTGATATAATACTTTGAGTGGTTGATTTTTCTGCATATGTGATGACATATGGCATGTTATATGGCATGAAATGTTGGTTGAGACCCTTGATATTATTGCATCAAATGCCATGTTAAGATTGAGGCACATGTGTGAATATAAATTGAGATGATGACAAGACCGCCAAAGGTGTGAGCCGACGATGCCTCAGGAGTTTCGAGATGCCCGGGATGGGGAGTGCCGAATGCCCATGTCGGATGTCCTCGGGAGTTTTGAGATGCTCGGAATGTGGGGGTTGCCGAAAGCCTCAGAGGTGTGTGTCGAGGGGGATACCTTGTGATGCTAGTTAGGATACGAGATGCTCGGAGTGTGGGGGCGTTGGATGCCCGAAGGTGTGTGCCAAAAGTTCCCCATGATGCCAAGTTGGATACGAGCAATAAATTGTGGGATGAAAACATTTGTCCTGAACAGATAAAAAAAAATTGAGATTGTATCATGCGCATGAGTATGCATGAATGCTTGATGATGAGTGCATGGTGGCATATGCACATATGACATGGATATGTGCATCAATGCTTTATGATGAGTGCATGGTGATATATGCACATATGGCATGGGTATATGCATAAATGCTTGATGATGAGTGCATGGTGGTATATGCATATATGACATGGTGATATACATATGGCTGTAAGGTAAGGTATGCTTGAATGCATGAATGATATGTGTTTTATTCTTGATTGTTCTGTTTGACGCATTGAGTAGTGTGGTGGATCTTTACTGCTGAGTGGTTGTACTCACCCCTTTTGGGAATTAACATTTCAGATTAGAAAGATGCATTTACTGCTGGCTGCACGCGGTACTTACTATAACATACCTACTGATGTGGATGTGGAGTGTACTGAGCATGTCTATGTCGGTGCTCCTGGTTTAGTTTTTGTTCGAGTTCGAGTATTGGTGATGTACAACGTGGGTCGAGCTGATGGCCCGGTCATCCAAGAGTTTATATCTGTCCATGTCCGACGCAATGGAGTTATGTTAGGGATGTTATCGCCGCCGCCACCCAATGCACCGGATTGGGTATGGTGGTGCATATAGCTTATGAGAGCTAACACTTTTTTGTAGATAGCCGATGCTCGTAGATGGAGGGTGGTACATGATCGATGTAGAATCGAGTCCTTTTTGGGGTGTTAGCCAAGTATAGTTAAAACCTTGGCCTTTTTGTTGTATCGACCTTAATTTCCATCATTAAAATATAAATAAGAGTGAATCAGCATTATCTTTTCTTATGGTGCGTAGTTGGTGTGTATTGCATTATGGTTATTGGAAGGAGAGATTGTGAGGCTTGTTTATGCTTCCGCTAATAAGTTGCGTTAGGACCGCTTAAAAAAAATACCTAGTCAAAGGGTATCGATAAGTAAAGTTATATGAGATCGAGTAATTAAGAGAGATCACATGTGGCAACCTCAGGCGAGTCGAGGGTGCCACATTTACAACCTACTAAATCTGCGTTTGAATATTCAAGAAGAGTAAAGTCTCATTCTTTGAGATACCACAAACCTAGCTTTGGAGTAGTTGCAATGTATTTGATGATGCATTTTGCAGTACTTAAATGAGATTATTTGGGATTTGATTGGAATCTAGTACAAATGCAAACACTAAACAAAATGTCATGACTAAATACAGTAAGGTAAATAAGCGAACCAATAATGCGCATGTAAAGCTTCTGGTCTACTTTCTTTCCTCCTTCATCTTTTTCCAACTTTGAAGAACTTAACATTGGTGTCTCTGTCTTTTTGCAATTCTCGAATCCGAATTTTTGATGAGATCTTTTGCATACTTCTCTTGATGAATAAATATACCTTTCTCCGATTGTTTAACTTACAATCCCAGGAAAAAAAAAAGTTAACTCGCCCATCATACTCATCTTGAATTCATCTTGCATACATATAAAGAACTCCTTGCATAAATTTTCATTAAAAGATCCAAAAATAATATCATCAACATAAATTTGAACTAGCAGAAAGTCTTTACCCTCTCTTTTTATGAACAAAGTAGTATCTACATTTCCTTTAACAAAACCATTTTTGGTTACGAATTCACTTAACCTTTCATACTAGGCTCAAGGTATTTACTTCTTCTTGGAGGAATCATTGATGAATGCACTCTTTACATCCATTTGGAATAACTTGAAATTTTTATAGCAAGCAAAAGCAAATAATAATTTAATTGTTTCTAACCTCTCTACTAATGCATAGGTCTTATTATAATACATCCATTCTTCTTGTGTATATCCTTTGGACATGAGTCTTACTTTATTCCTGACCACTTTTCATTTATCGTGTCCACCTTATTCTTGAAAACCCATTTTGTCCCAATAACAGACTTACTTTTAGGTTTAAGAATTAGCTCCCAAACATCGTTGATACTAAACTATTTGAGCTCTTCTTGCATAGTCTCAATCCAGCTTTCATCAGATAGTGCTTCTTTTACACTTTTGGGTTCTATATCAGAAACAAGTGCTAGGACAGTAGACTCTTCCAGTTGCTGGTTTGTCTGAGAGTCTGTTGATCCTTTACTTCTAGTTTTGTTCGTTGTTCTCCATAAGTTTGAACCTCTTCAGGGGAAATAGACTTTGTAATGTCTGGAGCAGGTTCAGATTCGTCAAGTTGAGTCTAATCTAGTTGATTCTACATGGAGTCTTGAAATTTGACGTTCAGAGATTCTTTCACAGATTGAGTCTTCTTGTTGAATACTCTATAAACTTTGCTTGAGGTCAAGTAGTTAAGGAAAATTCCTTCGTTTGAATTTTCTTCAGACTTCCCGGTTCAATCATTTGCATTTTTCAAAACATAACACTTATAGCCAAATATATGAAAGTAAGAAACATTTGGCTTCTTCCCTTTGTACACTTCATAAGGAGTTTTATCTATAATAGGTCTCAAGAACACTCTATTGATGATGTAGCAAGCTGTAGAAATTACTTCATCCCAAAATCGAAATGAAATTTTGCTCTCAATTAAGAGAGTTATGGCCATCTCCAATAAGGATTCATTCTTCCTTTCCACGACCCCATTTTGTTCTGGAGTGTAGAGAGAAGAGAAAACATGCTGGAAATCATATTCATCACAGAACTTCGCAAAGTCTTGATTTTCGAACTCACCTCCATGGTCTGTTCATATGCTTGAAATATCATATCCTCTTTCACGACGGCATTTAACCACCCAGGCTAACTCGGGTGCAATGATGGGTACTCTAATCGAGCTTTGCAAGCGCTGTAAATACAATCCAAACTTTAGACAACACCAATACTAAACTAAGAGCATAGTTTGAAAGTTTGGAACTCAAAAGACAAAATGAAAAGTGTGCCTGAACATCACTTAAACTAAAATCAAGTTCAAGTTAACAAAAACAGGAAATTTCTGACAAGTTTATGATGTTCAAAGGGTTTGAAAAATACACTAAAGTGCTTTTTATTTTCTGAATTTTTTTGTATCTAAATTTGAAAGAGTGAGGAACAAATTCCATGAAGACATGTGAAGCAAATTCAACATGAAATTGACCTAAAAAATTCTAAAAGAAAAACACGTCAAAGAATTGCAACAAAACATCACGGAACAGGGCAAGCAAAATCAATGCAATTGAAAATGAACCCGTTCATAATTTGCTCTAAGAAAATTGCACAACATCCATAGCATCATGGGAACAAAGTTCATGAAGAAAATTTTCTAAGAAAAGCTACATAGGAATTTACAAAAATTCAATAACATGCAACATCCCATCAGAAAATCAACAAAACAGTAGGGTATCATGACATATCAATAAGGATTCAACCTAGTAAACAAGGTCTAAAACATGTGAAATTTTACCACAACATAGACAAAAGAAGGATGAACAAAGTTCATTAAGGGTCCAACCTAAGAATCCTAAATGAGAAAAATCACACAAAAATACAAAAAGTTAAACTTAACAGGGGTAAAAACAGGGGTTTTGAATTTTGCCTAAGTCATATTCCTAACCTAACTTGACAAAAATGGAAAATGGGCCAAATGATATGCAAATCATACAAAATCAGCAGCATTGGAAAGATCAAGATGAATCCTAAGATTTCCTAGGAGGGTTCGAGTCAAATCAATGTCAAATTGATGGTCGAAAATTGATGCTTGTGAAATCGCGCATGTCAACCGCAAATAAAACAGAACGTAATGCATGCTTAATAATTCGTAAGACCACATAGCAATGCACAAAAAATGTGAAACTTGCACATGACGTAAGGTTGAATGTGACAAAGGTTTGGGTAAAACATTTAACCCTAAATCGAAATGCAAAGGAGTCCTAAAGTCATTAACATTGTAAAGTGACTTGGAACTAAGATTGACATGTTTAACAAATTTTAATTGCAATTGACCAAATTGATGAATGATGTTCACATATCAAACGAGGTTCAAATATGACGTGTTATACGTCGATGCAAAACTTGTAACACATGCTTCAAATGTCAAGAAGACATCAAGACATGATGTGGCCCTTAAAGGGCCCAAACAAGTGGGTTTTAATGGGCTCGTGATAAGCCCCTAATTCAATATTACCATCACTGGACATGATTAATTTTTTATGATCTAGTCATGCAAAAATCTTATGAAAAATCTTGACAAAACAAGCATTTTTCATGAGGACTTATAAACCTAATTTGGCTTACATGAGCCCACATGAAAATGACAAAATAGAGTCATGTAATGAAATGCATCAATTACAGCAGCAATCAAACATTTTTGCACACACAATTAACATACTAAACGATGTTCAATTCATGTGAATCATACCTTATTAGAACACTCGCAACACATATTACAACTCATGAAGGGTGCAAACTCAAATGGACTCATCCAATGCCTTAATTTCAAGCAAACATAGGTAAGACCAAATGCGGGACAGACTAACCTAAGAATAGTTTTTGGTGATATTACCTAACCAAAATAGCTTCAAAAAATCTGAAAATGAACCCAAAAAAAAAAAGACATGTAGTAAACCAGACGATTCGTGCAAATCTTGTGAAGAAAGTGTTTCTAGAATCCAAACATAAAAATATGTACAAAAATAACAAAATAGAAAATCCCAGCAAGTCTAAACAACAAATCAACCTCAAAATTACTGCAGAATCAACTCAGTGACCAAACGATGTCTGTTCGGGGTGTGCAACTTATCAAATCAAAGCTTGAGAATTTTATTTTTTATTTTAGAAGGGCTCGAGGCCAAAAAAAACATCATTTACCACCTCATTTTCGCCAAGGCAAATTAAGCAAGTTTCAATTCATGTTCATCATCAATGATCATCAACTTATTGCAAATCATATCATAACATCCAAAATCTCATATTAAAGCATAAAACGTAACCCTAACGTTGAATCCTAGCCCCAATCGACTAATCCGATTTCGTTTTATTGGATTTGTGTTGACACTTGATTTTTAGTTAACGAATTATTAAAATGTAAAAAATCGAGATTTAGGTTTTCGATCGTGACAAAGCCCTATCTCTCAACCAAAGGTGTCGTTTTTCATTTCTTTCTTTTGCATTGTTGTTTTTACACAATGTTTAGCTTATTTGCAAGAAAAACCCAAAAAGTCAAACAATTGACTTTCAGGTTGATTTCTTGGTCAACCCTTAGACCAAAAGTCAACCCTAGGTCAAGAATTGACTTTTTACACCAAATAAATCCACTTAGTTTTAATTTCACTTTTTTCAAATCAATTTCTTGAAAATTCAAAGATTTTACCAAAATATCAACTTTTGGGAAAAATCAACTAAATGGTTGATTTTTAGTCAAATCTTTGACAAAAAAAAAAAAAATGCACAAATACATTTCTTTTAATGCCAATTTGACTTTTATGTCGAAAATTTCACAAAATTCGATTAAGAATTTTGATTTATGAATTTTCAGTTTTAGGTTCTAAATCAACCAAAAATGAAATTACTTTTATTCTAGTCATAATTAGGTCTAGTTCTTTCTTTGACAATTGGCTTAAAGACTATTTGAAATCTGTTTGACCATTCAATTTCACGATTTATCGAATCAAAATACGAATTGCCGTTTTGAGCCCTAATTAAGGGACCAAAATCGATCATTCATAACTTGCAAATAGACGATTGTTTTTCACTCATTTTCTTAATATAAGTCCAAATTCAAGATCGATTTTGTGAAATTCACACAATAACTCATCAATTGAAAATATTTATCCTCCCAAGCATTAGAAAGTCAAGTAATTAAGCTTCAATCGGCAAAATTCAAATTGACCCATTCATGGCAATGTTTAATTTCATACATCTAGGTCTAATTTTAATATTAGGCTTAGATCCATTTTTACCCTAATCTCGAGCACTTCAATTCAAGGTCAATTTAAATGTGGTAAGTGATCTTGAAGCTTATTGGATATGGCAATTATGAGACTAATTGAGTTTAATTTTAGTTAATTTGCAATTTTGCCCATTGAATTGAAAATTTTACCATTTTAGCCCTTTAGGCCTAATTCAAAGCACCCATGGTTTCGACTCATTTTTTTCCATGATAATCATTCAACTAGGTCACTAAAAGACCCATAAATCACATCCATAAGGTTTGATTAACTTAATTGTATCTTAATTGGTCAATTTCTTCATTAAAATGATAAAATTCATTTTCAATTAGGTATTTTAGGGGTCAAATTGCATAAATTTTTTACCCATAGGGATCCCAGGTGGACAAAACAGCAGGAATCGAACCAAAATCCGGCCAAACCAGACCAAACCAATCTAGCTGGTCTGACCGACCGCCGGCAAGACCGGCCGGTTCAAGCCCTTTTCGCCCGGTTCTTGGCCTCCGGCCACCAGTTCTAGAACCCTCTCACTCCCAATTTGACTTCTACACCTTCAATTTCCCAAAATTTTACAAATTGGTCCTCGAATTTCATCAAATTGCAAATTAACCCCTAATTAGACATTTTTGCGCAATTCTCGATTTCGGCTTGGTTTTTTGCAAATTAAATGCACTAGATCAATTACCCGACACCTCGAGATCATAATAGAGTCTTCGAAATGAATTTTTGACCATTGGATTGAGATTTTGACCGTTGTATCGAACCAATGGCCAAAATCACTTAACGTTGGATCTAAGCTTAGGTCAATATGTTCCACATCAATCTCTGATTTTGCTATTTTTGTGATGATTTTTGTGTTGATTTCTAGAATAACCTTTCTTCATGAAATTTTCTTGCACAAGTGTTGTACATGTCCTGTATTTGTTTCAAAATTTTTAGACATGTTTAGCTAGGTCAAAATTACTTAGATCTAGACATAGGTCAATTTGTCCTACATCAATTCAAGATTTGTTTTGATGAATTGAGTCCATAAATGCACTTATTTGATTTCAAATCCTTCATGAGAATACATGATATATATGTTTAATTGATGCATGCTTTGCAAGGTTTTTTATATTGTCAATGTGAATCAATTGCGTATTAGAGTGAAAAGTACTGTAGCAACATGTGTTGGACATATAGTTTGTCTATTTTGCCATTTTTGCCACGATTCATATGATCTTAATTGAGTTTTGATCTTTTAACAAGAAATATTTATCACCGTATGCTTTGTATGTGAGATTTTTTGTAGGATTTAAGCATGTCTTGAGGATAGCTGAAGTCATGCTTGTTCAATAAACTTAATGTTGAAATGAAACATTGTCATATGTGCACATTTCCATTCTTGTTTGAGTCATCTAAAGATCAAGTCTTACAATCATGCATTTTTTTTTATGATTGAACCGCATGTTACAAGGTTTGCATACGTGTTTAGGTCATGTTCTTTAAGTATCATCTTGCACATTAAATTATCTCACAAAAAGTGTTCATCGCACATAGAATTCCCAAGCATATCATTAGGAATCATGAATCATCTCATAATTTCATTTAAATTGTATGACATTTTTCATGCCGACTTAAGATTAGATGACTATCCAAACATTCCGTCGCATCCAATCCCAAGTCTCGTGTTTTGTTATTTTGGCAAATTTTTGATGTGTTGTTTCTTGTTGTTTGATTTTTGTAAAATCATGTGTACATTGTTTGAGAAAATATTTTTCATGAAAGTTGTTCATCATCATGTCATGCATCTTAAGAATTTTTTTTTTCATTGCCAAATTGTCATTAGGTATTACTCAATTTTGTTGTCCTTATATGCTTGCTTTTAAATTTGTTGATATAAACACAATTGTGATTGTTTAGTTATACATTTTAGGTTAGTTTGTGCATGAAATTAGGCCATGCCATCTCCATGAAAAGTGTTTTAAATGCTTTGATATTTATTGTTAAACAATTGGCCTTTTCAAGTTACATCTTTCAAAAAATGTTTTCGTACATGTGATATTTCCCAAAAAGTGGTTTTCTACTAAAAGGCTATCCCTGAATGGCTTGAACGGGAAAGGTTCACCCACTGTGGGAAGGCATACCTGCAAAAAAACTGACTTCGTCCTCCCTGGTTCTAAGTCTAGGCTCATTCAATGGTATTAGAGGCTCATTCAATGGTATTAGAGCCATGGTTTCATTTGTAATAGTATTCGTTCCATGCGCTCAGTAGGTGAATCCAGTGCTAAGAAGATCTCTTTATAATATGACAAATCTAGAAATACTAGAAGATCCCATTTCGCTTGCTGCAACTCCATCTTCCTCAACTCCTTCAGATTTCTATCTATATGAAGTCTCTCTTAGTGATGAAACTAAAATCTCTAAAATCAACTTCCTCTAATGAACTCTTATTCTGCCTTTGCTAAGCCCACTTCGTCATTTTCTCCCATCCGCTTTATTCGTCAACTCATTCGCCAAACTCCAAAGGAAGTAAAAGAGTATGTTCAGCCCTCCAAGTTCAACGAACATCCTATTCCTGCCATCGAAAATGAATACTTTGTTACTCTTCAGATTCCTCTAGAATTTCCCAAGCAGTGGATTCAACAAGGATATTCTCATGTCTATTATGGAGCTGTTCGTCTTGCTTTTACTTTTCGTGGTCGAAAATGTTTGCCAGTTGTGGCAAAAATTGCTTTGTTGGATACTAGATTCCTATAATACCAGCATGCTTACATTGGTACTGTCCAAACCACTTTGAATGCTGGAACAGTTTTTGTGACTATATATCCAAACTTCAATATCGCTATTTCAGATCCTTAGCTACTCTCTTTTTTAAAGGTTCAAGTTCAGCTCACTGGAGCCCCTCAAACTACTAACTATGTAGCAGCAAAGCTGCACTACCAGATAGTTTATCAAGTGCAGAACAATGGAAATGAAGATACCTTATTCATTTCTATGCAGATGATCAAGCATCCTAAATTCATATTCCCAGACGGATTCCTAAGGAGAAGTTAACTAAGCTCCTTCCAGAGACATGGATTACCAATTATGAAAAGCTACATCAAAACAACAAGCCATTCCAGTCAACAGGCTTTGAGTTTGTCAGAAAGAAAGATGGAATTATTTCCATCAAATTTGGTAAGGAAAAGGAAGAAAGTCCTTTTATCTTCCAAACCCTCTTCATGATTGAACCATGCGTTCCTAAGTCAATCTCTGAGCCAAATCTAAAAAAGTTCGTCAAATACTTCAAAAGTGATGGGCATCCTATCCATTACTACAAGGACTAGTATGGTCACTATTTGGGATCATTTTTATCAATGTTCTTATTGCATAAATTCTCCTAATGAGGTGAATCCATTTGCAAAACCTCCACCTCGACGGAAAAATAAGCCAAAAGATACCATGTACCAAAGGTACTTAAAAGTAGATCCCTCCGTTAATACTCTTAGTGAGTGTGACAAATTCCAATTTATGATTTCCTATGCACCAACTCCACCACCAGAGTTCATTGCTCCTCCTTCTGTATCACCAACTTCATCACCATCACCTCCTCCATCTCCTCCTCAGAAAGAAAAAAAAAAAAAACCAGCCCTTTCTCCATCTTATAAGACAATCCTAAAGTGGGCAAAGAAACACTCCTACCCACTTCCAGCAGAAACACCATCTAGTTCTTCTATCGCTATGTTCCAAGAAACGGATTTTCCTCCTCTTGCCTGAGAAAGTTCCAAACTCTCATTCCCTACTCTAGAAGAATTCATTGATCCACAAAGTAGATATCAGCATGTTCCAAAGATACTTGCCCCCACTGATGTGGATGAACATAGAAGACAGAAAAGAACTCTTATTGCTGAAGCCATCTTAAATTGATTCAAAGATTAGGAATGTGCAACAAGATTTTCGAAGGCATGATGAAACCACCAAAAAAATGCTTTCCGACTTCCAAAAGAGGCTTCATGCCTTGGAATCCGGACAACATTTAGGGTATCATCATCTTGAGAGTCCTAAGGCGAAAATAAAGAAGCTCAAAAGGCAAATCTAGATCCTTGAAGAAGGAAGACTCAATCCATTTCCAACTACTCTGAGAATAGAGCTTCCCCCTCCTCCACCACCTTAGACATCTATTTTTGCTACCCTCACAAACGCTCTTGTCATACAAGATAAGATAGATGTAGTTGAAATGCAAAATTGTCTCAAAGAACTGGATCGAATAAGGAAAGAAAAGAGAAAGAGAAGAAATCTAAAGAATCATTGCTTGTTATAAGGGAAAGGCCAAATCAATTGATGCTGTCAAATCCATTAGAATCTTTTCTCCGAGATTTGAGTAATTAGGAACCACAGCTTAATCCTGTTACTCCACAGCTTGATCCACAGCCTGATCTTGTCATCCTAACAGACAAATTCTATTTTCAACAAAATCAGCCTTTCCAAACATCTTTGATGATAAATTAAACTCGATATCCTTTTTGTCCTCATCATCCTTCTCAATCCCTACTATTGATTCATTTCCTATTGTGCCATGTTGACACCTTACTTTGGAAAAATAAAATTGCATTTTGAAAAGAAAAAATAAAAAAAAAAGGGAAAATTGATTGATTATGCATGGAAGTTTGAAATTCTAATGAGTATTCAGATTTTGATAAATGTAGAAAGAATTGAAAAATCAGACGAACAAAGGGCAAGATTTTGACAATATGGAAAGAATGGACACTCACTCCAATATAGGGCGGTCATGCACAAGTGAATGAATCTGGACACGTTCACGGCAATATAAGTGAATCAGAAAAGGAAAAGATTGCGAAAGAAGATGAGGGACGCATACTTGAGAGATTTACGGTGACAAATCAGGGTTAAGATTTGGCAATCCCCACGATCAAAGGAGCACTGATTTTGACTTTCCAATGTTAAGTGGAAGTCTTATGCTATAAAAGAGACATGTCGAGTCATGAAAAAAAAAAAAAAAGGAGAGACACACCCTCAAACATCTCATGTCCACTATCCCGAGAATTCGCCGAATTGGACTATGGCGTTGGCAGTCCTCTCGACGTGCCGCGTTCATCTCGCTTTGTGGATATTGACGACAAGCATAAAGCTAAGTCAAGCATTTTTTTAGTTTGATCACGTGAAATTCCGTTTCGCTATTTAAATCTTTTAACTCATTTATTTTCGTGTTTTCACTTGCTGTCTAGGTTCAATTTCTCGGTCACTGTGGGCTTTCACGCCTAATCTACATCAACATCTCACTGCCATTCTTTTTTACTCTGTGAGAATTCATGCACAAGTCCACACTTGGGACACCGCAGAGAGGAGGGATCGAAGAAATTTGAGAGAAAAATTCAAGAGTGGAGAGAAAAAAGGAGGAGGCCACATTTATTGAATACACGGCCACGATTGAGAGCATAGAGAGAGAAGAAAGCGTGAGAAAGAGAGCGGTGGCCGGCCAGCCCTGGATAGGTGACAAAATCCTGAAGAAAGAGATTTTGGATGCTCATCTCGCAGACACGAAGGTCACCCGCAAAGAGAAGAACGGCCCGGCTTGTCGCCGAAACGGTTCCCGTCAACGGACCTCTTGGGCTTAAATTAAGCGAGGGCTAAATTTTCTAGCGACGTCTTTGCATCGCTTGTTGAGGCAACGACGTGTGGTTTCCTCGTTCGATCCGCAGCATTACTACGTGTGCTTGCTCCGAACTTGCTACGACTTGCTGTCCCCGAGTCCACTTCGAGCAACCAGAACCGACGTCCCAGCTTTCAGACAACGTCCAACCGTTGCATCCTAAAATGCCACCACCACCATTCTTGGTGTGCCGTTAGTTCTTCAATTGAGAAAGCAAGTTTTGGGGCATTGATATGCAATACGAAGTCAAGTAAAGAACGTGATCATGGGGGTTCAGTAAGTCAAAGCTTGGGAATTAGTGAGGAGACCGAAGGGAGCGGGTTTGTTCCTTGGGTCAAAGTGAAACTGAAGCGGAGCACCTGGACAACCGGGCAAGCACTCAAGCACGCCCACTTCTCAGCGCACGGTCAAGGAAAAGATGGACACCTGGAGAAAAGGATATAACATGCAACTCAGCAGAAATTCTCTTTAATCTCCCTCGGCACCACGAAGAATCCAAGCATTATTGCTTTTGTTTCGATTTCTATTATTGCAGGTCTTTCTGGTGAGACATCACCGCGAAGTAGTCCTTTCTCAGTCGCATATCACCCCGAATCACCGGTCATTGCTGTCCGAATCATCGATCGTGATCCGCTGCCCTATTTGAATTTGGAAATCATATCCTTCAGGTTAGGTGAAATTCTCATCCCGAGTTGATTTGAGTATCTCATTGTCTATTTGATGTTGTTGATATCTAATTAAATATTTTCGAGTGATAGACATTCTCATTTAAGATTTATTTCATGATTCGCAACCGCACCTGAATTTTTTATTTCATCTATAAGGCTTTAGATGAAATAATTAATTAAGCGGGAATAAAATTGATATTTTTGATCTTTAAGGCTTAAGATCAATTTATTGATTTTACTAGCGAAATATTATCCCTCGATCTGAATAATGTATGATATCTTTGGTTTGGTTTGTCTTTGATTGCTTTGTTTATTTTGAAATATGTTTGAATTAGAATATTGCATGATTTAGGGTTATCTTGCATGTTTAGGATAGGAGTTTTATTATTTCGAAATTAAATAAAATAAAAATAAAAACAAAAAAAATCATCATGCATATGTCGTGTAGAATTAGGGCATATCGTTGCATATTAGGGTAAAATTGCACTTAATTTAGTTTTAGATAATACTTTTCTTAATTCATTATAAGTTTAAGTATTTTCTTGAATAGATTGCATTTTAAGATTATTTGGATTAAGATAATATTTTAGTTTAAATTAGGATTTATCTTTACCTAATTCCTAATGCAAATTAAATAGAATCTTAATCTAGTTAAGTAATTTTCACATTTCATCAAATTTCGAGTTTCATGAAAAATACAAAAAAATGTCATAGAATAAATGAGTTTCAATCTTTAGGATAGATTGTATTCTTTTAAGAAAAAGAAAATAAAAAATGTCATGTGCATGTCATTAGGATTAGGTTCATGAAATGCATGCCATTTAGTGGTTGTTGCTAGGTCCTTTCAATTAGAAATTGCATTGCATTAGAACTAGGTCATTTAGTTAATATTGCATTGCATATTGCATGATTCTCATTAAACAAATGAAAAAAAAAAAAAAAAAGAGAAATTGCGTGTTAATTAGAAATCATATCTAGGGTTGATGATGTGAATTTTGATCTAACGATGCAGATGCTTTCGTTGCTACAAGGTAAGTCTTGTAATTTATTCATTGCTTTCTTAGGTGTTAAATTGATGGATTGCGTAACCGCATGATCAACCTCACATGTTACGGAAATAAATTTAAAATCAATTTTAAGCTGCCTGCAAAAAAAGAAAAACATTTTTCAAAATAAAAGAATGGTACCGAAAGGGCATTAGAAAAATCTAGTGTAACCAAGTCCCCGTAGCCATAATCTCTGGTTCGCAGGAGTAAAATAATTCTCTCGTTATTTTACTTGAGTTTCTAATCGACCCACCAAAAATAGATTAGTGGTGACTCCTAGATAAAATCCATTTGCATGTTAAGAAATTTGAACTTAAGTCATGAATTGGTATGGGCTTGGGAGAGCCCGAGTTAAATCTAGGTTTAACAATCCATTAGCCAAACCCTAGGTGGTTTAAACCCGAAAAATTGATCGCGACAGCTTGGCAACTCCGCTGGGGACTTGTGTTAAAACACTTAGTGGACTTAGGCCAATTTTCTTCTTTTTGAAAAATGTTTTTATTTGGCAGCGAGGATTCCAGGTACGTCCCTAACATTTAGGTGTTAAATGTTTTTACAGATTGGGAGGTATAAGGGGAGTAGTGATTGTTAACTCTTGTCTTGCAGGTCGGAGTTAAGGATGAATGTTTTAAATTCAAGCTATTGAAGTGTTGTTTGATTTAAACTGTTGTGCATGCCTTACCTCTTGCACTACACTTTTGCACACACAACCTGCTGCCGGACCTGGGCCACACTAGGATACTTAGGATGGTATTGAGTTGGATACGACTTCGACCGCAAGGCCGCGTAATAGAGGTTGCCCAACTCAATCCCAAAATTTTTTCTTGGTGTCAAGAATGTTTACCTCTGCCCGCGAGGCTGCGTTGCATTGAGGTATCATTCTTGACTGAGCCGGAGTTAGGAGGACTTGACTTAGTATGCGAGGCTGCAACCTGCAACTAAGTCATCCCACTCTTTTAACTCCATTTTGCTAAGCCGTCTAGATAGAAATCGAGCCTCACACTTCATGCGCTTGTCTATGTGATTGCCGTTAATTTTCCTTGGTGAAGTAAGTCTTCTACCCCTATACAATGCAATTTATTTTGTCGTATTTTTGGGTCGGTCCATGACAATCTAGGTCAATCATTGATTTGATTTGTTTGTCAATTGGAAATGAAATGAGAGATTGCTAGAGAATGATGCATTTGAAAAAAAAAAAAAAAACTTTGGAGAATTTGTTTTTGCGTCATGTCCAAAAAAATTTGGTTTTACTAGGATATCCATTTTTTAGGAAATTTCCTTCTTGCATAGACTTTTCATGAATAAATAAATAAAAATGAAAAAAATCGATTAGATCATTGTCATGAGTTGACTCTCCATTTACACCTCATGCTTACATGTTCCAGTTTATTTCCTTCAGGTGATTATGGAGTGATCTTGCTTACCCATCTGTACACGGCCGAGGGCTAAAATGGCGGATCAAAATGAGGTGCTAGACCATATCATTGTCAATATAAACAAACGAATTGCGTACCTCTTAAGTCAAGTTGATGAATTGTCTGCTGCTGTGGCTTGTCCCGTCAAGCAAAAGGGTCGTGATGACATAGGTACTCTATTTTCAGTGAGAAACTACGACTCTAAAAAGAGAGCCAAGAGGACTTTCGAACCGTCCTATTTTCCTGAGGTAGCTGAATTTGATGCCACTATGAAGAGACTAGTGACATATCTAGAAGGAATAATCTCTGACCTAGAGGATTTGTATCACAAGATCAAGGAGGGTGAAGAACTGAAGCACACATGACTCATGATCCTAAGTAGTTCGCTTTCCTTATTTAATTAGAGGCATGTTCAATTGCAGCTTCCCCCGCGTGGGAATTCTTATTGCTTTTTAGAGATTGGTAAAAATTTCTCCTGTTTTGCTTTAGTGCTTGAATATCACATTTTCATTCCAATAAATGTAATTTGATTGATGAATATCAATAAAATTACAAGTTTTATTTTGAGGACATGATGGGGTATGCCAAACCGATCTGTGACGATATCCAATAATGAAAAAAAAAAACACCATCCATGGAGAAATTCTGAGGATCGGGCTTCTTCATGCTTCCTCATATAAAAAAAAAAAAAAATCACTTTTGAAGCCATTTCCAAAAGCATGCATTAGCCCTGTTTAATTTTCTGACTCATTTACTTCATGTTTCAGAGTATTACTTTTTCTGCCCGGTGAGAAGGCATCTGAAAAGGGCACACCAGGTTGCAATTGACCCAACTGTCAAGGACACATTTCTAAGGAATTAATGTGACAGATTAAAGGCATGACAGATTTCGGGGCAAAAATGAATTTTCAGTCTTAAATGATAAAGACAATCCAAAGACATCAACTGCTGAGGCAGTCCCATTGTAAAGGAATTCTTGAATGAATGCTTAAAATCATTTTGCAATGTGGAAAACTGTTTGAAGTTGACAAGTTTTCATGCCTAAAGTTGTTGAGTTCCTTTAAAAAAAAAATGATTTTGCATGATGACTCTTAGCCAATAATTCCACTAAGAACATCAAGATGGACTAATTTAATGAATGATGTGGAATTGATTGAGCATACTAAGTGAGACGAGTCGGGATGATTGAAGGCAAACCTTATCCTATACACAGTCCTTTACACATACACTTGTGAGATGAGTGTAGGAAGGTTCATATACACAAGGTAAAGAGTTCTCTCGCAAAAGATAAGGTAATCGAAATGATGAGATTGGCATGATCAGTTACCATATGCTTTGCTTGCTTACCAAACTTCAATTCGCACTTCAACCAAGGCAACACCATTCTCATTGGTTTATGAGATGGAGGCTGTATTACCCGTGGAAGTGGAAATCCCTTCACTAAGGGTACTTTCTCAAATCAAGTCAAGCTTTCTGAAGCTGAATGGGTTCAATAAAGATTTGAACAACTCAATATGATTGATGAAAAAATGGCAAAAGCCTTATGTCATGGATAAAGCTATCAGAAAAGAGTAGCTAGGTCGTTCAATTGCAAGGTTAGGCCAAGACATTTCAAGATCAATGATCTTGTCTTAAGGAAGGTCTTACCTATCATTCCAAATCCTCGTGGGAAGTTTACCCCAAACTATGAAAGTCCATATATTGTAAGAAAAGTGCTACCTGGTGGGGCACTAATCCTTGTAGAAATGGATGGTCAAGAATTGCCAAGACCTGTAAATGTTGATGCTATCAAGAAATATTATCCATGAATAAAAATGAAAGGTCTTTGAGCTGCTTTTGGATTGAATCCAAGTCACTTTAGGATGTTTGCATCATGCATCTCATGCATACATATTGCATCTACATGTTTATTCATTTTGCAGGATCTCTAAAGAAGATTCTACCTATCAATAAGAGGTTGATCTCAGAAATGCAAAACTTTCAAAAAGTGTCAAATCTTCTTTAGAACTTAGAAGTGACATTGTCCCTTAGAATGCCAAAAGAGTCCGTTAGAACTCTAGAGTCGGTTAGAACTCTAGAAGTGAACCCCTGTGTTGAGCAAAGCCTATTCTGTCTACAAACTTTATTCAACCTTGTTTTCAAAAGTCTCCCCAGTAAGGTCAAGCGAACATGTCTTTTCAAACAAATTTCATTACATTTTCATTCCCCAATGAGTTGAATTTAACCAAAGTGTGCTTTGGAAAACTCGAAAAGGATTGTTAAATATGCCAAGTGGAAGTGCCTAAAATGATGAGAGGCAACACACCCTTATACACTCTTTAAGAGAATTGAGTGAAAAGAACCATGTCTTAGGGCATAGGGTTCAGTCACAGTGGGTACATGGTTTGAGATGATAAAGACATTTCCTTTCTCAATCCCAAACACTATTAATATCCCTTGCAAGCCACTTTGAGCCAAATAAGGAGCATTTCCACAATGACCCTGTCAAGAACAACCCCATATTAGGGCAAAATAGGGTGTCTTGGTTGAAAATTATGGAGCAAAATATTAAGAAATATTTTATTGCTTTCATTTGAATCAATCTTCTTGTGCTAGCTTCAAGTGATTTCTTATTGAAACTCGAAGCATCCCGAAGTGACAAAGAGCATTCCATTCACTACCACAAACACAATTACCTTTTGTTTAGCCAATTTGAGCTTTATGCAATTCTTTCATAACCCAAGGTGATGATTATCTCCCCACACTGGGGCAAGGCATGTGATTTACAAATAAAATTAAAAACGTTGGTCAAGTTTATAAATGCCACTTGAGAGTCCAAGATACTCAAAAGAAAATGAAAACTAAGGGGCATGAAAAAGCAATGTGCCTGGTAAAAGCAAGATCAATGCCCATGAAAAAAAAATGCAAAGAAAAGCAAAAATGAAATCAATGGTCATGCAAAAGATCATCCATTGAAAAACAAAAGAAAAGCCTTGCAAAAGAAAATGTATGGTGAGCAATGTCATTAGAACAGAGAGCGAAGCTCTCATGTCTAAAGACAAATGATCAAAAGGACTCTCGAGATAGGTCCAATTTCAAGAGTCAAATTTTCGAAAAGTCGTGTGATGGTAATGATGCCAAGATAATCACTCACTTTTAAACCCTTGACATCTAAAAATTTTTCAAGCCTTTTTAAGACTCACCCGAACCAACATTACAACCCTTATCCAAAGTCTCTTCCTATTGGGATGGTTTGAGTTGAAATGAGAGTGTCGCATAAGAGCTACCACTAGAAGGAGTGGAAGCAATCCTATCTTATCTTATCTACAAGGTTCTTGACTTATAAACTTGATGAAAATATTGATTGAATATTCATTTATTGACCTCAAAGTACAAAGCCTTTGTCTAAGCCATGACCAAGCCATCATTACGGTCCCTTCAAAAGACCTTTTGATCAATGGATTGTATTTACTGTAAACGTTTCCGAAAGCCTTAGACATAGGTTGAGTGAAACTTTTCTAGTGAGATTTAAATAATTTTCCCATATCAATGGTTGGGAATAAAAGCCATTTTTAAGAGTTAGTGTGAAAGACCTATCTTGATTAGGATATTTTCACTTGGCATATTTGACTTAACCCTTAGGTGGTTAATCGAATTTTATTTTGTTAAAATTCTCTCCGAAGGGATTTGGCAATCAACATCGTTTCGCAATATTGGCTCTCCAACAATCTAGAAACCCTTTTTCAAAATATTTGTTCCTTAGTGAACCAATTGTTGGTCATCCTAAAGCATATCATTGTTTTTGGTCTTTGGTCATCCTAAATCATAACTCTTGCTTTTGATTTTTGGTTACCCTAAACCATACCCCTTGTCTTTAGGTTCCTGGTCAACCTTAAATCTCATCCTTTAGGTTATTGGTCAACCTTAAATCTTGTTTCTTAGGTTCTAGGTTATCATTAAACATTGCTTTTAGGTTCTAGGTCATCCTTAAACCTTGCCTCCTAGGTTCTAGGTTATCCTTAAACCTTGTCTTTAAGTTATAGGTTATCCTTAAACCTTGTCTCTTAGGTTCTAGGTTATCCATAAATCTTGTCTTTAGGTTCTAGGTAATCCTTAAACCTTGTCTCTTAGGTTCTAGGTTATCCTTAAACCTTGCCTTTAGGTTCTAGGTCATCATTAAACATTGTCTCCTAGGTTCTAGGTTATCCTTAAACCTTATCTCTTAGGTTCTAAGTTATCCATAAACCTTGTCTCTTAGGTTCTAGGTTATCCTTAAATCTTGGCTTTAGGTTCTAGGTTATCCTTAAACTTTGTCTTTTAAGTTTTGGGTGATCCTTGAATCTTATCTTTAGGTTAGTGGTTATCCTTAAACCATACATTTTTCATTTAGTAATTTTATTTCCTTCATTCCATTCCACGAGAGAGATAGACAGACAGACATACAGAGTGAATAAACCCCAACAAAGAGTTCAGATATCCCAATGGGTAAAGGTAAGTGTTAGGTATGTCCCTAACCAAATATCATTGCTTTTATCTTTCTTTTTTTTGGTGAAATTGCTTTTATCTTTTTCTATTTCCAGATATTAATAAATAGGGATATGTGCAACACAAGTCATAAAACTTACAAGGAAAGTGCAATTAAGTCATAAAACTTACAAAAAGTGCAATCGAGTCCTAAAACTTGTCAAATTAGTTCAATTGAGTCATAAAGTTAACAATATCAGATTTACTAACGGAAAATGCTAACGTGGCGCTGACGTTATATTTTAAATAAATTGATATTTTCCACGTGGCTTTTTAAAATTATTTTTTATTCTAAATTTTTAAAAATTAGATTTAAAAACTAATGAAAAACTAAAATTTATTTAAAAAACAAAACTGTTAAAAAAATAAAGAAAATGGCATCGGCGGGCATTTCCACCGCAACCACTGCCCATCGCCACGGGGGCCGGCGACGGTCGCCAGCCCTAGGTGAGGCCGGGCGAGGCCTCGCTAGCCCCAAGCGAGGCCCACCACCCCCGCCAGGTCGGGCGAGGACACCCAGATCTGGGCACTATGGCCCTCGCCTGGGGTCGGCGATGCTCGCCCAATTTGGGCACGCCGATTCAGCTCCATTGCACTCCCAACACCGTGCCCCAACGTTGTCCAAATCTGAGTGAGTGGGTTCCGAAGGGCAAGGGTTCCATCGCTGTCACTGCACCGAACTGTTGCCGAGCCGTGTTGTCGTAGCCCCGATGCCATCCCCAGCAAACCAGCCGTGACCCTTTGCGGTCTTTGGGGCTGCTACCATTTGCCAACGTCCTACCGCTGACTCCTTTAACACCATCACTGCACCGAACTACCGTCGTCGCTCAGCCACCACCAACGACTCCACCCAATCCAGTGTTAAGGATGCCCAAATTTGGGCGAGCATCGCCGACCCCAGATCTAGGCCGGCGTGCCCAAATCTGGGTGTCCTCGCCCGACCTAGCGGGGTGGCTGGCCCTCGCCTGGGGCCGGCAAGGGCAAGCCACCCCGCCCAAGGCCGGCAACCGTCCATCACCGGCCACTTCAATGATGGGCGGCGGTCGAAGCACCACCGGTGCATTTTTATTTTTTTGCGCCGTTTTTTAAAAATAAATTTATCTTTTTCTTTTCTGTTTTTAAATCTAATTTAAACAAGAATAAAAATAATGTTAAAAGCCACGTGTATAATAAAAAAATCATTTAAAATGCTACGTCAACGCCACGTCAACATTTTTAGTTACCCGGTTTCACGGTGTTAACTTTAGGACTCAATTGAACCAATTTGACAAGTTTTAGGATTTGATTGCACTTTTTGTAAGTTTTAGGACTCAATTGCACTTTTCTTATAAGTTTTAAGACTTGTGTTGCACATATCCCTAATAAATATTACAGGTATCAATTGTGTCTTTGAGTGGAACCTCTTCAAACTCCAACTCAAAAAGGGGCAAATGTTGACACCTAATTTTTAGTCAACGAATTATTTAAAGGTAAAAAATTGAGATTTAGGTTTTTGATCGCAACGAAACCCTATCTCTTGACCAAAAAGTGTCGTTTTTCATTTCTTTCTTTTGCATTGTCGTTTTTAAGCATTTTTTTAGCTCATTTTCAAGAAAAACCCGAAATGTCCAATGGTTGACTTTTGGATTGACTTTTTGGTCAACCTTTGACCAAACATCAACCTTGACCAAAAAGTCAACCCCGGATCAACAATTGACTTTTTACCCAAAAAATTTTTGCTTAGTTTTAATTTCATTTTTTTCAAATCAATTTCTTGAAAATTCAAAGATTTTACCAAAAAAAATCAACTTTTTAGGAAAAGTCAACTAAATGGTTGATTTTGGTCAAATATTTGATCAAAAAAATAAAAAAATGCATGAATATATTTCTTTTAATATCAATTTGACTTTTGTGTCAAAAATTTCACAAAAGTCGATTAAGAACCTTGATTTATGAATTTTTTAGTTTTAGGTTCTAAATCGACCAAAAATGAAATTACTTTATTTAAGTCATAATTAAGTGTAATTCCTTATTTGACATTTGGCTTAGGGACTATCTTAAATCTGTTTGAGCATTCAATTTCACGATTTATCAAGTCAAAATACGAATTTCTATTTTAAGCCCTAATTATGGGACCAAAATCGATCATTCATAACTTGCAAACAAACGATTGTTTCTCACTCATTTTCTTAAGATAAGTCCTAATTCGAGATCGATTTTATGAAATTCACACAAGAACTCATCAATTTGAAGAATTTTATCCTCCCAAGCTTTAGAAAGTCAAGTAATTAAGCTTCAATCGACAAAATTCGAATTGACCTATTCATGGCTATGGTTTTTTTTTTTTTTTTGACGAAAGCAGGGACCGTAGATTGATATTAACCAAAAGTGCCACCATAGGGCATAATGTCAGTACAAAGCAAATCCAACAGGGGCGGTGGAGGAGAAAAGAACCAATTATGGGCCAGACTTCGGTGTTCATGGGCGTTGGCAGCCCGTGGGCTACTCTATTCGCTTCCCTCCTGCAGAAGACTATGCGTAACCTAGAGAAGCAGGGGATGAGTGCCGCAGCTTCAGAGATGAGAGAGCGAGCTTCCCATGGCGTCGAGCATGGATTCCGCAGAGCATGGACAAGCACCCAGCAGTCGGATTCCACAGTGAGTTGCTTCCTTTCCATTTTCTTTTGCAGCAGATCATGTAAGGTGACGGTAAGGGCTTGAGCTTCTACTTGCAACGCCGTAGTTGCTGGAACAGTCTGTGTAGATCCATTGATTAGTCGACCAGAGTGATCACGCCAAATAGAAGCCACAGATCCCTCCTTTGATGTGGAAGAAAAAGCTCCATCTATATTAATTTTTATCTCAGCAAGATTTGGAGGCTTCCATAGGCGCTCTGAGGTTAGGAGGTTGGGGGAAGAGTGCTTCCACACTTCATGGGATCGACGAGCAGATTGGGCAGATGCAAAAGCCGCCAAAATAACCTGTTGTGGATCGGGAACAGCCTTGCGAAATACAAAAAGGTTTCGGGATTTCCAGAGGTGCCAGAGGATGTGGGCCAAGGTTTCCAAGTCAGGTATGGCCTTCTGCTTGCATATCAAATCTGCTAACCAAGCATCCATGCGATTTGTGTTAAAGTCTGTTGGATTTAGTTTAACTGCTGAATGAGACCAAATCTTGCGTGTCCATGGGCAATGCAGAAAGATATGTTCCGTAGTCTCTGGGGTGTGATGATGACAAATCTGGCACGTAGGATCAGTGATTATTTTCCTGCGATAAAGGTTGTCCTTTGTTGATAGAGCGTTGTGGCATAAGGACCACATAAAGATACGTATCTTCGAGGGGGTTTTCATTTGCCAAATCTTGTCCCAAAGCTGTCGAGGTGGGTGGTAAGAGGAGGATGCAATATCTTGAACCTTGACATCTGCTGTAGATCGTAGGGAATGGTAGCCATTCTTGATAGTATAATAACCATTCTGAGATCCTTTCCAAATAAGTCTATCCTCTGTACAATCTGTTCGGATGGGGATTGTCAGGATTTCTTCGACTATTTGATCAGCAAAACTTCTACGCAGTAGGGGTTCATTCCAGTGGTTGTTCTCCAAATTAATAAGATCAGCAACTCTTTGTGGTTCTCCTCTTGGTGCAGGACCGCCAATAGGACCAATATTCAGCCACTTATCATCACGGATTGAGATCCGTTTCCCATCTCCAACTGACCATTGTAGATTTTGCATAATTGAATCTCGGCCATTCAATAGACTCAACCATCCCCAAGAGGGTCTCGACCCTTTGTTGGCATGCCAGAACTCTGTGGAGTGATGGTATAGACCCTTAAAGAGTTGACTCCATAAAGATGACGGGTTTTGTAAGAGACGCCACGCCTGTTTGCCTAGTAGTGCTCTATTGAAAGTGGTTAGGTCACGGAAACCAATGCCTCCTAAATCTTTCCTAGCCTTAAGTACATCCCAACGTTTCCAATAGATGCCAGAGTGATGATGATTGTTCTGCCACCAAAATCTAGCAACTTTCTTCTCTATAGATGTACATAAGGACATAGGAATTTTGAAAATAAACATTGCATATTGAGGGATCGCCTGTATTACCGATTTAATGAGTGTCTCCTTGCCCCCTTTAGATAGGAATTGCTCTTTCCAACCTTCAAGTTTTGAATTTACTCGACTCAACAGCCAGGCGAACATCTCTTTTTTTGATCTACCCCAATCCGAGGGAATCCCAAGGTATTTGCCAATCTTCGTTAACACCGGTACCCTGAGTTCTCCGGCTAGGTTTTCCTGAAGGCGAGCAGGGCAGGTTTTACTGAAGTAGATACCAGATTTATTCCTGTTTACCGCCTGACCCGTTGCTAGGCAATATTGATTAAGAATGTTGGCCAAATTCTGACATTCCTGAAATTTCCCGTCAAGGAAAAAGATAGCATCATCAGCAAAAAATAGATGGGATAGAGTCGGACACCACCTGTTTAAAGTGATGCCGTGAAGATTATCATGGCTATGGTTTAATTTCATAAATTTAGGTCTAGTTTTAATATTAGGCTTAGATTCATTTTTGACCTAAGCTCAAACACTTCAATTCAAGGTCTTTTAGGGGTCAAATTGCATAAATTTTTTACCCATAGGAGTCCTAAGTGGACAAAACAGCGGGAACAGGACCAAACCAATCAAGAACTAGTCAAAATCCAGCCGAACCGGTCCGGTCAGTTTGATTGGCCACCGGCGGGACTGGCTGGTTCAGGCCCTTTCCGGCTGGTTCTTGGCCTCCAGCCACTAGTTATGGAACCCTCTCACTTCCAATTTCACTTCTACACCTTTAATTTCCAAAAATTTTATAAATTGGTCCTCGAATTTAGTCAAATTGCAAATTAACCCCTAATTAGACATTTTGACGTAATTCCCGATTTTGGCTTTGTTTTTTGCAAATCGAATCCAATAGATGAATTACCCAACACCTCGAGATCATTATGGAGCCTTCAAAATGGATTTTTGACCGTTGGATCGAGATTTCGACCATCGGGTCAAACCAACGACCAAAATCACTTAATGTTGGGGTATATAAATGAAATCTCTTCTATTTTTAGCATGGGGGTTCATTTGCACAAATTTTTTCTCTCTCCTCAATCTCTCTTTCCCTCTTTTCCCCCTCCAAAATCCTGCCTAAATAGATCACTCACTCTCTCTCTCTCTCTCTCTCTCTCTCTCTCTCTCTCTCTATCTAAGTTTTGGTTCACCTCTTGGACCGGTCTCATTCTAAACTCAGCCAGCAGTTGCCGAAGTTCCCAAGCCTTTGAGTTGCTGATGATCTGCTGTATCAAGGGTCCTTGACCTTGCTGTGGACAGAGGAGGTTAGATCGGTGGCCAAATCTTCACCGGCGAGTCAAGGCCGATCCATTTTAGACCGGTTCTTCCTTTTTCTCCTTAAGCTGGTGGTTTGATTGGTCCCAATCCAAACCATAGTGACCTAATCTAGGTTCTTAGAGTCCCAATCGTGATCCGGCGACTTGATCCAATCAATCGCGATAGAAATCGATGAAAATCACGATGAGGGTAAAGATTCGAAACTCGAATCCGATGAAGCAAGATCAAGTTGGTCAATCAGGGCTAGGATTCAAGATTATGAGCTTTTACATGCTTAAGATTGATGAGTATGAATGCCGCAATGATTTGTTGATGATGTGAACGAATGTTTATGATTCTGACCCTAATCTGTCATTTTCGTAGGCCTATACATAGGTTACTGTTTTGGCCAAAACAAGATCCGAAACGACCTCGTTTCAGCTCAAGTCCTATTAGAATTAGATAATAGACATCCTGAGCTTCGAAACGATAGGTTGTATGCCCAAAACGAATGTTGTTTAGCCCTCCAAAAACACCTCCAAAGATTAACAATTCTGCAGTGGTTTAGGTTTTTTTGTTCTGATCCTATTCCGCCTTCTAACTTTGTTATTTTTTTTCCAACTTTCATGATCATTTTTTGACAAAACTTTCTTCATGATTTTTGTTAAAAATCGTCTCGCTCATCTTCTATAATTTTTTTTCATGATTTTTGGATGTGTTCAGCTAGGTCAAATTTACTTAGATCTAGGCTTAGGTCAATCTGTTCCATATCAATCTCTGATTTTGCTATTTTTGTGATGATTTTTGTGTTGAGTTCTAGAATAAATTTTCTTCATAAAATTTTCTCGTACAGGTGTTGTACATGTCCTGTATTTGTTTCAAAAATTTTAGACATGTTTAGCTATGTCAAAATTTCTTAGATCTGGACATACATCAATATGTCCTACATCGATCCGAGATTTGTTTTGATGAAATTAAGTCCATAAATGCACTTATTTGGTTTCAAATCCTTCATTAAGATTGAAATACATGATATATATATTCAATTGATGCATGCTTTGCAAGGTTTTTTACATTGAAAATGTGAATCAATTGCATGTATTAGAGTAAAAGTATTGTAGCAACATGTGTTGGACATATAGTTTGTCTGTTTTGTCATTTTTGCCATGATTCATATTATCTTAATGGATTTTTGATCTCTTAAAAGAAATATTCATCACTGTATGCTCTGTATGTGAGATTTTTGGTAGGATTTATGCATGTCTTAAGGAAGGCTGAAGTCATGCTTGTTCTGTAAACCTAATGCTGAAATGAAACATTATCATATGTGCACATTTCCATGCTTGTTTGAGTCATCCAAAGATCAAATCTTACAATCACGCTTTTTTTTTTATAATTGAACTGCATGTTACAAGGTTTGCATACGTGTTTAGGTCATGTTATTTGAGTATCATCTTGCACATTAAATTGTCTCACAAAAAGTGTTCATCACACTTAGAATTCTCAAGCATATCATTATGAATCATGAATCATCTTATAATTTCATTTAAATTGTATGACATTTTGCATGCTGGCTTAGGATTAGATGACTATCCAAACATTTTTTCACAGCCAATCTTAAGTCCCTTGTGATTTTTTCACGCTGTTTGTGCATCTTTGAGTGATTTTAAGGTTTTTTAATGAATGCTTATGTTACGTTTTCTTAATTACTGATGCAAACTCTTTTAGAAATCTCAGTTTTAGGATATAGAATTAACCTATTTTGGACTCGAGCTCTTCTAGGAAGACATAATAAACGCTTAAAGTTTCTAATGCCGTTGATTTCATGCCAATCGCTCATTGTTTGGACCAATTTTCCATTTTTTCAAACTCAGAGTATAATTTGAATAAGAGAACAAATTCAGACCCATATTCTAATAGATCTTTGATGTTTTTGTTCTATATTTTCTATTTAGAATCTGAACTTGGCCTTTGAATAAAACTTGCTTGTCATCATGTTGTCTATGTTGTGTGTAAATTTGATGATTTTTCGACATGTTTTGATAGGAAAAATCCTCGTGACGTTAACTGAATTGTCCTGTTGTTTTGGTAAATTTCTGATGTGTTGTTGCTTATTGTTTGATTTTTGTAAAATCATGTGTATTTGTTTGAGAAAACTTTCTTCATGAAAGTTGTTCACATCATGCCATGCATGTTAGGAATTTTTTTTTCATTGCCAAATTGTTATTAGGTATTACTCAATTTTGTTGTTCTTATACGCTTGTTTGAAAATTTCCTAATATAAATATAATTGTGATTGTTTAGTGATACCTTTTAGGTTAGTTTGTGCATGAAATTAGGCCATGCCCATGAAATTGTTCTAAATGCTTTGATCTTTATTGTTAAACAATCGGCCTTTTCAAATTGCATCTTTCAAAAAATGCTTTGGTACATGTGATATTTGCCAAAAAATAATGATTTCTAAAAAAAAAATTCTTGAAAACTCAATTTGGCTTAAGAAAAATTGTGGTTTATACTATATTCAAAATGCTTGTGACGCTTGTGAGTGCATTTATGTGAGCTTCGAGCTGGCCTTGGCAATTGAATGTGTTCCATAGCCTAGATATTTCTCAATCTTAAATATTTTCAAACATTTTTAAAATCCTGTTTTGACATCGTAAAAGTCACGGTTTGTTGTATTCAAAATGTCTGCGATGCTTGTGAGTGCATTTATGCAAGCTCCGTGCTTACCTTGGCAATTGCTATTCTTAGGTAGACTGCAAATATTCAGGAAAAAGAACTGTAAGGGAAATTATATTTTAAGATAGCAACTCAACAGCATCTCCAATGGCTCCTTACTCCTTTGACTCTCTTCCAATGGATTGATTGGAGATGGATATAAAAAAAGAAACCTAAGAAGCCGAGCAAGGGAGAAAGAACAACATTATCTAAAGATTTGCATCTAGTCATGTTCCAACCAATACGCTTTCATCCAAGTGTTTCACTGAATTTTGTATGTGTTATTTGAGTAATTATGCTCTAGATTAAGTGTACAAGAGTAAGAGTAGGTGGGTACTAATAGTGTGATCTATCTTGTAATAAGACTAATGCTTGCCTATTATAATTGTCTGAGTAGATTACTAGTGCAACTTAGTCCAACTTATTGCTGTTAATCTGAAGAGTGGACATATGTTTGAACCACTATATATTGTTGTATGCTGCTGTTTTACTCTCATAAGCACACAAAATGATTACGACCTTTGAAACATTATCTTGACTCACTCTTTACTTAGTATTAACTAATTTCCACAAAAAAATTGTCAAGTTTTCTAAGACAACCTAATCACCCCTCCTCAAGGTTGTGTTGTGAGCTCCATACACGTGCTTGGCATAAAGGTGAGAAATGTATAATATCTAAGCCAAGGTAAGGAGCATTCATGTGCATAGTGCATGGACATCATCTTATATGTACTAAGTCATTGATAAATACAAAGGCGTCTACGTGACGATCAATGGCAAATGCCACATGTTCGTCTGGTTCTTTTATTACACTTCAAATTTCCTTAAATATAGCTATCAAATTCCCGTCATTAATTGGATTCCAACATATTTCTTTATCATGATACATCATCAATTAAATTTTGCTGTTGTATCTCAAAATCATCAATCTGTGTTGTCGATTGAATTTCGACATAGTTCAAGACTAAGCTTGTAACTCTTAGGTCTTGTCATTGATTAAATTCCAACTTGATTTAAGATTGTATGGTGTTATTTGGATTAAAAAATTTATTTCCTTATTCCATGAGATATCCTCTATCCGAAGTTGGCATAAATCCTTAAGTTACATTTGGTCATCTGAATTTTTAATTATGATATGACTGGATATGATAAGATATGAAATCGAAAGATTTTGTCATGTCCTATCCATTTTTTTTTTTTTTTTGTGATTGTAATGTTAAAATCAAACATATTCACATCATATTATTTACATTATTCGATATAAACGGCATATCAACATACATGAACAAAAAAATTTACAAATGGATATAATAAAAATCTCTTGTGACACTCTTGCGTACTTTTTGTTTATATGCTTTTTTATGTTATTTTCATTTCTTTTTTAATTAATTTCTCTTTTATTTATTTCTTTCCCTTCCCTTATTCTCTTATAAAATTTTATTAAATAGTAAACTTTACAAATATACCTAAAATACTAAAATATTTATAAAATATGTAATAAATATATTTATATTTATATATTGAATTTCATTATAAGATAGAATTAAATTCGAATATATATAAATTAAATTAAATTAAATCAAATTAAATTAAAAATTAAATTTTTATTGTTTGTTATTTTGAGAAAAATAATTTTCCTATTTTAGATATTAAAATTCCTATCCATATTTATCCTGTGTCTCTTAATACCAGATTTTATCATGTCTTAAGTAAGCACCAAATGCTAAATTAAATACATATATATATATATATATATATATATATATATACTAAATTTTATCATGACTATTAAATAAAGCCTTAATCCTTTTAGATATTTCATTGTAGGAACAATTCCAGCAAAACATCTTTTTGGCACACCCTGTAGGACTCTCTTGTCGCTAATTTGAGAGGATACTATGCAACATACTAGGAATCGGTCTAATCTCGATAGTGCTGGAGATGATTCTCCATTGTCAATGATTGGTGAAGCATTGGGACGTGCCCAATCATCATTGATACCACTAGCTTTGGATTAGGCCCAGATCGGAGACGTGAATATTCCAAGATGACTTATCGGGAGCGGAGAAGACAAATGGAGTCGCGTCCGGTGATGCTATCTACCATGAGAAGAGTGATAGCAGAGAACTAAAACGCGTTCATTGATCATACGAGCAAGATGACCCATCTAAGTACGGACACGAGTCGGAGGCCCAAGGAGACCCCCTCTTCTTTTCTCTATCTGTGCAGGCCCATCTTGTGTCACGGCTCTTTCTACAGATCAATTTGATAATAATGTAATGTAATGCTTTCTTCATGCGCTTATGCCTGAATGGAGAAGCAAGCTATTAATAATCAAATCTCTAAATCTTCACCCACTCGTCCAAGAAAAGAACTTCATATAAACTCACCTGCACGTAAAATGGCATGCACAAGATATTCTGGAGAAAAGGTGTACTTTATGTGCAAACCTTGAAAACGTCAAAGTAGGTTCCGTTTTGACCAATTTAAACCTCATAGGTCCTTCAATTCATGCATCAAATTAGTTGCTTCTTCTTCTTCCCGGGGAAATACTACAGGGCAAGAAATCGAAAATCTTCAGGACTCTGTCTAGATTACAAGGCTTTACAAGGTATGTTTGATGTCTAAAATGTGCTCTCTTTATCATGCACCAACCGATAATAACGGTGTTAGGAATTAGCGTGTTTTAAGAGCGTAAATGCAGTTTTAAGTTTAATTTAACCATAATTTTCTCTACCGAACACAGCATTAGAAGTCTATTACATACTCTTCTACTTCAATAAAAAGAATGTCAAAACTGATTCTGTCAATCAAATTGCTAGACTTCTTGAATATATGGTTCGACTCGTCAATTTTGGTTTCCTAACCAAATCTATCGGATCTTTATGAGCCAATGACAATCTAGACTTTCTATAACGTGAAATTTCTTTGTTTGCTCCTATTAATCTAGACAACAATTAAGAATGAGTTCAACGAGTTTGATTATTAGTGCTAGCTTTCTAACATTCAGATTGCCTATATATTGTCGTTTCGGTGAAAAATATCTTTGGAATTTTATGCTAAATCCAAATCAACAGTATCAAAATGCAAGGACTAGCCCGTGCCATCCGTTCTTGCCAGGAGACTCTCAAGAATGCTATTCCGAAAGATTGGCACGCGAGAGTAACAGCCAGCAAAGATAGCATCTTCTCTCGTTTTGGATCTTTCTCCTCCTCTATAGACATCCGCGAAATGGGTCTCGAGAATGTGACAGTAGCTGATGTCCTAATGACAAAGGGCGAAGAAAAAACCGGGACTTGGCTGTCATGCCAGTCCAATGACACCGTTTACGATGCGGTCAAGAATGTATGTCTTTCTACATCCCGCTGTAGGAAATTTCTTGTGCCTTAGATATACATCTGATTTGCGAATAACATCATGACAATGAGGCAGATGGCTCAGAACAATATCGGGTCACTGGTTGTATTAAAGCCAGGAGAAGAACAAGTGATTGCAGGAATCATCACAGAAAGAGGTGATCCCAGTAATTTTTTTTCATGTACAGTTGCAGATGACATAGTTGAGCACTCATCAAATTGCTTACTAATCTAACTCGTCCACACAATCTTGTCAAGTACAAGAAATTGAAAAAAAAAAAATATGAGTGCTATATGGAATATTGTGCATATATTCATTGAGGTCAACTCTACACTTTGGGAGCTCCAATACCATCAGCTTCCTTCCCCAGCCACAAACTTAAAGAGGGAATAGAAAAAAGAGGCTCAAGAAATAACAATAATTTCATGAATAAAAAGCTATTTGACAAGAATCTGATGTCATATAAGCAATTCTACAGATTATTTGCAGAAGATAATTGCACAGGGAAGGTCGTCGAAGCAGACAAGAGTTGGGGAGATCATGACTGACAAGGTGAGTTCGGCCCTCTCACAATTGTCATACTTTTTCAGGTGATACAACAAACACTAGTTATATCTGAACTACCTTCTATGATTACTCCTTTTCAGAATAAATTGATCACAGTTTCATCTGATATGAACATCCTCAAAGCAATGCAGCTTATGACAGGTACTCAACTTATTGCAGTATAAATGCCCAGTCTATTTCTTTTTGACTTGCTACTATGCCAGTCCATGAAAACATATCTTTGTGTTTGTCGCAGAGCACCACATAAGACATGTTCCAGTTATTAACAGAAAGATAGTCGGCATGATCTCAATTGTGGATGTAGTACAAGCAGTGGTACAGCAACAGAGAGGGGAATTGAAGAGACTGAATGACTTTATAAAAGGAGAATACTATTGAATTGAAAAATGATATGCTTACAAAGAATATGCTATACATGCTGATTTCAGCAAAGAATTAAGATTTCATTCTTGTAGAAGAATAAAATTACAAAATCGATCTACAATGCAGTCATAAAGACTACATCATGCACAACATCACAGAACTTAGACTAGAGTGAAGTGTGGCTGAACATTTATGCACCTTGTCCATTCAAGATTAGTACTTTGTCTGTGTTGTTCGCTCTCTGGCTCGCTCCTTGGCCCTGCTATGGGTGTGTTCACAACTGAATGGGTCTCAGGGCCTCACAAGGTGTAAATTACTATGGTGTATCTAGCAAAAATGTAATACCAATTTCTTTTTATCCTTTTGCAAACTAATCTCAAGTCAAAATTCGCAATGACTAACATCTTTACAAAGCAAAGAAAATCTAATCAAAAGAGAAAGCCAAGGTTTCAAGGCAGCCCCCCACAATTCGAGATCCAATGTGCCCAACCAGCTGAATTCACCAACCCATTTCTCATCTGTCAAGTCAGGTAATGTGTGAGAAGCAATTCTGTCTTTCGTTTTCAATTGCTTATTTATAAAGAGAATATAGAGCCCTTATCGTCCAAATCGGAATCTCTACTGGACAGCATATGCTCCTCTCTGCCTGAATTGCCAAATCCATCCACATGCAATATTACCAACTTACAAGTGTTGCAGTAGCTCATAATGCCAATCACCTTGGCTTCACTACTCTCTGCTTCTACAACAAAGCACACTTTCATCCTACAGAAAGCTAAAAAGTTCATCTGCACCCATATCTTGCAAGTTGTTCTGTACCAAAGTGCCTTGGTTGGGTATCTATCATGTAAGATACAATGAAGCAGTGAAAATTCGATTCAGTATAGCGAGCTATCATGAATTGGTCCTATTGCTGTCGCAAAAAACATTCTTTGAATGTAGTAGAAGACTAAGAAGTACATTATACTTAAAATGTTCCACTGGACTCGCTGCTCACAAGCTGCTCGTGTAAAGAGATAGTGTAATCAAGATATATTTATTCATACTCGAAGACGATCACATATTGATGATGCTTTGGCTGAGCAGGAGCGACTCAACTTGTTTGGTCACTTCTTGATAAGAGACAAATAGTCCGATCTATTGCCATAACTAGAGTAAAACAGAGCTAACCAGCATGCGTAGATAAAATCACCAGTGACCATACATCCAATAGAATTACGTCAAACATGTTAAGAACATATACCTCGAGCACAAGATACAGTGCATTCCTCGCTGGCTGGTACGCGAATACTCAACTTTGGGAACATTCCATGTCGAAGAACGATCCTTCCAATGCTTTCTCCGAGAAGATTCAACACTAAAAAAATTCATCTTCTTTACGTCAAGATTCGCTTCAAGTGGTGGTACCTCTCTCTTTTTCCTCTGAAGTGGACCATGTTCGTGTAAGCTCCTCCGATCCCTAAGAAGACACATTGCCCCCAACTGTTCCATGGCTTTTTGGCATACAAATTAAAAGTAAAGAAGAAGCTTGAATGGCTGAAAATTCTACACAAATTCAGGTTCAGATTCACCATGAAGGCTTTAAAGTATGGTGAAACTTGGCCTGAGGCGAAGTGGCAGGAACGAGAAAGACCAACCCCATGTTTTTATAAGGTGGAAACAGAGAATCCCATGATGGAAATCTTTGCGTAAGTGACATCAAATGATAGAGATTTTCTCGTTTTTGGTCATCTTAGATTTGGCGCAATTTCGCAGATTCCGATAAAATTGTCCAAAAGGACCTAGAGTTTTTTTTTTTTTTTTTTGGACTAAAACCAAAAGGACCTAAAGTTGCGTTGGAGAGTCGGTGCACTCAAATCCCATATATCTTTTTTCTCGTGAATTTTTCATTTTCTCATTTATTTTGCTTCTTTGCCATAGTGAAATCCTACGTTATTTGTCCTTGTGACATCTATTTTATTTTCCAATAAATTAATAAATCCTTTATCAGTAAACAAAATGAATTTTCTATGCTACGATTTTTTTTTATAAGGAACATTCTATAACACGAGTTAATTGTTGATGATAGCAAACCTTTACCGAGGCAAAGGCCATGTTACTGAGGTTAACTCTCATTTTTTTTATCAATAAAGAAGTACAAGAACAAAATAGCCATGGAGATATAAATTAGACATCTTTCCTCTTGTCTCTTCTTCAACTTTATATGAAATGACCTAATTAGGTTCATTTTCTTTCTTTTCTTTCATAAGCATCCAAACTTCAATTGAACTAATCATTATTTCTTGGATCCTATCCATTCACTCCTAATCACTCCATCTAAGTAATTGTGTGAGAAAAAAGGATCGCACTATCTTTAATAAAATCACAAATTTCAGCCATAGCATGAGCATATTTGTCTTTGGAACAGATTTCTTAACTCCCAACATGCTAGTGAGGTTATGGTGATTTGGGTCCAATGGAGGACACACCTATAGCCCAAACTAACGGCCACAACCATTTCACTAGTAAAAGTGAGTACAATTGTTAAAATATTTTTAACAAAGGACAACCATCATCCACTTCATTATTTTTTGGCTGGAAAGACTGCATTGATAATCTTCAAAAAGCTTAGGACTCTATTTACAAAATTAAAATGTTTAAAACTGAATTGGCATATGTGCAATAGAATTAGGACTTATTGATTATTTTCCCTAAGATAAGAGATCTATGGAATATTTTACATATAATATAGGATGACCTTTCATCCGTAAGATGTAAAATTAAAATTTCTGAATCATTTCTCTGAAGAAACTCAAAAGTTTTGTTTTTTGTGTTTTGTGCACTTGCGCGATTCAGATATAAATTTCAAATTTAGACATGTGCTCCATAAAATCTCTATTAAGGAGTGTGGGAGCCCTTAAGATTGCAAGGAAGGTGGACCAATTGAGTTACACAAACCTAATCCAGACACCACTAACCGTCAAACAATAAAAAAATTTACAGTCCACCATTTCATTTAATATACTTATTTAATAGATCTGCTTATTAGCCCCCTAAGATTGCAAGGAAGGTGGACCAATCAAGTTGTACAAAACCTTATCCAGACACTACCTAACCCTCAACCCCCAACCCCCCCCAACAAAAAAAAAAAAAAAAATTTCATTTCACCACTTCATTTAACATACATATTTACTAGATCTGCATATTAGCCCTTTGGTCATCTGGAATGAGCTATTAAGAATGACATGTATAAGAGGAGTCGAAGTAGAGGGTAATTTGGTTGGCACAAAATGTTTGAATTACAATATCTAGTAATAGAGTTGAAACACAATATTTTGAGAAACTAGAAACACGGTAGAAACCCACCATTAGTGTCTTTTTTTTCGGTCAATAATACAAGTCTCTTCCATTTCTAATGTTTCACCACATTCATTTTTCTTCAAGTCACGAAACACTACATAAAAATAAATAAAGGAAATAATGGAGGTCTCAACCCCTTTCTTAATTATTCCCGGTAAGCAAATGCAACCCTCACCTTAATATTCTAGAAATCTAATTATAATCAAAGAGGGAAGATAGAGAGGAATCTCGTCAATCCAAAAATTTGTCTGTGGGGTTCGTACATATCTTCACCGTGCCCAATTGCATGATCAATCATGTCACCTGAAGTTTATTTGACACAGCACAAGTTAATGGGCGATTAGATAGATGCCTAGGAGATACTCCGGGTCAGGTAAAGAGAGCAGAACTTCCACGGCCTTCCTCTTTCATATGTTGCTCCAGCATCAACACAAGGCAATAATGCGGCAGAATAATAGCCCTGTCCCTGAATATAGGGGAATATGTAAATCCCAAGTTGCTTAAAGGAGCTTAAGAAAAGACAAAATCTCAGTGTATCTACTGTGGTTGGTGGGTTTAAAAGGCGATGCACTGAAAAGAGGAATGTATGCAATCATGATCAAATCTGACGTCGTAATAAGACCTCATGTGCTGTCCGCACAAAATGTGCAGCAGAAGAATCAGTACGCTATGATATGTGTTTACTTACTTGCGTGCTATATTTTCCTCCAATTCGGGCTCTGATTTGTTGATTTTTAGAACCATCATGCCTAGATAAGTATTTGTCTTACTAAAAAAGAACCCATTAAGAAAAAAAAAAAAAAAAAAAATTGCTTTATTTCCATTCAACCACATTTTAGATCGTTGAGTTACGAGTTGTGAATATCTCTTAAATGTGAAGTTCACAAAATATAAATGCAATTGATATTTATCCATCAATCAAAAGATTGGCCGGAGAAAATTTATTATAAACATGGCCATTCTAGAAGGGCCGCCATCGAACCAACTTCCCATGCCTTCATCATGCTCCCCTCAAGCTCCAACGTGGCAGGGCAAACTCCAGGTTGAGGTGATGTAGAGCAAGTGTAGCTTTAGTTCAGATTTAGAGGGAGGGAGGGAGGCGGGAGGTGATGTTGGTGACATGCATGTTTGTCACCAGGATACAAGACCTAATTGGAGAAAATTCCTTCAATTAGCACTTGAGACAAACATAAACCTAGATTAAAAAATGTTGTTTTAGTACGTGGTGTCCAAAAACCTTTCGTTTTGACTAATGCCCTAGAATGTATGGATGGGCACGGCCCTGAGATTACTTTGAGTGGGAATAATGTGATTTGAACACAGATTCACCATATTTAAACTGATCATCATGCCGGTCAACTCCTTGAAGATATATCTTCAAAACTTTGAGATCCACCAGAAGGGAAATTGAGTGTACTGAAAAAGAATATTGGAGATACCCAGACTTTCGTCGCTTACTCAACAAGATCAAACCGGGTGTTAAAATACGTTAGCCAAGAAATGGTCAAAACAAAGCTATGTAATTAGCAATTTATTCCCTTGCTTATTAATCTAACTCATCCAAACAATTTAGTTATAAACCTTTTGACGATTTGCTAAATTAGTCCTAAACCTTTTGGCTAAAAATTGCTAAAGGACGACATTGGCAAATCACTAAAAAATTTAGGACTAAATTAACAAACCGTCAAAAGATTTGGGACCTAATTAGTATAAAGGTTTAGGATTGAATTAGCCATCGTACGATAGGCCTAGGACTAGACTATATAATTAAAAAGTTTAGAACTAAATTGGTCATAGGTTTTGGACTATTTAAATAATTTTTCACAATTTTGAGTAGTCTTTGGAATTTTGAGAATACAATTGTGACCAGTTAAATAATGGGAAATGAGTACATGACCATATGGACGATCGAATGTCAACCACCAATTTTGAAGTTGGGAATAGGGATACAAGCTTTGCTAGTTTCATAATTTTTTGTCAATATATTGGTGGGATTTCCACTATTTTAAAAAGGAAAAAAATATGAGTTTTATTTTTTGTTTTATTTTGAAAAAGAAATCAAAGTGATAATATTCAAACAAGAAGTAATATATGAAGAATCCAATCACAATGTCTAAAATAGTGGATATTATTTTCCGGCCAAAGAAAAGATTTGGTGGATATTGTTCTTAAATAAAAGAGATTTAATAACTGAAAAAAAAAATAGAATGCAAATATTTAGTATACTTTAAACTTTTGATTATTTTAGGTTTTTGTAATCGATTAACACGTAACCATGGAGAAAGGTTCATTAGTACTTATTTCTTTGATTGCAAGAAAGTAAGAGGTGTCCATTGACGCCTAATTTTAATTGGTATTCATAAATATATATTTAGACATACGGTGCATAGTTTTTTTTTCTCTTATCTTGTTTAGATTAATGGATTTCGTATTGAAAGCAGCTTCTCTAATGAAAATAATGTTAGTGATGAGGACAAGATGAACAATTCAATTAAAGATGCTAGTGATGAAATAATCACAACACCATGCGATCCTAAGTTACTAGTGATGAGGGTAACTTCACTAATCTTTTAGGCCATGGGAGAGTCCTTCTAAAACAATTTAATTTGACAAAACAAATGAGAAGTCATAATACACTATGATTTTGCCATTAGTTGCAAAGCCAACATTTTTAATATTTTTTCATCTTTAAAATGTAATAAATATGTCTAATGACATTAATGATTTCTTTTCACTTAGTGATAATAAATTTTTTACTTGTGATTATCTATTTCGTGATGTATAATTTCTCTTTTCTTTTCATATTTAAGGATTTTAACTTTCTGGGATATGTAGAGTTTCCTTATCAGATTGGTGCTTTTTGGGCGTAGAAATCCTCTAATTTTAAATTAAGTCAAGAGAAAAAGGAAATGTTGGAAAGTTAATGAAACGGGTCAAAGGATTGTCCTGGTTTCCTCTAATATAAGTTGTGGCTGCCGTTAGACGGTCAGAAAATTAAAATCATGGCATCGTTAAACTAGCCGGCCCTTAAATAATTTCAAGCGATAACTGCATAAGTCGAAGTAGATTATCCTAATATAATATATTTTCCATAACCAAAAACTCTTCTCCACAAGTTGAACCTCTTCTATTATCGTCTAATTTGGTAGATCTTATTTTTGTCATACATTCTAGAGAATCCTCATGGAGATTTTGGATGACTTTTAAGAGTACATTAGTCCACTCAAAAAGATAATGTTTGAAAAGGTTATGGACAGATATTTTAGTATTGGAAATTTAAAACGATATTTATTTTCCAAGGTGAATAATGGAATATAAAGGGGTTCCTCTCATTAAAAGTAGGAACCCTCTTCTTCTTATAGTAACTAGCAAGAATGGCACTCACTTATAATGTGTTAAAAAAGTGGAAAATTTTAATAAAGGAGAGAGACAGTCTGATATGATTTTGAGTTATTTTAGGAAATAGATTCAGATTATTTCAGGACAAAGAAGATTGCTTAAATTCAAATTGGACATAGAAAAAGCTTATTAGATAGTAGATATTTATGTTCCTTAATGTTTTCACATTTAATTTCTATTTTGTCCACTGCATAGTAGTACACAATCGTTATATTTTTAGCTAGCGTGCCTTCTTGAAGATTCCTTTTGTGTTTGCTTTATTATATAAAGAGATTTGGGGAAAGTTTACTCGAAAGTTTGAGATTATAGTTTGCTTTTGTTTTTGCTTTACTACCTAGAGAGATCATAGAATGCGGCACTCGATTGTCCCCTTCATATTTACGTCTAGGATGACAATAAAAATTTGGATACGGGTAGGATACATTCATTGATGTATGCATACTAATCAGATAGCGCACCCATTTGAAATGTTTTCTCTACTCACCAAGCTATGGACCTAATAAAAATCCAAAATTATTTGCTTGCAGTGGAAAGTATAGGTTTCCTCAGCATATCTATATTTGTTATGATGCATCTATGATCTTTGAATTGGGATCTAATACCCCCACCCAAGCTGATGAAATGCTCAAGCAAACCCACTTGCTAATACAAATATCACACCGATATGGGGCTTCATAGATTGAATTATCCCTCAAAAAGTTCTCAAACTTTAGCAATAATGATTCTTGTTTACCTGTCTTGTCCTAGATCAAGGGAATCACATCTTCTTGTTACTATCCTTCAATTTCGATTTTATTTCACAAAAAAAAAAAACCAACTTGGAGAGAATCCCACATCTTCCCTTGCTTATAAGTAGCCCCATCATTGCAATCTCTCAATACATATCACCAACGCTTAGCCTCTGAGTCCTCAACAAATCATACAGTCGTTCTTTTTTCTTCTGGGACTTTCAATTCTTGCATCTTTCTCATCTCGTTTTGTTATTAAGTAGTTGACATGGCAGCATCATGGACAAAAGAGCAAAACAAGAGGTTTGAGGAGGCACTGGCTTTGTACGACGAGAACACTCCGGATAGGTGGCAAAGGGTGGCGAGAGCGGTTGGTGATGGGAAGAGTGTGGAGGAGGTGAGGAGGCATTATGAGGTCCTTGTGAGGGACCTCGTGAGGATTGAATCTGGCCAAATTCCCCTGCCCAACTATAGAGGATCCGACCAAAATGATGAGTCTAGTAGGTAGTATCTAACACTTTCTTACATAAGTCATTCATGTAATAATAACTATTCCCTATTTCAGCATGGCGAGTTTTTTTTTTTTTTTGAAGTAATGCTACATATGCAATGACTTGTTTTACAATGTTGGATTTTGAAATTATGTGACAATATGTAGTTGAGGTATTCTATTACATGAGATATGATTCAATCATAATTGACCATATCTCTTCATGAACAACTAGTGATATACATAGTACTATTCTTGTTTTTTTTTTCCTTATCTCTTCGACCTTAACACTCTATTTCATTATAAAACTGATGTTTATGAGCAATTACAATGCTATCATAGTGCAGAGCCTGAGAGTTTTCATAGTAATGAAGTTGAAAACCAATCCCTTAAAAAAGAAGGCCTTAATTATGTAATTCGTTCCTCTTATGTATATATGTGTGTGTGTGAAAGCGAACCTTTGTCTCTGGGGTCATCTATCAACTCGTCTAAAAAAACCCATCTTTCTTTTTCTTTTTATCACAATATCATTCATTGTGATTGCAAATTTTATTGAAGAAGGAAATCGAAACATTGGAATCGAATCCATGTAATATTTTTGAAAGAAGTCATCTTCCAAATCTATTCCTAAAATTGTCTCTTGAAAGATGGGAAGACATTTTCAGGATTGCACATATATATCCAAGGAATATCATCATATTAATATAATCAACAATTAAAAGTTACTTGATTAAGTCAAAAGACAATGAGACACTTTCAATTACTTTTTTATTCTGGAAACTTCTGTGTCTACATTTATACAAGTTTTGATTGGGTGAACCCATTTCTCTTTTCCATGTACCTTAAGGTGCAAGACTCGAACCATGTCCTTACCTTCTTAAAGTGAAAGGTTCCACTAACCCTAGCTTTCCATCGCAAGTTGATTGAGTCCAAAGAAGCAAAGTGATCATTCAATATAGTCGTCTCTCATGTGCATGGCCATGCATTTTGTGCAGTTTAAAGCGTGTTGCAGGGTAATAAATTATCTCGGGGCCATGTGCTAGCGATCTAAAACAATAAAATGTAGTTAAAATTTTGTGTGGAAGCATAATGCAACCTCATATTTCCTATATTAAAAAGGTCGAGAATAAATTACATCTTACGGTATAATGATCAGCCATTCACGGGTCTAAACATTCCTCTGTTTAAGTATAAATGCATCATAATAAACTTGCCATGAATATAATTCATGTCAATTTCAACTATCTATCATGTATTTGGTTGAAACTTTGTCAAAAACATGTTAGAAAAATGCTTTATTAATACAAGTACGAAAACCATGAGCTTTTGGCTCGATGGTCCGTGTAAGTAACATAATAATTTTTTAAGGATGTTTTAAGACTATGAACACATTAGATTACCTTTCTTTAGTGTCTCCTTAGGGTCAATAGAGTGTAAATTTATAAGAATAATAAAATCAACAAATTACATTGGCAGCTGAGAAAATATTGGCAAAGTAGTAAGGAACTCAATAATAGTGTACATTTGTCAGTGTATGAAGTATGATATTTCTCAAATTGGAAATATAATCTCGACTTTACTTCACATTTCAAAATCAAGATCATTATCTAAGATTTATTTCTTACTTTCCGATTTTTTATATGAAATTGCTTAATTAAAAGCTTGTCAAAATCTTGAAAATCTTGATTTTGAAGAAATTTCCAATCTTTAGGGGGGCCACAATTCATGTAAAGTTCTCTTGTTGAGTAGGGTCAATAAGCGACTTTGGAAGGTTTGGAGGCCTCTAAATTCGCCCATGGAGAAGTTCATGAATTGATTTGGACTAAGATTGCAGTAATTGAGAAAGTATTTTATGTATCGGTGATATTACATGTCAAAGTAATAAGCATTATTCAATAATCACGATTCTTCTGCTTTTTGACATGGTAAACTCCATCTGATTATTTTCTTTTCTTTTTTCGAATGATAAAAATTTTTGAGTCAATAATCAATTGGATGATTTTATCATGTCATCAACATGATCCATGATATCACCAATTTTCAAAGATGCAATTTACCAGTATTCAATAACTAGATTGGACATGAGTAGTCACTACCCTCGAATGATTGACATATCGTAACATGAAAATCCACAGTTTCATGTGAAAAGGCATGATTTGATTTTTGTTCTTCTAATGGTTTTACCTCTCGTAACAGGCTCATCAGGAACATGAGGCTCCACTGAAAGTGAAGGGTCACTCGAAGCCCTTTATTAGCTATAAAGATGCTAAGTACGCGCCAAATATATATAGCAATAACTGTAAATATAGAAGCCTAAGAAAGGGGGGGAAATATGAAGAAGAGAAAAGGAGCGGTGATATCATGCGCTATAGGCATGAAGACTCGTGGGTCTCGACCGTGTAAAAAAATACCTTCTTCTGCTCCCTTTTTAACTTGTATGCGAGCTGATATGGTTTCCTTAAAGACTGCTGTGTGTACTTGTTCTCACAAGATCCTCAATTGCACTAATTAGCTTACAATTACGCAAACATGCTTATATACTTAACGTCTTCTGCGGGCTAATAGAGAAAGTGGTGAGCGCCGTACATCCGCTCAAATGAATTTGTAACGTCAAATCCCATGAGCCCACTATATTTGTAGGCTAGACTCACTATATTCAGTGGTCTTAGATGCATTTTGGTGCATGGGTGAGGATGCACCACACTTGCAAAATAGTCCCCTACACTAACAAATTCAAGACTTGTTATTGTGACAAGAGGCAACCTCTCTATGCAAATTTTATCCTCAGCGACTTTTCCTTTCGCATGGAATTTTGGATGGCTAATATTATGACTCAGAGCACTAGAATGTAGTAAATCTATTTATCATTTTATTAATAAAAAAATGTTTACTGTGGACATGTTGATCTCTTCAGATCGTTTCTGTGAGTAGTTTTGTTTTGTTTTCTCTTTCTATGGGTATTGAGTAAAATAGATATTCAAATTCAAAATAAGTCTTAATACCAGAAAAAAAATTCAAAATGAGTAGTTGCTTCCGCCGGATTTGAAGGAAGATGACCCCACTCCATAAACAAAAGCCTAGACAATAGAGGTCTAAGCAATAGCTGCCAGGACAAAGGCGAGCTGGGAGTGAGATCAATCCGAACCACTAGTGAAATGAGGAAGTGGGTCCGTTGGATGGATATAACTGGATCCGTAATAGGTCATGTATCAAAAAGAAAAAAAATGAGAGAAAACCGAAACAACAAAAAGAAGAGAACCAGAAAACAACTTTAGTGAACAATCTTCTTGAATGGAGAACAAAAAGCCTAGACGATAGAGGTCCAAGCAATAGCTGCCAGGACAAAGGTGAGCTGATAAGATTGGTTGAGCGAAGGGAGTGAAATCAATCCGAGCCTCTAGTGGAATGAGAAAGTAGGTCCGTTGGATGGATATAACTGAATCCGTAACAAGTCATGCATCAAAAAGGAAAAATGAGAGAAAATTGAAACAATAAAAAGAAGAGAAACAAAAAAAACAACTTTAGTGAACAATCTCCTTAGGTATCGATCCTCATACCTCTCACATGCTAAGCGAGCACTCTACCATCTGAGCTACATCCTCATGTTGAGGCACAAGTTGCAGGAATTTTTAAAGATCTTAAAAATGAGAACCCGCACTGAGTCTATGAAAAGTGTGATAAAAAGGTTTAACGTAAAAGATTCCGGAAAAAATAAATGTTTGGAGTGCATGGCAAATTCCCCAACTTGTCATATATCCAATTAGACATCTCCACTTAAAAATTAAGTCAATGAGTTATAATTTAATTATGATATATTAACTGCTCCACACCATACCAATTCTCTAATATGAGATTTTTCTAACGCAATGTATATATGCATCCTAACAAAAAAAAAAAAAACATATGTATTGTGACGAATAGTGGCTGACATTCTATTTTGAGATTGCATTGCATGTTCTATTGAAATTAATGTTGCACGATGTGTTTGTCCGATGAAATCCTTGTTGTCATATCTCCAATCTTTTCAAAGGATCTTTCTTTCTTTCTTTCTTTCTTTCTTTCTTTCTTTCTTTCCTTTTGTAAAAAGCCTTTTTGAAAAGTAACATTTTTAGTTCAAAGCTATTATTTCAAATAATAATCCAAACGATGAAAATGGAAATACTAGACTATAAGGCAACGACTAGACTATAAGGCAATGACATATTCTTTCTCTTTTTCTTTTTTATGGTTGAAAGGCAACACCATATGTCACTACTCACTGTAGGCTTATTGACTGTAGGAGTGTCAACAATTCAAGTCGAGCATGTTTCCACGATTCCTGATTTGATTCGAAACATTAAGAAAGTGGGTTTACTACTACCTGAATAGCATATGACCTGAATTGAAAAGACATTCCCTTTTATTTTGCCACACAATGTTTGTACTTCGCTGGAATTAAATAGAAGGAGTATGAAAAGATGAGTTTGGAGTATTTTCTCAAAATAATAGGAATAGTCCCGTGCGTTGCAATACTCTTCTATGAACTCTTAGATGTAGTAAAGAGATTAATACTTTTCTTTCTTAATTATGTTCAGCTTATAAATTAGACCGTGCGGTCATTTATAGCTTGATTATTAACAACACTCTTGAAGAAGTGCCGATTATTCATAGAATCAGTTGCTCCGTACGATTTGGATGGTAAGAGCATCAATCAGACGCAAAATATATCGAATAGTCCCTGAAATGGCAAAATAGCTTTTGTATTACCGTTCTTAATATTCTAAAGGAAACCTGTCAATCCCATTCAACATGGAGGGTCTTCGAGGAAAACATAAGCTCACTTTCATGCACCGCATGAAATAATTTTTTTTTTTAAAGGAGAAAACAAAGAAAACAATAACATGTCAATTATGAGAATTTGTAAAGAGTAATTAAAGATATTTTAATCTGCCAATGAGGTTAAGATATTTCTTTACACGTTAAGATATTGTTCCGCGGAGTTAACCACAACAAGTTATATTATTCGAAACCTCGTCTTAAGGTATATAATTAATGATCTTAATTACCAATTGCAGCACCTTTCCTATAAAAAAAATTACAGAGAAAAACTTAATTTAATTATCTCCAAGTTAACAAAATGAAGACAAAATGCATAGTGTAACTTGAACCACTAAACATAAGAAATTAATTTAAGCCTCGACATCTATTTATAGAAGTTGCTAATGCAAATTGAATTTTTATAAAAATGGAGATAATCGTTTAGTTTATTTTCAAATAATGGTTAGGATTAGTATTAATCTCCCGTATTAAAATTAATTAAGGGACCTATTTATGGAATCACCTTGTCATATAATGACAAAAAAATCAATCTATTAATACAAATTTTGTTAGTTCATTAGTTCACGCCAATAAAAGTAGGATTAACATAGTCATGCAAATTATATTTGCAAAATGTATCGGAGGTAATTGGTTAGTTTAATGCCAAATTAGAGGTTTCTAGCGAGGTATCTTGACCAAATCCTAATGATCTATCATAAATGGTATTACATGAAAGGATGTGCATCGGTTCTAGTTCAACCCCATAACCAAACTTAGTGTGATCCAACCCCAAAACCGGACTTGCTTTGGGTGGTTCTTGTAAAAATTAGTTAGATTTTCGATTCCAGATTTTTAGAACCGAAAATAATTGGTTTGATTTTAGGAACCAAATTGACTAGACTAAACTGGCAAACAATAACATAATATGTTATTATTTTTATTCAGCAATAGCAAAAGGTACAAGTTACTCCTTTTACTAATAACTTCCCTATGATTAATAAATTTGTCTAATAATAAAGTAACTTTCAATAGATGTAGGAACTTTTAAGAAAGAAAATAAAATATTAAAAAAGTAACACCATCAATTCCCGAGACAACCCTAAGGAATCGGACCAAGATCCAATGGTCTCGTCTACTCCGGTTCTAGGGTGGATAGGGTTGATTCTCAATTCCACATATTGGAAAAATAGACCATGTCTAGTCTAGCTTCCATCTCTAGAGTAGGAATCGGCCATCCCTAAAATCGATCACCCCTAATTACATGTTTAATTTATGTGTATGTTGCATTTTCTTCCTCACACTAAATCTTTTACAGCCAAAGCATGATTTAAAATATGGCAAGTATTATTGGGCAAATAAATATATTGGTATGATATAAAAATGCCATGGGTAATAAAATTGTCACGTGGCACAAATCACCTCCATTTGGCGCAACGTTATCAATCATACGAATATATATCATGCCACATGGCACAAGCACACCGATTATACCCAACTTTGTAATGATATATGAGATTTGGATCGGCGAGGGTAAAAACGGATTAAGCATTGTGGTCTAGGTTTTCCACCTAAACAAAATGGGGTAAAGACAGCTTTCCTTTAGACAGCAAGAGCCCAGTGATAAGGTCAGTTCGTTGGAGACCCTTGAGTCACGAGGAGAGTCTTTGTGCATTTAGATTTAGGCAATAAATTACCGCACTTATTATGGTCACATGCCAAACCATCACCTACATGTGACTTGGGAAGGATTTGAGTCCCCTCCCCAGCCCAAATCAAACCCAAGGGCATGGTTTTTTGGATTATCCTCTAGAACATTCCATGTCTATCGTCTATGATTAACGAGCCCTTTTTCACGTATACCCTCTATCTCCACATGTCATCTCCTCTATGTCACACAAATATCTTCCTCTCCCAAGGGCGTCATAATGCCTATGGAACAATGTTTTTAAATTCGAGAACCAATTGAAGCTCTGGCTGACAAATCAACCCCCTCAATCGGTTGAATTGCCTAGTCAATGAACTTAGACAATTTGCTGAATTCGAAATATAACACCCACTCTAGCTGTTAACTTGCTGTTTTACTTTGATTGGGGGTCGATCCAGCCTCATCCGCCTCAACTTTTCATGTTCTTTCACCAAAGTTAAGCACTTGTTCTTGACCAATCCAGGTTGAGTAGAAAAAATCGAATTGGCACATAGTCTTATTCCCGGTCAAAAGGGCCAGTCTCGGGCTTGAAAACGCTGCTATCGAGGGCCTTATCTTGGACCTCTTTTTTTCGGGGGGCCATTGCGGACTTGCTGTCATGTACAAGTCTTGAGAACAAAGAGTCCGAACTTGCAGAGTAAAGACTAGTTTATCCATCAACTTCGGGACGTCGACTTTAACTCGTAATTTTTATATCAATTTAGCTGAAATTCGGTATTACAGTAATTCGTCAAAAACGATTGTCTCAGAAAATAAAAATAAACATTCTTTCAAGATAAGAGTTCATACAATTGTTTATTTGTTCAATGTACTATTAATGGGCTTTCCTGCTTAAACATTGCGTTTCAAGCCCTTCAATAGTGTTACCTCGCTGGCCACTTATTAATTTGATTTTTTTTGGACTGAAGACTCTTTTACAAGGAAATCAACTGTATAAACTATATTATTAAGTTAAAGTGAGGCTTGTCTTTCCTCTTCAGGCCTTACCTTAATATTACTCCTTCATTAGATAAATGAAGTAAAAAAAATAAAGAAAACTATCTGCTGCCTTCGCTTCGAAAGAGGATTATCTATTCCCTCAACCACTTAGTTTCGGCATGAGCATGGTGTGTGCATATAGCTATCTATATCATCTCTATCTATCTTATGAAAGATAAAATATCTCACTATATATTTTCAATTTACGTAATAGAAATACGATAGATCTCTCATACAGGCTTACCTATTCATAGACAACCACACACTTTCTTCTATGAATAATCATCCCATCATGGGCGCGCACTACTCTTTTTCTACTACTGCTTTTGCTCATCACTTCCTTCAATATTTAGAAATAAAAAGTTACAAATTGTGAAAGGGTTACGTAAAATTCTATCCATTTATATTTAGAAATTTGAAAGATTTCAAGCCCTTCGTTTTGACTAAAGGTAAGTCAATTGCTGCAAAATCTGAACAGCTAAAAGTTAAAATTGTTAGTCACACAAAAACTAATTCTTGTTCTTCAAGCTCCTTTATTAAGAATTAACATGCGCATGGATTTTACTTTTTATTGATCTTATGCTTCCTTTCTTCTACTCCACGTATGCGCATGCGCCTTAACGCAGTCTTCTCTCCACCCTCATTGTCCTTCGTTTATCCAGCACAACGTAGTGTAGGAGTCTCACTTTGGTTTTACAGGCTTTTTCCAATAGACTTTTACGTATAAAAAATAGAAAATCATACTTTTTTTTTTTTTTTTTTGGTCAGAGAAAAAAATCAGACTTTACGTGCATATTTGTGCTCTAAAGAAGCATTATTTATCCGCATGTCTTTACTTTACTTTCTTTTTACTTTTAGCATAATGGAAATTTTATAATTCATGTACTTTGACTTTTTTTTTATTTATAAATTCAAGACTTCTGAAATATTCACAATACTCAAAATTTGACTTTTTTTTTGGTTGACAGATTTTTTAAAATATGAATATCGTTTAAAAAGTTGACAAGAAGGCTTAGAGCCCATTTTGCATACGATCAGCGTAAAAAAGCAGGCCGAACTCTGTCAATGCCAGAACAAGGAAAGGTACAAAGATTTTTGTACAGAGACAATAGAACACAGAGACCACGTTCAGGAGGAGGAAGCACCAGCTTCTTCATGAGTTGACCGGTAGAGGCGCGCCGTCTGGTTGACACGTGACATGGATCGAATTCATGTGCAGGTGACTGTCCACCAAAACTCTAACCGTAGTTGCAAAAATTTCCCACGTGCAATAATCTAACACGCCAATTGCAAGCGGAGTTTGGTTAGGCGATGTGAGTGGGATAAGTGATCCTTAACCAGGATTATGTGTAAAAAACGAACTCCACGTATTTCATCACGAGGTCTAATGTTGTCGCGACAATTTATGCATCCAATGATATTCTTGACATGGACCAAAAGAAAGGTTTGACCGTGCCACTAATAGAAAGTTAGGTGAAGCTTTGATTGAACCATTTGCCAATCTCCATAGACCGCATCTAACTCCAAAAAGTGTTAACAAATTGAGTAATTTAGTAGTCAAAGCTACTTAAGATAGGATAAGATATAAAGTTAAAGTTAATCCCATATTCAAATCCAATCCCAATATATAATTAACTTCATATTTATTGGATGTTACATTTCCAAAAATATTGGATGTGACGCAAATCCCCACCTTCTCGATGTAATCATATCCATTTCCAAAAAAGTATTTAGTGAACTTGAATTAGAATTGAATATAAATTAAAGAGTTAATTCCATGACAAACCTTAAATTAATACATCAGTGATAAATTTGCCTCAAACTAATATTTTGATTACTAAAAACCCCAAACTAGCATACCATATAACAAATTTACTATCTCTTAATTTTCATTAAATTGTCTTGTCAACTTGCTAAGTTCGATGACATCAGTTTAGAGTTTATCCTCCATTTATCACAAATGCATTGATTTGTAGTTTTTCATGTTAGTAACCCAATTGAACGAAAACTAACAGAGAATAAATTTGCTATAAATGTGTACAATTTGGGATTTTTGATAGTCATATAATTAGTTTTTGATAAATTTATTACAAATATACCAATTTGAGAATTTTTACGATGTTGACCCAATTTAAACTTTCTATAAAAACTAGTTGAAAAGGTTAAAAACATGCATATAATCTAGAAGTGTTTGCAACAACTGCCATTACAATGATGGCCATTTTTATTGGGCATAAGGCTAGTAGAAGTGCCAAAACTTTTGTATGGCGCTCACTTGAATGCCAAAACTTTTTTTGCTCACTTAAATGCCACATTGGAAAAAAAAAAAGAAAAATCGATCATTGAGTGCCAATTCCTACCAAATGTCCTATGTGAAATTAAAAAAAAAATGAAATTTTTATTTGTATATATATATATTTTTATATATTTTTTTTTTTTTTTTTAGGGTCACCAATGACCCTTGCTGACCACAATTGCCTTGCCCTTGGTTCCAAAGGCCTTAGGCGAGGCCACAAGGGCCTCGCCGATCACGAGCAAGAGTCTTCCCCCAAGGCCTTCACAGCCAAATCTAGGCGAGGGCCACCTCATTCGCGAGGCCTTGATGGCCTTGCCCAAGGCCTTCGTGACCAAGGGCAAGGCGGCTATAGCCAACAAGGGTTGCTGGTGACCCTCGCCAACCCTAAAAGAATATATATATATAATAAAAAATAACAATAAAAATTCAAAAATATTATAAAAAATTTAGATGGCCACATCAAACGACCGGTAGCCATGTTAGCTTTTCTAATGGGGCAAATCGGAAGTGGCACTCAAGTGACTAATTTTTCAAATTTATAGCACTCAAGTGAGTGGAAAAAAAGTTTTGGCACAAGTGGACGTTGTAAAAAAGTATTGATACTTGTACCGTTTTTACCCCATTTTTATTGTGTTAGGATCCCCATGACAAAAATTTTTTGACAAAGGAGAGGTTAAGCAACATACATGAGAGTCAAGATTGGGGAAAATTGTTAAAAAAGTAATAAACCTATTGCACTTTAATCAATTCAATTATAAATATTTCAATTTTATCAATTTGAATCCTAAACATATTTACGTTTTACCAATTGAATTTATCTTGTCAATTTTAGTTGGAAATCGCTAATGTAGATGTCAGCCATCTTACTTACATGGCATGGCCATTGTAGACGTGGATAATTTTTGTAATATATCAAAAAAATTTATAATTTTTTTATTTTTTACTTTTTTATTTTTCCTTTTTGGTCCAAAAACCAATGAGGGCTAGCTAACCTTCGCCGAAGTTGATGAAGAAAAAAAAAAAAAAAAGATAAAAAAAAAATTATAAAAATTGTCGATGTTAACCTATGAAGCACGGACATGTTGCCTGTACTTCCGTGTCGTGTCCGACATGTGTCGGACACGTCGACACGCTCGGACACGATTGGACACGCGGTCAACATGTGTCCGATATTTCAATACGTGGTTAACTTTTCTCTACACGCGTGTCGATGCGCGTCTAGAAGACTGATGGAGGGTGGAGGCAAGGGAGGGCGAGGGAGCAAAGGCGGCGAGTGATGGCAAGAGATGGCTAGAGAAAGAGCCAAACAGAGAGAAATAAGAGAGAGAAAGCAAACTCCCGCCGGCAAGATGAAGCCATGAACAGACCACCGCGACGACAAGATGGCCAAAGAGAGCGGCGAGGGCCGCCACTATTGCGATGGATCGGTGAGGAGGAGGAGGAGGAGGAGGAGGAGGATCAAGAGAAAGAGAAGAGGAAGGGGGTTGTGCGGAGAGAGAGGTGGTCGTGCAGTGAGGAGGAGGAGGAGGAGAAAGATCGAGAGGAAGAGGAGAGGAAGGGGCGAAGGGGTGGTGGAAGGAGGAGGAAAAGGAGGGTAGCTAGGGTTTTGATAAGGGAATTAAAAAATAATAGAAAAAGGGGGACGATGGCAGGACTCTTGGGTTTTGGGGGCAGGGAAGTGACAGGCTGTTGCTGACAATCTAGTGGGGGAGGGAAAAAAGTAAAATAAATTTGGGGTGGAGGGAAATGGATGAAGGAAAAAAAGAGGGTGGATTTTAGGGTTTTTTTAATCGAAAAATTAAATAAATGAAATTAAAAATAATTTTGAAAAATAAAACTATTAAATTTTGAATAATGATAAATTTTGGTCATCGTAGAAAATCATTGATTTATTTAAATAAATTGATTATAATTTCTTATTAATTATTAGTTTCATCAATAACTCTTGTTAAAGTTAAAAACATGTTTCGCATTAACTATGAATATATCTTTCAAATTTCAAATAAATTGATTTATTAATATTATTATTGTAAATTTATTATAAGCTATTTTTAAATTATTTATTTATTTATTTATAAATTTGAATCAAATTAATTAAAAATAAAAAATATTTATTTAATATATAACATATCGTAATGTGTCGGAATTCTCTATTTTTTAGAAATGATGTATCGATGTGTCGTGTTGTGTATCCGTATTGCATGTCGGTGCTACTTAGATGTTAATAATGGATGTGCTACGTGGCATTACTAGCGTTAACGTCAATGATTTTTGGTTAAAATTTGCCGAATGAATTAATTGACAAAATATAAAAAGTTAATAACTTAATTAATATAATTGAAAGGTTTATGATTTAATTTATATCCCTTGCCCCTTGGACCCGGACTAGTGGTCCTGAATAAGGTATCTACCATTTTGCTCAAACTTAAATAGGTTTAGTCCCAACCAAGGAAACTCACCAAAAGTTGGATCGAATAATTTTATAACATGCCTTCAGTACTGATACTAAAAGGGAGGTTGACAACAAATGTACATTTTTGTGTGATCCTGACACAAGTTAATATATAATTTCAATGACGAGAGCATTCTCTAATTAATCCTCTTCTATATTTGCGATAGCATCATGTAATGTTTTCAAGAATGGAGGAACCTCTTAACTCTAACTGGTATTTTAATAGGCGAATTAATACATGGGTATCACTTGTGTTTTTATTTTGTTACATTTTCATGAACTTGATGTCCATAACTTGTGAAGTGTCGGTCAGATGTCAATAGCCCGAGGGAGAACAAAGCTCTTGTGCGAAACGGCATGAGGTAAGTACATGCATGCGCGTTGCTGACGAACCAACTAATTTTTTGCTTTTATTTTTTTTGGATGACGTGGCAGTTGAATTTTCAATCAAATCGATGGCTTGTCAAATTTCCCTACTTTCAACCAAAAAAAAAAAAGAAAAAAAAAAACCCTATTGATAGGTGTTGAGATCGTTGTCGATAATTGCGTGGACCTGTGAATTCGTTGGGCATAGGAGGTCCCACCTGACCCCTAAAATTGAATAATGTTCTCTGAAACCGACTGAATATCCGCAGTCGTATATAATAAACAAATACCACGAGCCACTCGCATGACTGGAAAAGTTCTTGACAAGCGAGAAGGAATCCAAGGTCCACATGGTCAAATACAGAAGTTAGAAACTGGGGAAACTAAAATGAATCATGGGCTTTTTTGATGATGAAAGACATCGAGTTGTTATGGCTTTTCTTTTGTAACATGTCTTGTGGCCTGATGCATGTATGCTAGATTGATGCCGTCATTGGCCCGTACGCATGGGCGAGTGAGGCTCATGGTAAAATCTCGGCTACTCACAAATCTAGTATAAATTATCTCATATTTGGGTAATTCACTTGGTTTTTTTTACTTGTATCTCACTTGATCATGAGCTTAATGGTAACTTTGTCAGGACTACTTACTTAAGATCGGCTTCTTTTTTGTGTATAGGAAAGAATGACGTCACATTCTATTTTATCAATTTAATTGATCCAATCAGTTTGTAATTTTGGTTGATTTGGCATATTTTGATATAAATTATAACCATATAAATACTCTTTCTCTTGGCAATTGGCACCCCATTTGCAGCTGCATTTGCACTTCTTATTACTATCAAAACAACATTAAAACTTTTAAAAGATCTGCATACGTGCTTAAAGATCATGCATGTGCGCAAAATCTGGAAGTATTGGGAGGGTGAGGCCCCCCTCTAAAAGGAGCTTGCCGGTTTTGTCGAGAGTGGGACCCATCTGATTCTCGGTGACACCCAGGCAATCAAATCTCCTTCCGCCTGTACGCCACACGCAGCTACAGCCGACGGTCACGTTGGCATGTAACGTTGGGTCCATTTGGGAGAACATTTGAGAAAATCTTCATATAAATACAAGAGACTTTGAGGGGTTTACAAGATGTAAATAATGTTTGTGTTACTTCGATATCCATTCGGAAAAGTAATTTTCAAAAAATAAAATTAAAATTCAACCCCAAAATTATTTCCAAAAAAAAAAAAAGACTTAAGAGATCATCAAATTAAACGATACAAAATTAGCATTGGCCAACTCCACCTCAGGCAACGCTACTCTAAGGTCACGTGACGCATACACCAAGGTTGAGCAAACTTAGGCGAGCAACCTTAGGCGAGCAACCTTAGGCAATGCCATATGAGTTTTGTGTGACATTAGGAGAGTCGTGCAACCTTAGGCAAGGGCCGTCGATCTCCAATATGGCTCATCTATCCCAAGCAAGGCGACTCCTCACTCGATAGTTGTTATCACATATTTTAGACGATACTGGCTAGATCTACGCTCACTAGCAACGATGCGGGATGTTGGTCAAGCATAGGAAAATGAAGGTGAAGATAAAATTGGAATTTAGCTAATTTAATGACAGCAAAGTTGGATGAAAACATTTCATTAACCCAAAAGCGGCATTTTGAAAATACCAAATGCCAATATTACGGAGGACTTAAATTAAGTTAAGAGACCAACCATTAAAATAATAATAATAATAATAAGTTAAGGGTCTTTGGAAATGGTAGTTTTGCCTTTAATGACCATTGCAATTTCATTGTCAAAACAGCTCAGCCTTTTCGGCAAACCTGTGCCAAACTTGCCAAATTTATCACGTTTTCGCCTTATCGGTGGCTTGGATGCCTCTAGTACCCTCGGCTCTTTCACCGAATTTCCCATTATGCCCTTGTAGGAAACAAATTTTGAAACTCTCGGGACTTTAAGCACTTCTGGTGCATTCTTTTGATGGCCTGGAACCGAAACAAATGTTCCTTTAGGGTGCTTTTCAAGGAACTAGGAACTAGGAAGTGTCGCCTCTCTGAGAACCGCAACCAACCAACACCAAACTACGTAGAGTCCAACCAATCAATCGAAACACCAGGCAATTCTCGTTGCAATCCTTCTTCCCTTTTAGAGCTTCTTCATCTTTGGGCACTATGTCTCCTTCAATGCGTGAAATCTTTGTGGAATAATGTATGTTTTTGTGGGAAAAAAACTGTCCTTTTCTCTGGACTTAAAAAAAGCCGATTGCAAGAGATTAGACCACCTAAATCTGAGGCATTGGATCTTTTTCATACAAAAAGTGACAATGCAATCAATAAATTTATCAGAACCTCATTGTCTATAAGCACATTAATTCCCAAAGTAAGTTCGGTAGTTTGAATTAGAATCTATGAGTAGAATGTGGGGACAGAGACGGTGGAGGAATCCATGAGTCATTGTCACACGTAAGAAGACAACACAAATATTATAGACAAGCAAGGATGGTGCCCAAATCATGGAATAAGTATTTAAAAAGGTCTAAAGTTATTATATTTGAACCAATTCAATCATAAACATTTCAATTATCAACTATCTCCGATCAAAATTGGCTAAATAAACTTGATTGGTACAAGTACAAAAGGTTAGACTAAATTGCTTCAATTGAAATATTTATAACTGAATTGGTACTAATATAATAGCTTTAGGACTTTTTAGTACTTTTTCCCTAAAATCATAACTCTCAAAATTGGTTGATTTGTGGTTTGATCTTCGATTTGATTTTAGGTGAACATTTAGTCTATCAACTTGCATGTGAATCTCTCGATTTCCTTGCTAATACAATTTGATGCTTGTCTGATTCAATCGATTTCATAATTTCTTGTATGTAAATATCAAATGTTGCTTATTTTGTTGTTGTTTTTTTAGTCAATGATGTTGTATTTTGATAACTATATAAAAAAAAAATGAATTTTACAAATTTCAATCCAATTATAATGATATCATTTTTAGGGCTTGAAATTAAAGATATCGCTACGTATGCTTGAAATTAAGATTTCTTTTTCACTGTTATGCTATGAATCTTACTTGAATTTTTTTTTAATAATACGGCTTATTAAATAGATATGCGTATATCTTTCTAAGGTTTACTAACCAATTTGATTTCCAATTCACAATTCACAGATATAAGATTTTCATTCACGTAGCTATCTCGATTAGCAATTATGACCTAATTTTTTGCTGATTGACGTCGTTTGTGTACATTTTTTCTTTGAATTAGACCGTTGAACTTAACTATTCTTTTTTTATGGGAAAATTGTTCAAAAAGTCTTAAATTTATTATATTTTTACAAATTCAGTTATAAACCTTTCAATTTTGCCAATTGAGTCATAAATTGCCAATTGAGTCTATTTGGCGCTAGAATTTACTGACGTAGACACCGATCATCCTACATGACACATTGCTAGCACTGACATGGACAAAATTTTATTATTTTTTAATATTTCTTTCTAATTTTTTTTTGTATTCTTAATTTCTTTTTTCTCCTTTTTTTTTTCCTTTTATTCCTATGGCCAATCGCCGGAAACTGCAACCGACCAAAGGCCACGATTGGTGAGGGTCAACCTCCCCGACCTCTGGCAAGGTCGCCCTTGTCGGGATTTGGTGAGGGTTGACCTCACCATCCTCAGGCAAGGCTCGCCCTCACCAAAGGTTAGTGAGGATCAGCCTCGCAAGCCTTAGGCGAGATCCCGTGAAATCCGGCGAGGGCGAGCCTCGTTGACAGCCCACTGGGTCGCCCCTCGCTAAATCTAGGTGGGGGCCACCTCGGCTGAGCCCCACAAGCCTAACCCTCATGAGCCTCTAGCGAGGCTTGATCTCGCCGGACTTGGCTAGGGTGAGCCTTGCTCGAGGCCAGCGAGGCTGACCCTCACCGGTCGTGGCCTCTGGCTAGTCACCGGAGGTTGGGCGACCAGCCTAGAGGAAAAAAAAAAAAAAAGAAAGAAATTTAAAAAAAAAAAAGGATAAAAAAAGAAATTCAAAAAAATAATTTTAAAATTCAAAAAAATATTAAGAATTTTTAAAAAAAAAAAATTGTCTACTTCAACATCGATGTCCAAGTTAGCAAATTCCTACCAAAATTAGCTGGATTGACTTAATTGGTAAAAAGCAAAAATATTTAGAACTTAATTGGCAAAATTAAAAGGTTTAGACTAAATTGATAAAAGTACGATAAGTTTAGGACTTTTTGGACAATTATCCTTTTTTTTTTTATTCATGTTAATCTTTCAATGTTCTATATAGAAGAAAATATTCACGTAGCATGCCATATCGTCGCTGAATAGACCAAGTTAATATGAAAACATGGGATCAACATATGCCATCATGATGGAAGAATTTTACCCAATTTATATGGACGAGACGTTTATTTTCATTCAGGAGGACCAGTCAAATAGAAGATTCGGATACTATTATGTTTAATATCACAAAAAAATTTAAACTAGTATATATGTACCGTATTTATCTAAAATTAATTTTTATGTCATAAAAACTCTCAAATTGGTATATTTGTGCCACATTTATCCTAAACTATTACACCCACATCACATTTACTTTGAATCAATTTTATATTATAAAAATCTCAAACTGATATACTCGTGCTACATTTATCCTAAAGTGATGTGTTTCATAAGTATATAAATGTGATATACCAGTTCAAGATTTTTTGCCTACACAAAATTATTTTATAGAAGAAAATTTAAGATGGACTAACATGAAAAGAAAAAAAAAAGAGAGGAAGAAGTAGCAGAAAAACGAAGGCCTAGGGAGGCCAACAAGGCCGCATATTGGCTCGCAAGGTTCACTGGACTAAAACTCTTCCTCAAAATTGGATGTCTTTCCCTCCCTTACAATTCTCGCAAATTTTATGTTCGAAACTTATCTATCGTTTTCTTGTAATTCTCGTTATTTATGAATGAATGAAAGCACCATATTAGACCAAAAAAGAAAAAGAAAGAGTGGGGCTTGGGGGGAACGGTTTTGCTGCCTTACCTATCGACGAAGCTTGTTGGACCTTACGAGGGCCCCTTGTCGCTTCTCTTTAGCTTTTTATCTTTGGATTAGTGCTATAAAAAATCTTAAGCTAATATACTTATAACAAATTTATCTAAAATTAATTTTTTGACCAATAAAATTTTTAAAATGATATACATTTATGATCAATTTACCCCACATTAATTTTCATCAAATTGGGTCAATATCACGAAAAATCACAAAATGGTATATTTGCAATAAACAAATGATAAATCCTTGAACTAATATATCCATTAATTACCATGTATTATTCAACTCAATAATCTAAATGATAAATTCTCGAACTAGTATATATGTTAATTACCATGTATTATTCAACTCAATAATCTAACGGTAAAATTTAACTTAAACTAATGAAGAGTAAATTTATCACGGATATATTGATTTTGAGTTTTTTGTGATATTAACTCTTTTTTCTTTCTAAGTCTTGGTGCGTCAATCTGTCCAATTTGTGTTAACAATCACTTATCTATATTTTAGTTGGGGATAGAGAAAGGTTTTCATGATCTCATAGAGAAGGTCGCTTATCTCTTTATGTGGGGGAATGCTTGATAGCAAGATCATAAATGTATAATATCAATAGTTACAGAGCGCAGAAGCCGGTCCGGACAGCACTTGACGTTTGAAAAAATGTCTATATTACAGCTTGAAGTACACCTTAAGCAACAAAATAAAATATCTGAGGAATCAAACGAAGTGACGAGAAAAGAAAACCCCCCGAAAGGGGTTGCGAACAGTTGGTGGGAAGTTCATAGACTTGAGGATCAACAGAAGATTAGAAAACCTTACCAAAAAAATAAAATAAAAAACAGAAGATTAGAAAAGAAGAGGAAACAGAAAAAGGCAGATTTTAATCCCCTTGTTAAGGATTGATATAGAAACGGAAGGACAGATGACCCTCCTACTAATCCAATGGTGGTCCAGCTCATAAACAATAAACAGTAGAAATACAAAATGTGGAGGTCGCGGGATTGCCAGATTTGCGTATCAGCGGTGAGAGCTCCACGAGAGATGGATGACAACGACACGACATGCCAGCTGCTCAAGCACGTCGACCCTTAGGTGTCCGATGACTATTTTTGCCCTATCATTAAACAAAAGAAAAAACCACTTCTACTCCCGTTCTTTTTTTTTTTTTTTTTGACAAGGTACTCCCGTTCTTTACTGTTTCCCATTGTCGGCTCTATCCTGCCAATTTTCCGTCCATCCTAATTATCTTTTTCGATATATTCTTCTCTGTTCCTCGCACGGACATTTCGGCGAACGGATAGAGTGCAGTCTTGGAGATTGAGTGCTGGGCTCTTCGATTCGTCCATTCTTGACCCGATCGAGAGGAGTCCAGTGTCGGGAGTTTGCGGGAAAACATGAGCTTCAGAGAGGAGAATGAAGAGGGGAGGGATCTTAGGAAGCCGTTCTTGCACACGGGAAGTTGGTATCGGATGGGCTCGAGGCAATCCAGCATGCTGGGCTCTTCTCAGGCAATTCGCGAGAGCTCCATATCGGTTGTTGCCTGCGTCTTAATCGTTGCTTTGGGTCCTATTCAGTTCGGCTTCACTGTAAGCAGCTTTCTCAATCTGTCTTTGTCGATTTATTTGCCCGTTCGGTCACTCGAGCACGATTGCAAAAGCACTACTACACAGTGTGAAAAGCCCCTTTCACTCGGTCACTCGAACAATGAAATCAGCTCTGGTCAAGAGCAAATGAGGATGGGTAACTTAAAAAATTGGCATTGCTTTTGAACTCGATTCGTTTGACTGAACATTAGTAGCTGTAGATGTTCTTATCTGAGTGTTGATTGCATATAAACAGTCGGGTTACTCATCGCCTACACAATCTGCAATTGTAGAGGATCTTGGTCTTACCGTCTCAGAGGTGTGAATCTCTCAACTCTCTATCTCAAATTTGTATTGGGTTTTCTTGAGTACAGCGGCTAATCGGATTCTGGGCAGTTCTCCTGGTTTGGTTCGTTATCAAATGTAGGGGCTATGGTTGGGGCAATAGCCAGCGGTCAGATTGCAGAGTATATTGGACGAAAAGGGGTTGGGTTGAATTTGTTGATTAGCTTTTCTGTGTCAACATTGCATTTTTGCAGTAAAGATTTGCTTGTTCTGACTAATGTGATGGAGGTTTACTGTACGTTGTCAACTGCAGTCTCTGATGATTGCTTCCATCCCAAATATCATTGGATGGCTTGCCATTTCCTTTGCCAAAGTGAGTTTTTGTATTTAACTATCTATGCCATATGTTGTGGCATCTAGAAGGGAAGTGCTCGAGCCTGACATTTACAATGTTCTTTTAGGATTCTTCTTTTCTGTACATGGGAAGATTGCTAGAAGGCTTCGGTGTGGGCATAATTTCTTATACGGTACATTCTATTCTGCTCTAGTGTGTATCTTTTATAGTCAATTAAAGAATGAGAAAAGTGATGATGCCACCTATTTTAATATCCATAGGTGCCTGTATATATAGCTGAAATTGCACCTCAGAACATGAGAGGAAGCTTGGGCTCAGTGAATCAGGTTGGGATTGCTTGATCACTAATCGAGATTTTCTTCCTGAAAAAGGTCAAGTCTCCAGGTAGTAACAGCGTGATTTGTGTGTTTTTAGCTATCAGTTACTATCGGGATAATGCTGGCTTATCTGCTGGGACTTTTTGTCGAGTGGAGGATACTTGCCGTTTTAGGTAAAGCTAATTCATAGTTGTTAAGTGCATATTTTCTTTTTATCTATTGTTATTTCATTAGTTGGTTGAGAAAATCCTGTAATTATCTTAGTAAATGAAATAGAGCTTTTAAATGAAATCCTTAATTTGCAATGATCGGCTAAAATTCTTGTTTCTTGCAAAGTCAGAGTCATTGTATTTTGTTGGGTGCGCTCTTCATAAAGCAGAGATATTTCCAGATTAAAGAAAACCGCTAGGTGTGATAAAATGAAAAATAAATCTACCTTCTCCAATTTCCTTCTTTGCTTGATTGCATCGTGTTAGAAGTTTCCTCAGTCTCAAAAGTATTATGAAGTCTTATTAGTTTCTTCAAATTGTTGCTTTTGCATCTCTCAGAGGTTAAATTTGCACTAAATGTCACTTCCAATTGCCATGGCTCATCTTATTTGAAATTCCATTTGTAACTCAAATTAGCATAATGATATCACACGTTTTCGAGTACCCAACTGATCCTAGCTAGGAATGGCAGCCTTCTGTTTCATGCGCATGCTGTGAGTACCAAGGCACACATTTTTTTTATTTTTGGGGCAAGCTTGAGAGAACATGTGGGCATGTTGATCTTGATCCACGTCTTGAATGAATATAACTACAACTTGAACAATCATTTAGAGTTAAAAAGCAGCATCTTGATACAATTGACACAATTGAACCTGGTTTTGTAGCTATTTTAAGGAGAACTAAACTGAATGTGGATGTGGAGTCAATACTTGAGAATACAAAAGCTTGAGAGAAATAGAGGCCCTATGTTTTGAGTACTTGAGCAATGTTAGAATGATTGAGATGAAAATGTCATGTTCCTTAGTCTTCATTCTTTGTTTCCCGAGAATAGAAGAGATGAGATGAATATTTTAATACAGTCAAACTATTCACAAAGACTTGACCATCTTCTTCTTGTATTTTTTATATATTACTCTATTGGTTACATTCACAGGAATATTGCCATGTACAATATTGATACCTGGTCTGTTCTTCATCCCAGAATCCCCCCGCTGGCTGGTAAACTCTGTTCAGTAAGATCATTCTGCAATTCTAGTTTAAGTTTTGTCTTAGCTCATTCCGGATTCATATATCAAATACAGGCTAAAATGGGCATGACAGAAGAATTTGAAGCTTCTTTGCAAGTTCTTCGAGGCTTTGATACTGATATTTCACTTGAAGTGAATGAGATCAAGGTAGTGTTGAGCTAGTTTTTCATTTGTATTTGCAGTTGTGATTGAAAACTTGAGATGTAGTAGCCTCCTTCCAAATGAGTTCATTCTGAGCATGCAAGCTGATGCTACACCTAGTTCATTTACTTTAATGCCTGTTGCATGGGTGCACCTGTTTAATGAATTACATGGGCTTTCCTTGGTCTTTCACAGAGAGCTGTCGCCTCAAGCAGCAGAAGAACTACCATTCGATTTTCAGAGCTCAAACAAAGAAGATATTGGTTCCCATTGATGGTAAACACTTTCCGGAAATTTATCTTTCCCTTCGTGTCTTTTGCCATGTTAAGCATCAAAGGCTAATTGTCTTCCACAAATTTGATCTGCAGGTTGGGATTGGTTTGCTTATCCTGCAACAGCTTAGTGGGATAAATGGGGTTTTATTCTATTCTAGTAACATTTTTGAAGATGCTGGTAAGCATGTTGCATTCCCTTCCTTCAGATCGTTGTGAATAAGAATTATTAGCGGAACTAGCTTTTAAATTAGGTCATAGACAATAAATTTATCCATGCTGACTACCCTGTGGCTGTCTGCTATGTTTATTGTTTGTGTTGAGTTTTTCAAGCAAGCAAGTTAAGTATCTTCCTCTGTAAAAACTTATCCTATCAGTAAGCATCGCACTCTAATTTCCTTGGTGTTTGCTTTTGTCTCAAATAGGGGTTACATCAAGCAATTTAGCAACAGTTGGAGTCGGTGCTGTTCAGGTAGAACATAAGTAGGCTATCAATGGGCTTTTACATTTTGTGATTGGAGATTTCAACCATAATAGATTATCTTCCTAAGGCATGATTAAGGTGATTAAGGGATGATATGGCTTTTAGGTTATTGCAACTGGAGTTACTACTTGGTTGGTGGATAAAACAGGCCGCCGGCTTCTGCTTATTGTAAATGTCCCAAACCTTTCAGTTTTTGGTATTTCCTGCTCTAGCAAAGGATTAATGGCTGTCTATTTCAGGTTTCCTCAGCTGGGATGACTGCTAGCCTTCTTTTGGTTGCAGTGTCCTTCTATGTGACGGTAATACTGTAGTTTGCTCTGTGTGCTCAACCTAAGAATATAGCCTTTAGAAGCATTTGGAAAATTTCTCATCGAGGGTTTCTTCTTGATTATTACAGGACTCCGTATCAGAGAGTTCTAGTCTCTACAATATTTTTAGCATCTTGTCAGTGGTTGGGGTTGTGGTAAGTCACTATGGTCGAAGCTGGTAGATACATGTCCCATATGCTCATTGAAAACATGGGGAGGCATAGTAACACTTTCCTATCTCTGTCTTCATGGCAGGCTATGGTAGTTGCATTCTCACTGGGAATTGGAGCCATACCATGGGTTATAATGTCAGAGGTAATATCACTCGGATCAAATCTGATCTTGTTAGAACTGGCATAATCATTTGCTTGAAATGACAGTTTGGTTTTGCACGGAAGGAAGTTGTTCCACTTTGCTGTTTGTTTGTTGAGCCAGACATGCATGACCTACAACTATAATTTCATGGTCAACAAAAAAAAGAATACTCTTCAAAAAGAATGGAAGCAAGAGGAACTTGAATCATCATGTTTGTAAGCATACTCAGAAGGTTTAAAAGTTTGAACTTAATTATGCAGCCTACAATTTTTATGTCCTTCCTTTTTGGATGGACTAGGTTAAGTTTCCTAGTATCCCTTTTAGGCAAAGGGAGAGTCCAGGATCTTTCATCTTGAAGTGCTGGCTTAGATGTTACTTTGTGCAGTAATCTGATGTCGTGAATGATAGGATGAGATAACTGGCCCACTAAAATATCTTTGATGCTGAAGGAATCTGTTCATCTTGTGTGGGTGTGGGGAGAGAACCTCCACGGGGAAGATAGCTACTTTTCATTTTCGTATGAAAGGAATTGTGATCTTGTTGCCTCTAAATTTGAGGTTATTCTTCTGGTGAACACAGATTCTTCCGGTCAATATTAAAGGCTTAGCTGGAAGTATTGCCACACTTGCCAACTGGTTATCCTCTTGGGTGGTCACCATGACAGCAAATTTGCTTTTGACTTGGAGCGCCGGAGGTCTCTCTCTCTCTCTCTCTCTCTCTCTCTCTCTAGCGCACACATGCATTTTTTCTATTTTCTTAGTTATTTGACTTGGCTATCCTACATCATAAACAGGTACCTTCACAATATATATGGTTGTTAGCGCTTTTACTGTGGCGTTTGTTTCTCTTTATGTGCCTGAGACTAAAGGAAGAACTTTAGAAGAAATTCAAAGGTCCTTCAGATGATGATGGTCTCCTTTCCTCTTGGGTTGCTGTCCTCCCTTTCTCTCTTTTTTGAAGAGACAATCTCCGCTTTCCCCAGCATTGGGATTTGGCACATTCTCTGAGGGGAAGCAAGATGTACAATCACTTACCGTATAAATGCAGGCATTTTCTTTGCCCGGCAGCCACTTTGCGACTGTATTGCTTTCATGGCTTCATTAAGTCACTCTTCAGAGCCGTATCTTTAAAAGAACTCGTCAGGTGTTTCGGCATCGATTGTATTGAATCTGTCACTTGAGGGAAGACTGGATTGTTAGTGAATCTGAAGAAAGGAAGTTTTGATGGAGTTGTCTTGCCGCTTCTGCTCATCATTGAATAAAGTCCCGATATTTTTATTTGTATTTGGCAATACATACATACATACATATAGCGGATGATGTCACGACTATCTTTTAAGCAAATGGATTCAAGCAAAGTTAGGACTCCTAACTTAGGATGTGAGTCATCTTTATGATTGCTCTGGCGTAATATCACTCACATTTTACATGTTTTTCTCCCCGCTTTTCTAGATCCAACTCACTAGAAGTCAGTGCAGCCATAGCCTGAAAGAGAGACAGTAACGAACGGTTTTTTTTTTCACTTTGGATTTAGGGGTGGGGGGAGCAACCGGTGCATTGACCGTTAGGAATATGTTTCGAGTGAGTGAGAGGTTTCGCTGTCCACAATGAACTGGTCATCTGATGGTTCGCTGGCCTCTGCTTACAAAATATTTTAGGTACACCAGCCAAAGAGTGAAAGGTCAATTCAGGAGACAATCGAAACTGTACAAATAATAGATGTGCTATGTGAATCAACCCAAAAATAGAACGTGAAAAGACTCCTTTCGCTGAAACCTGGTTTCAACGGCCTTCAAATGTCCCAAAAAAGGCACCATATTTTCTATCTGAGTCGGTCCTGAGATTTTTGTGTAGGCTACTTTAGAGTCATTTATGAATGAAATTTATTGAAATCTTGAGGACCGAGGAAGGCAAGTGGTCTAATTTGACACCTCCACATTACTGGAGTCTCTTCATATTTTAACTATGTCAACCCAACATACCAATTCGACCAAAAAAAAAAAAAAACAACATACTGAATATTCTTGGATTGAGGAATTTATTCAACCGTGAACCAGATAGAACTTGTGAGCCTAGAGCTAGAAAATGATTAGGATGTGTCTCAATATCATATTCGACATATAACTGAAGAATGTAGCAAGGTAACAGTGTCTTCCAACACAAGAGAAACCAAAAAGCAAGGAAAGCAAACCACCAAGTTTAAAGTTGGAGTTGGTGCAATGTAGTTTTAGGTAATTGAGCTGACAACCATTCTCATAAGAGACCAACAGTAGCATCTTTAAGGAAACATCAATATAAAGAAGGTCAATAGAAAGTGTTGTGATTGGATTCACAACACTTCCTTAATGAGTTTCTCGGTGAGAGCTTTGGGCAGTCCCATGACGCTATCGGTTGTTCCTACCTGCAAATGAACATCACCAGCTAGTAGTGTTAGCCTGCTGCAGAGATGAAGATGAACTTCATAAGCAGACTAGACTAAATGCATGCAAAACCATCACTTAGTCTTCGGAAGCCAGCAACTCAGGGTTGTGTACTTCAAACATGAAGATTAAAGAAATTAAAAGCAATGCATGTATTATAGACAGATTTATCTGGGCATTTTAACAATCAAGACCAGCCTCCCTTCATCTTTTTTCTTTTGAACAGTGTAACAGTTAGCCAACAGTTTCATAATGATCTCTGAACGATGAAGCACTACCTAAGAAAGAAGCAAACTATTGCATTCTCCAAATCTAGAAGTCTACAACCATACAGTGCTTGATTTCTACAGAGCTGATGGACTATAGTTAAGGAAAACCACTAGATAAGGGCTATTCAATAAGAAAGCAAAACTAACCAAAATAAGTTGTGAAGGATCCATTGAAATTGCACTTATCATATCTTAATTAATCTCTTGCCTCATGTATTGTGTATTACAAATGGTGATGCCACAGCATTACTGTTGACATTGCTGTGCAATTGTTAAATTACAGAGATAAGTAAACCAACCACTTGCTTCACGTAAGGCAATATCAATGGATGTTCAATAATTAGTCCCCCCGCAACATTAAGCACAATTCCTTCCTCTACCTGTACAACAAGAGAATATGAATCTTATTAGCTCGCCATGTAATCACAAACCAAGATTTGGTCAGATGAAAGGATAACATTACAAAAAGAAGGGAACATTCTTCACCATTTTCTCAATGATCTCGTCTGGTATTTCATGAAAGAAGATCTGCAGGGCAGTATCACAAAATTGTTAAATAGATTATCATTGTGGGAATACAAATTTAACTTTTGTGGATAACTCTATCAACATCATAAAAATCACCATTGAAGAAACACAAGCTAAATGAAATCCCTAACATTTCACAGAACAACACAGGCCCTTCTCACTTCACAATGCGGGAAACAAGTTTCAGTAGCACATACTGGAGCAACAATTTCATTTTAAAGAAAAAAATGATAAAATAGCAGGAGCTTCTAAAGAAGCTTGAGTACTGTTGACTCAAAAGAGCTCTATAATTTATACTCTTGTAAAATTGCAAAAAAAAATCAGATTGAAAGCTTGCTCTATTTTTATACAACAAACACAATTTGACATAAATAACCCAGAGATCTCTCCAGTCACCAGCGGAAGATCAAAAGCAAGACCTCCAAAGCAATCTTGATCAACATCAGGCAGTAAATAAAGCGCAGTGAAGCAACACATTACACAATGAGTCTACACATGTTTACGAGAAGTTTTTAGCAGGAAATCAGCAGACAACTGCTTCTATAATAATATTAGCTCAATCAAAAAGTTGCATCAACAGGTAATACAAATTGTAAACTTAGTTAGCCCGCCTGCCATTTGGATAACAGAAACTTGTCACTTGTTCAGCTTCAAAAAAACTTCATACCCTGTTGGCCCAAAATCATAAGGTCAAAATTAATGTTTCCATACTGTACTGGAGATCTAACCATAATGGTGTTCAGCATCTGTTGAAGCGATCAGAAGCAGCCAAAAAACCATATCAAAAGCTGCATCTATAGCTAGTTGAATCGGGGTTTGGGTTTCTAAATACTGGTTGAATCACTCAAATCAGAATTGCCTACATTTCTTTTCTCTATGAGAAGGAGAGAGAAAGTACCTCCACACGATCCCATTCTCCTTTTCTACTTCCAGTTTTGAGATTCAAAACAAGAACAGATCCAACAGTTGCAGCATGTCCACCAGAATATCCTGCAACCTATTTGGTTTAGATTATATGGTCATGGAAAAGGGCATCAATGATGAAGTGGATTGAAACATTTTAAGCAAACCTTTCAAAAATTCTCGTGCTTCTTCCTTACTGGATGGTTTTTCCCTAACAGCATCTCCATAGACGACCACCTCCAGATCAAATTCACAGTAAGAAAAAGCACAAAGCAGGCTGTTTCTAGAGAAGAATTTCCACTTAAGGAAAAGAATATGTTTTATCACCACCCAGGACAGCCATCTATGTTTGAGGATACAAGGTGCTTTAGGAAATTAATAGATAGTTACTCAACAAAATTTTCCTTTTAATATGTGAATGTATAAGTACTTCTAATATTGTAGACAGACCAAATACCGACATTAAATGAGTTGGTCAAATATACAACATAATAACAAAAAAAAAAAGACTTTTACTTGATCCGAAGTTATAAGTAATGTGGGATCAGCCTCCTTAATGTAGTCACCAAGAGGTATCTTCTGAGAGATGGCCTCTGCCTGACAAGAGGTTCCATGAAAGGAAGTAAGCACCTGAGTTACATCACACTGTGATCGCCAATATAATTGAAGCACAATGACAAACAAATCGTTCAACTTAGTGAGATCGCCGATTCTCTAGCTCCTGTTACATAAAAACGAACTGCCATCTAAACAATGCAACATATTTACGCAATCAACTATACGCAATGTTGATATCATTCAGCACTGGTCGCAGCTTGTGACCATAAGAGAGTAACCAGGACATTCACGGCCAAAGAATTCCTACAACCAGGTGTCCAGTCCACAGACCAGAGTACAATCCGTAGTTAATTTGTTCAAGGAAAGGATTTGCTTATTATTTCTGTATGAGGTCAAAAGGTTCAGAATGCAACTCAGGCCATGGCATTTAGAATAGACTTCAAATAGATAAAAAGACTGTATGATGGTTTCACCTTGCCAAGGTACATCTCAGCTTTCAGGAAAAACAATTGGCCCGTTTCTGGTCCTCCCTTATCAACATCCAGGGTCACGGGGGTTAATTCCTACTTCCAGTCTCCTAAACCCAACTTGTTTATTAGAAGAAAAATTAATCTCAAAAGCTGTGAACCATCAAAACATGAAAAGAAAAGAGGGTGAAAACTAATATTAAGTTATATAGTAATAAATCAATGTATCCTCAAAATCCATAGATGGCGCTAGGTAGTTGACCAATTGAAAGGGTTCATATAAGGAAATTTGACAACAAAGTGTAGGAAAGATGTACTGTGTCTGCTGCAATCAAAATTATTGGTTCAGAATCCTTCTCTTGGCTATTTATCCGTTGTACTTTGGATGTGATAGCATTGGCCTGTGATGAAACTCCAAAGCAATCAATAAACTACACTAATTCATTCCTATGCAAAAGAACCAGAAACTGGAATTTAGGCAAGGCTGAGGACTAAGAACCTCCTCCTAACATAATATGCTATGTTAAACTGAAGAGTCACTTCATCACTGGTAGCTTGACTATTAAATCTTAAGGAATATAATGATGACACATCCATAACATTCTCAGTAATCAAACAGCACATAATTGGCCCAATTCAACATTTTGAAGAAGAAGAATTCGTCCAAAAAAAAAAAAACATTTTGAAGAATCACGTCACCTTAGCCTCGGCCAGAGCCATCACCAACTCCTCCGGCTTATCCTTCCGGATTGATTTCTCATCAATATCTGCAGTCTAACTGACACTGAAAGCTAAAACAAATTTCCAAACAACACCAACGAATCACAATAACAACAACAAAGTCAATGAGAGAAAATCTTACCATGATGGTGAATTCATACCCCATTTCAGCCAATATTTTCCTCCGGGCTATCGAAGAAGAGCCCAAGATTATCTGCACAATACAAAGCTTAGCAATCCATTTTTACTTCCAAGTATAACCCAAGAGAGATTACAGGTTTCTTTGTGAAACGAAATTGCTGCAACTCGATGCACCAATTTGACGGCTCTTTCTAGTTCCTCCTCCTCCTCTTCTCTCTCTCTCTCTCTCTCAAGGATGAGAACAGCATCCATTAATGGAATGAGAGGTGCGACAGGACAGAGCCTACCTTGAAGGGAGAGCAAGTCGCTTCCATCTCTCACGGCGGCGAGAAATTGGGACTGTCCGTTCACCTCCGATTTTGTTGGGTTTGCTGGTGATCTGATGTTTTATTTGCTTCGGGCCAAACGACATCGTAGGGACTGATGTAGCTTCGGTTCAAGCCATTGCTGAACCGAGGCTTGTGATCTGATGTTTTATTTGGTATTTTGCGAATGTTCTTATTTAATTTTAAACGGCCTTCGGTTTTGTGATCTGATGTTTTATTTGGTATTTTGTGAATGTTCTCTTTTGGTTTTAAACAACGTTTATGACTGGAAATCAAGATTGTTTTGTCAATTAATTGATCAACCATATATTAAATTTAGATTAGATATTCTTATGATCTGGAGTGTTTGAATCTCTTGATTATTTTTATATTTGGCTAAGTCAAACACAATTTGCGAGTATTTATCTTTTTCAAAGCTAGTGAGTGGAGGACGAGTGGTGGATGTGGCTTTCAAACTTACTCTATTGATTCGAACACAATTTTTTTGCATTTAATGATTAAACAACCAATCCAATCCAACACACTAATTAGTTTGATTTAGTTCGGTCTCATACTAGCACTTAGTTCAATTTTGTACACAGTCAATCCTTGACTTGAAGGTAAAACTAGATCAGACATTAAACCACAAATCCAATCCAACACACTAATTAGTTTGATTTGGTTCGGTTTTATACTAGCACTTAGTTCAATTTTGTTTCAATTGTACAAACCAACTAAGTTTAATTCTAGGATCAATCGTGTATTGGAACAAATTTTGATCGATCATATGTGCGTTGATGCTCATTCTAGGGAAAATGTGTTAAATCTATTTTTATTCTTTATGATTCATTTTTCTTACAATTTAATCTTAAAGTTTGATTTTTGCTGATTATTAAAGCATTTTAATTTGTACAATAAAGTCTTATCGCTAGTTGTCGTAGAAAAGCTCCATTTTATATATTGATGTAGTGATGGTGGCATGGAATTTTTACTAATATGGCATCTTTTCAGCCCAAAATTTCTTAGGTGGATTTCATAGTTAAAGAAAAAAATGTCTACTTAAAAATATGAACGTTAGAGACTATTCCCTAAACTATTTGCTCGTCTTCCACTTCTCTCTACCGCTCGACAGTCTGGGCCGAAAAGATGCCACGTCATTTAAGATATTGCACTTTTGACCAAAAAAATTAAGTTATTCCACGTCGGCACCACCACATTATCATTTTAAGAGAGTTCCCGACAGCAATTACAAGTAAGACTAGACTGCACGATGGGAAAAAATATTCAGTGATTTGCATTCGCCATATCAATGGCTGATGTGGCGCGTGCTTATTTACTATTAACCAATTATAATTTGACACATAATTGATGACAAGAAAATAAATAAATTAATAAAAAATCCCCAAATCCAACTGGACTTCTCTCTTCCTCCTCTAAAATCTGTAGCCACCCCGAGCTCAACCTCCGCGCCTCCTTCCGCCATTGCCACCGCCGGAGTCGCCGGCGTCGCATCTCTTCAACTTGGTCGTCTCCTCCGCTCGGTTTCTCACTTCCAAGTCTGGCAGCAGGGGACTGGATTTGGTCGGAATAGAACCCATGGCTAAAGTTGGTCTATCCTTCCACCACTCAACACAAAATCCATGGACTGAAAGCGTGCAGGTTTTTTCGTCGCGAGACGACCGAAATAGAAAATGATTGTGTAGAAAAAGCTCCATTTGCGCCAGATCTGGAGCCTTGGCCACGAGCGACAATAGCTCGCTCACACACGACGACGAGGAGGAGACGCTAAGGTCGATGAAGTCTAGATCTGTAACTATCGTCGCTTCTGGCCGAGGCTCCAGATCTGGAAGTTCGGCTAGATTTGGAGTCTTGGCCGCGAGATTGAGAGGCCATGGCTCCAGATCTGGAAGTTCGACTGGATGTGGAGCCTTGGCTGCGAGACTGAGAAGTGGACGCGGAGGTCGGCGCTCAGATCTGTGGACGAGAGGCCGTCCATGGCCGACCGCTACTCTGCATCTCCATCTCTGTGGACGAGCGCTTGCGGCCAAGGCTCAGCCGTTGGGACAACGGAGAGGGGGTGGACGGGAAGGTCGGCCTGGACGCGACGATCGACCGTCACTCAATAACCAGCATCTGGTCTGCTGCTCAATGGCTTTGAGATCCAATTAGATCGTCCATGGCTGCCGGCGATGAGTTCAACGGCTTTGCCGCGTTCCATGGTGGCCACGGTGGGGCGGTGGCTCAAGGATGGCGGCGGCGGTGGCGGAGGAGATAGCTAAGCCCAGGCGGAGCGGAGGTTGAAGATGAAGAGTCAAAGAGAGAAAAGTTAATTTTTTAATTTCCACGTCAATGTCCATGTGTCATGATCTAATTGGACATTAATAAATAAGCACACATCACATCAGCTGATGTTGTGGCACTTGCAAACTATGGAATATTTTCTCACACAATCGGAATATTTCAAGGATTGATTGCACAAAATCAAACTTTAATGTCTGCTTGATAATCCAAATAAGTGCTGATAATTAAAATTCAGCACTTAATGTAATTAAGCTTGGCTAATAATCTCAAACACAATTGACTTAAACATTCACTTAACTCAAAAATCCACTTAATTTGATAAGTAAAAAAGGGGTTATATAATTTGTTTTAAAATTAGTGTTTATTTAAAAAGTACAATAAATTCCTAAAACATGTCAAATTGATTCAATTAAAGCACTTTTTGAAAATTTTAGGATTTTATAATACTTTTTGCAAATTTTAAAATTTGGTTGACTTTTATGACAAGTTTTAGGACTTCATTGTATTTTTTGAAAATTTTATGACTTAATCAGTATTTTCACGATAAATTTTAAGACTTTCAAGACACTTATCCAATTTATTCACATTTATTGTCATAACGTATGAATTATATCATATTAAACAAACTTAAATAGTATGTTTGAAAAGTGTATATGAGTTCTTGTTCTTTGAATTTTTTTTTTTTTTTTTGGTAAATGTAATAATATATTGAGCGAAGAACCAAAATTACAGAAGATTAGGCACCACAAAACTTTTACTCAAAGAGACACAACGTCAAAAGGAGTGAAAAGGGCGCCTAATGCAAAAGAACACCGTAAAGCCGTCAAGGCAAGAAGGCAAGCACAAGCGGCCAAAAAGAAAGACAAAACAGCCACGTAGGGCCGGGGAAACAAAGAGACCAACACCAACCAAGGAACAACAATAAGGAGGACCTGAAGATTCGAGGCAGCCACGGAAGGCGCAAAAAACGGGGAGGCAACCGCAAGACACTAAGCGGTTGGCGTAGGAGATACTAGGCAGTCGGCGTAGGAGAAGAGAAAATAAAAGGGTCGAGCTACAAATTCCGTTGAAACCTTCTATTTCTCGGGCAATCTTCGACGCTTCTAAAGGTTAAGGCTTTGATTCTTGACCACTTTAATGAGATGTTTCTTGACAGCCACAAGCACCACTGGATGACCTCTGAAGAGAACGTCATTCCTATACCTCCAAATAAGGTGGCAGAGCACAACAAAAGAGAAGCGCCCTATAGCATGATAGAAATCCTTACCTGATAGGAATTTCATCACCCACTGAAGATTTTCCACCCACGACCCGTTTCTCCACGGGAGATGACACTTGGCTGCCCAAAAATAAGCCATATGCGAAGTAATACCGCAGCCGAAGAAGAGATGGTCAATAGAATCCGACGTGAGCTTGCAAAAGGCATAAACTTCCCTCCCGATCCTCCCATAGGACATAAGAAAAGCTGTGTAGGAAGGCGGTTCTTAATGATCAGCCATAAATTGAATTAGTACCTCGGAGTGATAGCTTTGTTCCATATAAATGATGACCAGTCCATTCTTGCTTTCCTCTTTCTGAAAAAATGCCATGCAGAAGCCACTGAGAAGAGACCAGACGGATCGACACTCCACACGAATCTATCCGTAACCTCAGGGAGAAGAATAGGGAGCTGGCCCCACGAGTCCATCACCATCCTAAAGGCTCGACCTGGATCAGAGACAAGGTCCGCAACGGTTGCACACCTAGGAAGCCCCGACTCTAAGATAGTTCGCTCCGAGCAAATCAAATCCAACGGCCCCCTCTGGTGCCAATGATCATACCAAAAGGAGACTATCCGCCCATCACCAATCTTCCAGCGGAAATTGAGTCGAACCTCGAGTCTCAGATGTAGGATCCTCCTCCAAGCCTAAGAGCAGCGAGCCGGAGCCTTAACCATCCAGAAGTTCTTCCCTCTCAAAAAAGTAGAGTGAATCCACTTGCACCACAAGGACTCTTTGTTAGTGAAGAGGGTCCAAATATGTTTGAGCATTGCCGCTTTGTTGTACTCTCGTAGTCTACGAATCCCAAGACCACCTTCCTCCCTAGGGAGACATACATCATCTCAGGATACCTTGGCACCTCCCTTACAAGGCCAGGCCCATTCCATAGGAACTGTTTGAGGATCTGCTCTATACGATCTAAGACTGCGACAGGAATAATATATACACTGGCCCAATAAGCCTGAATCACATGGAGCACTAACTTTATAAGTTGAACTCTTCCGGCAAATGAGAGAAATCAATGAGTCCAGGATTGCACCCTTGCCGTAATGCGATTGACCAAGACAACGCAATCCGCCTTGCCGAGCCTCGAGGAGATGATAGGGGCTCCTAGATAGCGTATCGATAGCTTTCCTTCAACAAATCCAAAGGCATCTTTGATATGAGATCTCAATTCATCCAAGCCACCCACGAGGAATGTATCAATTCAGCTGAGCCTCACTTTTGTTGTTGTTCGGTATCAAACCACTCCAAGTCGAGAATGTATCAAGCCCATCTTTAAGAAGCTCGACGAAGGCCATATCTGCTCGGCAAAATAGAAACACATCATCCGCAAAGAATGAGGATCACACAAGAAGTTGAATCCAAGTAGGTCCACACAAGAAGTGAGGATCCCTGAGAAGACTTCCATCACTAAGGTAAATAGACAAGGGGACATAGGGTCGCCCTATCGAAGGCCATGGCTGCTAGGGAAGAATCCATGGAGCTCTCCATTTAATGAAATAGAAAACATAGGCGTGCACACACATATCATGATAAGCCGAATGAGGTGGTCCAGGAAGTGAAAAGCTTGGAGAACCATCTCAAGGAAGTCCTAATCTACCGTGCCATATGCTTTCTGAAAGTCCACCTTCACAGCACATTTGGGGGAATATGGTTGAAGATGAAATCGTGCGAACAACTCCTGGGCTAGAAGAATATTATCCTAATCCGGCGACCCTTAATGAAGGCATTTTGAGAAGGGCTAATGGTATCCTGAAGAACAGCCGTGACACGATTGGCTAAGACCTTGGTAAAACATTTATAGATCGTGTTGCAACAAGTAATAGGTCTATAATCATTTACCGAGGTCACATTAGGCACCTTGGGAATCAACACCAGGATGGTGGCATTAATCTCTTTCAAAAGTCTCCCCGTGACAAAGAAGTCCTTCGCTGCATCCATGACCAACGACCCAACAAGGTCCCAATTACTCTTGAAGAACTCAACTCCATACCCATCTGGCCTTGGAGCCTTTCCTCTGGCTAGAGAGAACAAGGTATCCAGAATCTCCATTTTTGAGAATGGACGGGTGAGTGAAGCAACTTGAGCCTAAGAGAGCGGACACCGGATAACTCGCTGTAAGTCATCCAAGGCTGGCCTATGAGGGAGAGATCGCGAGGCAAACAGCTCTTTGAAGTGAGAAACGAATGTCTCCTGAATAAGGTTCAGCTTGCTGACAAGATTCTCATTTCTATCAAGGACTGAGATGATTCTATTCTTCAGCTGCCTTGTAGTCACTGAATGATGAAAGTACTTGGTGTTCTTGTCACTATTCTCCAGCCAGCGGATCCTGGATTTCTGTCTAAAGAAAGCCTCCTCTTGATTCCTCAACTCCACAAATGCCTTACGGTGCCCCTTCTCTAGCTCTGCCAAGAGGATGTTGGTCGGATCCTGCTGTAGGTCCTCTTGTGCTAACCTTAGAGCTTTCCTGGATTGGACAACCCTCTCAAACAAGTTAGAGAATGAGTCTCTATTCAACTACTTGAGTCGTCTCTTCAAGGTTTTTAATTTGGTAACCAATCTAAAAATGGGAACACCTTCCCTCGGAGCCTCCCACACCTAGGTAACAATGTCATGAAATGAAGGGTGCTCCATCCAAAAATTAAAGAACTTGAAAGGCTTCCTTCGCAAACCGGTTGAATCACCTTGACCAACATTGGAGAGTGGTCAGAAATACCAGGTGTCATAAACGACACTTCAAAGTAAGAGAAATGCAAACTCCAAATAACATTAACTAGCACCCGGTCAATCTTTCTCGCTTTCTAGTTGGCCCCTGAAGACGTTGACCAAGTAAACCAAAGGCCCACATATCTCAAATCCTCAAACTTCGATTGATGCAAGCAATGATTAAATTCGTCAAAGGAGGGAAGCCAAGCATTAGTACCACCAAATCTGTCAGAGGGGTCTCTAATAGCGTTGAAGTCACCAGCAACCATCCATGGAAGGTCGTAGATGTAAGAGCTCATCCTGATCAAGTTCGCCCATAAGGGCCTTCTAGAAACAAAAGAGTGTTGTGCGTAGACAACTGAGGTGCAGCAATAAAGACCCGACGACAGAAGCCTAACTCTGCCATGGATGACCTAATCATTGGAAGCTATCACCTCAAATTTAATCAATGAAGGGTCCCAACCGACCTAAATTCTGCTCCCTGGAGACGAACTATAGTTGGCAATCCAAGTCTACCCCGAAAACAAACCAGACGAAAAAGAGTGAAATAGATAATACGGGACTTTAGTCTCTAGAAGCCCGACCAAATAAAAACCATTCGAAAGAACCAATTTATGAACCCTAGCTCTCCTCAAAGGATCCATAAGGCCATGAATATTCCAAAAGCCGAAATACATAACGAAACTAAGAACAAACTACGCTATACAAGAAGACTAAGGAGGTAAGGCCTACCTCGGCTTTTGAATCTTGCGGCAAGGGGGTCCTAATGCGCCACCAATGGACTCATCCGGTACCGGATCCGGGGCAAGTGCAAGAAGCCGATCTTGGATGGTCTCCACTGTTGTCGCGGTGTGAGGCTACTGATGAAAAGGCGAACCAAGGGATGTTATATCCTCTTTGTCCGACGATGCAAAAGAAGCCGCGACTTCCGACTCCAATCCATGATCCACGTGGAGGAGAGAACCGAGAGCTGTGGTGGGTCTGCCGTGAGAGAAAGAACCACCTTGGGGGGGCACTGGATCCCCTTACCGTCTTCCCAACAGGAGCAGGCAAAGAAGGACCCGCTGCGGGCGGAGGCGGATCAACAGCCGGGGCTTTGTTCTGAGAGGGCTGTCCAGACCCTGTAGAAGTGGAGGAACTAGGTGACTCCCACACGAAGGGGGCCTGATTTTTCTTCTTCTTGCCTTTTACCTTCCTCCAAGGCTGTTCTTAGGTGGATTGAGAAGGAGCACCCACCACCGGAAGATCCTCAGCCTCCAAGGGAACGGACAGCAACGGGATCGGAGTGGACTGGACCTGAGTAGGGCCAATTGCGGACTGAGGAGGGACGGATTTGACCAAGGCATTAGGCACAACCGAACCGAAAGCATCAGTTATGGGAGGGGGAGCAACTGTCTTCTGCGGATCCAACTTAACCACAACCGAATATAAAAGGGCGGCCAACGGAGCAGGGGCGGCCTGTGAAGCAGGGGCGAGTTTGATCGGGCGATGAATGGACTGTCTTGGTTTGGAGGTGCGCCCATCGGCGTTTTGTTCGCGTGGGGGGGGCTCGGCAATTGTGGCCAAAAGCTCTGCAATCCGCGCACTCAACCGAGAGCCATTCATATTGAATGTCGATGGTACGAGAAACTCCCTTCAAGATGACTCTGGCCGACTCCAGTCTCGATTGATTCGCCGTGATCTCTACACATATTATTGCAAAGGATACCATCTTCATTCGATCAGTCCGTTGATCAACATAGAGAGGCTTCCCCACCACACTTGCAATGGAACTCATTGCCGGCACCGTCCAGCATTCAAGTGGTAAGTTCCGCAAACGAATCCAAACCAGGATGGCGGATTGGTCTTCTCTCTTGAGATCCATAAGAGGCTTCCACTGCCTTAGAATGAGCGGCACTCTAGTAATGGTCATCAGCCTATCTTCAAGGATTTTCCTCCTAAACCCAGGGTCCGAGATTTGGAGGAAAAGAAATCCTTGATCATTGGAGAACATCTCTCCAAGCTTGGAGCCCCAAGTCTTCCTCAAGGATTGCTTCATCAAACTGAATGGGAGTCTCCTCCTCCCAACGAGATAACCCACCAAACAATCATGCCACTTCGGGTCCATGGCGTCAAGGGCTTCATCCGGAAGGCTCACCACAGCCTCTCCATCCACAAATGTAGGAGGAACGAAGGATAAGTCGGACCCTTTTACCGCCAGCCGAGTCACATTTGCCTAAGAGCGTGCCGGGGCTTCAAAGGAAATTTGTTGATCTCCTTATTATTGTGGTGCGCAAGTTTCAAAGGAAATTTGACATGGTTGGTTAGAACATGTAATGACTTTTATGAGCATGTGGATTCTTGATATACTTATAAATCTACGCTATGATGTGCTCACTGCTCACAAAAGAAAAATTGGTAAACATGTTGGGTTGGGATTAGATTACAAACTTTTGAATAATGCTAAATACATGTAGTATTTCTTGAGTGATGGAATCATTCTAATATGAACATGTAAATAGTAAAGGAATAAGTCGGAATATATTGCATTCTTGCAAAATGAGTGATTAGTATTTAATGAATTACAATGATTCCTCCGAGTGATATGTGATAACTAATTGATTGTTACTATGTCATTGCGGTTTGGGGTCGAATGGTGAGTAGATCTCCTACTTTAGATCTAGAATTTCCATTTATTGAGTTTAGGCTTACACCAAAAATACCTTACAGATTAGTTGAATTCAGAGTTCAAGGGCATTTAGGTTTGCACTTTTGAAGATCTTTGGGGATTGGATTAGAGATGTAGCAAAAGTAGGGGTGTATCTTCTATATTGGGAGTTTTGATTAAGTATAATTGTACAAATTATTTGAGGTTAAATTAATTATTTATTTGAGATTTGAATTGTATGGAAAATTCAAGTCATCACATAGTCGCTCCCAAGCAACGGCTTCATCGACACCCATAGTTTTGAGTCATTTCTGAGGTCGTCTTAATTACTGCCTCTTTCTTCATCAATGAGAAGTCAATTCAGAGTAATTCTAGCAACTGGAGAGAAAACAAACCCTAGGAACAGCTTCGTCCGCACCTATTGTCTTCGAGTCATTTCCAACGTCGTCAGAGTTACTGCCTCTGTCTTCATCAACGAGAACTCGATTCAGAGCAGAGAAGTTTGATTCGAGTTTAGTTCTGTGAAGGTGACTTGATTTCGAGTGAGCATGCGAGATGCAGAGGTTTCTGAAGGGGGAAGAGGCAATTGTTTAAATGCGAAATGCATCGTCGCTTCGTCAAGGAATAGACTGGTCTTAGGCTCATCCTTGGTATCGTCAATGGTGGCCCAAAAAGACTTGGACACTAAACAATCCACGAAGCGCACGGAGTATTGATGGATCCTTCTACAAGTGTGCAACCGGACCGAAAATATCCAGGAACTGGACCAGCCCATCCGGAAAGTAAGGTTAGGAACCGGTTTTGTAAACCCAACCCTGGAAGTCCAAAACCCAAAATGAACATGCTTATTGAAGGTCCAAGGCGTTCTCATGCATTTTCTTAGGTAATAGTCCAGCTCTATAGGATAAAAAGATCTCAAAATCAGATCAATTAAGTTTGCACTTAATGATTCATATGTTTTATTATTTTCTTTGTTTTTTACCCTTTTCCTCAGGTTACCTCCTTATGTGTATTGCCAAAACGAGGAAGTTGCAGACATCATTAAAAGCCATCAATAGGAGATTGTAACTCTTGCTACTTTATCATCATTACCCTTGTGGATCCTTAGTTTTTCATTTAGTCAAAAAGTTCATATACTTATTGATTACAATTGCTTAATGTTTCAATACAAATTAGGAAAATTACATTATTTTCTTGTATATTAATGTAAAATTTGAAGCCGTATAAGATGTCGAATGGTTGCAAAATAAGTTCTAGTGGAAATAGAGTTGACCCTAGAAGCAAACTAGAAAAATAGTATGGTTTGGATATAGGATCCAGTGCAAACAGGATCGGGTATAGGATCCAAAAAAAGGGAACTAATTATAATAAAGTCGAGTTCAAGTCCAAGTCTAGAACCTACCCACCCTAAACCCAATCACCTCTAGAACTTGCTACAAGTAGATGACTTGAAAAGAATTTGGAAGCCTAGTAATGCACACACTCAGTCTACAATTACGGCCTCCAATTAAAGTTAATCTATGGCTTGATCAATTGCATGCAACCCATAAGTATTATGCTATTATAACTTTTGTATTTTCTCACTTGAATGCTCTAATTTTTTTTACTACTTGAATATCATGACTTTTGAAGATGTTTATTTGAGTGCTATAACTTTTGATCAATTACTTGAGTTCCGTCACTTTCAAAAAAAGTTCACCCAAATGCCAAAAATCCGACGTGGCATAATACTCGTAGCAAACATTTTTAAAATGTTATGGCACTCAAATAATTAATTGAAAAGTTATATGACACTTAACTGAGTAATACATAAGTTATGACACTCATATGATTGAAAAAGAAAGTTATAACAATGTAGTGAGCATTGTACAAAAGTTATAATATTTGTAGTGACATTTTCTCGTCATTGGAACTATGTTGATGCGGCCGTATTACTCTCTTCGGTTGCCTCTTCAACTTTGTTGCACCGCCTTTCTTAGCCACCTTCGTGTGACGCCATTGTGATTGCTCTGTCTGATGTCTCTACCAACGTTGATTTTGGCAACCCGGTGCTCCTTGCATCATCAATGGTCAAGGTAGCAAACATGACTGTTCTCCAGCCGGGTATCTCCGCTATCGAGGTCCTTCAATTACTCATGAACTTCATCAAATTTTGCTAGTTTTATAATATTTTATTCAAGACACAGTCATGACAAGTGTCACAGTTTTTATACGGCTATCATTTGAATATTGTAACTTTTTTTTTGGGCCACTTAAATGCCTTAACTTCTTAAAAATGTTCACTTAAGTGCTATAATTTTCTATTGATTTCTTGAATACCATAACTTATTAATAGCATTCATCGAAGTGCTGGAAATTCAACATGGCATGCACTTGTGGCAAATGATTTTTAAAATGTATGACACTCGAGTGATTAACTTAAAAGTTGTATGGAACTTAAGTAATTGGACAAAAAGTTATGACATTCAAATGATCTTTGTAAATAAGTTATGGGGTTCAAGTAATCAACAAAAAAGTTATGGCACTCAAATAAGAATTGTATGAAAATTTAGTGTCCTTTTCCCTATTTGTTTCTTTTTCCACCTCAGATTTTCAAGTGTTTTTTTTTTATGTGATACATAGGGAATGTCGCTTCATTGCCGCATGTTTTAAGATAGTAACAAAAACAAGGTTACATAAACATTTTATGTTAGCCATATTGGACGGAGTTAATAGAGGGATTTAATTGCACCAATTTGATAAACTTTAAGACTTGATTGCATATTTTTTTATATAGTTTTAGAATTCAATTGTATTTTTGCAACAAATTTTAGGAGTTCTTATTAGAAAAAAGTACATAACAACTAACCTCTTGATGCATCTTACCAAAAAAAAAAAAAAAAAACTAACCTCTTGATGCTCAACAAGCGAATTATCCATGAACAAATCTACAACTTTACAAGGAAAGTATTCGCTTTCCACAATGTTAATATCAACTGTCTCCTCAAAGTAATAATGAAAACCTTTTGTATGTGTTATTCTGATAGAGAGAAGAACATTCCTTTTTAACGTCTATTATTTTTTGTTCATTATTAGGAAGTTATTTTAACTTTCCTTAAGAGACAACCACTCGCACCTCTTCAAAAGGCGCCTCTCATAACACACCCTATCATGGGTGAACCATCATAATATAACACTTCTATAACGCTTCTATATAATTATCCCTTTAATTTATTATTTTATCCATCGAATACAAATACATGGTTATCAAATTCCTTTCATAGGGAAAAAAAATATTGAAAACAGATCCAGTATACCGGTAATAATTATTATCGGTATTCTTTTTTGCCAAGTTTGAGGTTGAATATGGTGTAGAGTTCTATATATGTATGTATGTATTTATGTATGTATGTATGTATGTATGTATGTATGTATGTATATGCAAAAAAGAAAATTTGGAATGCACGAGAGGTTTATGTAGTAACATGATTGTGATGATGACTAAATTTACAATTTTGCACATTATTTAGTAATGCAGGGCTATTATTTTATGGTATAGGGAGCATGGACTTTACAAATTTGAGGTTGAATATTATTTGGATGTTTGCTTTATATTGCAGAGATACTATTATTTAAAGGAATTTTAAATAATCAATTCCCCATTTTCTTTCTATATAATTGCCATGAGTTTGATACTTCCACTTAATTTTTTTAATTCTCCTTTTTACTCAATATATTCAGGATTTACAAGATTCAAGCATTTTTTTAGAATTTAGGAATCAATTAAAACCTTTGTACAAGTTTAATAAGTTTAGGTTGCTAATACAAACAATTTTGTGTGTGCAAATATTCCAGAGGAATCCTAGATAGTTTCCATTTCAAATTTTCACCCTTCCATCAATAGGAAGCCCTATGCATGATCCAAAGATAATTCAAAATTAGAATGAAGGAAAAAAAATTAAGATAATGATAAACTAGATATCTTATACCTTGTGAAGCCTAAGTTTTAATATTAAGTTTAAAACCTGAACGTTTTTCTTTGTAAGCTAAATGCTTCTTATTTATAGCAATTTTGGTTTTTTTTTTCCGCAAAATCCCAATTTATTTATTGTTTGGGCCAAGTGGCAAGCCAACTGGCAGCCGTGAGGTGAAGTTGGAAATCAGATGTGAAATATTTGTCTCGCTATCTTCAGCCGACAAGGTGGAAAACAACTTGTGAAGTTGATAAATTTTTGGACCCGTTCCAGTTGACTGACTTCGTCAAAACTTGTTTCTCTCGAATCTTTCTCTCTTCCTTGTACCTTCGCTTGCTTGGCTATACTTGTCTCCATAATTCCGTAATCGAATGGAATTTTGAATCCGCTCTTCATGAAGGACCTCTCTTGCATTCGTATCACTAAATTTCATGACTAAATCTTTAATACTATTTTCGGAATTACTCTCAATCATGGGAGACTATATTTCTAAAGTTTTCAAAACCTAGCAAGTCAAGTCGGCTTTCCTTTGAGCATTTGATGGATATATTTTGAATATTCAATTGAAATTATTTGTCAATCATATTAGAATTAAAGAAAAATGAAAGCAAATGGACTTTTACTTGTTTTTTTATTTTTTATTTATTTATTTATTTTGTCTAACGTAGTGTCATCATTATTGCCACATATATTTGAAATTATTAAAGAATCATCCCATTGGATTTCGACGTGCCACGGAGCCAAATTGACGTGGGTAGTGAGAAGGACTTGATTGCCTATTTTTGAATGACTAGAACTTGATTACCCATAGTGCGAAACATTTAGACTATTGATGTAATTTTTCCGAGTTTATCCATGAGGGTAAAATAAAAGTACTTCGAGCTAGAGCTTGGAACAATCTGCGCTTTTTCTTGTTCTTTTGTCAGCTTTCGCTGTATGGTGCCTAATCTCTTTCATCAAGTTTGAAGCCCACCGCCCAAAGCATTGTCCTTTTATACAGCATTCGAGCATTTCCTTTCGGCATCTATACATTCTAGGCTTTTATGGATTTTGTTTAAATTATTTTTGCCCCAATAAGAATTGCACTTAGTAATTGTAAAGCTGCTTACAAAAACTATATTGCCCTAACCTGGCCCCAATAATTGTGAGTTACTGGATTGCCCTAACAGAATTATCAATATCATCTCAATAATCCATCTACCAAAAATTATTTAAAAAGTCAATCTAATTGTAAACCCGTCAAACATATTTTTAACACCTTAAGAATAGATTCAATCACAACTGATCTTATAAAACCATTTATATGAATTGGATAATGAATTAATACGTTTTTTCCATTAAACAATTGATACAATTGAAAGTACAACTAAAATCCCTAACATAAAACTATTGCATGGTTGCTCTAAGGCATATAGCCAACAAAGTAACATATTCTTCTTTGTCCTAGGATTCCAAAGGCCTAGCATTGCAAGATGTAAAGATCATGTGACAGAGTGAGTCCAGATGAGAATGTTTCACAAGAAGGTGCAGGAGACGATGCACCATGACGTCTAGATGATGAGCACAAGGACAGGGCGAGAGAAGACCCATGATTCTGAAGGCGTAGCATTGCTTGATCTGGTAAAGTGACTGCGAATCGGAGCAAAAGCCGAAGAGGTCGTGCATTTCATTACTCATGGTTGATGATAGCCAAATCTTCTCCACAGCTTCATATCGCAATATGACCCTCCCTTCGACGAGCGTTGGTACTCTACGCCGCTTGAAAGCTCACGCCCAGCTTGAAAGCTCACATTTGGAAGGGACTCATTCTCAATTTGGTCACGGTGGCCCATGCTCAACTCCCGACGACACCCAAGCTGGCGCAGCTCGGATCGCAGTTCAACATTGTGATAAACGGGGCAGAACATAGCAGAATAAGATCTGAGGTGATTCGAGGCAAATTTGGTGATTCCATGGAGTGCCGCGGTCCGTAGGTGTGTCACCAAAGAGTCAAGGACGGGATCGTGAGCACGAAATACTAATGTGAAGTGGGTCACTGACGGAAGACGCGAAAACCCAGACAACGAATGGGCATGCAATGGCAGACGCGCACACTGGCCTAGATCTAGATGCTTCTTGTCACACCCCAAAACCACAAAGAATGGGAATGACATGGCCGTCCTTCTTTACAAAGAACGCAACCTCAAACACAACCAACAAACTGATATTAACTTATATATATCTTAAACCATATATATATATATATATCAGATAAACCAACAAATTGGTTGTAACATTAGAGTTTCTATAATCCACCAAAAGAAAAAGAGATATATGTTTAAAACTCAAACGATCCAACTACTAGTAAGTATTATTTGCACCACTTCCTTGAACCATACCAAAAACAAAATAGAACTCCCCAAAAGTTCCCACCGACTACGCACTTGTTCTATTCGCCGCTAGCTGAGGAACCTGAAAAAATTAAAGGAGGAATGGGATGAGCAACCACAGCTCAGTGAGTAGTACATATTTTCTAAGCAGATCGAACAACCCCTGTGCATATATACAAATTAATACCAAATCTCATAACGCCAATTCAATATATAGAATACATATCGAATCATATAAAAGCTATTTCTCATCATCAAAGTTTTATACTAATATGGAAAACTCATTTGAATCGCCATCAAAAGTCAAGTATCAATGGTCGAATCCATTGAATAATCTCCATCAAAACACATATCAATGGTCTATCCATTGATCAATCTTTTGCTCAATAACTAACCATGGTCACGACACAACGCATTGTGACAAGGCGACCAAGATTCCCCCATTGGTAAGGTCTCCACCTACAAAGCTGGTGGCTAGGCCCAGAAGGATATCCTAAACCTGGTATGCATACCCCAAAAACCTCTCACTGGGTTCACAGTCATATTGAGCATAAATAACCATTCTCCAATACTAGAAATCAAATCCAAAAATCAATATCTTAAACCAAACAAATAACATTTTGCAACATAGCCCATCATCCATTTCATATCCGTTTCTCAAATCATCATAAACATTTCCATAAATCAGTCGTAAAGCAATTTCATATATATTTCTCCACAAACCTTGTATAACATGCTTTTCAAACATTTACAATTAACCAAAGAGTAGCAATTGCTCGATCTGACTTTTATGCAATAAAAAATGCTATTCTTGATTCAATATATATATACATACATACTTCAAGACATGATTTTATAAAACCAAAGAAGATATAGTACCACTCACCTCGTCGTCGACGACCAAACGACGAACGATACTCGTATTGTCGAATTCAAGGTCCTATCAAATAACCGAGAAAAATGTTAAAATCTAATAAAACTTTGTCTCTACTTCGAAACAACTAAATTACGAGTTAACTCTAACAAAAGGACTTCTACGCGCTAACAAATCGCATAACCAAAGCGATTGTTCAAGCCCTTCGCAACACGAAATTTAAGTGCAAAACTTGATTGCACCTTAACTATTTCTTTCGAACTCCGATCCGAACGTACATATAGTCAATAGAGAACCCTTGAAACATATCACAATAATCCCAACTTGGCCATCCCAAAATCAAGCCGAAAAATGACAAAATACAGGCCCAAGGATGCTGGACGTGTACTGTTCACTGCGCGCGGGAAACTTTGAAATTTTGTTTCGAACAAACCATAAGCTCAAATCACAATCCGTAAAATCCCACGGCTCCACAACACCCTAAATTACCATTCTTGCAAAAATACGTTGCTCAACGACTCCAAAATTAGACTTCGCCGCTCAGTTTTCCAAAAATTTCGAATTTAAGTCCTAAATCCAAAAATTACTTCAATCGGACAAACGAGGGGCTTGATCTCTTACCGGGTGCTGTGTTATGGAGTCGAGTCGGCTTGGCGAGGCATCCGAGACGTGCACGTGCCAAAATTCCTTTCATTTTCCCCTTTTTCTCTTCTTCTTCCTCTTCTTCTTCTTTTCTTTCTTTTCTTTTTGGTAGAGGAACTCTCAGCTTCTATTTAGCCGAGCCCTCTCCCCTCTCCTTTTTGCTTTATTGACTTTTCAGTTTCTTTTTCAGTTTCTTCTTTTGGGGTCTTTAAAACTTCTTTTTCTGTTTCTTCTTTTGGGGCCCACTAACATAATATTACATTATTGCATAATATTACACTTCTAGTACCTAAATGCAGAAAACAATAACAAAGGATGCAATATCAATATTTTTATTTAGGGTTCAAATTCGATCCCTAATTTTTTAAAGTGAAAAATGATAAACTTACCGGTTAAAATTTAAATGTCAACACCTCAGTATATTACATAATAAATTGATGGGTTTTTACTTTGACAACCACATTGCCAATATACCGGTAAGCTCGATAGTATTTCACAAATGAACAAAACACATCGAAATTAACTACCACTTTTTTTTTAAACATGTATACTCCGCTTGCACACATGCATACCCACTAGACTTCAACTGGTACACATTTTTACCAAGGGATAGATCAAGATTGGTTCACATTTCTTGTCAATGAGTTGGGCACACATAACCTTCATGTGCAGACTTGAGGGGGAGTATTGGGAAAGATTTATTGAAGCGTTACTTTATGTTTTTTAATATTTGGTGTATCTCTTATCATTAGTTCATGTTAGTTTTTGGTTGTTAGTTAGCATAATATATTGGCAGATTTTTTCCTTGTACTTTTGTGTTAAGCGCTACTTCGTATATAGTTTTGCATTGTACGAACGAGAGTACAATCAAATTACAGATTCATTCATAGATACACATTCTATGGACCAAAGTGTTAATCTCAAATAGAAGGAATAAAAAAGAAATTATATAATGAGATAAAAAATCCAAGACCTAAATTCTGTACTTTTTTTTTTTTTTTTATATCTGGGACCATTTCCATTTCAGCCAAGACTTTTAACTGGCCTTCCGTTCATCACTGTAGTAATTGTGTTCAAGTGATCAAAAGGGTTGTATTTGCGAGAGAATTAAGATTGTACATATGTATAAGTACCACCGATTTTATTAGTTCCATCTGTTTGTTTTTTCTCCTTCTTGTTAAAAGATATTCCAAAAAATCAGTTAAATATACCTAGATTACTACCGTAAGTTTGATGCTTCCACTGAAATTTATTATTCTCGTGTTTGTCAATATATTCCAAATTTACATGATTTAAGCATATTTCATAATTTAGGGATCAATAGATTTTAAACTGTGATAATTTAGGTTGCAAATGCACACACTTTCGTGCGGGGAGAAATTCTAGTGGAAACCCCAGAGAGTTTCCATCTTTTACCTTTGAATTCGATGAGAGGCCCCTATGTATCATCCAGATGAATTACAATCATACAAACATGGATTGAAGGGAAAAATGTTTATGTAGCGGCTAAACTATTTCTCTTGTTCTCTAACTTGTGATTCCTAAATCTTATATTAAACTTAAAATCTAAATCTTCATTGTTTGTTCTTTATAAGCTACATCATTCTTATTCACTGCAATAAAGAATCTGTTCGTAATATCCCTACATTTTTTTTTTTTTGGGCAGTCTCTTTATTATTGTTTTTTAGTTAGGCTCTTTTCTAATTTGTTAAAAGAAAACAGAGGGAAAATAACACTCCCGAGAGAGAGAGAGAGAGAGAGAGAGAGAGAGAGAGGACTTTCTCCTTATTAATTCTTTGGTTGGGCCTAGTGGGAAGCCAGCTATCAGAAGTGAAGTGGACATCCGATGTGAAACATTTGTCGGGAAAATTATTAAAATAGTTCTAAATCTATTGTAATTTTTTTTATTGAGTCTTAAACTTTTTTTTAGTTAATTCAATCATAAATATTTTGCAACTATGTCAATTCAGTCCATCCATTCAAATTTGGCTAGCTTTGCTGATGTGAATGCTGTCCAACCGATGTTGACGGGTGGCCAAAAGAAGAAGAAAAAGGAAAAGAGAAAGAAAAATTAAGAAAAATTCGAATAAAATAAATATTATTAAAAAATTTATCACATCAGTGTCGGGCGACATCCACGTCGGTGTTGACCAGCCAAATTTAGCCGGATGTATTAAATTGACGCAATTACAAAATATTTAAAACTAAATTGATAAAAAAAAAAAGAAGATTTATGACTAAATTAGAAAAATTGCAATAAATTTAGGAAAAATTGCAATAAATTTAGGAAAAATTGCAATAAATTTAAGATTGTTTTGATAATTTTCCCAGCATTTGTCTCGTCATCCTCAGTTGACAAGGTGAGAACAACATGTGAAGTTGATAATTTTTGGACTCACTATAATACTTGGTATCTCTCCTACCTTTAATGTCCTTATGCCCAAACTCGAGTTAGATGCCGGAATTAGTATGTCCTATTTATTTTGAATGTCTATTCAAAGCTGGGCTTCATCCTATAAAATAAGTTTACAAAGCAATCTTCCTACACATGAAATATTGCCCAAGTATAAATAAGCGAGGATAAAAATGAATTAACAAATAAAGCTACTAGCCTATTTATTTGCCTTTCCTCCAAAACAACAAAACCGGCGCAATCACAAGGTCTCTTGGACCGAGTTGTCTCGTGATTAGCTTCATTGAGAGACTTCAATTGACTAGTTATTCACTCTGCGGTAAAGGGGGAGTCTATTATAAGCATAAGAATAGTCATCCGCCAAAAAACTGATTCTTATCAATAGCGCATACTTGGTACACGGGATTTCTTTGTATTATAAGAAGTGTCATATTTATTGTTTTTGTAAAGAATTTCTATTTTTGGAATTCTCTACCTGTATACGAGGTTGTGAAAAAATCATCACAACTCTTAAAAGTTTAGTTCAATTATCTCCATTAAAATGTTAAATCTAAATACAGAAATTGCCTGCTGATTTTGAGGCACGTATCTAGCATATCGAGAATTTTGCAACACATTCTTGCTAAATGAAATAAACAAATTGGATAGGCATGCATGTCTTGATATGTCTTTTGCCAAACGCTTAGACTTGTGAGCAAGAATTCATTTTCATTTTATTATGTGGATAAATTTAAGGCACCTATCAAGGTTCATTTAAATTTATTAAACGGGCACATTGCAAATTTTCAAGAATTATGCTCTTGTATCCGGGTTTCGCTTCAGACTTGATAAAATTGAGATGCTAACGCTGCCAATGTTTGATATCAAAGTTTATGGATTGATAATTATGTTGCATTCGAGAGTTAAATGCCTTGCTATCTTGAAAAGTTGGTTATCCTTTTTAATAAGCCAATTTTTTTGGTAAAAAAAATGAGCCAAAGTAGCGTTAGCAAGAGACTAATTTGAAAGGTAAAAGCTTAAAGTTTTTGGTGTGGCTTTCGAAGATTGCTATAAGAAGTAAATTTGGGACAAATTGCGGTTTCATGATTATTAGATTTTTTATGTAATTTTTTATTATGATTGTGGTTATTAACATGGTACAAAGACAAAGTGTTTCAAGTAATAACCGTGATAGCGTTTGACTCAAATTGACATGATGATCATATTATATAAGATGACCGGCATCCACATCAGCAATTTCTAATCAAAATTGAGTAGAAGAACTATATTGGCAAATCATTAAAAGGGTTGAGACTAAATTAGCCAAACTCAAAAAATTTAGAACTAAATTGGCCTTTGTATAATTAATTTAGAATTTTTTGGATAATTATCTTAGTTCGTACATGCAAGGTTATTTTGCATATTTTGTTGGTTCAAATTACAGACCGCCAATTTTAATGGTCTTTGGATGTTTTCCAATTAATTCCATCTCCAAGGGCATTGAAAGGAAATCAAAATTAATTTATCGCTATTATTCCCTTTAGAGAACAATGAGAATTATTTTGTGCTTTACAGTGTAAAAAAATCTATGTTCTCATGATCAAAAACCTGAAATTGAAGGAAACATAATTATGGATTACTTATAAAATTGTTCCCTAATTTTATTTTGATCAAAGGGCTCGAGCACATCATTGAAATGCATGTAGAGTCGTCTCCGTTGATAGGAGGTATTGGAACGGTGGGAGTCAGGTGTACTATGATTAGGGGTGAGCATGGTCCGGGTTGGTCTGAACCACCCCCTAACCCTAGGACTAACCCGTACAATGTCGGTCCTCAATTTTTAGGACTGAGAACCGACTCTATTGAGCCTAGGACCAAGGACCGAACTAACCCAATGGGTTCGGTCCGGTTCTAGGGTCAACCCGGGACCAATCGATAATTTTTTTCGTTTTATTTTTTATACTCCCTAAAAAATCAAACCTACACATTCAAATTACACATCTATCGACAATGCGGCATTGTGCAACTAAACTATAAATACCAATACATATTTAGCAAATTTAAGATGACATAATAATAGAAATTTCGTACCTATTAACCGCTCATCGAGATATGGGACAAGATGGAAAGTTCTTGTAATTATCTATCTTTAATATTTATAACACCATATGTAAAAGTGTTTTCCTGCATTTGATCACGTAGCAAATCATCGTAGCAACTGCAATACTACTCTGCTCTTAAAAAACTTTTACCATTTGACACAAATTGAAAAGCAAAGTGTAGCTGAAATTCATTAGTAAAATACAATTAAACCATAAAAAGTTCAAAATACTTAATATAAACCATGAATATATAACTTTACATCTTGTTAATTCACTTGAACTTCTAAACATCTGAAAACAAAACAAACGACACATAATTAATACTCAACAAAAGTTTTAAATTGAAATTACTATTAATGCTATTGATAGAACATCTCAATATAATATAATATAACAGACATTTTACTTATGTTTGAATATATAAAATAATTATAAATAATATAATATAATATACAATGTTGGTCTTGGAATTTCAGGAACAAGGACCGACCCAATCCCCTTGGGAACTGGACCAGGACCAGTAGGGTCAGGCCGGTCCAGGGTCAGTCCAGGGTCGACCCTAGACCGCTGCTCACCCCTAACTATGATACTCACATGAAGTATCGTCCCAACAATCATATTCAAATATTGTTGACCTGAAGGATGATAAATGTGTTAATGATAAAGGATTTTTTCGCTTTATTTCACAAAAATAAATAATTTAAAATTTTTTAAGATAAAGTCACTTATATCTTTTATAAAATTTAATGAACATAAAATATTTTTATCGTTTACAAAATATTTAAACATACATTTTTATTAGTAATTTTTAAGCAATAGAGATATCATTTTAAAGAAAATATTTTATTTATTATTAATTTTCACAAAATAAACAAAGAATCTTTTGTTTTGTTGGATCAATGAGAGTTATTTGTAAAATCGGTCTCCTTATATTAATTATTTAGATATTCAAGGCACGTATGATAATCATTTTATTTCTAATTGGAATTTTTTTTTGCCACCCACCTATTGCTGCCCGCCATCTACCATCATCCCTCGGGAGGAAAAAAATTTTATGTTGTTATCAAAAGAATTTTTATTTTGGGAACAAAAATTTGTTATTGTTATCAAATGCGTACTTTTGCTCAACAACTCATCTAGAAATAGAAATGGCAAGAAATTGATTTTTAAAAGAGAATAATTATCATTCACGTCCTCAATTATTTTACAGATTCTTAGGTGCTGTTTGGTAACCATCCAATAATGATTGATTTTGATTTTTTGTTATCGGGAGCAATTTGTAAACAGAATCGCATTTTGTAAAATTTTTATTTTCGAGAACAGATTTGGAGTAGAATTAAGAATAAATAAATAAGTAAAAGTCGATTATTATTCTGAGAACAAATTTGAGAATCAAGTCTTCTTCCATTTTCTCTTTTTCTTCTTCTTCATCTACCGCCATTCAGCAATTGTCATTTGCCACTGTCGTTCGCCGTTTGCTACCATCGTTTGCGATCCACCATTCGCTGTTCGCCATTGCCATCTGATGTTTGCCATCCATCGCCGCTACCATCGCCATTTGCCGTCCGTTGCCGCTGCCGCCTCCGTCCGCTGGTTGCCGGCAACTAATCCGATGAGCTTGTCGGAGGCTTGCTAAGCCAGGGCGAGGCTCGCCTAGTCCCGTTAGATTTGGCGAGGCCAACCCTCACCTAGCTGTCGGCGAGGCTTGGCTGATGAGGGTCGGTGATCTTTGGTGAGTCTCAAATGCAATTTATTTCGAATCGAAATTTTGAAAAATTACCAAACTTTAAAATGTTTAAAAATTATTTATGAGAATATAATAAAAAGAATCATTTCTGATCACATCCCGAAAATAGAATCGTTACCAAATACGCTCCTAACAATTGCTGAATTTTTTATGTGATCTTCTAGATTATTTTTAATAATCTGTCTTCTAACATGGAATGTTACTCGGAGAACCAAAAATAATGAGGACGAAAAGGGAGGGCCCGTGACCGGAGCAAGCTAGCCTATTTGAATCTCATTCTTTTGACTCCTTCTTCTCTTAAAACGACAAAAATGTCTCAATCGGACAGGCAATGAGGTGACAAGGCGTCGTCTTTTTAGCATTGACGCAGCCGTAGACTTGAACAAACTCTAAAGTGTCTGAAATGTTTTCTGAAAGAAAAAACTAAATTATCTTGAAACTTCTACGTTTTCTAATCCCGTATATTACATAAAATTATATGAAATCACTAAAACTGTCTAAAAAATTATTTTGAGTTGGACATTCTAACATAATATTAAAATCGGTACCATTACTTTCTTGTGTGTATCTATCTCGTCAGTTAAATTTTATATGTCTCTCTTAATTCAACTTGTATAGAAAAATGAGTGTTAAAATATTATTCCACGTTACTAAGTAATGCATTTTAAATATTCTTTATATCCATGTTACCTCTTTTCATTTATCTATTTAAATTTTTTTATTGAACTTTTTTCGTCACTAAAGCCTAGGATATCTTGAAACATGCGAGCTTTGGTACTCTAATAAGATGCAACTGTATTGTTTTTCGAGAAAATATTTATGTCACTTCTCAACTACTTTATATTAATTATTGATTTTGTTTTTTTGGGCCAGAGTTAGTCGCCAGTCATCATCCATATTTCAAAGATCTTTACGATTACAAGACCACTAGGAAAATCCATGGTTCGCATGTCAACTTAAATGAAAAACTAACTTTAGCTGACGACTCTTTGTATCTAAATGTGAAGCTGATTATGTCTATTTTTAGCCTCTTGTATAAGGTTCATACTAAACAAATTTTTTACCCAGATACCACTTCAATTATAAATTTTTTTAATTTGGCTTATTTCATTTTATACATTTTAAAAATTTGCCGATTTAGTTATATGAGCCACTTTTAGCCAAAAATCACTAATATAGTCAATGATCGTCCTATGCGATATGGTCAACGCTAACGTGGATAATGTTGATAATTTTTCAAAATTTATAAATTTTCTTTATTTCAATTTTTTAAATATAAAAATTGTCTACATCAACGTCAATCATGCCACTAAGATGGCCCATATCCATATCAATATTTTTGACCAAAATTAGCCTATTGCAAATTGTTTAAAGGTTTATAACTAAATTAAACAAATTAAAAATTTATGACTGAATTAACATTCATACAATAAATTTAATAATAGAACAATTTTCTCTAGTTTTTCCTTTCCTCCCTTCCACTACTTTTCCGCCAACTGGGCGCCCTAAAGCAAGTATCTTCTAGAAATTGTCTTATTCCTCATGGGAGCAATTATGGGCCTATTTGTTAAAAATTATTTCTGCTCCTTGAAACAAAAATTTATGTATTTTTGTTCCCTAACAAAAAAAAAAAAAACAAAACACGTTTTTTGCGTTTTTGTTCAAATTTTTTTTTGTTCCCATAAACACATCTGAAATAAAAAAAAAAAAAATTGTTTCTTATTTCTAACACATTTTAAGAACACTTTTTCTCTCTCTTCCATTTTCTTCTCTCTTTTTTCTTCTTCTTTTCTTCTTTTTTTTTTCTTTGGTCGGTCACTGGCCTTAGCCATGGCTGGCGACCAATCATCGAGGGCCAGTGAGCCTCGCCGTGGCTGGGCAAGGCCGGCGACGGCCAAAAGAAGAAAAAAGGAAAAGGGAAAAATAAAAAATAAAAAAAAAAAAAAGGAAAAATAAAAAGAAAAAAAGAACAAAAATATAAAAAATAAAATTAAAATATTAAAATATTAAAAGAAATAAAAAATTATACAGATTTATCAAACGTGTTTTTCATTTTTTATTCCCTGAACAGTTTACTAAAAACGCGTTTTTTTGTTTCAAAATTGTTAGAATAAAACACTTTTTTCTATTTCGTTTAACAATTTTTAAATAAAATATTACTAAACGCGCCATATTTGTCCCTCTTTTAGAAAGCTTTCAAGAACCATCCACTATGAAATTAAGAACTATTGCGATATCTGGAATTTCCTCCGTGCTATCAGTATTTAATTTGATTAAGGGAGTGTCTCATCAAAACTGTACATGCATCCTCAAGATTTCGCCATTGTCGGGAAAAAAAAAAGAATGATTTAATTGGCAAATTTTAAATGGTACCTTTTCATCTTGATGGGTTTAATGGATTTTTAAATTGCTTTAATGGGTATGGTTAGTTCTTTTCCGGGTGGGTAGGCATGACATGGGCGGCAGGAGAGCAATGATCCGATGAATTGTAAATGCACCTGAATCATGTGCATTCTGTTCATGTTCATTGTTTGATCGGGTCAGAAAACTCATCCATTCCAACGAATTATATGAGCTCTAGACTCACGTTCTTTATATATCTGCTCGTGATGGTTCTGGGCAAAGGACAAAAGAGAAACTGGAGATGATTCATGTAGAATAAAGAAAAAATAAAGTTGAGGAAGTGTCCTAAATTTGAACGGGAATTAGAGTAATGGGCAATAAAGATGAGATGAGACCATCTTATGGAAACCGACGAGAGAAGACGCGGAGGCTGTCGGTCCACGTCAGATTGCGCGTGGCGGATGCCATGTCAATTTCGCAATCGTTTGCTTTCAGACCCTTCTCCTCGCACGGCCTTTTTCTTCTCCTTTTCTTCCGTCGGCTTTTGACCCCAAAATGTGAAAGGACTTCGAGACACCTCCCCAGTCGTTGTCGGTATTTGGCGCTGTACTACTTTGCTTGGTTGCATCTTTCATTTCATGCGTTACGACATTATTTTAGTTTTGGAGCTAAGTACGCCCCCCCAAAAAAAAAAAAAAAAAAAAAAACAACGAATGAAGTTTCTAGCAGATTAATGCACGTTCCATTTACGATAGATTCGAGAGTTTTTCAGTTTTGGCACAATGTACTTGCGGATATTGATGACTTCGCAAATCAGAAGTGCGTCTTTTGCTTTCTTTTTAGAAAATACCTAAATCCCTCTTCATTTTATTCCACTACCATTTTATCACGTCCATTTTGTAAAATACCATCTTGCATCCTAACACTTAGAATTCGAATGATAACCATTCTCTTACAAAATTTGATTTTCCTATTTTTATTCCCTAAATGAGTTTCTAAACAAAAAAAAAAAACATTTGATAATGACACAAAATTTCTCTCCCTGAGATGGCCAGCCGACCATAGCGAGTAGCCGACTAGTAGCATGGTGGGTGATGAAAATAACTTTTATTACTTATTTTTGTTCAAGAAATAGAGAAGTGGAAATTTTACTTTTCAATTATATTCCAAACTTATTTCTGGACTTAAAAATTTATTTTTAGGAATATATTATAAAATTGTATTATCAAACAAATTTCTATTTCAAACTTATTATCGAAAACAAAGAAAAATAGAAAAACAGAGAAACAAAATGTACTCTCCGTTCGTTTCACGAAACATGTGGCATTTTCTAGAAAAATAACCATACTTTTTAGTATTCAATTGAAGTTTGAAAATGAACTATAAAATATATTGTCCATTATTTGGTAAGGAAAATATTTTTCTCTATAAACTCATTTTCAATAATCATTTTATTCTTATATTTTTTAAAATCAATTATTCAGTTTTTAAATTTTTTTTTCCCTTCCTTTTCTTCTTTTCTTCTTCTTCCTTGGCCTTGGCCGGTCGTTGCCGTGGCCAGTGACTGGCTAAGGAAGAACATGAAGAAAAGAAAAGAAAAGAAAAGAAAAGAACAAGAAAAAAAAATTAAAAACTCGATTTTTATAAAAATAAAAAAAATAAAAACAAGAGAAAATGTATTTGGCAAAATAAAGTGCGGTGGAAGAAGTTATGGAAAATAAAAGTGGAAAATATGTTTCTCACTTTTGAAGGTGTTTTTTCCAATAGTGAAAAACATTTTCCTTAACTAATTGATTTTCTGTAAAACGAATACCGAAAAATCCAGAAAACGTTTTTCAGAAAGTTAGTTTTCGTGAAATGGAGCCTAATGTTCGAATTGTCCCAAGAAATTCCTGGAACAACCAAATTCCAAAATCACAAGTGCCAAATCCTATCGGCAAGTCTCCACTTGCCATCAAACGTTGCCCATCTTAGCGCACGCGAAGGGAGGAAAAGGGGGCTTTGGCCGCCATCAGCAAAGGAAATTAGTAGAAAGCGATGCAACTGCTACAACGAGATGGCTGGCTTGCGAGTAAGGGCATCACTAAAGAACGGCACAAGTAGTCTGTAAATAGGTTAGTGTGGTTAGGGTTTGGTTTTCCGATTTGGAAGGTCCTTGTAGATTAAGATAGGTTTGTGCAACGCGAGACAACACACATTTAGCATACTTCGGTTTGGCATAAACTAGTCATTTCATATGACTAAAATCACGTCTTTAAGTAGTTTAACCCATTTAATCTATTTAGATGCAAATCGAAGTAATGTGTTGATGGATCAATTCTTTTATCAAGATACAAGTAGAAACATTTTAGTGTGTTTCATACTCATTTTCAAAGTTTTGCTTATCCTAAATTTACTAAAATACCCATGTTAAAAAAATGTTAAAATACAAACATATTTCGGGACAAAGGTCATATGCTTTAGTTTTGTTGTGATACAACTTTTCCTTCTAATCTCACAATTCAAATTAATTATGAAAAATCGACAAGGTCTTGAGCTTGACTTTTGCTAAAGTAATTTAACTAAGCAATATGTAGCCACATAAACTTACCAGACCTATCTTAATTTAGGTTTTAGTGTGTCAAATTATAAAAAATAATTCGATTTTTTTTTCTTCCTTGCTGTTAATACCATTTTGCATAGGTTACTAGTCTGCTATTGCTTTTTCATTTGTTTTTAGTGAATTTTAATTTTGAAAGACAGAACTGCAAAGATTTGAAACAGAATCAAAAAAATACCATTTAATTTTCCTCTTAATACCATTACCAATACCAATACTCCGGAAGTTTTCGTGCCGTGTCCGATACGTTCCGATAAGCGGTCAACGAGTGTCGGAAAATCCGACATGTGGTGAACTCTTCTCAACACGCTCCGACATGCGAGTCTGGAATTTCGACACGTGATTCCGACATGCATGGGATCAATTTAAAAAATTTTCAATACTTGAGGAGTCAAAATGTAAATATATGAAAAAATAATGAAAATAACAAAAATAAAGGGAAATAAGAAAATTTTTACTCTCAAGTTTTTCACTTGTAAGTTCCGATCTTCCTATGAGTGACGATGGAACGCCCCTCTTTTTGTCGGCATCATTCCATTGCCCCAACACACTTAAAGTTATAATTTTTTTTTGTTTCTTCCACCTCTTGCAAGAATCGCTTGCGAGTTATCTCTTTTAATTTATGTTATTGGCTTGTGAGTTATCTCTCACATTTTCCGTGGCAAATTTAGTGATTTCCTTTTCTTTTGGTCATACTTTGAGAGTTCTTGTCTTGGATTTTCATTTTTCTCAAATCTTGTTTTGCAGAGGAGCTCTAAGTTAGTCTATATCATGAACTTCGAACTCTATCTAGAACTATAAGAAATCTTACTAATCTCTGACAAGTATAAGAAAACGGGACATGTTCCTTCAAGTGTACTCTTTCATGTTTGCAATTTTTGAATTATTTGTTCAATCTTTGTCAAATTAAAACAATGAATGATATTAACAAATATTAGATTAATATTTTTAGTATAAATTAGTTCTATGCTCTTATTATTATTATTTATTTATTTTTGCATTTATATATAAAAATATATATTTAATATATAATGTGTCAAAACGTGTCGAGATTTTCTATTTTTTGAGAAATGACGTGTTGGCGTGTTGTGTTCTGTTGTGTGTCGCGTATCCATGTCGGTGTTACATAAATTGTCCTACATGATATCTTAGGTTATTGGTGTCTCTGACCAAACCATTTATAAAATATGATTTTGCTATTTTAATCTGGTTGACGGAACATGAAAGGGTGATGGTGTTTGGACTTCTGAAATTATTATAGTCACATGCTATGATAAAATAATTCAATGAACCTCAGCTCCTCATTATATTACATCCCCTCTGACCAATGTAACCGATGATTCAAAATTGCGACCAAGACATGCTCGGGCAAATTATGAGACAAGAACCTAACTTACATGGAAGTAACCAAATGCGGCAAAGCCAAGTCCCGTTGCCGGAGGACCCTGAAATGTGACGTCAATAAAGTATTCATATATGGACACGTGTTGGGACAATAAACAGGCGGAAGAACACTGAAATACATTATAAATAATATGAGGAATAAAGTGTTGAATGTTTGTAAAACAAACAAAATTGCATTGTCCACGTAAGAAAGTTGGAAGTGTTTTTTTTTTTTTTTTTTTTTTTTTTTTTTTGACAGAGAACACACTTATATATTGATTAGAGATGAAAATTACATCCTGCAGCTAAAGCATCCGAGTACAAAATATCCAGCAGGTCCAGCGGAACAGAAAGAGTGAAGCTTTGGGCCGGATGAGCTAATTGGGCTTTGGCGGCCCAGTCGGCCGCTAGGTTAGCCGTGCGACGGCGGTGTCGCGAGAGAGAAGAAAAATTTGGATAGCCAAAATAGGGTTTCATCCAGCACTGGCCTCTGCTCCCATGGCGGCAGACGAAGACCATTCACGATCTCTACTAGATGGAGGCAATCGGTATGAAGATCGATGGGGGTTTCATGAAGTCGGCGATGATAGAGATGTTGGAGAGACAGATTCAGCGCCTGGAGCTCCGATTCAAAAGGTGAGGTCGCTGGAAAACATCTTGAGTAAATGTCCGTAAGTTTACCGTGATCATCGCGGCAAATACTAGCCATAGACCCTTCTAACTTGCTCTGTTGATAACTCCCGTCAATATTACATTTGAGGACGCCCTTGGCCGGAGGTCGCCAAAGCTGATCGGGTGGTACAGAGTCAAGACCAGAGCTGAAATTCGATCGATGGGTACCTGTACCAGAAACCTGATATGCCGACAGTTGAGCGAAAGCGGATTCCACAACCATGGAGGGGTTCGGATGCTGATTCCGAAAAAATAAGATTGTTTCGTTTCTTCCAGATCTGCCAAAAAATAGTGGCAACGATCGCTAGCCCAGGAGAGGGATCAGGTAACAGTACCTTCGTAATTAGCCACTCGGTGATATTGGAAACGGAATCTGTAGAGGATGATAAAGATAGCTGTGAGTGAGACCAAATAATATTCGTCCATGAACACTGAAGAAGCATATGTTCAATTGTTTCAGGAACAGAGTTGCAGCAAATTGGGCAGCAAGGGTCTTGAACAATCCGGCGGTTGAAGAGATTTGCTCGGGTTGCGAGAGCATTCTGGCAAACGGACCAGAGGAAGCTTCGGATTTTTGGAGGGGTTTTCATTGACCATATGTTCCGCCAGAGTCTCTGATTAGACCGGTAAGAATTCGTAACCTGTACCTCTGAGAGTATGCTGTCTGATTTTATCATTGCATAATAGTTGCTCTTAACCGTGTATGTACCGGTTTCTGTAGCTGACCAAATAAGTCTATCTTCAGAAAATAGAGGTCTGATAGGTATTGAGAGAATTTCTTTAACCACTTGTTCATCAAAAAATTTTCGAATTAGTGGCATCTTCCAGGATTGGGAATCCTGATCAATAATGTCTGCCACTCTAACTGGTTCTGATTGAGCTATAGGTCCGTAGATTGGTCCCATAGGTAACCAGCAATCACCACGAATACGAATAGAAGCCCCATTCCCAACAGACCAGCGTAGACTTGGTAGGATAGAATCCCTTCCGTGTAGAATGCTCTGCCACCCCCAGGACGACCTATTTCCTCGGACTGCCGACAAAAAATCAGAGGATCGAAAATACAAAGCTTTGAACAAAGTTCCCCACAGGTGAGTCAGGATCAGTTAACATTCGCCAAGCCTGTTTTCCCAAAAGTGCCTTGTTCAAAGAAAGTAGATCACGAAATCCCATTCCCCCTCGAAGTTTTTGAGTTTTCAAAACGTCCCATCGCTTCCAGTATACCCCTCCCTTCTGCTGATTTGTGCGCCACCAGAACCTCGCGATACACTTCTCAATAGATGAACAAATAGAAGTAGGCAACTTAAAAATCATCATCGCATACTGAGGAATAGCCTGAATAACAGATTTGATTAGGATTTCCTTCCCCCCCTTAGAAATATACTTCTCCTTCCATCCCTCAAGCTTAGCGTTAACTCGGGCTATAATCCATGCAAACATTTCTTTCCTTGACCTGCCCCAATCCGATGGTAGGCCTAAGTATTTGCCAGTCCTTTGTAAGATAGGAACCCGAAGCTCTTCAGCCATATTTTGCTGTAAAGTAATAGGGCATTTCTTGGAAAAGATAAGGCCAGACTTGTTACGATTAATTAACTGACCAGTAGCCACACAATAAAGATTCAAAAGGTTTGCTAAATTGTGACATTCAGAAATTGTGCCAGCTAAAAAGAAGATGGCGTCGTCCGTAAAAAATAGGTGCGATAATGTAGGACACCAACGGTTCAACCGCAAGCCTTTAAGATGCCCAAAGCTGATTGCTTGATGAATTAACAGTGATAAAACATTCGCCACAAGAATAAATAGATAAGGTGAGATGGGATCACCTTGTCTCAAACCTCGAGTTGGAGAAAAATAGGGTAGGATTTCCCCATTGAGTTTCACACCGAGTGAGGAGGTAGTAACACATAACATAATCCAGTCTACCCAACTTGGATGGAAACCGAGCTTTAGGAGGTAATCCCGTAAGAAATCCCATTCAATTCTGTCGTAGGCTTTTCTCATATCTGTTTTCAGAATAGCATTAAAAGATTTGGTAGAGTGATGCGTGCGGAAATGATGAAGGACTTCTTGTACAATGAGAATATTGTCTTGGATCTGGCGGCCTTGGACGAAAGCTGATTGTTCTTTAGAAATTAGAATAGGCAATAAAGGTTTAAGGCGATTAGCAAGCACCTTAGATATAACTTTGTATGAAAAGTTGCACAGGCTTATGGGACGGTATTGATCCAGTGTTTCAGGTTGGGAAGTTTTGGGAATGAGGGTGAGGATAGTTTGGTTGAGACCTGGAGGCATTTCCTTAAAAAGCATGAACTTCTGGACTAATTCAAAGAGGCTATCTTTAACTGTTTCCCAATTCTCTTGATAAAACAGGCCCGTGAAGCCATCCGGTCCTGGAGCTTTTGTAGCTGCCATTTGGAATGTAGCCTGGCGAACTTCCTCAAAGGTAAGAGCAGCTGTCAACTGATGATTCATCTCCGGTGTTACAACTGTCCTGCACTGGTCGAGGAGCGGGAGGTAGTTGCGATGTCCCTCTGACGTATATAGCCTGGAAAAATAGGAGAGAGTCATCATCTTAAGTCCTGGTAAGTCACGTATCAACTACTGATTTTCATCTTGTAAAATAGTGATACGGTTCCGTTGGCGGCGCTGAATAGTTGATGCATGAAAGAAACGAGTATTCTTGTCTCCCCACTTGAGCCATTTAATTCTAGAGCGTAAGGCCCAATATTGTTCCTCTCGTTGCCAGACTTGTCTTATTTCGTCTTTCAAAAGTAAGACCTGTTTCTTTTCTACCGGAGAAGCCTGATTAATAAGATGTTTTAAGTTGTCCTGCAGGATTAGGAGTTGTTTGTGACCATTGGAGAATTTCCGACGGCTCCATCTTTGAAGGGCTGCTTTCACATTCAGGATCTTCCAGAAAAAATCAGCATATTGTGAGTCAGCCGAGTTCCATACTTCTGAAATAAGTTGACTGCATTCAGGGTCATCGGTCCAGAAGGCCTCAAAGACAAAGGATTTACTCACTTTAGGACGGATTGGTGATGTATCAAGCACCAAGGGACAATGGTTCGAGCCCACAGGTGGCATAGCAATAACTTCTGCTGCAGGAAACATGAAACGCCAGTTTATCGAACATACCATTCGATCCAGTTTTGCTTTGACCAGCTCCTCTCCATCTCGATTATTCAACCAGGTAAATTTACAACCTTTGCCTTCTAATTCAGTGAAAGCACAATCATCTAACATAGTACGAAATGATTGCATTCGATGTAGCAAGGCAGGTCGTTTACCAATCTTCTCCCAAGGGTATAGAACATCATTAAAGTCCCCCGCACAGAGCCAAGGCAAGGTATTGTGAGAGTAAATGTGCCGAAGGTCATCCCATACAACCTGGCGTTGGTGGAAATCAGTTGGAGCATGAAGAAAGGTGAGACGAATTGTTCGTCGATGCTGGCCTAAATCACACCTCATATCGAGCCAATATTGTGTAGCTGTTAGCACCGTTAAAGAGATGGGATCATTCCAAAATGCAGTTAAGCCTCCGGCCAGACCTACTGGATCAACAAAATAGGAATGAGAAAAGGTTAGGATTTGTTGCACTTGCTTCAGCTTTGCTACAGAATTTTTAGTCTCCATAAGTAGTATCACATCAGGCTTTTCTACGGTTGTCATAACCCGTAGGGCTCGAACTGTCAGGGGATTGCCCAAACCCTGACAGTTCCAACAGATTAGCTTCATTTGTGAACTGGTGGCTGTTTAGGGCCAGCCACCAGAGCCCGATCTGCAGTCTCAGTTGCAAGGAAAACAGGTGCGTCAAGCAAATTGAGGTCAGAAGGTTCCTCAATGATAATACTCTTTGATTCATATGGATTGTATCTTCTCTGTTTTTTAGCTGTTCCAAGAGGGGGTTTCGAGCGAGTGTTAATAATTTTCTTGGATGTTTTGCTATCCATAGGTGAGAATTGAACACCCTTCAGCTTTTGGTCAGCAGAGACAAGGGCTGTACTATGCATAACCAATGGTTCGGTAATTGATACTGAAGGGGCAATAGACTTATTACGGTAATCTTCGAACTCCCTGTGTGAGGTATCGTCTACAATCATAGATGGAGGAGGCATTAGTTGAGCTGTTGTGACCCTTGTAGGGGGAGTTTCTGGAATAACTTCCTCTGACTCCTCATTAGAGATTGGTGATTCATAAAAGAGTTTCCAGTAGGGACTATATAGTTTAACTTCAGCTCGTAGCCATGGTCCATAGGCCATCTTTTCTCTTCCCTCATGTTTATCTTCAGAGTAAGGAATATCTTTACAATACATTGCATAATGCCCAAGTCTGCCACAGGAAAAACAGAAATGAGACAGCCGTTCGTACCGAAAATCCAGCCAGAAAGGTGTGCCTTGAATTCTGATAAGTTTTCCTGTGATTAGAGGTGCATTCACATTAAGTTTAACACGAACTCTGCCTGTTTTGATTTGATAGCCGTCCTTTGAATCCATCTTCACCTCTTGAATCTCACCAAGGTGCTGGACAGCTTTTCGAAGCATACGTTCAGAAGACCATTCAAGAGGTAAGCCAATAACTTGAACCCAAAAATCACAGGTTGAGAAGTCATAACAGTGTAGAGGAGTCTTGGGAATCCATTGTTTAATATTAACCAAGTGGCCAGAGAAGAGCCAATGTCCACCGTCAAGAACTCTCTGCATATCTTCATGAGTTTTAAACTTTATGATATAGAATCCTGTCTCACTTTGAGATATTTCTGCAGAATCAATACGCCAAGCTTTCCGAAGCGTTGTTTGAAGTGCTGGAAGATTAATAGATGGATCCGACAAAATTTTTGCAACTAAAGTTAAACGGCATGCCTCGACCGTATCAGCAGGAGGTGTATCATCCCAATCTTCGATAATTTTTTCAGTAGTGAGACGACTAAGACTACAACAGAGAGCCGCAAGACGTGAAGATGTGGCGAATTCATTTGAGTCCATCTTGCTAATAATCTCATGGAATTAAACCGAGAGACGGCGACAGAGGCCACGACGAACCCATTTGATGAAGAAGAAACAACAATTCTATCCCATGCAAGACAATCGCCAATGAGAGGAGGACATGCATGAACTAACCCGTGACAATCGGCATCCAAAATGGCGGAGACAGCATAATTGGGAGTCCAACGGAGACTATAGATGAAGCCGATGCAGGAAAACAAGTAGAACACCGTTCAAGCCATTCCGTCCGGCACAATTGAGAAGACAGCATGAAAACCAGATTTGGGGAGACTAAGTCGAGAGGAACTAGTGTAGTGTATGGGTTGAAAGTACTTTAAGGTACTGATGGGTTTGCTGTAGAGGAGTGTGGATGAGGGTTTTAAAGAAATCTGCCATTAGAGGTAGAGAGAGCTCGACAAAACGAGAGGAACCGAAATAAGTTGGAAGTGTTTGGGCAATATGTAAGTGTGGGAGTTTTCTAATATTAAAATTGAAAAAAATGGGCTAGGTGGGCTTTATCTTATAATACCTACGTGTGGGTGTATGAATAATTGTATGATTTGGTGCAATTAACACTTTAGATGATCATAATTGGTTTTAATACTCGTTTATTATTTATTTATTAAAATTTGGATTTATATTTTTAAAATAACATTTATGTGCTATTGAAACAATGTAATTGTTAGCGATAGGGTTATGGTTTTTTTTTTTATCATTTAATTCCAAATGTTATTATTTTTGCCTAATGATTATTAGGAGCTCTTACAACCTTTAGAAGGTTATGTTTGTTCAGATATAATTTCCCAACTTCTAAAAAGTTGTATATGTTCAATCAATAATTTTCAGAAGCTATAAAGATTTGGAATTCTAAAAATGTATACTCTTATTATTATTTTTTTAATCCCAAATTTCAACATGTCTTTTGAGAAAGTATCTATTCACTTTGGCCTTTCCCAAGAGTTGACTCCGTTCTAAAGATTGAAATAAATTCATTTTTTTTGTCTCATTTTATTATTATCGGTCTCATCTAATTTCTAATTTTATTTTACAAACAAAGTGGGGGATTGTTGGAAGTTTGTAAGACAAACAAAAGTGCAATATCTCATATAGGAAAGTTGGGAGTATATGGACCAATATTTAAGTACAGAAGTCTTCTAATGCTACAATTGAAGATGATGGGTTAAGTGCACTTGACCCCATAATACTTGTGTGTCGATTTAAGAAGTACCGACACTCTTCAGGAGTCTTTGTGTTGTCTTAGATACTTTGACACGTGTCCAACATGCTCTGACAATCTTCCACACTCTTCGATACTCGGTCAATAGATATCGGAAAATCAACTCTTTCGACACTCGAGTCTAGAATTTCGACAAATTTTCAATAAATGAGAAGTCAAAATGTAAATATGTAAAGAAAATAGAAAATAATAAAAGGGGAAAGAAAAAATATAATTTTATTTTCTCTTTTGACTCTCACTTCCCATGACACACAATTCATCCCACAAAATTTGTTCTTATCCTCTTTTCTTCCAACATACTTTGATATATAAGTCCAGAAGTTTTATGGATTATTAGAATGGAGTTAAATTTATTTCATAGAAATTCAGCTTAGCTAATTAGAAATGTCATCATCTTGGCATCATTAAGTGTTTATATACTCTAAACTAAATCTCTAGATATTATGCAGCTAAAAGGTAGTCCCTAAAGGGCTGAAACACAAGGTTCGCCTATTGTGTGATAGCATATTTACTACAATTGACTTGGATTTCTTGGTTCTAAGTATAGATCCCTTTTTGGGTATCCAAATAGTGGATTAATGTTTTTAGTGTAAATTTATTGTAGAATTTATTATTATTATTAATTTCTTTGTGAATTTGAATCAAATTAATTTAATTAAATAATCATAAAAATGATAATTTATTATGTATATATAAAAATATACATTTGATACATAACGTGTCCCAACATGTCAAAATTCTCTATATTTTGAGAAACAATGTGTCGCTATATTTGTGTCGTGTAGTGTCACATGTTGCGTGTTAGTATTGATGTTACTTAGGTGTTGATATGCAATTATGCACTCACGGATGGTAATTGGCACTAATCTTCATTTATTATATAAATTTGGATTTATATATAAAATAACCTTCGTGTCCTATTGAAATAGTATGATTGTTCGCAATAGAGTTACGGTGATTTTATTATTATTAATTAATTCCAAATTTGATTATTTTTGCCTAATGGTTATTAAATGCTCTTACAACCATTAGAATGTTGTATTTGTTCGGGTATGACTTTTTAACTTCTAAAAGGTTGTATTTGTTCAATCAGTAATTTTTAGAAGTTATAAAAATTTGGAATTCTCAAAATATTATATAATTATTATAATTTTCTTAATCCAAATTTTCAACATGTCTTTTGAGAAAGTATCCATTTACTTTGCAACTTTTCTGAAGGATTGCTTTTATTCTAAAGACTGAAATAAATTCATTGTTTCTTTGTCTCATTTCACTATTATGAAGTCTTATCGATTTTCTTTCTAAAAAAATACAGAATTGTTCTCAATTGTTTCCTTTTGAGAGTTCCTAGAGGAATACCAAAATTACTATATGGTATTTTTGCTTAAAATTTTGTTGTATCTCAGAAGATTTTTGCTAATAATTATTAACAATATTGTGGAGCAAATAATTCCTTAAAAATTATGTAATTATGCCTCAAAATCTGATTCCATTTCACTTCCCAATACAAAGCTATGCATGGAGTTTGTAAAGATCACAATGGATGTCCACTAAATGGGATATTTAATTCAAGTCACACGCCGACTTCAATTGACGGCCACATTAACTAAATTTGGCCAAAGAGATTTGATTATAATGTTTTTCTTTTGTAGATGGAAAAAATATGCTGCGAAAAATTGAAAATACATACATAGATAATGGATGTTGCTTAACGGTATAAACCATGCCTGGATGACCAACCTCATTGGAACTTTGACCGCTGAAAGTCAGCCGCGCAAGTCTCCCCCTGTGCGCCTCCATTTTGAACTCGACTGTTCGGTGGCCTAACCACGGCAGAGTCTCTCTCTCTCTCTCTCTCTTTCTCTCCCTCTCATGAAAAAGCAAGCAATAGAAAATTCAAAAGCTAAGAAATTGTGTCCCTAACCAAATTGCAATTATAATAATTAAATACGGAGAAAGACTCGCGACTTTTCCTTTGAGCTTTTTCGCTAATCCCAATCATTGAGAACGCGTTCATAGACAGCGCCTGTCCCAATCATCTCTCATTCTTTTGTCTGAAATCATATGGGTCAGTGGATCCCATTTTCTGCATGACTATTCATCTCGTTTACGTAATTAATCTTCTCACTTGAAGTCGTTAAAAAACGATTTTTTTTTTTCGTTTTTTAGTAAATTTAAGATTCAAGATTGGTCTTTCTAAAGCAGAGTTTCAGGTCACCGAAAGAAAACTTATATAATATCACCCAATAAACTCTTGAATTTTATTATATTTTTGAGGATTGATAACATGTTATAAAGGTAATTAGGGCCTTTTAGCTTTGATTTAACATTCCTATATTCGAGATTCAATCTTTTATTTTTGTATTTTAGCAAGGCCTGTGGTGTAAAAAAATGTATACGCAATCATTTAGATTACTTTTATAATATTTATAACACATTATGTTTCAAAGTTATACTCAAAGAATCGACCTTTTTGTCTTTTTTTATGCAGGTGTGTCGTAGTGATTCGATTTGCATATGCCATTGTATACACATAGTTTCATATTTGAATAACTTAATCAAATTTTGATTTGTGTCTTTACATTATCCATAGATTTCGGATGCTATATTCTCATAATTGAAGCCATGCACGAGAGATTTTAACATTCTCTGAAGATACGTTGATTGGAGATTGATAGTTGTTGGATTTTGTAAAATTATAAAGCGCTTCTATGCTTATGATTCGATAATGATTTCTTAAATGAAAACCCCCCGGGGCCCCATAGAAAAAGTTATATGCCTTTCTGGCAAAGAAAACCAGAAAGAAAAATCCAATCCGCCATTGCTCCAGAAAGAGCTCCATCATCAATGGTGGCTGTGCATGTGGCCCGAATTGTTAGAAAAGTCAAATGCGGAAAAGCAACCACAACACACCCACCCCCCCCCAAAAAAAAAAAAAAATCAAACTCTCTCATAAAGTCACTTCCGCTTCGCCATTTCAACATCCATTGCTAGAGCCACCACAAGAAAAACACGAACCCGACCCGACTCTAACCCACCTCCTCCCCCCCTTCTTCTCCCTTAAACATCTCGGGTGAGTCTCAGTTGGCAGTCCCAAGAAGAGAAGGAAGAAGGGCGTCATTGAATAGCTCCGGTGACCGAACAAGGGACGTCGTTATTGGCAGTGAAGCCGGGCGGTTAGGTACACCTCTCACTCCCGCCATTTAAATCTCCCTCCCCCCCTCTTTAATGCATCGTTCCGTCATCACGAAATAAGCAAAAACCCAACCCAAAGAAGAGAAAAAAGGAAAAAAAGAAAACGAAAGAAAGATACCTCCATGCCCATGCCCATGCCCATGTGTTGCTCTCTTGTTCAACTTAAAGACACGTTGACCCCAAATTTAGGAGATCAGAAAAACTACGAGCTTCACAGACATAGGATATATGAACATGCTGTGATGCATGAGAGACAGAGAGAGAGAGAGAGAGAGGGAGAGGGAGAGAGAGATTGTATTTTGTGAATTATCTTATTAGTAGAAGGAGGGGAGGTTCATTTATTCTCGGGGCGTGGTTTGGTCAGCGTTTGCAGAGGCAGAACAAGGAAACATCAACTCCGGCATCGAATGCAGAATCAAAGCTCGTGATTGGGAGTGGCGAGAATTAACAGAGCAGCGACAAAAAAAATTAAAGAAAAGCAAAATTGGAAACTCGCCCCAGAAACATTATTAATTAAATACACGCATATATTGCAACACCAACAAGAAGAAGAAGGTACAAGGAAGAGAAAGGAGTATTTTTGTTACTGTGAGATGCACAAGAAGATTATGAAGCGGCTTTGAGTTTCGTCGGCCATGAAAGCGATGCGACTTCTTGTTTTAGCGGCTCTGGTATCTTTCTTGATCCAGTGCGCGGCGGCCCAGCGGAACACCCTCAACTCCAGCATCGAGCGGTCGGCATTGCGTCGGCTCCGGTCGTCTCTGGGGCTCCGGGCCTGGGACTGGCCCATTAAGGCCGACCCGTGCCGGAACTGGACGGGCATAGAGTGCCGGGACGGGCAGGTCACGGCTATCAGCGTTTCGGGCCTTCGGAGGAGCAGAGTCGGGCGGATGAACCCCCGTTTCGCTGTGGATGCTCTCGCCAATTTGACCCTCCTGGAGACTTTCAACGCTTCCGGGTTCTTGCTTCCCGGGTCAATACCCGAGTGGTTCGGATACGGCCTTCCGGGTCTTCGGGTGCTCGATCTCCGGTCGTGCGCTGTGAACGGCGCCGTCCCAAGTTCACTCGGGAGCTTGAGCAGGCTCAAGTATCTGTATCTATCTGATAACAGTCTTACCGGCAATATTGCTTCCAGTTTGGGACAGTTAAATGAGTTGTTGGTTCTTGATCTTTCTAGGAATTTCTTGACTGGGTCAATACCTGCTTCATTCTCAATGATGAGTAACCTTTTTACGCTTGATCTTTCATCGAATTTTATATCAGGGACTATACCGGCGGGTTTAGGATCTGTCTCTAGTCTAAAAGTGTTGAATCTTTCGGATAACAGTCTCACGGCATCAATTCCGGGCGAGTTAGGTAATCTATCTCAGTTGATAGAGCTTGATCTCAGCAAGAACTCCTTTTCTGGTGCTTTGCCTGTGGAGTTGGGAGGGTTGAAGAGTCTGAAGGGGATGAGAATTGGTAGTAATGGTTTAGAGGGTCAACTGCCGAAAGGGTTTTTCTCAGGTCTTGCTCAATTGGAAGTTGTGGTTCTTAGCGAGAATAAACTGGACGGAAGAATTCCTGGTGAAGTATGGTCCTTGCCTGGGTTGCGCTTAATTGACATATCCGCTAACAACTTCACTGGTGAGTTGCCAAGCAATGGTTTCAATGGCAATGCCACTCAGGCAATTTTCAACTTCTCAGATAACATGTTATATGGGAATCTCAACTCTTCGATCAGGTTTTTCAATTTAACTGATTTGTCATGGAATTACTTTCAAGGCAAAGTAAGTAATGATAGTTGGAGGAATGCTACTCTAGATAGAAATTGCCTTCAGGTTTTGCCGGATCAGAGGAGTTTAGCGGACTGTAGGCTTTTCTATTCTGAGAGAGGCTTACAGTTTGATGATTTTGAAGCTTCGGGACCAACAGATCCGCCATTCCCAGTTTCTGCTTCAAAGAAAAACAGAAGATGGGTGTACATACTGATTGGAGTGTTTGGTGGGCTTGCCTTAATCATGGTTATGGCTGTAATTCTGGTGCTGCTCCTGACAAAGTGCTGCAGCAAGGGCATCCCTGATCAAAGTGGCATTGCTGATGAAGGGGTTGCTCCGGATGGAGACGGCCAAATGGCTCCTAAGGAGCCTTCTGAATTATCGGGTCTTGGAGATGTCTTTTCCTATGAACTGTTGGCCCATGTGACCAGTGAGTTTAGTGAGAGTAATCTTATCAAACATGGCCACTCTGGGGACCTGTACCGGGGCATTTTGGAAAATGGGACCGTAGTCATCATTAAAAGAGTTGATCTGCATTCATTCGACAGAGAATCATACACACGGGAATTGGAGATTTTTGGGAAAATTTCACATACAAGATTCGTCCCACTGTTAGGTCACTGCTTTGAGCATGAGCATGAGAAACTTTTGGTCTACAAGTACATGCCTAATGGAGACTTGGCAAGTTCGTTCTACAGAGCGACCGATTTAGAGGACGAGAGTCTGCAATCTCTTGATTGGATTACCAGATTAAAAATTGCAATAGGGGCTGCAGAAGCTCTATCGTACCTACATCATGAATGTTACCCTCCTCTTGTGCACAGGTATCAGCTTTCACTTATTCAATGTTTAATATTAGATTCCTTTGGATTTTGTTGCCATTGGAAATAGTTGTTTATTGACCATTAGTGGCACTAGCCTATATGCTTTGTTCATAATTTCCTATTTTGTTCAGCACTTTGTACTTGCATGTTATCAACATGTTCAACCATCATCCATTTACTTGTGCTACTTAGCTGATGCACAGACTAATGATTCCTTGTCATGCCACTTTGTACTGCGAATTGCACTTCTCACTGTGTCTTAGCTTGTTTTTCATTCCCTTTGCAAGTCTTATTTCTCTGTTAGCTGCTTATTATATTAGTGTATAGATATCTTTGTCAAAGAGGGTGTGGCATCATTTGTGAAGAATAAATGCTCTGTACCACACTGCATGCTTTATTTCCCTACACGAGCTGATAAAACCGCCACATCATAGTTGCTTTCACAAGGTAAAGAATCTCGAGAGCGATCAAATTTGATCATCTTAACCATTGTGCACTGTGCACCTTTTTGTTTTCTGTGTCTTTGGAAGTTTAATCTCTTCTTTCATTTATCTAAATTCTACGTTCAGATTATATATTGGCCAATGCCTATTCCGTGTGAATTGCACTAGTTGAACTGAATAATTTTTTTTTCTTTGGTTAAAGAGATGTTCAAGTGGGCAGCATACTTCTCGATGATAAATTTGAAGTGCGAGTTGGAAGCCTGAGTGAGGTTCGTGCCCAAGATGAAGATTCTCATGGAAATGTTATCACAAGATTGCTCCGGAAGCCTCAGTAAGTATCCTTTCATTCAAGCCTATCAATTCCCAATGCCCTGATCATGAACCTGCACAATGAAATAAATGAATGCAGACCCAAAAAGATTGAGAAAGCAGTAAGAGGAACAAAGTTCATTAAAGATAGAAGAGTGAAAAAATTGTATCTAAAAGGAATTTGATTGTACAACTTCTAGATAAATGATAACATGAAGATGACTTGAGAGGTGGCGTCAGTTCATCTTTTATGCTTAGATGCTTCTGAGATGGCAGCTAGCTTGAGCTTCTTGTCATTACTAGGTCCATGGTGAAAGTAGTAATCGGATAGGTGTTAGGTTATGGGTCACTTGCTCAGTTAATTGCTTTTGCCCATGAACTTTAGTGGGACAATCCAGCAGTAGCTGATATGTTTGATCTCCCTTAGCTTCAATTATGGTATTCGGGAATCCAATTGCCTTATGGCATAGTTATAGTGGTTGAACAAATAGTTTACTACATGAGAATCTACTGATAGGCAATTCTCAATTAAATGATTCACTCACCCTACTGATGTTGGTGGAAAATTTGTTCACTCAAATTAATCCAGCCAATCTGAAGGTTATTTTAGTTGCTCCATGAGAATAGATTTGGTGATACATCGTTATTATGCAGTCGCATGCTGAAATAGTAAATTTTGGCTCTGCTTAGTTTGATTATTTTCTACACAAACCTGACTTGTTTGTATTATTCACACCATCTTCTATACTTATGATGGCAATTCTCTCTTTGCAATGTGCAGGACGTCTGAACAGGCCCTTTCTGGTACGTCTACTTCCCTTTCTCATGGATATCACGTGGTCTAATGTTCTATGTTAAGCCTGTATCGCCTACCTAGACAATAGATTTCTTGGAGAAAATCTTCTGATGGGAGTTAGTGTAACACAGATATCGTTGTCTAGGTAGCCATCTTAAACTTTTCATTTTAGGTGTAATCTTATTCAGGTATTGTCGGTTGTCTGAAGTAAATCGTATATGTTGGAGTGAGAAAATTAAAAAGAACACTTCTGGGCCAGTGTAGTTCAGTTTCTTGGATCATGATATAATTTCTGCCCTATGCTAATGTGCAGGATCCTCGTCGGCTAATTGTGCTTATGACGTGTTTTGTTTTGGGAAAGTCTTACTCGAACTTGTAACGGGCAAGCTCGGCATCAGCAAATCGAACGATGCCACAACAAGAGAGTGGTTGGAGCACACTCTATCTTACATCAGCGTGCATGACAAGGAATTGGTCACAAAGATCATGGACCCGTCTCTGATTGTGGATGAAGACTTCCTAGAAGAAGTGTGGGCCATGGCAATTGTGGCTCGGTCATGCCTTAACCCTAGGCCTTCGAAACGACCACTCATGAGATACGTGCTCAAGGCATTGGAAAACCCTCTAAAAGTTGTGAGGGAGGACAGCTCCAGCTCGGCGATGCTGAGAACTGCTTCTTCGAGAAAGTCTTGGAATGTCGCCTTCTTTGGAAGTTTGAGACATAGCTCATCAGACAGCAATGCAATTCCTGTGCGAATCAATAGCAATGGGTTCAAGCAATCGGGGAGAGTGGGCTCTCACAGTAGTGGCGGAAATGACTTCTCATCGTCACACAAGAGATTGTCCAGTGAGATCTTCCCCGAACCAATTGCAATCATGGACATGGAGAGGCTGGATGAACATTAAGAAAAGAAGATCATTCCTTCCAGAAAAGAATGGGGCTGAGTTTTCCTAGGTACCTCATCTCCTTCAAGGGTCTGTTCTGTCCATTTTGAAACTATTTACGGAGGAAAACGTCTCCGCCCAACCCTTCTTGAGATTATAATCCACTGAGCTTGACATGGACGAATGCAAGCCCATTAGTTCGAGTGAGTTTGTAAAGAAAGGCAGATAGAATATGTTTTAGCCTCCCATTCTTCTAGGCTTCTGTCCATACAAGAAGTGATTTTCATGTCATGATTTGCTCACAGTATATAGCTTCCAAAGTTGATTAGAAAATCTGTGATATGGAGAAATTCACGGGCTGCATATACTTTGCTCGTGTTGGTCTGTTAAGGGTGTCAAGAAGCCAACTCCGGGGTACCTGAAGAACATTTTTCCCTCTTCAGGTTTTGAATTGGACAAGAACATATTGGCTGTACTTTCAGAGTTGACTATTCAATGTGAATTCTCAGGTTTCGTGCTGTGTGTGGCTTCATAATATTAAAAATTACTCGTACTCTTTGTTGCAATATTTTGACTGGATGTTCCCAAGAGAATGATACGTCAGTCAATTTTGACCAAAAACAATTTCTTCTGCTACCTTTTTCCCCCCTCTTTCGGTCATACTTCCGGTACCTGTTGACGATCTTGTCTTTGTTTTACAAATAATTCTTGCAGCGTGTTATCTGTTTCGTAGTCCCCTCCTCGACGGAATCAAGTTAATAAACTACTTTCCGAATCAGCAACACCATAAACTCCTTGGAATTATTATTCGTAAGTTCTTTCGTATTTCACACGGAAGTTTTTGTTGAACTTCTGCCATGAAACGACATGTCAACTGACAATAGTTTTCTCCCATGGACGACATAGGATTAATCCGTCAAAATCTATGTATGACCCACCACATGACAATCCTGAAACCTATTTCCCTGAGTATGAATTGTCAGATTAATTAGCCGAATTAGCCTCTTGACTGAAAAAACCAGCCCGATAGCCACGAAAACATCTGAGCATCACCGTTTAATGCAAATGAAACAATGCAGAATTCCCATCGAGTAGGTTTTTGGGTCTCATTGTTTTACCTACCTTTCAATTTGGACATATTCGAGATTGGTGTACTAATACAACAAGATTTTAACGGACATTATGACTTGTAGACGCAGAACATAACCTTCGTCACTCCGAAATTCGAGAGGTCATGGGTAATTCACTCTACTGCTAGCTTTCAACATCCAATCCTTAATATGTCATTGGGTCCTTCCTCATGGTTCTTTCCTTGTCGTGACTTGGATTGATTTTCGCTCTGGCCATACTTGGTCTGAAATTATTTTGGAGCAAGCAACATGTATGTATCTACAGTCGCATTCCAAGGTTTCCCAGATAAGGTCGCTCTGCTTTGTCCCGGTCTAGGTCGCTTCTGGTCTGATGATGCCATCACATTCATTGATGGAATTGTCCCGCCTGAAGAAAATAACAAGAATGTAAGCTCACTTTCTTCGGGAAGCTCTTAGGATACCCTAACGTCAACATTCAGGCTATTCAATACATTTACGAGGAAAGCACGGAGACTTGAGAATGTTAACGTTTTACACATGAATCTGGCATTTTTGGGTTTGCTCTTAAATCAGACTATGACCTTTGATGGGTGATTGAATCTAGACCTTGGTCTCGTTGTGATCATCTATTACTACTTCATCCCTGGGAACACAACACCCGACCTCACGGTTATGAGTTCAACATAGTGCTTTTTTGGGGTCCAGATCCACGGTCTTCCTTATGGGTGGTTCTAACTTCTCAGAAGTGGTAATTCGCCAAGCTACCAGCAAAACTGGTGAAGTTCTTTTAAACTAGGGACACTACCAAGCTATGAGGGGAGAGGTCTGTGGGTTGATTTTAAGTGTCGAAGGTTGCCTTATTGTTGCTACTTTTGTGGTGAAGTTTGACATTTGCCGAGAACTGTGAAGAGATCAAGCTCAATGAAGACCAATAAGGATCTCAAGGGTGTTTTGGTGATTGGCTGAGCGCAGAGGAGCCTGAATAAAAGCCCCCCCTGGGAAGTTGTTAAATAAGAAAAGTAATAGCTATGCCACAGAAACTGAAGAAGTCGCTGAAACGCCCCCTCCCTAATAAATGACTTCTTTTAATGATAAATCTGATGCAGCTTCAAAAGATGGGAAAGGGATTAGTAAGAACGGCCAGGGAAAGGATTTTGCAAGTTCTCGGCGAAGGAAGAAGGGCAATGAGAAGATCCACTAAGCTCTGAAGGTCTGTTTCTGAATGACAGCACCTAGCTGGTTCCCTTCTGGTCGAACAGTAATTTGGCATCAGCGAAGCAAATGATTGTGACCCCATGCAGAAGAAAGTGGTGACTGTAAAGCGCAGAGATGAAGAAAGATTAGAATACTCAGAATCTTGCATAAAATGGCACGAGGAAAGAAAACTTTGACGAGACATAGCTGTTAAAATCCCCAACACAAGTCTCCTTTGATATTATGTCAGAATTGCTTGGGGTTGGCCAATCCTTTTAACAATCTAAGCTTTGTGGGCGCTTGTAGCAGCTGCCTCGACCCAAAAATAAGCTGGTACATCGCTTTCTGTCATCATGATCTTGCCATTTCTTGAAGAGAACAATTTTTTTTTTCAATAACTCTATTTTACTATAAAGTGTAGGGAGAGGAGAAATAATGTTCAAAATCATAATAGAATTCTGAGAAGTTTTGACTTTCGAAATGCTAGTATTGATGAAATGCTATAGCCCTTCTCGTTTTGTATTTTCTTTTGCACAAGTTTCATGAACCTTGGGTAATCATCCACATCCTTTAAACAATATTTCCTTCCTCCAAGGCTTGTGCTTCTTGTTGGTCCAAATAGGTCCATGTGTAATAGCTATAGAGCATGATTAATAGCAACAACAATTATATATTTGAATATGCTCTTTACTTGCTTGCCTAGTGAGCATGCACTACATAACTCAGATTTTTCATACTTGATTGTGGGTAATCCTCATACAAGATGCTTAGGCCTTGTTTGGTAATGTTCCATTCTTCATTTTTTTTGTTCATTTGTTCCCTAAAATAGAAAAAAAAAATAGAAATTCGTTTGATAAAGTCAACTAATTTGTCTATTTCTCATAATAGATAAGTGGCCATAGAACAGATTGGGAACCGAAACAAAAATTAGAAAAATTTACTTCTTTGTTCTTGGGAACAAAAAGAGAAATAAGGTCATTTTAGGAAAACATGCTTAACGTAACCTAATGCTCATCTCTACACAATCGACACAACGTCTGGTCTCTTGACTTGATCCAAGTCCCCATTTTTCAAAATAAAAGAAAAAGATAAAAAAAATTAGAACTTTATGAAAAAAACTAGAAATTAGATTTTGAGTAGTTTTACTAGATTTTAGTGTTAATTCAAGTTTAGAATTAGTTTAGCATAAAAAAGTGAAAATCTTTTGATGAAATTTGGATTTAAAATTGAATATGCTTCCAAGGTTTTACCATATGGATTTTTGAATGTCGTTTTGCTTTTAGAGACAATGTTAGGTTGCAAAAAGTTGGTGACTCCAAGCAACATTTGCTCTTCATATTGTAGATAAAAAAACTCAAAAAGTCGATGCACCTATTTATTGCAATGCGCAAAGATTTACTATCAATCTCCTTATATTGTCAATTATAAATCAGTGAGACTCTCTGCTATCATTTCCAGCCATTCATTTTCGATTAACTATATGTTGGATTTTCTTAAGCCATCATAGAACATATTGATCAATTAAATTATTACAACATTCCAATTTTATCCAAACATGAATTTTCAAGTCTCCACTAACATTTTTATAATTAAATGAAACAAATTACGAATATAATTTTTTTAGGATTGTACCAAACACATTTCTATTATTTATTTATTTATTTATTTATTTCTGGAGTAAAAATTTTGTGTAGTACAAAATGTGTTCTTCTACTCAGAAACTCATCCAAGTTCTTTTGCTTAGAAACTCATCCAAGAAGTACAAAGAGAAAAAACTATTTGAATAGAAATTGTTAATAGGGAGAGAAATGTTATTAAACACATCCTTAGCTGCTAGCTTACAAATATGCTCCATGCTCACATATCCTAATTTTCCAAGCCATATCTCTTGTACGTCTTTAATTGAGACTAAGCATTGAGCATCATCATAATCAAGGTCCAGTAGATAGATATTGTCAATCTCTTCCCAATGACATATTGAGGTTTATCTTTACCTACTCCTTTGCACTTATCTTTTCGGAGCTTATTCAAAAGCCTTAGTCACAAAGTTGATTTATACTTATCAAATTGTGTTTGAGTCATTTTAATAGTGATACATCTTTAATGATTATGTTTCCTAAATTGATTTTGCCCTTGCCAACAATCTTTCTTCTATTTTTTTCCTCCAAAAATGAAATTACCGTATTCAACTTAAATCGGGTTTACAAATTTGACAGCATTTCCAATCATGTGCCTTGAGCATCCATTGCCAAGATACCATTTGCTCTTCTTTCTAGTTCTTTACAAGAGAATGAGATACGTTTATTTGATACCCAAAAAGACTCAGGTCCTTTCTTGTCATGCTGTTCATTTTCCTCTCTATTGGGCGTGATCTCCCCTGTTCACGCCGGCTACTCTGGTGCTCTTTTCGGCTGCTGTAGGCCTTCGTTTGGTGCAAGATTTGGAGATTTGCTTCCTCTAGCGTGCCTTTTCATTCTCATTGAATGATTTCTCCTGGTTCTTTCTCAATCTTGAGATCGATGCTACCCTAGTCTTCTTCGAGTCACTCCTATTGTTGGTCTGCTTGGGCTTTCTTGTGCGGGCTACCTGAGCTGCTTCGAGGGTCCTAGTGGGGGAAGTTGGACTCCTCAATTCCCATCTTCACCTCCATTAGCCTCTTGCCAATTCTCGAGATCAAAGCTGCCCTTCATTCCCCTGTTTCGCTGCTATTGTGACTTGCTCAGGATCTGTTCATGTGGGCTATCGGAGTTGCTTCGTGGGTGAAGTTTGGCTCCTTATCATCCATTGGCATCCTGTTTTAGCCCTTGCCCCGGTATGGACCCATTCTCTGCTGAGTTCGTACTGTAGAAGGGGTCTTGGGGGGTTTTAAGGTTGTTGCCGGTGTATTTATGGCTTCTTCATTTGCTGTGGTGGGTGAGCCGAGTAATGAGGCCTAGCTTGATACTGGTACTGAAAAGGGACTTAGCCTTCTTTCCATAGGCACACGACTCAGCCTTTCCTGCTCACGGGTAAAGCCCCTACAGTAGAGGGAAGGAGAACCATGGGTGTTCTAAGGCCTCAGTTGTGATGGTCACTCTAGAGGACGTAGCAGAGTGAGGTCCGCCTCTAAGCGGCCTCAGGCCTCTCAAAAGCAACCAAGAAGCTCCAAGCCCCCTCCTACCCACTTGTGGGCGAATGTTGCTCGTCTCGCTGCCAAGGGATACTAGTTGACCTACGTCCCTCATTTATTTGAGGATAATGTCCTGATGGTTAATCTATTCAAAGAGGTGCTTGACGTAGTGGATCCCAAGTGGCATGAATGCCTTGTTGGGTACTTTGTAGGGAGGAAGCTGCCCTTCCAACTCATGGAGAATTCTCTCAAACATATTTGGGGACCGAAGCTAGTGGAAGTCTTTGCTAACGATAAGGGATTCTTCTTCTTCCGCATCCCCAATCCTTTATTTTGGAGGAAAACATTGGAGGAGGGGCCTTTAACGGTTGCAAAGAGTTTTACTTATCTTGCAACAATGAAAACCTCTTCTAGAGTTGAAGAGAGAATAGCAAAATATGGTGCTGGTTTGGATTTGTCTGAAGAACTTTCCTCTTGATCTTTGGTCAACACCAGTGATTATTGCCATCACGAGCACCGTTGGCAAGCCTCTCTACGTGGATCAACGTACGGAGCAAATGCGAATGATTTCCTTCACTAGGGTTTGTGTTGAGCTCCAAGCTAATCAACCAAGGGTGTCTTCGGTGAATGTAACCTTGAATAGTGTGGTTCGATCAATTGCTATAGAATATGAATGGAAACTAGTTGAGTGTCTAAAGTGTGGCATGTTTGGGCATGGTTGTGCGAACTCTCCAACCATCCCAAGGTCGATGGTGGAGTTGTAGTAGGTTCAAACCAATCCCACCCTACCCATGGTAGCTCGCCGACCCGATCTTGTTCCGGCGGTGGTGGAGGGCCCTTGTGAGCCTGAAGCGAAGTGGAAGCAGGTCAGGGGGAAGAAGAAGAAATCTCCTCCTCCAAGGGTTATTGGCTCGGCCATCCTAGTTAGTTTTAGTGATGAGGGCGCCTGATCAAATAGAAGATTGTTGTAGCTGAGAAGAACTTGCCCTCAACCTCAACCTGCAGGGTCTAGAGAGAACTGCGGATCCTCACTAAGGTGGATGATTCCATCCTTGCCGTCCCTACTATTGAGGATGAGTCCATTAGCCTTGTTGAGGCTTTGATGGTGGAGCTGCTCAGTCCATGCGAGGATTCGGACGCGTCGGCCAACCGACTTGGCAGCTCAGACAATGACCTACTGTCCCCTTGCTCGTTGCTGAAGGTTTCTCCCAAGAGTAGGAATGTTGTGACCATCCAGGACAAGCTTCTGGTGCTTGCTCCAGGCCCAACTTCTCCCTCGGCTCGTGGTGCTCCACCTCCCAGTCGGCGCAAGCCTCCCAAGAGGAGGTAAGCCTTGGTCTCCTTCATTTTGTATATACATACGTATATAGTTTGCTGGAATGTTAGGGGCCTTGTTGTCCCCATTAGGCAAGCGGAGGTCCATAGCCTTATTTTGTCAAACCAATTGTGCTAGGTTGGGTTATTGGAAACGAATGTGTCGCAGAATCTCTTCAATTTCATTTCTGGAGGGCTGATTAGAGATTTGTGTTGACTTGCAAACTATGAGTTCTCCTTTAGGGGCAGGATTTAGATTGGATGGGATTCCTTACGGGTTAAATTTGAAGCTTTCTCAATTACAAAGCAGGTGGTTCATGGGTATCTCAAATGGCTGAATTCTAGGGTGGTTTGTTGTGTTTCAGTTGTCTATGGCGAGCACTCTTTTTCACTCCGAAGACCTTTGAGGGAGGATCTTATCCTTAGAGGCTGCAGAACTCAGTGTAGCTAGTTTTGGGGGATTTTAATGTTATTAAAGACCCTTTTGACCGAGTTGGTGGCTTTGATGCTTGGTTCCCTTGTTTTGATGATTTGGGTAGTGCTTGACGTAGGCCGAACTGAAGGATTTGAGGTTTGTGGGCTTTAGATTTACTTGGACTACTTCCTCGGGGTTTACTAGGAAGGCAAGGAAGATCAAGAGAGTCCTGGTGAACCTTAGATGGAGCCTAGAGTTCTCCTTCTCAAAGGCCTCCTTCTTAGCTCCGAGAATTTTGGATTACACACCTATGGTGGTTAAGGTGCTCAACCCGATTCTACAAAGGAAACCTTTCAAGTTCTTTGACTTTTGGATGAAGCATCTAGAATTTAATTCAATTGTCAATCAAGTATAGGATGATTCAGGTGTTGGAGTTCCTATGTATCGACTTGTGAGCAAGCTCAAGGCTCTAAAATGCTGACTTAAACAACTTAATAGAGAGTTTTTCTCTAATATACCTACTAGGACGTGGGAAGCAAGAATGACCTTATAGACCACGCAGGTAGGTTTGCAACAGGATCCATTCTCTATTGACCTTGTTGAGTTGGAAAAGGATCAACGACGTATCTTTGCCGATCTGCAATCCATGGAGGAGTCCTTCTACAGACAGAAGTCTAGAGTCAGGTGGGTCATAGAGGGAGACCGCAACACTAAGTTCTTCCACCAGTATGTTAGTAAGAGACAATTGATGAATATAATTCTATATGTCCTCGATTCCTCGGGGAACTAGGTTACTGAGCCACAGTTGGTTCAAAAATGTTTTGTTGAGTACTTCCAAGACATCCTAGCACTGAGAGTGGAGTTGGGCAAGCCTTTAGTTTGGGAGATTCGGGAGGTCATTCATCACCCTCTATCGGATGACCAAATTAGCTTCCTTGCTAGATCGGTTATCGAATTAAAGATTTGGGACACCTTATTCTCCTTACCCAGGGGAAAGGCTCCTAGGCTAGACGGCTTCATGGTTGAGTTCTTTAAGGAAAATTGGGGACTGTTGGCCCTCTCATCACGGTTGTAGTGATGGACTTTTTACCACCGGAAAGCTTTTAAGGGAGATTAATAATATCATTCTGGTGTTGGTTCCAAAAGTGCTTAATGCGTCTTCCATTGATGATTATAGGCCCATCGCTTGTTGCAACACGATTTATAAGTGTATTACTAAGGTCTTGGCTAATCGGGTTGCTATAGTGTTGAAGAGTGCGATCAACCCTTCTTAGAGTGCATTTGTGAAGGGCAAGCGGATCAGGGACAACATCCTATTGGCCCAGGAACTCTTTTCCAACTTCCACCTCGAACCATACTTGCCTAAATGTGTGATTAAGGTGGACTTTAGAAAAGTCTATGACACAGTTGATTGGGATTTCCTTGAAAGAGTTTTACTAGCTTTTAGGCTTCTTGAGGAGGTGACTCGGCTGATTATGACTTGTGTTTGCACTCCAAAGTTCTCGATTGCTTTGAATGGAGACCTTCATGGGTTCTTTGTAAGTGGTTGTGGCCTTTGGCAAGGTGATCCCATCTCTCCTTATCTATTTACTTTGATTATGGAGGTGCTGTCAGGGATATTATTCAGATGTGTGTAGAAGCTGGAATTTAAGTTCTTTTGGAGATGCAAGGTGATGAGTCTATCACATCCATTTTTTGCAGATGATGTCTTCTTGTTTTGTGAGGCTCATGTGCCTTCAAAACTTCTCCACTTTGAGTGGTTTGCTTCATAATCCAGACAAGAGTGAAATTTTCTTGGTTGGAGGCTCGCTTTCCTTAAGGAATCAAATTCTCTTTGACCTCAGATTTCATGAGGTAACTTGCCAGTATGCTATCTGGGGGTTCCAATTATTACATCGAGGCTTAGTAAAGCAGATTGATGTGCTCTCGTCAACTGTATTACAACGAGAGTTCAATCTTGGACACATTGCTTCCTCTCTCTTGCTAGAAGGCTTCAGCTTATCAGGTTAGTTCTTCATGCTATCCAAGTCTACTAGGCAAGTGTTTTTGTGTTACCTATAGCTGTTCTAGATCAGATTGAGAAAATCCTCAAACAACTCTTGTGGAAATGCCTTGATTTGGGAAATTGTGCTAAGGTAGCCTGAGATGATGTTTGCCTCCCAAAAGAGGAGGAAGGGCTTGGTATCAGGAGACTCTGAGACTGCAATAAGGCTGCGATGGTGAAGCATATCGGCTCCTATTGTCAGACAAGAAGGCGCTGTGGTGTAAGTGGATTCATTCCATATTTTTTTTAAAATAAGAACTTTTGGATTGTGAAGAAGCCATCCCACTGTTCTTGGGCTTGGAGGAGTCTTTTGAAGCTCAGAAGCGATTTCTGCAAGGCTTTTTACTGAAAGATTGGTGATGGCTTTTGAACTTATTCTTTTTGGATTCACTTATTTACAGTTTAGGGCTTTCTAGGCAGGCTATTGTGGCAGACCTCTTCTCTGAAGCTGGGTAGCCTCTCAAGACCTTGCTTGAGTCATGGGAGCATCCCCTCCCAATCCTTTCTCAGGCATTGGATCGCTGTTGCTGGAGCGAGAGCTCCTCAGGCAGGTTCACGGCTACAACGGCTTGGGAGTCCATAAGGCGGAAGAGGGCTCGTGTCCATTGGCATGCGTTCGTCTAGAACAATGCTATTACTCCTTGGTATCAACTCAACCTCTGGCTCATAGCCAAGCACAGACTTCCTACCGAAGCCCTTTTATTATTTTATGGGAGAATAGATAGTGGATCCTGCGCTTTTTGCAAGGGTATGCCTGATTCTATCAACTAGCTATTTTTTGGTTGTGGTGTCATGGTTGGAGTTGCTTTCTTTTGGGCTTCCAGATGTAATTTGCCTTGGCATAACAGATCTTGGGAGGATAATCTTCGGTGGGCCTCAACTTTTTTTGATGAGTAAAGATTTCTATAGATGCATAGCCCGTTTCTCCTTCGGTGCTTTATGTCATATCCTTTGGAAAAATAGGAATAACATCCTATTCAGAGATCAACCTCTCACTGTCCCGGCCATGAAGAATCATCTTTTTAAGTGGTTTGAGACAATGCCATTACCTTCAAAAACATTGATGATAACTTCAGGAACAGAAGGTTGCAGTGAAGTTGGGGCATCGACCCCATTATATTCTATGGGGACCCTTAAAGACCCTTCTTAGCCAAGGCGTGTCCGGTGTACTCCTTTGGTTATTGCCATGCGCTTTCTCCTCCCTTGCTGGGGTGCTTGTTGTCTAGTAGTCGGTGTTCATGCCATGCTAGTTTTTGGTCTTGTTTTGTTTTGTTGTCACACGTTAGGTGGCTTTTACATCTCGGCATCCTTCCACTCTTAATGTTATCTCATTTTGAGTGTAAGTTTTGGTGCCGAGATCTTTTGTACATTTGGCCTTTCTTCAACATATTTCTTACCTTTTATTAAAAAAAAGTATCAAGTCTCCAATAATCTTCTTTATCTTAGCTTTGCTCATTTGGACATTCTTGCTTGGAATGACCATGTTCATTGTTGGCAGAAAGTTAAAAAAAAAAGTTGCTATTGAAGGGTCTTGTTAAATGTTTTGCATAATGACTCTCATAAAAATCAACACAAGGTTTCCATTTGATTATTTCCTTTGGTTTTAGAAAAGGATTTTTTTCTTCATCATCTTCCTCATACCCCAATCCAAATTTGTTACAATGTGCTCAAGTAGTTTTTAAACCAAGGAAGAGCTTTTTGCTAATTTTTGAAACATCTTCCTCAATCGAAGCACTCTTTTTATGAGATAATTCATGCTCACTTTTGATATTCGCAAGTTCCTTCTGCAAATTGTTGACTTATTCCCTTTGTAAAAGATCTTGGTTTGTGAGTTTTGAGACTTCTTGTTTCAACACAAAAATTCTTTTGGAAGCTTTCTCATGCTATTTGAAAATTCCTACATCTATTCATAAGATAATTTAGAAATATTTACCTCATTTTCTTTGTCATCTTCAAGAGTCAGCCATCAAGCAAGATTCACTTGATCAATGTCATCATCACTTGACTCACATTCAATGTCACATTTAAGTCTTAGCTTTAAGTGCTCTTTTCTTATAGGGAAAATGTCACAAATGGTCCTTATACTATTACTTAATGTGCAATTTGGTTCCATGAACTTTCAATCGGCTCAATTTAGTCCTTGAACTATTGATAAATGTCCGATTTGGTCCTTGAACTTTCAATCGGCTCAATTTGATCCCTGAACTATTTGATAAATGTCTGATTTTGTCCCTGAACTTTCGATTGACTTAATTTGATCCTTGAACTATTGATAAATGTTCGATTTAGTCCTTAGTTACTATTTTTTCTTTTTTATTTATTTTTATTTTTAAAAATTTAAAAATTTTAATTTAAAAATTTTTAATTTTTTTTTTTTTTTCTTCTCTCTTCCCTCCGCCCGCTCCGGCGGGAAGCCAGCTCCGGCGAGGGCCGGCGGGTGAGGGCGACCCTCGCCGGAGCCAGCTTCCCTTTGCTGGAGCCGGCGGAGGGGAGAGAGAAGAAGCAAAAAAATAAAAAAATTAAAAATTAAAAATTAAAAATATAAAAGAAAAAAAAAAAAAACAGTAACTAAGGACTAAATCGAACATTTATCAATAGTTCATGGATCAAATTGAGTCGATCGAAAGTTCAGGGACCAAATCAGATATTTATCAAATAGTTCAGGGACCAAATTAAGCCGATTGAAAGTTCAGGGACCAAATCGGACATTTATCAATAGTTCAAGGACCAAATTGAGCCGATTGAAAGTTCAAGGACCAAATTGCACATTAAGTAATAGTATAGAGACCATTTGTGACATTTTCCCTTTCTTATTTTCAAACTTACCCTTTTTCTTCATGGCAGTGGATAGTCTAGTTTGACGTGACCTAATTTTTGCATTCATAATAGACAATGTTTTTACCTTTTTTTCTCATCTTTCATTTGTTGAAGATTTCTTTTAGTCAAAGTATCTTATTTGCATTTTGCTTTTGAAATTCCTTCCTTTCCTTGTCATAATTTTGAATTTTCTTGTTAGGAGCACTGCATCCTCATCATCTTCATCTTTACATGATGATTGATCGCCTATATCATCATAATCAGCTTTGAAAGTTATAATATTATTACCTATTGTTGGTTTCCTCATTCATGAGTTCAGTTTTATAAGACATTTGTGACACCCTAGATTTTCTAACCCTAAAATTATGAATGGATCGTCATGTGCTTAGAATATTGGAAGTAGGTTAGGTGACGAGCCCAGTGGGCCATAAGGAAGACATGAACTTAAGGGTATAGTGGGCCGTGTGGAGGCCATGAACATGGGCTCAATGGGCCAAGTGATGGACCTGTGAGTCGAGCCCAACATGGAATGGCCCAAGTAAAGGGTCCGGTGGGCCATGATTAGGGCTATTAGAGCCGGGATGTATTCATGAGGCCTGATTTAGGCCAAAAAGACTTTTGTTCGTTGGCTGGAAGTTTTGATTGATCGTGTTTAATTTAATCTAGGAATTTATGCACAAACACGAGATTAATCTTAACACTTTCTCTTAGTCCTTGAACTTAGGCTCAAATTGTGACATCAACGCCACTCTAAACATACACAAATTGACAAGGCCTAATCTTCTCTCGTAGGGCCAAATGAGTAGGGGTAGAAATGGAATAAAATAAAACAGATTAGGACTAAGCACATATGCATGGGAATTGCACGCAAGGGCTGTTCACGCCATCTCTCTTCTTCCTTTGGCATCTCCACCTATTCCTTCGGTCATCATGGCCTCGGGATTGAAATTTTTTTCAATCATGAGCCACCTATGGGACTCATGAAGATTTAGGGAACATTCTCAAGGCACATTTGTCATTCCCTTGACCCTTACCCCTCACCGACCTACATTTCTCTCTCTCCCTCTCTCATTTCGTCCCCCTTCCTCTTTGGTTCAATAGAAGACTCTCTTTCTCTCTTTCCATTGCAATTCCTCTCGGTTTTGGACTCCGATAGGGTGCGACCTCACAAACGTAGCAAGCAAAAGGAAGTCGAACAACCACCATAAGGAAGCGGTGGGATTCTAAGCTAGGATTATCCACGGGATGCTAAGAGAGGTGCAGATTGTGCGGGTTCGGGGAGATCTTCTTCCATTGACTTTGTTTTGGCTTTACTTGTTACGAAAGGCAAGCGATCAAACAATAATATAGACAGAAAAAAAAAATAAATCGGACACCAGATTTACGTGATTTGGTCATAAAGACCTACGTTCACGGGGAGAGTAGGAACGAATTTCACTATAGATCAAGCAATACAAGAAGATTACACACTCGAGTCACTCAAACACTCTCTCGATATTTCCCATACCCCAATTACACCCAACAATGCACGCAGTGTTTAGCTCCGAAATTCCTCAAGAAATAATCTCTCAAGCTCACGAAGGAATTACACACAAATCTTACCACAAGATTTAATTGGCTTGAACACTAAATCTTCTTGGATGCAATTCACGAACAAGAACGACAAAGAAAAATCCCTCCTAAGCACTTGACGATGAGACGGCGCTTCAAGACCAATTCTAATGATCAACCTCCTACCATATATATATAAGTGAGACCTTTATTCTTTTGCCGACTTCTCATAGGATTTTGTTTCCTATCTTAAACGATTTTATCCAAAACATATCTTTGTATATTTTAAACAAAATCCAAGTTTAAGTGAAAGTTGGACTTTCCTATTTCAGTGGCCAAATTCTCCAACGCAGATTTGAAATTTTGGGAAGTTGATTTTCGGATCTTCTTTGCTCAATTTTGAGCGTCCGCAACATATCCAATTCGGAATATTTGGAATTTCGCATTGGGCTCAAACTCGAGACATATTTTAACAGTCTTCACATTGGCTGGAAGTTTGAGTTAAGTTGCAATCGCTTCGCAAAAATTCAAATTCTACCACTACTCTCTCATTGTCCCTGATGGGCTCAACCTCCATAGAGTTTATCCAAGTCCAAGCTTCACTTGAACTTCGCCATAACTAAAGACCTCATCAGAATACCAACTCCACATGTACTTTTAACTACTTCGTAAGGATTTTTCGACGCAACCTCCTTAACTGCAGATAAAGCAAAACCATTGTTGCATCCATATCTATTAGGAGATCGAATACATACCTTGTTAATTTCAGCAGTTACAGCAACTGTTGACTCTATAAGCTCCACCTCGCTACAAGCATGATCTATGTTGATTACTTTGCTACTACTCATACCCGCTACCTCAAGAGTTTCTGGTCGTAACTCCACCTCATGTTGAACATTGTTCATAACCGTTTGAACACTGCTATAATCACTCATAGTCAGAAGTATTGAAGACTCGTCAAAAGTAACTTCTCTACTAATAATAGGTGAATTTAACTCTGGGCACCACAATCGATACTCAAGCATAGCCTAGGAATATGCATTTTCTTACCCTTCCATCGAGCTTACCATCACTTGCTCGAACATCACATGGGCAACCAAATATTCTAAGAACGGAATAATGAACAATGTTACCTGACCACATTTCTTCAGAAGTTTTATATCCAATCACAGTTGATGTGAATCTTTTCATCAGGTAGCACGCCATACTTAACGCATCTACTAGGAATCTCCTAGCCATACCAATACTGGAGAGCATTTTATGAGCTGTTTCTAGCAATGTTTTGCTCATCAATTCCACAACATATTGTGGTTCATCAGTAGTAATGTGATGTTTCACTATGCCTTCCTTCATGCAAAATTCTTTTAATAGTTTCGAGCAAAACTCCATACTATTGTTAGTCCGCACTTGCTTGATCATCTTACTAGTCTCCTTTTCGATCAAAGCGATCAACTGCTTGATCCTGACACTCTTCCTCGAAGGAAACCATGACAACTTGTGAACATTCAAGTGAACTAACTTTGCAATTTCCATGGTTTATTTGACAGTTGTACTGAACTACACTTTTCGCCGTTGATCTAAATCACAATACCTGCATACATTCAGTCCACGTAGCATATTTCTTCTTTCACTTAAAACCTTCAGGCTTCTTTCGCCAAAGTGCCCCAAACGCATATGACATAATTTAGACTCTCGAATAGATTTATCTGATGTCTTTGCAGTGAAATTTGTCACTGTCTCACGTTGAAGCTCATATAGGCCATTGTGCTTAATTCTTTTCATTATTATCAAAGCACCTTGAATAATTTTCAGAATACCACATTCTAAAATATATCGATACCTAATTGAATCTCGGGCACTGAAAGAAATTAAGTTTTTTTTTTTCAACTCTAGAACATGCCTTACTCCAATCAATGTCCTCACGATATCATCATGCATTCTGATTCTAACATTACCAACACCGATGACATTGCATTCAATGTTGTTCCCCAATTGTACTTTACTATCATCCGTGCATTGATAAGTACTAAACCAATTTCTATTTGGTGTGACATGAAAAGAACAACTAGAATCCATAATTCATCCATAAGCGATGAATAATAAGTGATAGATAACATAATTAGTATTATCTGCTACAATTGTAATATTATTTGCAGAATCAACTATAATTCACTTATATTCTCATTCTTCAGCTTAAGGCAGTCCTTCTAAGATGCCCCCTCTTACCACAGCTCCAACAGACAACATCAACAGTTTTAGACTGACTATGCCTATTCATATTAGTACTACTTTTACCCACACATGTTCTAGATTTTCTTCTATTTTCACCTACTAAAGTAGCAGATACATGTTCGCCAGATTCTTTTCTATGGATGTTCTCACTTAGAATCAAATCTCGAACCCCATCAAATATCAAACTTGTTGACCAAGAGGAATTACTAACGGTGGTAACAATAGTATTCCAATTATCATGTAATAGGGATAGTAGAATCAAAGCATGTACCTCATCTTCAAAGTCAATCTCAATGGAGCTCAATTGACTAACAATCACATTGAATTTATTGATATGATTTGCAACTAACACACTTTTGCTCATCTTCAAATTAAACAGATGTCACATCCAATAGACTTTGTTGATCACAGAGGGTTTCTCATACATATTCGATAAGGCTTGCATGGTCTTCTCCTTCAAGATGTTAAACGTGATGTTATAGGACAACGTCAGCCGAATAACACCTATAGCTCGTCTATTTAGCAAATCCCAATTAGTTTGCTTTATCGACTCTGATTTTTCCCCAAATAAGGGCAAGTACAATTTCATCTGGTAAAGATAATCTTCAATTTGCATCTTTCAGAAACTAAAATCCTTCCAATCAAATCTGTTGATTCTCACTTTTATTTTTTTAATTGCCATTGATTCGCTTTAACTTAGCCAAACTTGGCTTTGATACTTGTTGCGAAAGGTGAGCGATCGAACAATAATATAGACAGAAGAAGAAAATAAATCGAACACTGGACTTACGTGGTTCAGTCGTAAAGATCTACATCCACGGGGAGAGCAGTGACGAATTTCATTATAGATCAAGCGATACAAGGAGATTACACACTCGAGTCACTCAAACACTCTCTCGATGTTTCCCGAACCCCAATTACACCCAACAATGCATGCAGTGTTGAGCCCCAAAATTTCTCAAGAAATAATCTTTCAATCTCATGAAGGAATTACACGCAAATCTTACCACAAGATTTAATTGGCGTGAACACTAAATCTTCTTGAATGCAATTCACGGACAAGAACGACAAAGAAAAATAACTCCCAAGCACTCAACAATGAGACGACGCTTCAAGACCAATTCTTCATGATCAACCTCCTACCACCCATGGCCACAATTTTATATATATATATAAGTGAGACCCTTATTCTTTTGCCAACTTCTCATAGGATTCTATTTTATATCTTAAACGATTTTATCCAAAACACATCTCTGTATATTTTAAACAAAAATCCAAGTCCAAGTGAAAGTTGGACTTTCCTATTTTAGCGGCCAAATTCTCCAATGCAGATTTGAAATTTTGGAAAGTTGATCTTCGGATCTTCTTTGCTCAATTTCGAACGTCCACAACATATTCAATTCGGAATATTTGGAATTTCGCATTGGGTTCAAACTCGAAACATATTTTAACCTTACCGTTGTTGGTTTTGGGGTTGGACGGGCATTTTGCGGCTTGCATGTGGGGTTCATGTCTGGAATAGAGAGTATGAGCGTAAGAGGGAAGCTGTAGTTTGCTGTTGGTTCTGTAGAAGGTTGATGGTGCCGCGAGATGGTCTTGCATGTCAGTCTAGGCGGGCTGGTCGCTGGTTTGTGAGTCCGAGAGTCTTGTTCTAGTTCGAGAAGAGGTTTTGGTGATCGGTGTGGACCTTAGCTATTGTATATGGGTGTGCTTGAGGCTTGAAAGGGGCTGGTATAGGGAAGTGTAGAGCAATAGAGGCCGAGCTGTAGGGTTTCTAACGATGCAGGCGGTCTGTCCAGAATTGGGTGCTCCTGGTCGCGAGACTTTGTGAATTTCATACCAAAAAATCTACCATGAATTTAGGTTTATGTTCTGTAAGGAAGTTGTAGCAAATTATTTGTTCTATATCATATACTTTTCTTAGATTTTTCTGTAAGTAGTACAAGAAGTGAAAAGGTATTTTTCTTTGTAGTGTAGTAATTTGCAGATGGGTGAAAATAGCGGATATCAGCTGGTCGTTTGATTATTCTGTCATTTTCGGGTTATATTCAGATCTCACACTCTCCATGAAAGTTGTAGGGTTGGTTCTTGTGTATAACATACTAAAATTTGGTGGTGGTTGGTTAAGTTTTGAGCACCGAAATGCCCGTTTTTAGTGCGTGACAGACTCTGGAAAATTTAACAGGTTTTAGGGGTTAATTGAATGACTTGCTGCTTTCTGTACAGCGAGAAATAGGACTAGATTCCTCACGGAAAATGTTTATCAATGTATTTTCTAAAACATATTAAAATTTTACAATTTTTAGAAATGATTTACTATTTTTTTGACCTCTGTATTCAACCTGCCTATTTTTTGCTCTAGTACGAATTATTACAAACCTTTGTAGACATCTTGTTTGAACTTTTTGGCGACCCCTTAGGAGTCTTGTGGCCTCTTATGTATACATATACATATACATATACATCTATATATATGTATATATAGCATGCTGTTGTGATGTGATTATTCTAAGTGTGATCACGAAATGTATAGAATAAATTGAATTTAAAAGATTTCCATCAGCTTTGTGATACCAGTGATGCCCCTGAAGAGTGGGGGTGCCATGCTATGTGATCTTGGATGCCTTAGTTGTGTGTGATACCGGGATGTTTCGGAGTGAGATGCCTTTGTTGTGATCAGGGATGTCTCGATTGTATGACATCGGGATGTCTTGGAGTGAGATGCCCCTGCTTTGTGATCATGGGATTCCTTAGTTGTTGATATTGCTAGTATGAGTACCTAGAGGGGGGTGAATAGGTATACAACGAGTTTTCTTGAAGATTGCACAATACTTTAAACAGTTAAAGAATTTGCAATAATTAAATATCAATCGAGAGACTGAGTAAGGGAAAGAGAGAATTGAACACTCGGTTTATAGTGGTTCGGCTTGATTCAAGCCTACGTCCACTCTTCTGCACTGACAGCCGATTGGCTGGATTCCACTATAATCAAAGAGCTGTTACGTGTTGATCTTCCTTGAATTCTAGGTGTAGACGATCTACCACACTCTCTCAAGGTCTCGCCAAGTACAAACACTCTCTCGTATTCAATTTCGCTCGAACAGTCTCGACTAATAATCAAGGGTCTTCGACTGGAATTTTTCTATCAATCACACACTTAAAACAACTAGAACGACTTCCTTTTATACTCCTTCATGCCATCATAGCCGTTGGCACTTACCAAAGGAATTCCTCCAATCTACCCGTTGGACGGAATCAATCAAGAAGATCATCCGAGCTATTTAAGGAATCGATGATAGCCCATCAATCTGTTCGCCCATACAATCAGGATCTCGGTTTCCAAGAATAGAACATTCCAAGATTATTTCGCCGACCATCGGATCTTCAATCGATCTTAGATAAGAATTAAAGAATCCGAAATAATTATCCAACCAAAGAATCTTTTCCAGAGGATAGGATCAAATCCTCAACCATAAACCTCGGCTTTGGATTTCCTTCGTCACTTTGTGGATTGGAAAGACTCGTCGGTGAGAAACAGACTTAAGTCTTTAGTCTTGAGTCTTAAGTATTGAGTCTTGAGTCTTGAGTCTTGAGAATACAAAGTCTTCGGACTTTAAACCGTCGCCTCCCGAACATCCGACTTAGATCGATAGAAACGTTTTGTCGGCTTCAAAATATTCTGAAAGATTTCTCCAACAATCTTCCCCTTTTTGATGGTGACAAAACTTTCTTGAGGATTTGAACAGCTTTGACCTGCAAAACATTTCTCAAGCAATATGGCTAACTCATAAAGATTAATAAAACAACAAGACTCGCAACCACAGAAAATTGGTTAGTCTTTCATGAGTAATACCATATATCAACACTTGATAAAAATGCAACCAGTCAAGCATCACAATCCATAGTCAATTCAGTCAAATTCACACCCAAGTTCAAGTTCTCAAGTCATTCGTAAAAATAAACTAAACATGACCACAAGAGTCAAAGTTTAAAAGATGTTTTGGTTCAAATTGGTTCTCCCCCTTTTTGTCAGCATTGAAAAGGGTGAGAAAGAATTCATGTCTGCTTGGGAATGCGCACGATCTGGAAATCCCCAATGGACTGGACTACTCCTTCTAGCTTCTTCAGGTCTTCTCTCAGATGAGCTACCTCTTCTCCCTTGGCATTGGCTTGAAGTTGCAGAGCGAGGTCTTTGAGTCTATTCTCGAGAGACCAAGATGCTTGTCCAAAGATTCTTCAAAGCTTGGATTTCACAGTCCGTAACATATATCTGGTTCCGCATTTCCAGAAGAATATTCATGATGCTACGAAGATCTGCAGAATCATCCGTCTGTGTACTGGCATTGACTTTCTCAGATGATGTGTATGCCGACGATGGCGCTTTTGAATGGTCTGGCAGATTTGGAATCGATGCATCACCTTCTTCAGGCAAGTGAGAGACTGAACTTCTTCCGGGTCTTCGGAGATTGTCTTAGATCTTCACCGACAGCAGCATGAGATGTAGACCTCTCTTGCTCGCTAACTCCCCCGTCTCTAGGACATCGAAAGGGGAAGAGTGATGATCATGCTTTTGATCTCCTTCTCTCCAGTTTGTCGCGGACTTTTCTTTTTCTCCTTCTCCTTTTTCTTCGACTTCTTTCTCCTTCTTTCTCTGATCTTCTTCTCCTCTGTTCTGCTTTTCTTCTTCTCTGTTCTGCTGAAGTTCTGTCGGATGAGACACAGAACGTCTTGGTCTGATCAGAGCTTGGATGGAGGGATCTTCATCATCTTCATCTTCATCTTCAAGGATGAGAGTTCTTTTCTTCTTTTCGATGGAGCACCCATGGCCTCCTTTCCTTTCCTTTTTGAAGCGGACATCGGACTGGAGATTTCACTTTGAATTTCTCCATTGCCTTGGAGAGTTCTTGCAGACGCATCTTCATTAACATTTTCAATCCTACCATCATCTTATCACACGGTCGAACACAAAATGTATGTGGCAGATCAATGTTCGATGTTTGAAGATCTTGGTCACCGGACCAGATAAGGCAATTGTCCTTTGTCTTTTGACACCGCTTTCTGTACATATGGAAGAGGATAGTGTGCGGGAGAGAAAACTTCCGTCCCGAGTTGATCGCATACATCAACTTTGCTTGAAAGAGACACGAAGTCTTTGAAGTAGACTTTGGTCCGAGACAGTTAATCACAATCTTATGAAGCACGATGTTGATGGCCTTCATCCTCGAGTAGGTAATTTTCTTCTCTCAAGCGTCCATATCTTTGACAAGATCCGAGTAGTACGAGCAGGTGAGACTTTGATTGGAAGATAGCGTCCCCGTTCAACTCCAACTATGTCCGCCAACATATTCACATCTACCACATGAACTTGATCTCGTACACTGAAAGAAATTCTATTCGCATCCAAAAAGCTAAGATTTGAATAGAAATAAGCGGTCGCCTGAGCATACCCATCCGTAGTGTCGAGCAAAAAGTCTCAAGTTGAAGCAAATTCAACTTTTCTCTTAAGTTCACGTTGATGGAATCCAAGAAGTCAAAATCGACACTTCTAGGGTTTATCACCCCTTTTTCAACAGCCTGAAATACACTTTCTCCGATCCTTGGATTTAAACAAATCCATCCGATTTCCTTTCACCATTGCTGCCACACCCATTCTAGGTTTAAATTCAAGGAACATTATGTCATCATCGTTCCCGTCAATCGATTTTGTCCTGGCATACGAGGATCACTGGGAATGTTCTCAAGAGCCTCCACCGCCCTTCCTTTAGGAGCAATTCCCAATTTCTCCATTTTCCGCAGAAAAGATACTCATTCCCATAATTTTTGTCCTTAAGGAAGTCATCTATATACTTTAATGAAGTGCCTGTGATTTTCAACGCACGATAAAGCTTATAGATAACGGAGGGTTTTTGGACTCTTACTGGGTCAGCATCCTCGATTATCTCTTCTTCCAGATTTGCACCTTGTGGGGCAGGAGACGATGAGTGACGTGGAGGAGAGCGAATCGGACTTTGTCGCTGACTTGATAAGTCTTCTTCCTCTGTAAGATCGAAATGAATCGGCCCCTTCTCCATTCTTTGTGGTCCCCGCTTGCTATTCTTGATGATTTCCTCGAAGACGACATCTTCCTTTGTCTATTGGAGGATTCCTTCACTTGCTTTTCCCAAGAAAAATGACCACTTTCTCGACAACGAACAAGGAGTAGAAACAGTATCGGGAGGAGAGTGCCTTTTAGGGTTTTGAAAATTGGGGGTAGAAAGACTGTATATATATATATACCTCGGATTTGAAAAGAGAAGTTTAATCGGTACAAGGAAAGTGTACGAACACTTCTTTTCAAAATCAATAACTGCCAAAATTAATTCCTTAAACAAGACAAGTTTTCAAATTTCACACAAATTATATCTCGAATGAAAGAACGTACCTTTTCGAGATAAAATAGCAACTTACAGTCTTTAGCCATGAATGATTGAGTCTCATGATTCAAAGTCTATGAGATCAAAGTCTTAGAGTTGGTGAGTCTCTAGACTTTAACTTCTTCAAGCTTCAAAATGTTGAGTCTTGAGCGAATAAAGTCGAATTGATTTTTCTCCAAAGGTTTTGTGAATATATCTGCTAGTTGACTCTTCGAATCAACAAATTGAATCGAGATTTCTCCATTTTGAATATGATCTCTAACGAAGTGATGACGAATCTCAATATGCTTTGCTCTTGAGTGAAGAATTGGATTTTTGGTGAGATTGATCGCGCTGGTGTTGTCACATCTGATTTCTGTGCATGAGTCTTCAATGCCAAAGTCTTGTAGCTGTTGTTTTATCCATAGAATTTGCGAACAGCAGCTTCCAAGAGCTACATACTCGCTTCGTCGTTGAGAGAGCTACAAGCTTTGCTTCCTTGAGAACCAAGACACTGTCCCCGTTTCCAAGCAGTTGACAAGTTCCAGAAGTGCTTTTTCTATCGACTCGCAACCGGCCAGATCTCGCATCCGAGTATCCTAGAAGATTAAAGTCTCCCTTCTTTGGATACCAAAGACCGATGCTTGAAGATGAGGCTAGGAGAGGAGAATACATGTTTAAAACAGATTCATCACACAATTTTGTGAAATCTTGATTTTCAAATTCGAATGATGCTTCCTTTACCGTTTCCTCCAAATGAAACATTTCCGCCGTTTACTTGAACAAGCTTTATGAAGCATTTTGAGTCTCCCCACATGTGTCTTGAGCATCCGCTGTCAAGATACCATTTTATCTTTCTCTTGACGAGACCTGCATTCAAGTGAAAGTCTCAAGCTTTCTTTTGGTACCCAAATTTTCTTGGGTCCTTTGGAGTTAGTAGGATAAGCATTATTGGGCCATGCTTTCTTAACAGGTTTCCAAACCATAGAGACAGTCTTTTCAAAATGATCTAGACTGTTACACTTTGAACACCTTAGAGCATTTCACCAACAGACTTTACGAAAACTTTCTTGAAATGATTTTTGTAAGCTTCTCTTGACGGTCTTTTCTTAATTCTTTCTTTAACTTTAGGAAAATCAATCAAGGGAATTGTTTCCGCTGTCATGCCTAACCCAGACTTATTGAAATAGGGTCTTTGAACTCAGTGAAAGCACTTTTTCAAGCTTTTCGGATCCTATCGAAAACTTCTTTGAAATATTTGATAAGTCTGTTTTTAAGAAAACATTTTCTTTCAAAAGATTATCTTCTTTTTCTTTAAGAGCAGAAACATTTAGGTCTAGACTTTTAACTTTTCCTTCTAAAATAACTTCCTTTTGTTTCAGAATTGAGTTTTCTTTTTAAGTTCAGAAATTCTTTTGAGAGAAGTCTTAAGATTGAAACACAGTTCATCAATATATTTAGAGACTTTGACAGAATTTTAAAATCACTTACCTCAAATTCACTGCTCGAGTCTCGAACCAGAATCTGAGTCCGAGTCCGAATGTGCCATCAAGCATATGTTGGCATATTCATTATCACTCTCTTCACATTCCGTATCACCTGTGTTTCGGCTTTGAGAGCTTTTCGAAACTTCTCAGCTTTTCCTCTTTTCTTTTCGAAGAGGACAGTTGGTCGATGTGTCCCTTCTTCTTACATTCGAAGCAAACTACATCTTTGTTTTGTTCCTCATCATCACCGTACTTGGTCTCATGTCTCCGAAAACTTTGTTTCTTTGGGTTGAACCTTCGCCTTTTCTATTCAGTTTTCTGAATCTTCTTATCATGAGGGCGAGCTCCTCATCATCCATATCATCTTCGAATCTGCATCATCGAATCATCATTCGATTTTAGTGCAATAGATTTCTTACCTCTTGGATCTTCGTCTTCATTAATTGCTCCACTTCGTAAGACCGAAGAGTTCCAATCAGCTCGTCTACGATAATGGCATGATTCTTTGCGTCTCTCTTATTGAAGTCTTTATATGATTCCAATCCTTGGAGAGTCCACGCAAAATCAGAAATTTTTTGTCCTTGATTCTCAAGACCATTGACAATATCTGTAAAACGACTAAACATGTCGGGCTATAGATTCTCCCGGTTTCATTTTGAAGGCTTCATATTGACCAAGAAGAATGTTAATTCTGGTCTCCTTCACTGACCGTCCTTCATAGGTGATGTGTAATCTATCCCATACTTCTTTGCTGTAACACAAGAAGATATTCTATTATATTCAGTTGGAGATAAAGCACAATATAAAGAGTAAATTGCTTTTGCATCGAGTGCTTGTCTCTTGTTTATCTCTTCCCGAGACATTCCGCCGGCTTCAATAGTGTCTTTCCCTCTTTCGAGATTGATGCAGCAGCAGGAGTGATTCCTCTTTCCACAACGTCCCATTCCGTAGGGATCCTTTGATCGAAGGAAAGCTTTCATCTTGTTCTTCCGTATGTTGTAATCCTTTCCATCAAGTAGGGAGGTCTCGGTATTGCTTTGCCCTTCCATCAGCCCCGGTGCTAGCATACTAGCCATGGATCTTTTACTCGAGGTAAAACACTTCAAACAAAGTGAGAACACGGGCTCGATACCAATTGATATTGCTAGTATGAGTACCTAGAGGGGGTGAATAGGTATACAACGAGTTTTCTTGAAGATTGCACAATACTTTAAACAGTTAAAGAATTTGCAATAATTAAATATCAATCGAGACTGAGTAAGGGAAAGAGAGAATTGAACACTCGGTTTATAGTGGTTCGGCTTGATTCAAGCCTACGTCCACTCTCTTCGCACCGACAGCCGATTGGCTGGATTCCACTATAATCAAAGAGCTGTTACAGTGTTGATCTTCCTTGAATTCTAGGTGTAGACGATCTACCACACTCTCAGGAATTTTTGGAAGTGACTTGATTGGATTGGCTTGTGATTCGGTGAAAATCCTATGCAAGGGTAGAAATTGAAATATATGATGAAAACACTCGGCATGCCGAATGAGGAATTTTGGAAGTGACTTGATTGGATTGGCTTGTGATTCGGTGAAAATCCTATGCAGGGTAGATATTGAAATATATGATGAAAACACTCGGCATGTGTTCATGTGTGGTTTGCTCATATCTTAGCTTGATCAGTTGCCCAAGACTTGTGTGTTCATATTGTTGTGCTTTATTTGTGGTAAATACGAATGTAAACAAGGGTGACAATGGAGTGGTCTATGTGATAGTTTTTGTGCTAATCTATGTGTGTTGCTTATTGTCAAATCCTGCATTTTCCTTAGCGGCTAATGGATCACCTAGTTTGGAACCCTATTGTTTCTTTACTAGACAATGCATATTCCTTCATCTTTTTCAGACAGTTAGAATGAACGTTCCACCTGTGGTGCAGTACGAGGTCATCACTTACATTGAACATGTCTTTCCATGATGTTTATGACCTTGACATTGAAATGATTTACATTCGGTATGAAGCCACACTATGGATGACGATGGACATGTCGACTAGATCCTTACGTGGTTTGAGGCTTGGTTCATTAACTAGGAAGGAGAATTGTTTGGACCTTTTTGGATTGGTGATGGTGGGTCTAGAGCTAGAGCAGGCGGTGCTTAGAACACCTCAAAGCTGAGGATGTTTTTATTTTTTGAGCGACATAGATTTACTTAAGAGGTAGTGTAGCTAGGCTCCTTTTGATCACTTCCTAGGCTCGACGCATACACTTTTAGTTTATGTCATGTAAATATTTCCCTATGTATGCACGGTACATGTAAGCTCCCATGTTGAAGTGAGAAACATGTGATGAACTTAACAGGAAACGAGGTGGTGCCACTTCCATGATGATTAGCGTATGTTTATAGATGAATGGTTGATAGTAAATTACAAGACAAGACAGATCATGCCTTAGAAGATTTCAAGACCTTGTAATATTCATATTATACATGCTAATCATTTAAGTTGGAATATCTTAATACAATTATTCATTAAAGCAGCTCTTGTTAATATACTGATAATAATGGTGCGAATGGTAACGTTTCTGTTCTTTTTTTTGTTCCAGGGAACAGAAACAAAAAAAAGTGTTTCTGTTCCGGGGAACAATTTTTAACAAAAGAACAATTTTTATAAAATAAATAGAAACACGCTTGGTAAATTTTATTCTTTTTTGTTTCTTTTAATTTTTTAAACATTTTTTTTATTTTTCATTTTTTCCTTTCTTTTTTTTTTTTTTTTTTCGGTCACCGGCCTCCAGAATAAAAGAAAAAAAAGAAAAAAAGAAGAAAAAAAGAAAAAGAAAAGAAGAAGAGAAGAAGAAGAGAGAGAAGAAACGTTTCTTCGTTTTTGTTTCTGGAGCAAGAAACAACAAATTGTTGTTTCTTTTTTTTGTTCTTATTTCGTTCCAGAAACAAAAAAACAAAAAAAGAACAGAAACGCAACCAAACGCGTTTCTGTTCTTTTTTTGTTCCCGGGAACAAAATCCGTACATAAGTGTTCCGGAAACGTTTCCATGCACACCCTAAGTTTCCCCTTGCGTTTAGTATATGACGTTGTCGGGGCATCACAACATCAATGTCCCTATTACTCAAAAAATTGGTTGAATTCTCATGATCTCATGTACATAATTCTTCACATGATTCTACTCCTTTGGAAGCACCCTTACGAGCTTGTGTCATGGTTTCATCTAACTTCATCTTAAACATTTCGTGATTATCTGGGAGAATGTTTATTTTTGTCTCCCTTACTTGATCAGTTCCCTCAAAGGTAATTGGGAGTTGATCTTAGATTTCTTTAGTTGAGGTACAAGAGGAAATTTTGTTAAATTCAAACGGAGGTAACAACTTTTGCATTTAGTGCAAATATTCTTTCAATTTCTTCACAGATAGAAGCACGTGGTGCTAACGGAACTTTCTCTTCAACTAGTGGTACTAGGGGTGTAGTAAGTGGAGGAACTTCTAGTTCATTTTCAATTACTTCCCACATGGCAATTTTAGTGGCCTACAAATATGGCTTTGCTCATTATTTCCAATAGTCATAGTAGGTTCCATAAAAATATGTAGGCTTGCTTGGAACTTGTAATTTAGGAAAACCAAAACGAACAATCTTAGCCATAAGTAAGATCTTTATGCTAAGAAGTACACCACTTCAAGTAATATGTAACGAAAATTTGATATCAATTATGGGGACTAACAATACAACCTAGAGAATTGTTTTTATAATTAAATGAATTTTCTCGTGGAAGACAATAAGCAGAAGTTTAACAATGATTAGTGGAGGTTGGGACACTGGAGTGCCATAATTTGGCACGGAGGGACACTTAAGTGCCATAACTTTGAAATTGTACACTTAAGTGCCAATATCGGTGTAAAATGGAACACTTAAGTGCCACTTTGCCGAAAATCCGACCAAATGGCTGATGTGGCAATTTTCCGGCGAGTTTGGTCAAAAACGACGTCGTTTTGCACGCTGACGTGGCGGAGAAAATACAAAAACGATGCCGTTTCGTGTCTAACGTGTAAATAATAATATAAAAATTAATTAAATTAGATTTAAACTTAATTTTATTTAAAATATTCAAAAAATTTAAAAAAATTAAAATTTTTAAAAAATTTAAAAAAAAGGGGGAGGTTGAACGGGGTGACGAGGGTTGAGCCCTCATCGTCGCCGGAAGGGCCGGCGACGGAGGGGGAGGGTGGGCCGAGGTTGCCGGCCCTCGGCCAACCGACGACGAGGGCTGCGAGCCCTTGCCAACCCCTAGCCAAGGCCCGGCGACCCCGGTCGACCCTTCCCACTCCGTCGCCGGCCCTTCCCAACGACGGCAACGGCCCGCGACCCTCGCCCATGCGAGCCCTCCCCCCCCAAATCTAGGGCGAGGGTCGCGGCCCTCGCCCAGATCCGGCAAGTGCTTGCGGGCCCTCACGCCTCCTCGCCGCCGCTGGGAAGGGCTAGCGATGGAGTGGGGAGGGTCGGTCGGGGTCGCCCGCCCGGCTAGGGGTTGGCGAGGGCTCGCAGCCCTCACCGCTCGGTCGGCCGGGGGTCGGCGACCTCGACCAACCCTCCCCCTCTATCGCTAGCCCTTCCCGGCGATGGCGAGGAGGCGGCGGCGGTAAGGGGTCAGCCCTCGGCCGCCTTGTTCGAGACCCCCTCCCTTTTTTTTTTTTTTAAAAAAAAAATTTAAAATTTTTCTTAAATTTTAAAATTTTTTGAATATTTTAAATAAAATTAAGTTTAAATCTAATTTAATTAATTTTTATATTATTATTTACACGAAACAGTGTCGTTTTTGTATTTTCTCCGCCATGTCGCATGCAAAACGACACCGTTTTGGACCAAACTTGCTGGAAAGTTGCCACGTCAGCCATTTGGCCGGATTTTCGCTGGAGTGGCTCTTAAATGTTCCATTTAACCTCGAAACTAACACTCAAGTATACCATTTTAAAGTTATGGCATTTAAGTGTCATCCTGTGCCAAGTTATGGCACTTGGGTTGTTCTTCAGCCATGATTAGTGGCAGATCAATGATGACAAGTTAGATCAACAATGACAGGTATGAGTGTCCTATTAAGCAAATGTGGCAAATAATGAACAATGAAGAGGATAATGAGGAGATATGAAATTGTGCACAAAGGGTCGTAAGGGTTCAGCTTTTTCCTAAGCTTATGTCCTCTTTCTAAGGTAATAATCTTAACATTGGTCAAATTCCACTAATAATCTTCAAGCCAAGTTACAATCAGGACATATTGTTCCTATCAAATGATAGATCACACTATAAGGACACAAATAGTACTATCACACATGTACATTTGTTTTTAACATGATTATAAAACAATAAGAACACTACATAGAGAACTTTCAAGCAGACATTTCTACAATTTATGAAGCATCGACACTCTCCAAAAGTTTTCATGTCGTGTCGGACACTTCGACATGTGTTCAATATTTTTGGACACTCTCGGACACTCTTTGACACTTAGTCAACATATGTCGGAAAATTCGACACCTGGTCAACTTTCTCGACACTCTTCGACACTCGAGTGACATACGAGTTTCCGACAAGTGATTTTGATATCAAGGTCAATTTTAAAAATTCAATAAATGAAAGGTCAATATATGTGTGCGTGCGCGCGTGTCTCTTCTGACTCCCACTTTCCGTGATACACAATTCACTCCTTAAGTTTTTTTTTTCTCCTCTTCCAACATATCTAACATGTGAATCCAGAATATGGATTATTTATTTTTTCTCCAAGTTTTATGAATTATTGAAATAGAGTTGAATTTATCAAATTGAAACAATAAGTGCTACTAATAAATGACGGATTAATGTTTTTAGTGTATATTCATTCTAGGCTTTTTTAATTATTTATTTATCTATGAATTTGATTCAAATTAATTTGATTGAAATAATCATAAAAATGATAATTTATTATGTATACATAAAAATATATATTTAATATACAACGTGTCTGAACATGTCGGAATTCTCTGTATTTTAGAAACAACGTGTCAGCGTGTCGTGTCGTGTCGTATCGCGTGTCGCGTGTCAGTGTCGGTGCTACTTAGTCTACAATATTATTATTGAAAAAAGAGAACGATGAACGGTTCTAGTACATCTCTATTTTTCCGTTCAACCCTTTTGAGCTCTTTTAATCCTTTTTATATAAACATCTTCATCCATTCGCCAAAGTAATTTGGGAAGCAAGGAGCTATTGGGGGTTGCTTAGAGCAGATACCATGCCCATATAATCCGTTCTAGCGGAAATAGCAAGGTTTTCCCAGATAGTGTCTGCTAAAGCTGTTACACTCATTGTTCTTCCTAGAAATTGCCAATTGTTCTCTGCATGTTCCCGGCACTCCTGCCGTAGTTTCCTCAGCCTGTTAATGGCAATAGTCCTTTAAAAAATTGGTCATCTTCAAATGACACATTCGGCATCATCTCCCAAGGCTCATTATTAGCACAATCCGAAGTTCGTTGTCACCCATAATTATTAGTCCGTTGATTCTGTCCATAGTTGAACAATGAGACATGAATTGTTATCAATTATCCAATGATTTTCTTTCCTACGTGGCATTATAAGACTAAAAACAACGTGTTATGATCCAATTCCTAATTTTTCTACCCCATATCTTATTTAAATGAAAGTTTTCTTGGATGGATTTAAATGAGATTATAAAGATAAAAATGCTTCAATATTTTTCAAAAAATATATATAAAAGAAAGAAAAGAAGCCACATATGAGAGAGGATCGCCCTCATCGGTTCATTTCGGTGATGGTCAGGTAGAGTAGCTGCACCCATCTAATCATTTCGCCTCACCATTGGTGGTTTTGGCTACCAGTTTTTTGCTTTTTTCGTTCGCTTCACAGAAAATAACTTGCAAAAAAACATTTTTTGAATTTTCCGATATTTATTTGAAGAAAAATGAATTAATTGGGTAAAATATTGTCCTTGAAAGGAAAGAAGTCTTCTAAGATTTGGGAAAATGTTTTCCACTTTTGAGAAAGAGTAAAATATTTTCCACACCTTCTTCTTTCACCTCACTTTTCTTTATCAAATACCTTTTAAAAAAAAATTAAAATCAAATTTTAATTATTTTCCATTCTTTTTCTTTTCCCTCTCTCTCTCTCTCTCTCTCTCTCTCTCTCTCTCTCTCTCTCTTTCTCTTTCTTTTTTCTTTCTTTTTCCTTTTCTTCTTCATGGGTTGGTCATCGATCGCAACGGTAGCTGGCGATTGGCCTCAAGCAAGCTCGAGCCCCACCACATCCAGCCATCTAAGTGACGTTTGAACCTTGCTGGAGGTCACCAAACATCAACATGAGGCCCTAGCTCGCTCGATTGACCTTGAGCGAGCTCAGGCCTCACCAAATTCACCCACCTGGGCGAGGCTCGATTGAATCTGGTAGGCTTGAGCTCTCCGGTGTTGGCAAGCTCGGCCTCACTTGATTAGGCGAGGCTCCAACTTGCCTTTGGCCAGTCGCCATGGTTGGTGATCGTCCAATGAAGAAGAAAAGGAAAGGAAAAAAAAGAAAAAGAAAAAGAACAAAAATCACTTATATATATAAATGGGTTCATGGAGGAATTTTTTTTTTTTATGGAGCGGGAAAAAATATTTTCTAATTCATTTTTAGATTTTGGCCGAACAGTAGAAAATATAGTTATATTTCTGAAAAATGGCTTTATGGAAAATATTTTCCGTGAAACGAACGGAACCTAATTTGTGTTTGTTTTCTCAATAAAAAATTGTGCCTTTTCTTTTGTCACATTTAAATAAGATCTAGGATTAAAAATTAGAATTTGGACCAAAACAACATTGCTTTAATCTTATGCTCCATGGTTTAGTTAACATTAACGCAACATAAGAGAGAGAAAATAACAAAAAAGACACGCTATATATTTTGTTAATCAAATTAGATGGACTTAACGGAAAGACTTAATTGCACTTTTTGAAAAAATTTATAATTTAATTGCACTATTCCGAAAATTTTTAGGAATCCTTATGCACTTATCCCTTTTTGTTTTAGGCTTTCTCAACCCAAATTACTCTCATTTTTAAGGTTTCTCTCCCTTAAATTTTGGATGAATATCATGCAATAAGCTTGTGCAACTTCAACTGGAAGGTGATTGTGAAGGTTCTGGCAAATAGACCATGGCTCCTGTAATTGATCTCTATGAAGTAGAATGCCTTCGTGTTTTTGATGGTTTTGGAGATTCTTCACCAAATTCGTATTCTAAATCGACAAGAGAAATTGCAAGTTTTATTGAAATTGAAAATGGAAAAGGCATACAATTGTGTTGAATGGGACTTTCGTTAAGCACGGATTTTGTCCAATGGTGGATTAACTTGGTTGTGCAATGTCAAAGACTTTCACTTTCAACATTAGGTTTAATGGGGAACCTCTATCTTACTTCAAACCTACGCATGGAATTCGGTAAAAGGCCCTTTGTCTCTTTATTTATTTTGGTTGCAAATATGTTGTCCCCTCTTATTTATTTATTTACTTTTTTTTTGTCGGTCATACTCTATTTCTACTCTAACACTCACTCTAGACTTTTGCTCAATCTCCTTGCAGGGTGTGGGAATCGAAATTCACTCTTAAAACTAAATCGTCTCCACCTTAACCCCCTGAGAAGGTGAGGATTCGAATCCTCCACCTCCCCTTTCCAAGTTGAAAGGGTGGCCACTGGGGTAAACTTGTGTGGTTGTTGTCCCCTCTTATTGACAAGTGATGCGTGATGGGTTGAGTGATTGAAGAACAGAGATTTTTGAGACCCAGGTTCGTTTCCCGGCAATGGAACCAATATTTTGATGCGTGATGGGTTGATTGATTCAAGAACAGAGATTTTTTATAAGGGGAATTTTGTGGTTAAGTGTATGGAGTAGTGTATACGGGGAAGAAATGGAAAGGAATAAGAACAGATAAAAACAATCTCCTTCCAAGGTATAAAGGCAGCGCCACCAACCAAGGATGAGGATCGAGATCTACGAAGTTCACCACCAAGGCCTAAAGCTTCCACCAGCCAAGGATAAAGGATTTCGGGATAGGAGAAGCTCACCACCGAGGCCTAAAGATTCCACCAGCCAAGGATAAAGGGCTTCTTGGTTCACTACCAAGGAGTGATCTACGCTCCAAGGATAAAGAAACCGAAAGGAGTTATCCGTTCTCCAAAGAAGTTCACTCAAGTTGAGGAAATCTCACCATTCTCATTCATGAAATTCGTGTCCCCTACATTGGAAAGTTTTCCCCTCTTTATAGGAGGATTTTAGCGTTAATACATATTAAAAACGGACCTTAATAGCCTAGAAACTGAAACCTTCGACTCTTGGACTGCATAACAATAAAGACACATAATAACTTAATAAAAGCCTTTATTAACACCGGAATTAAATGCCTTTAATCTTTGGCCTTCCGCATTCTTGAACCTTCAAATTCGAGCTCCTCCCTTGACCAGAAAATAATCCTTCTGAAACTTCATCAACTGGTCATTCAAGATATTTAGAATGGCCTCCCATTGATAGTTATCGATATACCACAAAGTACCGATAAGTAATTGACATTATTCATTGAAAATGATCCATCGAAGCACATAATGCCCAATTTCTCTCTTGGCTTGGATAAACATTGATGGTTCCGAGTTGGTGGATGGAGTTACGTTGGATGCTCCCGCATCAACAAGCCAGTGGAGAATGGCTCTATTTAAGGGGTTTAATTTAACAACAATTCTTTCACCTACCTTTTGTAGACGACATCTTTTTCCTTGACGGAACCCTTTGAGAATGTCAACAAGTCTCAAAAGTGTTAAATTAGCATCGACTATTAATCTCAACAAAATTCAGCAAGGATGATGTTGTTCTAAGTCCTTGAGGAACAACCTAGCTGCAGAGTTGAGAGTGACCATAATGGAAAAAAAAAATGAAATATGTTGGGATCCCCTCTGACGGGAGAATTTCAAAATATCTGACGTTGCATGCATCTTATCGAATGTTAGTATAAAACTAGAAGATTGTAAATAAAAATTGCTGTCAAGAGCTGGCACGGAGATATTTCTGAAAGGCTGTTGTACAAGTATTACCTGCATATGTTCTTGTCTGTCCGATTGAAAGGATTTTTGTGGAAAATATCTTAAATCGGAGAATGGCCACATTGGAGGGGCTGGGAGGGAAACATCCACAAGGAGGAAGGATGGTGGTCTTGGTTTTAAAGGTTTGTTACCTTTTAGCAAACCTATGCTTGTTTTAATTCATGCAAAACAAGCATGGGACCACCCTCAAAATCGTGACTCTCTCGATTGAAGTTTTTAAAGGTCTTTACTTCCAAAACTGATTTTCATCGGGCAGGGAAGGGATCACATTTATCATGGGGATGGCAAAGTCCTATTCTAAGAAAAAAATGTGATATTAGATTTTGTGAAGATCAACGTTATCCTTAAAATCTTTCATTTACTTAATGAAAATCTACTGTCTGTCCTGACAAAAAAAAAAAAAATGATCATTCTTTGGGTGATTCTGTGATACCAGAAGGCAATTTGGATTGAAATGTAACAAATCTCAATCTGGACTATTGTAGTTTTTATGGCTTTTCAATGTAAGTTGTAACAACGAGAAGTCCAGAAGATGCAGTCTATTGAGGCGAAGGTTTGGAAGACCTATCTAAGACATTAAGGAGTCCAAGAACTCTAGAGAACCCTGCCATAATGAATTAACAGACTTTTAAGTGGATGATCCAGATAACAGGGAAAAGGTAAAGGGAACGAAAAGTGAAAGGGAAAAGCCCGTCAACGTGCCTAGAAAGTCATGTCTCTACTACAATCACCTGCGCTCAAGAAACCCCAGTCAAGTTTCAGATTAAAATGGAATGATAAAATATATGAGAGGAATTTTCAAAAAAGAAGACCGCATGAGCATGCGGGTGTCCTCACGGTAATAAAAATAATTTTGTTGGTCAGGGAGCCATGGGAAAAAAGGAATAGATAATTGTACAATCTACGAACTCTCCGGATGTACCTATCCTCTCGTTAAGAAAATGTATAATTTCGAATTTGTAGTACGTGCGCTAAATCTGAAGGATGTTTGGCACGTCGGAAACCAATAAATGACGACACTAGCATTCACGAATGTAAATCACATTGCAACACCGCAATTCATAAAGCCATTTCTTTCATAAAAGTTGGGGCTGTCTTAAGATTACAGGGAAAGGAGACTGCAATGCTTCTAAATGTACAATTAAGACTACATTCCCATACCACTACAGTTAGTGAGAGAGAACTCAAACCTTGTGAGCACTAGGCTGTGGAGATCTTGCTTTCCCAGAAGCAAATTAATTCGTTTGGGTTCACTTTGGTCCCAAGATTCAACAGGCAAGGCCTAAAAATTCACAGGGGAAGAATATCAAACTCATGAGGCATGAAGTCTTCGCTGGGTCTGTAGTATTTGTCCGGTGAGTACAGGCTTAAGTTGGATACTTGGCTTGTATAGAGGCAGGCAAATCTCTCGACCTGCATATGGTAATTTTTGTGATAAAACCTCTCATTAGGTTACATCTGACCAAAAGCCAGGACGCAGCTACATAAAAAGAGGTAATATCATGCTGGTTCACATTAGCCAAGCTAGTATTCATGATAGCGACAAAAATTAAGACAGGTGCTTATAGATACAACATAAAAAGCTTACTTGATGGGCAAAGCGGGAGTTCTGATATCCAGTCTTCATAAGTTGTCCCCAGACTTTGTGAAACTGAATTGTTCATGAAAAGAGAAGTCATGGTTCCATTAATGTAGCTGGATTTAAGGATCAACAAGCAGCCAAAGAGGAAACAATAAACATAACACCAACATTCTTTACCTTATGGTGGCAATCTCTTTGAGCCAGTTGATGGCTGAGGCGCACTTGATTCCTTAGAGACTACATTAAAATGATGAAAAGGAATGTGTCATCATCAATGTCATACCAAAGAAATATTGCTTGGCTTTGTCCTTACCTCCAGTTCTTCCACCTCGGAGGATAACTTTCGCTTCTCTTCAGGATTAACACTTTCAAACCTGAACAAAATGACAATGTTTAACATACTTCACCAGTCCAAAATATCATTCCACACTAGGATAAAGAGCAGGCAACCATAAATTTCTTTACTATTAAGAGACAAACGACTCATAATTCAAGTAGTAGGATTTAATGGCAAATCAAATCAAAGGACATGATGCAAGAATCAACTGTACACATGAGAAATGTGAAAAACTAGAATTATCTAATACTGGATGAATGACAGGTAAAATTTCTACCTTGGCCAGAAACCCCAACATCTTTTCCAGTTTTTGTCATCATCTTTTTGTCAAGTTCAAAACCATATTTATTACCAGAACTTAAGGCAACCACTTGGGAAGCAACATCATTATTATGTGGACGCATACGTAAATAGACACAATGAACTAATAGAAATTAAGAGCACTTTCACTTCACATGATTGAAGATTGCTTGAATGGATGTGCTCACTTCCTTTGGAAAAATAGGGAATTGCTTCTCCATTGACAACAGTTGGCTAACATAAATATGTACAACAAATTAAGTTTATTACAAAACATGACCTGAAAAGAATTCACAATTACAAAAATAATAATGATAATAGTAATAATAATTGAGCGAGCAACATAGAGACCTGAACTAAAATTGGAAGACCCGACTGGTAAACCATCAGTTTGAATAATACAGATAAAACTGACTGCCTCATTAAAAAGAAAAAAGAAAATACATAATAGCAGTAGACATTTTGAATACCACAAATTTCCATAATCTATGCATCTTTCTATATACTACTTACATTTTCTTTTTCTTTTTTTGGGTCAGAATATAGTACTTACTTGAGAGACCACTTTAGATGATGGATTTTATCTTCAATATGATCCCGCTCATTCCTCATTAACCTGAGTTGCTGCATGGAAATCCACTTACATCAGGCCCATGTGTATTATTTGTTAACACCATTACATTTTCAGAGATGACCCCTTGAAAGGCAGTGAGGATATCTATGGATGATATAGTGGACTAAAAGTGTGGATGCCCCTCCATCATCTATACCCTTAAAAGAAATCCTTTACCGAGGAAAAGAAGAACCTCAAGTCCCAATAGACCTTCTATACATTATTACTATTGAATGAACCAAAGACCTGCAAGGTATCCTAATGTCCAAGGACAAAAAGGAAAGGTTAATGCCACTTGAATTCTAAATTTTAGCCTGTAATATATCAATACCACAATGCTGGTGAATTGACCAATCATATCTCCACAATAATTTTGAAAAACCTTAATATAGTCTAGTAAAGAGGAAAAGGGGTATTCCATTGCACAAAGCTCCTGTACTATGGGGGTCTGGGGAGGGGCGAAAGAATGCAGTCAACCCCTGGTTTTCCAGAGGCGCTGTTTTTGTGACTTGAGTTGGCGATCTCAGGCCACATGGAGTAACCTTTTACACCACATCAACCCTCACCCTCTTACATGGTCTGGTAAATAAACAAATAAAAAACTACGGAAGTTTTCTCCACAAACACCTTGCGGCTGTCCCTTAATTCCCATAGAAGTTTAACCTCCCTTTCAAGCTCCGGAACAACAAGCATCGTACGCCAACCTGCTCAACAGACATGATATAACCAGCATAGAGCAGTTAAGCAACTACAGCATATGGATTTTTAGAATGAATTAACTAACAATAACAATAAAAAGGAATGCCATATGAACATCAAAGCCGTAAATTCAAGATTCAATGTACACTAAAAGCACATTTAAGAGACTTTTAAATTATTTTGCAATACACATGACATTCCTACGATGCAGTCCACCTCAATTTTTGCCCAGGACAGCCATCTTCCACTATTTTCCATTTTTAAGTGTTACTACCTTATTGTTACTAAAATTGGAAACTAAACCCTGCTTCTTATTTAGTACAATTTCCACTCCACATATGTACATTCATAACTGATTAAAGAGACTTGCTATATACCACAGATGTCAGATCTTCTTCAAAATCCTCTAGGTGTTGTCTTTTGCCAAGTTCCAATTTAAAAACGTAAATCATACAGATTGCTCAAAACTCCAGTAAATAACTGGATGAATTTGGATATTGTCCTAAATGTGCTTGAAGATGTAGCAACCAAAATCGTGCCAGCAATCTCTGACACAATGCAAGAAGAAATGATCATATATGATAGTCAAATGTCTCTCATTTTCACAGTTAAGGTAAAACTGACAGATGCTGCTAACAAATCAGTAGATTCATCATAGAACATAAAACTGACTGATCAGACTACAGTTGGCAGAAACTGCTTTAGCAAATTAAGATAGTCATACCGAGGACCTTTTTACTGCGCAATATATCCCCATAGATGTGATCCCCAACATAAAGAACCTACCAGAAAGGTGGGGTATGTCAATAATACAAGTATTTTCAAGCATGAAAACTAATAATAAAAGTAACAAGTGTATCCAAGCCTTTCAGCTGAAATATTGGCACTGAAACATCTCAATAAAGAAATGAGATGAATCAGATCTTACATATGCAATAATATCAGGACAGTCCAAAGCTAAAGACGAGAGATGGTTAATGTTCCAATAAAATAGAAGAAGATTGAGAGAGAAATTCACTGTGATTTTCATTTTTATGTTACTCATTACCAAATGAAATGATAAAGGTTCAATTGCCAAAATGATCAGAAACATGTACAAAATCACCTGTGAACTTGACTCAATGGACAGTAGTTTATGAAGATGACCAACATTTCCTCCCTGAAAAGACAAGTTTTAAGCATCATTTATGATGGAAAACAGTCATTCCGTTCGAGCATAGTTATGGACTAAAGCAAGTACATATTCATTTAGGAAGAATAAAATGTTTGTCAAAGAAATACCTGAAAAACTCTGCAACTCTTATTTGATGGCTGCAACATCAATCTTGGCACAGTGTCTCCTACCTTCAATTACCCTTAATTATCAGGGATATGGCACAAGCATATAAAGGGCTCAAAGAACTGAGTAGCACCACAACTAACCTGAGGCATGGGAGTGCCATTATCAGTATTAAGCAGCATCCCGGACTCAGGTTCAACCTCAAAAAGATTGGCCCGATTATCCTCATGGAAAAAGCTAGGCTTTGCACTGCATAGGCAGCTCCGTCCGTTTAGTTATTGCCACATAATTTAAAGGCCATGAACATATGTTGACCACCGAATACATTAACTCAGATTCATAATCCAAAAGATCAAAATTCAATTGAATCATGCATGGACGTCATCTTTCAGTATTTTTTATAAGTTGTGAACTTAATTTAAAGGATTACACCAGCTAACTGCATGGCGTTCTCTCTTTAAATCAACCAAGGAGATGATACAGATATATACTTGAAATTTTAGATGTCTCAAACTAAAATCTATATAGAAGTGTTCAACAATTGGGGAATAAGACACTGCTTCCTAATGGCATGCAAATCTTAAAACAAGAGAATCCTGACATCCCACCAGACTCTTGCTGAAGTTGTTCAAAAAGTAGAGGAGCAGCAGATATAAGGACAACTGCCTGGCATGTAATCATGCTACAGTTTGGCAGCTACGGTTGCTAAATGTGAAATGTGAAGGAAGCAAATGTTTGAATTTGATCTAGTTACTTCAAAAACCAACATACCTGCCGGTGATGATGACATCAAAGTATTGGAGCCAGTCAAAATTGCAGGAGGTATTACCCCCTGATGTATGGGGACCACAAAGATAATTCATTACAATATTCGTGTAGTCCCATAAACTGCAACAAAAGAATAAAGAATATATCAATAGCAGAATGGAAAACTTAAAGTGCAAAACCTTTACTAAGAGTATTTCAAAGTGAAATGAAAAAATGAGAAAACTTAAAATGGCTGGCTATCAAAAAGGAAATGAGAAAAGCTGTGCCACATTCCATAGAAGATCATCATAAAGAACCCGATACTTAAGAAACATAGATAATTAAAAATGACATAACCACATTGAGATACAAGCATAAAGTTACTACACTTCTGTTCAAAAGACAATGAATACCATACCTGTTCGTTGCTAAGAATGTTGCACGTCCAGAATCCCTGAGCATTTTGAGCAAAGGTACTATACATGCATCCTCATTGATATACCTTGCAAAAGAACAACCAAAAGCCCACAAAGAGAGATTATCTGTCCGCAACCCAGCAAGTGTAATTAACCAGTTCTACACTGCAGCACTCTATGAGATGAAAGACCTTCTCTGGATAGAAAGCTGTCCCTGTTAGAAGTTGTTAAGTAGGCTGCTATTGACAGATTTTTTATATCTACCTTTTAGGATCTTTTGCAACCATTTGCTTCAAAGTCCCATCTCGATGACACAAATCAACTGCAGCTCGAACGTCTTTGTACATATGAGCATAGCTGGAGGAAAAATTACAAAATATAATGGGTAAAGTAAGGCAGGCATATAGAAAATAATGTGACTTAAGGGAAACAATTGTCAACAATCCTCTCCCATTGGGTGCATCTTAACAGTCTTCTCACCCAGCAAGTTGTGTGTGTACTTCATTAAAAGAATCACCCATTGATGTTTTCATGAAAAGGACTAGGCTATGATTGAGCAAGTAAATTATAAAACCTTGCCATTGCAAGTTTGCGTAAATGTAGGAAGCTCAATTTTTTTACCAACGTTGGATCTTTCAGTGTTGCACATGTCATCCAACAGTAATACATATTGTAGGACTGTACTTGTAAAAGGACAGAAGGGGCCACTCCTGCACTTCCACTAGAACATCCTCAAAGTAAATCTACTTTCCCATCTATCTAGACATTTAACCATGGCTGTTAAGTGAAATGACCGGAAGGAACATCTATCTTATCAATTAGAGAGTAATTACGAGTCTATTTATATTAAAGCTGTCTGTGAAGTGCTATTGCAGTTTCTGAATTGCAAATTCTAGGTGTTGCAAGAATCTTATAGGAGCATCAGTCAACAGGTTTTGATAAAAGATCACAGAACATGAGGTCACAGTTCCTTAAGTAAAGAAACGATAAAACAGGGGTAATCACCATGATAATTATCCATCATGTTATGGAAATTGCTATAGACCTCTGTTGACGAAAGTATGGCTCCATTTTGCATGTAAGAGCTTTTGTTACAGCTATTAAAGGCCCTACTTGTTAAAAGGATGACAAAGAAATATAGTTGCATACACAAACACGTTAAGCTGCAAAGAGAAGGTCAATTGTCCTCTTACTTGGTGCCTTCTGCAATCTTTCCAGGATTCTTGTCCTTAAAATCAACTAGTTGTGCAAACAAATAAGCTTCAGCTAGCGAAAACAGGGTATCAATAAGGGCATAGTCTGGCTCATCAAAAGAATCTCGTATCAGAGTATTGCCATAGGTGCTGACTTTCTCTTCCTTACTTAACTCTCTGAACCCGTGGTAGGCTACTTTCACATATTTATGCCTATCCATCTGCGTAATGAAAAGTTGCATAACACTAAGTGCTAATCTAATAGAAAGACTAATGGCCTAAAAAAGTAGCAACTACCACAAAAACTAAAGGAAGACCTTTAAGATGTTGCCTCTCTTCTTATCAAGAACCAATCCCCTCACCATGTACTTCCAATCAAAGGACCATTCCAACAACTGCATTGATTGATCTCAGTCAGCTTGCATATTAGTTTATAAAGCACAACAAGTACATCATTACTAATCTTAGTGATCCAAAAAGATAAAACAGGAAAAAATTCTGCTGAGAACTTGGTCTAAAATATTTGCACATTAATTCCACTACTGGAGCCAACTTTTACTATCACAATCAAGCAGAGATTACTGGAAAAGGTAGTCTAGCGATTTAGATTGCATCAAACATCACAGTTATCTAAAACAAGCACAAGATACAAGACAAAGCTATTTTAGTCGCTAGAAGAATATGTCACAAGGGCAGAAAAGATATAAAATAAACCTCGATAGGGTATCCCAAATCATAGACCAGTTTCTTGATTGTGCCTTCATAAGCAAGGGACTCAAAAGTATCAGACTTGTATTGAGCCAAAGTGTAGTCCATGTCAAACCCCACGGCAACAATATTCCTCATATTCAATGATCTGTTGCAAAAGATCTGCTGTGCTATGTCAATCTTCTGTCCTCCTTCTGGAGCTGACCATATGCACGGCTTCAAACCATTACTTTCAAAACTGCCCATCTGCGAACAGTCTAAACTCCTGTCATCAACAGTGGTTGCATGAATCCCGTCCATCGAGTAACTTGCATGCAACTGACAGGCTCCTGCTTTTGTTAAGGAGAGAAGCAACAGCCTTGATGAGAAACCGTGTAAATATACACATTAGCATATGCTTGTTGCTCATAGGTACACAAAATAAAGTAAATACAGGTTCCAGAAAGAAACCATAAAATTGTAAATATGACCCAGAAGAGGTTGCCTACAAAGTATCTGGTAGTAGTAACTAAGCAACAAACAGAAAGACTGTTGAAATCTGTACAATGTCGAATCCCCACTAAAAAACAAGCAAGAATAAGATGAGGAGTTTGGTTGAACTAAATGCCAGCAAAGCTCAAGCGTAGGCTCGGAATTAGCAAAATGCACCACAAGAGAATTTATGTATACTTTTCACCCCCAAACCCCTATACTAAGGTCTTGACCATCCCTTTCTTCAATCAAAAGTTCATCTTAACTGTTCAACTAAGTCCAGTCCTGATAACTTACACTCTTCTCCCATAAATTGCATCTAGAAGTACCCTATTTAAACATGAGAAAAGCAAAAAGGATATCTTACCTCACATTCAATCAAAAGAGAACATAGCACTCCACTTAAATGTTCCCCACTCTTAGAACTCCCCGTGCATGCTCCAAGTATAACCTAGAAATTTGAAATCTCAATCAAAAAGCAGCTCTTTGCTCCCAAGTAGAGTTACCTACTGAACCAGCTCAACTTCTCCCCAAAAACCACCTAAAGACACTAAAGGAAGCAATAATTTTGATCGAATAACTAGCATAAGCCCACTAAACAACTTCCCAAAGAACAGATTCCCTAGAACAACTCAACAGAAACCATAATGCCAGACCGGATAGAACTCCAAACACTGGAACTCAAAGCCAATCATCAACGTATCTAGAGCTCCAGAATACAGACATTGAAGGCAATAGTTTAACAACAGATTTAAACAACAGCTTAAAAAACTAAAACAACAAACAAGCACCACCAAAATACGAGAACATGAGAAAACGAAGAAAGCCAAACCTAAAGTGAGAATCCCTCTCCTCCTAACGGAGAAGCGCGCGGGCCTCGAGAGACAGCGCGAGCCGAACCAGACGCGAGAGTCGCAGCCGAGAGGCGAGAGCGGAGGGAAGAGAGAGAGGCAAAAGGAGACGGGCTTCTTCGGGACTCGCATGGTGGAAGGGAAATGAAGACTGGTGGCTATATTTATACAGGCATCTCCGTCCTCGCCTCGGGAATAATGCAGACCACACGCGTGGAGGCGAGGAGGCAGAAGATGAAACGGAAACGGAAACGGAAACGGAAACGGAATCGGAATCGGAATCGGGTGCTAGCAGCAGCAGCGGCAGCGGCAGCGATGAGTGATTCCAAGTTGGCGATTCGGTTGCGGGCAGAGGCATCTACGCGACGATAACGATGACGTCATCACCACCATGGCCACCGTTGGTCCACTCGAGCAGAAGCATCATCTGCACTGGGTGGTCGTCGTCGATTCGGATGCGGACCGAATCGAATGATTATTTGTCATCGGGAAGTGGATGAGTAACTGTCTCTGCATCTTTGTAGGGAGAGAGAGAACTTGATTCCCGGGAAGATTCGCGTGGAGCTGGGGATTTGTTCTGCTTTCGCTCGTTGCAGAAATTAGAAATGGTGGGTGCGACCTTGTTTGTTGTTTCAGTTAGCGAGAGAGAGAGAGAGATGGGGAATCGGAGACGTTACGGTGTGTTTGGATGAAGGAGAATGCTCGGCTGCCACGTGGGAATTTTCGGGATGCTTTACAGATGCCGATGACGACTGATGACTCATCGCCTGCGGGTAGCTTATGGCCTTGTGTGGATTGCGGACAAAGGTGGTCCGATTTGGTTCCAATTTTACCTTTTTCAAATTTTCTCACCAAAATGAAAAAAGTTTGGGTAGTGAACAATTTTGGCAAAAGTTGGGTGGGGAAGAACCCGGAATTGATTCTTTTTCTTGGGCATTTTGCTTAAATAACAATGTTGCAGTGCTTTGGGAACATAAGGTTGGGTATGATAACGCTTCTTGATTGGAAATAATTTTTTTTTTTTCAGAAATAGTTATTTTCTATTTTTATTTCGAGAAACAATTTCTGAGTAAAAGAATCCGTTTGGTAACTACAAAAAATTTCTATTCTTGAAATAGAAAAATAATATAAATGCATTTGATAACGCAACAATTTCTTTTTTGTATTTATTCATTTTTTATTCTTGCTTATAGATCGTCGCCGTTGTCGTCACCAACCGTCGCCTGTCGTCGCCCGCCGCTGTTGCATGACCGCTAGCCACCGATCGTCACCATCGACCACCACCGCATAGCCCATCGACCACCGACGACCTACTAATTGTAGAATGGTTCACAAACCAATTCAAAATCTAATTCTACTGATTACGCATTGATAGAAGTAAACCCCTTATCGTATCCTGAATAGGGTCAAATTTTGAGGATGTCACATTGGGGGTATCCACAACCATGGGTCCCGAACAGTGCCATTAGATCCCCCTCCTAATGATCCATCAAAACACTAGAGAGGGCCCCGATGCTCTCCTCTAAACCAAACGTACTGGGCTTTGAACTTATGGGGCACTACCCAAATGGTGGTCACCTACTTCTTGTATCTAGTGTCCCTTATCCTCAACTGGATAGGAAATCACCTTAGTGTCCTGATCCATAGGCACTCCAAAACAAATATAGCGAAATGGTTTAGACATTCTTAGAGCTTGAAAACATTTAAACAACAATAGTGAGATAAACTCAATGAGTAAACTTCCTAAACTTTGCGCAAGGAGGTCATTCACCTCAAAATGGCCCAAACTTATGTTGACACCTAAATTTTGATAACCCGATTATTTATTTTTTGCATAAAAAGTTAATTAATTAATTAATTGCATATCATATAATTTTAGGTGCATTTATTCTTAATTTCTATTTGCATTGGACTGATGATAAATGGGTTCGAATTGGTGGTTCGAGCTTTAAATTGATAGATCGGATTAAACCTATGAGGAAAGCAAATTGGCTCAAGTTCGTATCTTCAAGAAGATATTACAAATTCATCTTTGTGAGATTTCAAATTTGAAGAAATCCTATTGCAATTTTGAAAAAATTGGTAGAGAATATTCATTTTTGCAAAGGAAATCTAGAAGAGATGTGGAAAATAAAAAGTAATATTGTGTGCATAAGAGAAATCTTCGTGGATGTTAATTTGAAAAAAAAATTAAAACTCTAATCCTTGGCCTATAAAAAAGTGGTTCACATAGGGTTTTGGGGGCTTCTCTCGGTTTTCTTTGTCGAAAATTGAAGACAAAAGAAAAATTGCTTTCTTTGGTTTTTTTTTTTTTTTTTTTTTAGGGTTCTTGGGGAGGGCTTTCTTCGTTCATTGAAAAAGAAACACAAAAAAAAAAAAAAAAAGAAGAAGAAGAAAAGGAAGAAGTGAAAAGAGGGAAAGAGGGCTGAGAGAGTGGACGTGAGTAAGAAGAAAATATTGGATGGTCCGGGACTTTTATGTCAGCGTGATCCTCAGCCACTCATGAGGTGCCATGTGGAGGGGTGGGCCCCACTTGGTGTCCTCTTCGATTTTCTCTTGCTCCTCGACGCAGCGCTCCTCTCTCTCCTCTCTCTTCCCACTCTCTCCCAAATAACTCTCGGCCGGTGGCTCAGCTCAGCTGGCAGAAGAAAGCACGGGTCAATGGATAATAAGGGTGCGTTTGTTTACGTTTCTGTTTAAAAATTGTTCCAGGGAATAGAAATAGAAAAAAGTGTTTCTGTTCCGGGAACAATTTTTGAACAAAAACGCGTTTGGTAAACTTGTTCCGAGAATAAAAAATAAACGAAACATGTTTGGTAAATTTGGATAATTTTTTTTTTTTTTTTTTTTAATTTTTTTATTTTTTTCTTTTTTTCATTTTTTTTTTTTTCTTTTTCTTTTTTCATTTTTCTTCTTTTGGCCGGCCAAGGCCGAGCTCGCCGACCGGCGGCGGGCGAGCCTCGCCTCGCGGCGGCAAGGCGCCCTCGCCCACCGCCAGTGACGCCGACTCGCCCGGATTCGGCGAGGCCGAGGCTCGCCGGCCGCTAGGCGAGCTCGGCCTCGCCGGATCTGGGCGAGATCGAGCTCGCCTAGGCCGGCGCGAGGTCGGCCTCGCCTTGATCCGCGAGGCCGAGCTCGCCCGGCGGCGGGCGGGCGCGGCCTCGCCGGCCATCGCTAGGTGAGGCCGAGGCTCGCCGGCCGCCGGGCGAGCTCGGCCTCGCCGGATCTGGGCGAGATCGAGCTCGCCCGGCCGACCTCGCCCGGCCGGCCGGCGAGCCTCGGACCTCGCCGGATCCGGGCGAGCTCGAGCTCGCCTCCGCCATGGCGAGGCCGACCCTCGCCCGGCCACGGCGAGCCTCGGCCTCGTCGGGGGACGGCCCCTCGCCGTGGTTAGGCGAGGCCGCCGGCCCTCGTCGGCCGGTTGCCATGGCGAGGCGGCGACCGGCCAAAAGAAAAAGAACAAGAAAATAAGAGAAAAAAAAAAAAAAGAACAAGAAAGTGTTTCTCAAAAGTGTTTGAAACAAGAAACACAAAATTTGTGTTTCTTGTTTCGTTTCTTTTTTGTTCCCTGGGAACAAAAGAACAAAAAGGAACAAACGCACCCAAACGCGTTTATGTTCCTTTTTTTGTTCCTAGAACAAAAAACAAAAACAGAAAAAGTGTTTAAAAACAGAAAAAAGAAACATAAACAAACGGGCCCTAAATGCACAATAGTCCTACTTAAAATTTCTCTCTCTTCACTTGAGTATTTTCTGGGCTCTCTCTCTCCTCGTGGATGAGCTACACTTCCTCTATTTCCTTCTCAGTGCATCCACCCCTTCGCCCAAGCCTCACCGTGGCCGGGCGAGGCCGCCGCCCTCGTTGGCCGGTCGCCCGCCATGGCCGAGGCCGGCGACCGGCCAAAAGAAAAAAGAACAAGAAAATAAGAGAAAAAAAAAAAAAAGAACAAGAAAGTGTTTCTCAAAAGTGTTTGAAACAAGAAACACAAAATTTGTGTTTCTTGTTTTCGTTTCTTTTTTTTGTTCCTGGAACAAAAGAACAAAAAGGAACAGAAATGCACCCAAACGCGTTTGATCCTTTTTGTTCCCGGAACAAAAAAACAGAAAAAGTGTTTAAAAACAGAAAAAAAGAAACATAAACAAACGGGCCCTAAATGCACAATAGTCCTACTTAAAATTTCTCTCTCCTCACTTGAGTATTTTCTGGGCTCTCTCTCTCCTCGTGGATGAGCTACACTTCCTCTGTTTCCTTCTCAGTGCATCCACCCCTTCTGCCCAAGCCTCGCCGGTCATCTACCTCGGCACATCGCCTCCTCCAAGAGCCTCGCCCGTCGCAGCTGCCCCCCCCGACAAACTCGTCATCAACTCCGACTCTAAGCCACTGTCGTCGATGGTGTCCTCTGTTTGCTCGTCCTCCCCCTCCCTTAGACCGAAGACGCCGCCGGCCTCTGCCGCAGAGGGAGGCGGCCTCGGTCTCGTTCCCAAGCAGTGCCAAGCTCCCCGCCGTCGACCGAGTGCTGTCCCTATCGCTGGCCCGATCGGTCGCGAGGGAGATCTCGGTGGACCTGGCAGCGCCGACGCCTTTCTCTCTCCACTCGATGGCCGATTTCGCTTGCCTTGACTCGCGACCGAGAAGCAATTGCTCTACCCTCTCGTCTAATCTTCCGTCGACGACTTGCTTTCCGCATTCTGCTCGAAGCGGTCCCTCGAGAAACCCCAAATCTGTGACTGCAAGTCAGGTTCGATTTTATTTCTTTGAGTTTGTATGGTCGCATCTTTGTTTTGGGGGAGAAAGTACTTAGAGCTTCTGATTCTAAGCGCAGCAACGCAAGAAAGCTTGGCCTCTCCTACATAAGCAAACATTTTATGGATGAAAGTGCATCGCTTGCTGCAATGTTGTTCTTACATAAGCGATCATTTTTCAGCTACTTTGATCGAGTCTGGTTTATGATCAATTCTGATGCAAATGACTTTGCACGATGGGCCACTAGTTTGTCTGCTTATGAAAGCGTTGTGGATTCAAATGTTCCTTTCTTTAATGTTGTTATTGGGATGACTGATGTTGGTCACGGTATGTTGTTCTATTCTGGCTATTCTTGCCTCTGGGTGTTTTTTTGTTTTTCTTTCAGGTCATTTGCAAAAAACCATTCTCACCAACTTAGGGCTTTGCTTATTCCCTTTGGCAGAAACTCGGTTGTGTAAGAAAGCCCAGATTATGAGGCTTGAAATTCTAATCATGTATTGCACCAAAAAGCAAAGAACACGCAAGATATCATGGGATTGCTCTTTAAATACATTGACATCTTACATCAGTCTGGCATTTGCGAGTGGATTTATGACGAGGTATGGATCCAAAATACCTATTTAGGACTATGAGTTGCAAATATGATAAGTTCAGGATACTAACCGCAACCCTTGCGTGTATTTACTCATTTCTACGTTATACATTAGCTAAGGAGGTAATTGGCTGGTGTATGGACTTTATATTACAGCGACAATGCTAGCCAAGAATCTTGATGCTCCGCATTGCAGCATTTTCGTAATTGGGAACTTGAGGCTACATGCATTCGAGCTTCTTCTATACTTTGCTAGATACAGCTTCTATCAAATGTTGTCAGAGCAAGTCTCTTAGGGGACATTCACATTAGCAATTGTATTAGTTAAATAAATAATAGCCTTTAACAGTTGTGAGAAATCAACCTTTTTATGACACTTGTGCTTCTTAAACATCCCTCTATCCTTTAATAGCTGTCACAAATGTGATGATGTTTCCATCATGGCAAAAGTTCTACAAAATGTGGAGACAAAATTTATTGGATGACTCTGAACACGGGTAGAACTGGCAGATGTATCCATTAGGGCTTCAATGGAAAAGAAGTCATCTAAATTTTGGTCCTTGCAGCTCTATCTTTGATTGTGACTTTCGTAACATGGTAATGCATTATAATGTAAGCTTACAAGTTCAAGAAGCTTGTCAAGGGTACTTTTCTTACTAGAATAGTTTCTTTTAGTTTGTCAAATGAGAAAGCACTACCTCATTTGTGTTAAAAGAGAATAACGCATCTGTTGAATAACACATCGCTTGAAGTACCTCACATCGCATGTCTACCGGGTTTATATAGTCCTTATATTCATGCGGTCTCCTTACACTTACCAGCTTAAACTTTTGGGTTGGACATTTTAACAATATCGAGGTTGGTTTTTGACAGGCTTGATAAAAAGAAAGAGATCGTAATCCTCTAATCTTTGTCATTGATTTGTTGAACAGTAACTAAACACACTTGCAGACCCTACCATGTGTACATGTTTCCATGTCTAATACATTTTGAAATGGGTAAAATGGTATTTTAAATCTATCTTTTGCACCAAAATAAGAAAGGAATGAGTAAATTCTTGCATTTCATATGTGACTAGAAAATTAGGCATAACATTTCCAAATTGCAAAGTACATTAAATCTGTCGAATTGATCATAAATGGCAGTGGCATGGAATGAGTGAATGTGATTCAAGTTTGAATTGGAATTAAAGGATTCTGAACCCACCCTGTATGAGCACCTCATCTTGTGTGATTAAATATGAATGTCAGAGGTTCTGTGTGGATCCTAATTTAATCTTTCGGTGAATATTGCAGCTGTAAGGGAGACAATTGTTGCACAATCAAGATAAGATCTCTCCAATGAGTTATGTGGTCTCTATAGCATCAAATATGAAGGTATCCAAACTTTCTTGTATAATGCGTTTACCTCTCTAAATTGATGATGTGCATGCATTCTATGGAAAACATTTGTATCTTTCCTAGTTCAAACTTCAGACCAATCCTGCTGGTCCTCTTCAAGTAAACTGGAATAGCATACGATGTAGATACTAGATATTTTCTCTTGGAAGTTTTGGAGTCAGAGGGAATTGGTATGATGAGATAACATAAAGTCCTATTCAGATTTAACTTTGATTTTTGAGTTACAATGACACCTGACGGAAGTCATAAGATGTGATCAATTTCCTTTGCTAGACTATAAGTATATTTGGTTGTACTTGGATGTTTCTTTTGACGGTTGTACTTGGATTTTTTTCCAGGGCAGTATCAAAACTTTTGACTTTACTTTCCTCTTTTAGCATATAGCTTCTACAAACTTTTTGCCCCTTTCTCTACTCACTCCATTACTTTCGTCTACTTATTTACAGCTCTCTCTTTTCCTGCTAAATTTGATTTTTGGCATATGAATCAAGAAAAGTGGCATATGATAACTATTTCAATAAAAAAAAAACTCCAAAAAGCATTGGAATATTTACTTTAATATCAATTTTTGTCAGTTGTACCCACCAAAAGATTGGCTTGTGAAGTCATCCTTGCCTTCTAAATTTAATCCCAGCATCATCCGTGCAGTACTCGAGAAGCTTTCTTCAAGAAACTTCCAGTGAGATCGTCTCATCCTGCATCCGTTGATATGCATATATTAGATATGCCCTTTCCTCTTATGGGCATCTTGGAGAAAAAGGCTATAACAACTATCAGTTTTTTTGTTTCTGAATATATACCATAGCAACTGGAAAGCATCGTGAATGTTTCAAATACATCGACATAATGGATTTGCTGGTACACCATCAAATTTTCATCATTTATTTACTTCCATATTTATGAAAGTTACTGCATTCAGGAAAAGGATAAAACGCTTATTTTTACTTTGAGTGACATAGGATTGCATTGTCAATCTTTTTTTTTTATCTTCCTAAGCTTCCCTCTTAATGAACGCAGTTCAAAAGAGTTAGATTTCATTGTCATGACTATCTGAAATACTTCCATTAGCCTAATTGTGTTCATATGCTTGAGCCTGGAGAATTTCATCACGTTCTTTCTTGTGACCAGCAGAATTTTTTTGGGTGTCAAAGAAATTTGAAGGGGAAACTAACATGGTCGAGCCATGGTATGCAACTGCATATTGCGTAGATAAACTTACTGACTCGACAATCCAGGTATCAAAAGATGTAGTCCTCATAGACCTTAACTGTTTGTTACTGTATAGTCAACTTCCAAAGAATGCATTTTGGTGTTCGCTTTTGATTCCTTATTATATATCAGGAGTGGATGCAGCGAGCTCTGAGTGAACATCTTCGTTTGCCAGTGGCTAATCAGTTTATTGCCACTGACTTGTCCCTCAAGAAGACTGACAAGGTGGTCTGATCAATCTTAGGTCCATTTGGCGTGCTTTTTGAGCTAATCCACCATCTTGACATTCATAACATTGGATCAGGTCATGTATCCAGTGATTGAACTTTCACACTTCCTGAGATGTTGCTGTTTATCTTACATTGGCTCGATAACAGGGTCTGCTATTGACATGATGACCAGCACCATAACTGTTGGTAGTCAAACCAACTGTTGCTCATAATGCTGAGGAGGATTTAATGCTGTAAAGAATGAAATTCGGGGTAGTCAAACCAGAAGGTGGCAAGCAATTGGCAGCCCAAGGCATGTTCTGTTCAGCTATTGTACCTTGGAGATTAAAGAAACATGTCATTGACTTCTTGCTTTGCACCACAGAAGGAGATATCTCACAGGAGAGTAAGAGTGAAACTCTAGATTTCTCATCATTTGTTCCTAGCCATTTTTCTACCTTGCAGGTATTATAGTTAAAGATGTTGATTTTGTGCCATTTCATTTTGTATATTCTTCTTATCATTAAAGTGCAAAATCTTGGGATTGACAACGTCATCATGTACACATTGGATGTTGTGCTAAGGAAGAAAGCTTTTGATGTACTGGAAAGGGTTAGTGTTTTTGACTTAAGATCCTCTGGTCTTGCTTCACTAAATAGCTTGTCACTCTTGTAGTCCATTTCTCTCTCGTTTAAGTTGTGCAATTATTTCCCAGTTTCCAGATGCTTGCCGATATTGCAATTTCTCAAAGGCTTGACGTCTTAAAAGCCCTAATTACAAATTGCATCTCTTCCTTTATGGTAACTACATGGGGAAGTACATGGAATTGTTGGATCTAGGGGTGAAGATGGCTGCAAGGTTCCACTCTTCACTACCCACAAACCGCACGTTTGTATTACCATCCTCTCTCCAACCATGATGACGACAACGACAACAATGACCACTCCTCCTTGAGTGGTGGCACAGGTGATGCCCTTCGTTTGGACCACAAGCTCAAAATCGACTCTACTAAACTCATGCTTTTTCTGTTGGGTGAGGAAGAGTTTAGATTTCTCCATTTGGGATGTGTTTGAGCGTTTATAGGGAAGACATTCAACTAAAAAATTGAGTTGTTTCTTGTCTTCTCACATATTTTTTCAAACACGAAATGTGTCTCCATTGTTAATTTTGTCCCTAGACATCAAGCCAAAAAATCAAGTTGTTTCCTGTCTTATCACATATTTTTTCACATAGATTGTGTCTTCATTCAATTGGTTCAATTTGGTGCCTAGATAGCTTAAATCGATAATTCATGTAGCAGTGATTCATTCTTTTGAATGAATGAATTTTGTTCTTAGTTCGTTTTTCTTGACCAGTTTATCGATAGTCGATCTCGATCAATCTTTTGTTAATGGTTTGACAATGTCCAAATCGATAATTGTTGTCCCCAAGCACCATGGTCTTGTGCCTTAAATGCTCCTAGAAAACAAGATCTAAAAAACAAGCACTATTGTCTAATTTGAGAACAAGAATTTGCTCTACATCATCCACAAATTGACCATGGAGGACAATGGAACAATATCGCGTGGCATCATAACTACATTATTCGTTGCATTTTGCACTGCGATCTAGGCTATATCTCATCAATTCACGGCCTTTTGCTATCATTTTCCTATGCTTCGAGGTTATGCAGCCTCTCGACAAATGTCCTCAACATGAATCAAATCATGTTTTACAGGAGCTGAGGGGCCAAGCTCTCGATATTTCCAGATGCCTCTGGTACTTAAATTGTGGGAAGAGCCAGCATTTCATTACAGAGCAAGTATGCTTTTATGGAGAATTGGCAACTAGGACATTCTTTAATTTGAAAATTCTCATAGTTTATGAGCTTGTTTTGCTATGAAACTCTCAATAGTATAGATCTGTATATGTATTACACCCTAACTCCAGCACCAGCAGTTTTGCTCACTCGGTTAGGAACATTGAGTTGGAGCAAACACTTATTCTTGTGTTCCGCTGTCTAGTAAAATCCCAAGTAATACCTTTAGTCATTTACACACACCAAACACTAAAACGCTATAAGGTACAAACGCCATAGGGCAAGTGTGGCATGGTAGTATAGATTTTGGAGAAATGTTTCAGGAGTACATTATCCAAGATCCTCAATTCTAGCTTATTTAGAACTGCTGTGAACTTCCATATGTTCATACCCTCTTCTACGTGAACCGTAAAGAGGTTGCAATGCCCTAAAGCTAAAAATGTCATCTATTCGTATTGTGTTTGGTCCAATTGCTTCATTGTTATCCACTTCAAAATTTGATGGATGCTTGCTCCCATAAACTCGTACACTAAGCACCTTCCTCTTGGGCGCTCCTATTCGTTTGTGCTTGTTGAAGAAAGCTATCAATTCTTGTTTTGCCAGCTTCCTTAATGCTTCGACCTAGTCCAATGCAAACGAAGAGAATTTTTGTGAGTTGCTTTGCATGTCCGGCTTTATGAAGATAAATTAGGCAGTTTCAGCTGAGAGGAGGGAAATGGCATACTACCAATTGTATACAGGTAACTTTAGTTCCATAAAAAGAGATCACGTAGAAGATGAATGTAGGCGAAACCAACAGTAGATGAAAAATAGTGTCGATTTACTCAGTCACTACTGAGAAGACTGGGATTTGATGCCTGCAATAGAAAGAAAGAGAGAGAGAGAGAGAGAGAGAGAGAGAGGCAATATCTTGTACCTCAGTTTCTATTCGATCATATAGAAAAGTTCTATCAGTTATCTCTTCCCAGTGACGCTCAGATTCTTCCCACAAATTCTTGTCCTTCTCCATCTTTGATTCAATTAGTGTGTTTAAATGGCTCTGTCAAAGGAAGAAATTCCATAGGTTCGATGTAATGGTTTAAAGATTATTTGACAAGCTAACATGATTTTCATGATGGAACACGGGAGAAACAACTCACCTTAAAATCAACCTCACTCATCTTAAGGAGTTTACTTTCGAAAGACTCAAGAAAGCTTTGGACCCGTGTGTCGATGTACCTTGGACCCTGTTAAGATTAACAAAGTGAAGGAGTTAATGGTGATGAGGCAGTCAAAACACTTAGAACCTTGTGGTATATCTTCACAGCAGACAGAACAGTGAACTGCAGCCATGCACACTGAGGTAATATCTGCATGAAACCCTTAGAATAATTAGCAGAACACACATCTGGGAAGAAGAAAGGAGAAATTAAATGGTTCTACCGATGTGTGAGCAAACAAACATAACCAAGTTGCTCAACTGTTCTAAGCTGGTGGAAGGCTTCATGCCTTGCAATAAAAGCCAAAAGCTGAAGTTGTACGTTCAAAGTAATGTCATCTTGATGGATCTGTAATTATCCATGGGGATTGTAATCAAATACATATAGAAAACGACTAAGTAGACCTACCAAAATGAGGTACTCCGTGATTTTTAATGCTTGTAATCTAATGAACTTTTTGTCTTTGCTAATGTACAAACATATACCTTCTGAAAGTGAATTGGTGTGTTAGAAATCAACCATCCCAAGGGGGTAAACCATGCGCAATTCTAATTGTTGAACCTACCCCTAAGGGGGTAAACCATGCACAATGTGTCACTAGATAGATTTTTGGCTGAAATTACAAGCAAAACACAGCCTCACATACCCAGAGAAACATACTAGCAGATCAAACGTGGCCTAGGCCAATTAAGTTCATTGGAGCCGGGAGTCATCTTGAACGTCTATTCAGGAAAAACAGGCCAGAAGATTTCATGACAAAGTTATGCGGACAGAAATTTGTTCTTTTCATTAATATTGTTGAGTAAAAGTACCTGAATATAGTGAAGCAATGCAGAATTCTCATCATTTGGGTTTAGGCCTTCAGTTGAGTAGATGTAACTTACACCCTCGTCAAGTGTGACGAGTCTGCTGGTCATGAGCTGGATTGCATATAGGATGAGAACCATAAAGAAAACATCTTCAACATGATGAACAATTAACTCTGCTTCATCACGCTCTATATTCCCTAGTGAGTGATGACAAAATAAAGTAGATCAAGATTCAAATATGAGAGAGTTAACTTAAAAAAGAAAGGGATAACTTCTAAAATCATTGAACCTGCTATGTAACACTCTAAGAATGCTCTCGAGAGCATTGTAGGTGCAAACCGAGAAAGGTCTTCAGGTTGAAGAGTCTCAAGTATTTCTAGATCTTCCTCCCAAGGTCATGAGTGGTCATTTAATATTAAAGAGTGATAATATGAGGCATGCTATCTTGGCTCATCAAACTTGAAATTCTGATAACTTTTTGTCAACTTCTCCTAGAAGATAATAAAAGATGAGTCTTAATAGTAATTGGTGCAGCCGGCACATAACTAAGGAAACTTGATGTATAAGATTACTTTATGACGTTTTTTTATGTCAAAGCATAATAGAACCAATCTGGAAGCTACTGCTCTAGTGGCGGTTCTTTTTAAGAGGTATTGCTTGAATCAGCAAAGTGTGTTTGGACCCTTTGCAATTTCACTACTTAGTCATGTACGAAGAGATCTCCTGATTAGATATCAAATATGACCAGATAAAAACATTACTCTGCAAAATGATTGGCATTTATGCCTAATGTCGTGGAAGTTCTTGAGAAAAGTTGACCAAAGTTCACAATGAATTGGTCTTCTCCAAGCTATTTGATCTCGAAGAGAACATGGATTGTCAAGTTTATGGCACTTTGTGCCAAGATGCACTTTGACAGTATGAATAAGGCAAAGATAATATCAACATTTCTTAAAGTATTTCAATACATTAAACTTGTTAGAATTTTAAAATTTTAAGTTATGTCTCCATCTAATAGCTTGAACTTACATGGTCCTGCAATTTCAACATGGTATTATAATAGGTCCTCATAAACCTTTTGTGAGCCCCTCGATCATAGTCAATTTCCACGCCTCAGTCTTAGGTCAAAGTTTAGCCTATGCATGTGGTGTTGTTGAAACATTTAAACAGTAAAATACTCCTTCACGTAATAGCTTGAGCTTTTAGATCAATTAGCAGAAGTATCCACAATTTCCACCAATAAAAAACCCACATAACAGGATGCTTCTCTATTGTTCTACAGTCCTGACGGCCCTCCCAATTTTTTTTTTCTTTTTGCAGTCCTTACATGAACCAATGCAAATGTTTTGATAGATCATATAACAAAAGTCAAAAAATGTAAAAAGTAGTTGTTGCTTCTAGCCTGCACTTATCTAGCTTTCCTCAACCAAGTGTATGAAAGATTATTGATACACAAGAATTGATATAAGCTTCTTTCTGCAGCATAAATTTCATGATTACCTTGATCACAGAAAATCTTTTTGGCTTCATTGTAAAATCTGCCATTGCTTTCAGGATGGTATCCAATAATACCCGCAACTTGTGATAATAGCCATTGACTTCCAGCTTAAGAAAATCAAAAAAAAAAGAGTGAGCATGTTGTAAATGGAGAACCCCACTTACTGGAGGAATAAGGATGTGAAAAAGGAAATATTTCTGCATCAAATCAATACCCAATTTGTATATGTATGTAAATACACACACAAAATAAATGTAGATATATGTGTATTTTTTTCCTATGGCCAGAACTGTCTACATAAAAGAAGCTGATTCTTTCACCCAGGCAGGCAAATCAGATAGTCAGAATAATTTATAACACATTCAAGAAACCTTGGATGGGTAGTGGGCTGGGGCCTTTTGTAGCAAGATAAAGTATCTATATGCTGGCATGGGACAGAAAAAATGAATGACTAACCAATAGCCACAAGCAAAAAATCTATAGGTTGATGCAGGCATTGTATATCATTCAACTCTTACCTCAGTTGATGAATGTGCTAAAACTAACCAGGAATCAGCAGTTATTGATAGAAAATGAAACTAGTTTGATGGCAATCATGCATGACAAAATGAGGCCGCATATAGGAAATTGACACAAGTATAATAGAGAACTGTGCAACTTATTTCTTAACTTATAGGAAATCCGGCACATATTGAACTTGCACTCTAGATACTCAGCTATCTTTTTTAGTTATTTTCACGAAGATGCTTATCAGTCCCTAATACACTAAAAGAATGGTATGAGATGAAGAAGGGTCAACTCTTGCCAATTACAACAAATTTTTGAAAGTCCAAAATTTGGCCCAATAATCGCTTCTCTCATTCTTGACCAAGAGATTCCACAAACAAAATGCAGGTAAAGGCATCGCAAGCCAACCATCAAAGAGTCTAGAGAGCATCCTGAACTTATTCATATTTGTAACTCATAGTCCCAAATAAGTATTTTGGATCCATACCTCATAATAAATCCACTCGCAAATGCCAGACTGGTGTAAGATGTCAATGTATTTAAAGAGCAATCCCATGATATCTTGAGTGTGCTATGCTTTTTGGTGCAATACATGATTAGAATTTCAAACCTCATAATCTAGGCTTTCTTACACGACCGAGTTTATGCCAAAGGGAATAAGCAAAGCCCTAAGTTGGTGAGAATGGTTTTTTGCAAATGACCTAAAAGAAAAACAAAGAAACACCTAGAGGCAAGAATAGCCAGAACAAAACAACATACCGTGACCAACATCAGTCATCTCAATAACAACATTAAAGAAAGGAACATTTGAATCCACAACGCTTTCATAAGCAGACAAACTAGTGGCCCATCGTGCAAAGTCATTTGCATCGGAACTGATCATAAACCAGACTCGATCAAAATAGCTGAAAAATGATCGCTTATGTAAGACCAACATTGCAGCAAGCAATGCACTTTCATCCATAAAATGTTCGCTTATGTAAGAGAGGCCAAGCTTTCTTGCGTTGTTGCGCTTATAATCAGAAGCTCTAAGTACTTTCTCCCCCAAAACAAAGATGCGACCATACAAACTCAAGGAAATAAAATCGAACCTGACTTGCGGTCGTAGATTTATGGCTTCTCGAGGGATTGCTTCAAGCAAAGCGGAAAGCAAGTTGTTGACGAAAGATTAAATGAGAGGGTGGAGTGATTGCTTCTCGGTCATGAGTTAGGGCAAGCGAAATCGGCCGTTGAGTGGAGAGAGAAAGGTGTCGGCCCTACCCAGGTCCACTGAGATCTCCCTCACGATCGATTGGGCTAGCGACAGGGATAGCACCCGGTCGACGACAGGGAGCCTGGCGATGCTTGGGAACGAGACTGAGGCCGCCTCCCTCCTGCGGCAAAGGTTGGCGCCGTCTTTGGTCTGAGGGAGGGGGAGGACGAGTAGACGAAGGACACCATCGGCGGCGGCGACTCGGAGTCGGAGTTGATGATGAGTTCGTCAGGGTAGGCAGCTGCGACAGGCGGGGCTCTTGGAGGAGGGGATGTGCTAGAGGTAGATGACTGGCGAGGCTTAGGCGGAGGCAGAGAGCGGAGGCGGAGGGGCTGGATGTGCTGAGAAGGAAACAGAGGAAGTGCAGCTCGTGTTTGCTCTTCCATGATGAGAGAGAGAAACAAAACCCAAAAAATTTAAGTGAGGAGAGAGAGATTTTAAGTGGGAGTCATCCTTTCTTTTGTCAGCCTAGTCGAGTCGAGCCACCAGCCGAGAGTTATTCGGGAGAGAGTGAGAAGAGAGAGGAGAGAGAAAGAAGCGCAGAAGAAGACCCACCCATCCACATGGCACCTCGTGAGTGGTCGGGGACCACGTTGATGTGGAGGTCCCAAACCACCCAATATTTTCTCCGTAAGTAAGGAGCAGAGAGAAAAGGTACAATGGCAGAGAGAGAGAGGGGATGTGAGAGTGACGAGGAGAGAGAGAGAGAGAGAAAAAAATAAGAAAGGAAAAAAGGGAAGCAAAAGAGGAACCGGTCTTCTTCTTTTGCTGCTTGATCTCCTACATGCAGCGGTGTCCCTCCGCCACTGCTATCTGTTCACTTTGCGTCGGCTGTCGCAACAGCAACTTGAGCTAGTTGCCGCACCCCTGAAGTCTATTGGTTGCTGTTGTAGCCTATGCCTCTGCCTACGCTTCTACCTGAGCCCTTTGCTGCCAGCCTTTGCCTTCAATCAATGTAGCTGCAGCCCAATGCTAGAAGCAACAGCCCTTTGCTTCGTCATGCCTCAATCCCTGTTTTGCCTCACCGCTCCGCCACTGCGCCTCCGCGAGCACCACTTGCAAGTGCCAGCACCCGGGTCACCCATGAGCTTGCGCCTCCGCCTCTGCCTAAATCTACAATGTCGCCGCCCATGTCGTTCCGCCAGTAGCCGCCAACCCTGTCAACGAGCCGCTGCACACCTCCACCTCTGGTTCGACGCCCAATAGCCCCCTCTCCGAGTGACACCTATAGCCGTTGCAACCTGAGCTATTTCACTCCTTTGCTCGCCGATCCGCTCACCATCGGTGCACTTGCCATCGGTCCTCACCAAAGCTCCGGCAACCCACCATCATAGTGAACCGACTTTGAGCCATACCGAGCCCCATCACGATCCAATCAGTCATTAAATCTCGTTTGAAAAAAAAAATCAAATTAGGTAGTTTTTTATTTAGTTTATTTTATTTTTTATTTTAATACTTTGATCCTTTGTTTGAAATGGTCACCGATGTATGATCAAAATTCCCGACATGAAGTAGCCTCTTAAATTAGGGATTGATAGTCCGATTTTCGCGCTCGAAATCTAACTCGCAATCGCTTAGAAAATTGCCGACCCGATTTCACGCTCGAGATTCGATTCGCGGTTTATTTAAAATTGATCAATCCGATCTCATGCACGGGATATGATTTGTTAATTTTTGGATATCGATTTTATCTTATTGGATGTGCTGTCGTGTTGTTTTAGTCTATTTTTTTTTTTTGCACCTAGGGCGCACATGACAAATAGATTTTTCTATTTCTATTTCTAGACGAATTTCGGAGCAAAAAAATATGTTTGATAATGATACAAAATTTCTATTTTAGAAATAGAAATTCGTTTGATAACAATATAAAATTTCTATTTCTTAAAACAAATTTTCTTTTTTTTTTTGGAGCAAATGAGATGTCCATTCTTACAAATTTCATATGCTTATGAACCTATTGACCCAAAATACAAAGTAAGATTATTATTTTTTTTTTTTAGTAAAGTCTCCCTTTTTTGAAAAAAAAAAATACAAAGTAAGAGTTGTTATATCAAATTTTCTAAATTTTCACACAAAATTCTTTAGCATCCACCTAGATAAGCAATTACGGTCAAACAATATACTTATCAATAGTCTCCATACAATAGAAAAAAGAAATCAATATGCATTACTTTTGAGCATGATAGAAGGTTCCCAAAACTCTAGTAGAATGAAGGTGGACAACCATATTCTAATCCCCTTCATGCTAGTGTGTTATCTCAATCACCGCCACGGTTTATGATATTGAGCAATCGTTTTAGAAAGAAACACAAAGAAGTGTATCCGGCAATTTGCAGCAAATTTTACAAAATCGGCGAATTTTACAAAGTGTAATAAAATTTGTCATAAATGACCATTACAAATAAGGGAAATCCTCAAGTAGAATATCACATTACAAGAATTGAGATAGGAATCATTAAATACAGTATCACATTACAAAAGCAAAGATTGGGAATCCCCAAATACAAAATAATAGAAATACATTACAAAAGTTGAAAACACGATCTCATGGAATCTCCGGCATATTATGATCTATTGCCATCTTATTGGCAATATTTTTTCTAAGCATATTCATCTTAGTAGAAAATTTCATGGAGAAATTATTTCTTGATTCTGTTCTAAAAATAGAGAAGTAGAAAATTTCTATTTCTGATTTTTGATCAAAATCTATTTCTTGAATAGAAATCTATTCCAGAAATAGAAAAACGGAATAGGTTTATCAAACGGATTTCTATTCCGAAGCAGTGCGGAATAGAAAAATTATTTCGGAATAGAAATTCTGGTTTGTCATGCACCCCCTAGAAACTACCGTACAACCGACGACAGTTGGCGATGTAAACCTGGCAATAGAAGTTTTATTTTGAATTTTAAAAAACAAAAAAAATCTAAAAAAAAATCAATTTAGGATGCTAGTTTTTTTAAAAAAAACTTAGACCGCATGTTTAATTATTTGACAATAATCTCAATTTTTTTTTTATAAAAAAAACACCAAAATTATCATGCATATGTCATGTAGAATTAGAAAATTATTTACACGCCATTGCATATTAGGATAAGATTGCATGTTTAATTTCAAGTTTAGATAAATATTTTAGATAGATTGCATTTTAGGTTAGAAATTACCAAGTTGAGATAATATCCTAGTTTAAATTAATATTTGGCCTAACCCAATTATTAACATAAGTTGTATAGAATCTTAGTCTAGCTAGATAATTTTTTGCATTTTTTCTTAATTTCGAATTTCATTAAAAATACCAAAAAAATTATCTTAGAATAAATTCATTTCATTATCTAGGATAGATTGCATGCTTTTTAAGAGAATATAAATATCATGTGCACGTCATATAGAATTAGATTCATGTCATTTAGTTATTATTGCTAGGTCCATTTAGTTAAAGATTGCATGTTATTAGAATTAGGTCATTTGCTTAGATTGCATTGCATATGATTAGATTTTATTAAACAATAGAAAATTTAAAAAAATAAATTGAGTGATTGCATGTTAATTAGAAGTCATATTTAGGACTGTTGATGTGAATTCTAATTTAATATTGCAGATGCTTTCGTTGCCATGACATAAGTCTTGCAATTTATTCACTGCTTTATCTGGGTATTAAATTGGTGGTTTGCGCACTCGCATGATCACCTCACATGTTAAAGAAGTGAATTAAAATTAATTCAAGCTGCCTGCAAAACTTTTTTTTTCAAAATAAAAAGAGACAGGTACCGAAAGGGTATTGAAGAAGACTCTCCTTAGACATCTCCACAACACAACTCGAAGGACACTTCACAAAATCCTCCTCGTGAACTGTTGGAAGAGGAAGTTGAACAAGATGTTGTTCCTCTTTGTACCTTGACTCCCCACTTTGTACAAGCTTTATGATAGTCTGAAAAAGGGTGGTTCGCCAATGTTCTTTATTACTGATTTTCTAAGGGAACACGGTTACAAGAATGAAACATTGTTTCTAAGAACGATGGAGCGTTTAGGAATAGCAAAGAAAGGAGCAGCAAATGAGGCTTTCCTTAACTTTCTTGTCGATCCTAGATTTTAGCTCTTTCAATCAGCCTGAAAGCAAAGACAATAATGAGAGAATGTATTCGAATTTTCAGCTAAGGATAGGCATTGCTACTGAAATGCTTGGTGATGGAACAAAGCTTTTTCATTCTAAAGATAACAAAAGGTTGCTTAAAAGAGGGGTGATGAAGGTGAATTTGACTTTCTAGACTCGATCAAGGTGAATTTGAGGAAGCTTTCCTTCAACTTGAAAACTTCTGCTCTAAGACAACTATTGCGTATCCAGAGTTGACTGCCTTTTTCTATTCAAACCTGTCTTTCCTTGATTAGAAATCATTTCAAATTCGTAGTGAGTGATAAGGACTATTTGGTAGATGTTGACACATTGGCTGACATTATTGGGGTGGAAATGAGTGGTTTCCAACCAATAAATGTCTCGGTTGGTCATGCAATAAGATTCCTTGTTAGGGATAGACTACCTGAAGGAGGCATCACTTATTCTAGATTGACAGCCTCAAATGTCTTGTTGCATAAAATTGTGATTAACTGCATTAGACCAAAGATTGCTTCCAAAATAGATGTCTCCAGATTTGAAGCAAGACTTATGTTTGCTATCTCCAATGGTACGAAGTTCTTACTCCCTCATACAATCCTAATGCATATGTATAGGACTGTTATGAAGGATAAGGGAAAACTGCCTTATTCATCATTAGTCACAAAATTGTTCAGACATTTTTAGATCGAGTTTTTAGCCTCTCTTTGCACTTGAATTGTTGCTCCTATGGTCATAGAACTGAAAAATGGTTTTGAAGATGAGGTTGAAAGATCTAAACAAAGCTATAGAGTGCTTGAAGAAGGATTCCTCAAGTAAACCAAATGAAGATTCTTTTGCAAGGAAGAGAAAAGACAAGGAAATTGTGAAAAAACCTGTCAAGAGGAGAAGATTCCTCATCTTGCAGGACGAAGAGGATGAAGATGATCTCACCATTTCAGCATTTTCCTTGAAGAATCTTCAAAGTTTTGTCCGCTTTGAGCAACCTCAGGAGATAGAAGAAGGAGAGAGAGCGGAAATAGAGCAAAGAGAAGAAGGAGGAAGAGAAAACAAAGAAGAAACAGAGGAATTAGAAGAAGCGAGAAGAGAAGCTGCGGAAGAAGAGGGTCAGGATGACTCCTATGAAGCAACAATTGCAATATCCTTATCTGAGGATTCATAAGCTACTAGGAGTGGACAAGTAGGAGAAAGAATAGAAAAAGAACATCACTTTCGTGCTGAAACCAAGAAAGAATAAGAAATTTTTTTCCATTCTCCACCTGTAGGCACAGAAACATGGGGAGCTCATGAGAAAACATGTACTTCTTCTCATCTTGCAAGTAGTGATATAAGTAGATCTCCTGCCGACCCAGAAGAAGTCTATGCTTCTCATTTTCCGAAAGCTGATATTGGAGAATCCACTCCAAGTCTTGGAAGTAGAAGAGTTGATGTTCCCTCTTCTCTCAACACTCCACGAACTGAACGTGCTGAGACTAGTGCGCAAACAGAACCTAATGCAGACTTTCAAAGGCTACTCGAGCTCCTTCTAGAGATAAAAAAAACACAGCAATATGGTATGGAGTGTCAGATCTTGAAGCTTCACTCTGCTTTGCAATCTACTTCAAATTCTCTTGAAGAGAAGATACAGTCTTTAAACTTTCAAGTTCAAAGCTTTACATCATCAAGTTCCGCAAACTGCCAAGATCAAAGATGTTGAGAAGTTGAAGGAGACAATGCGGAAGCTAGAGGAGACAATTCAGTCTATGGGGGATTTCCAGCTTATTCGGATTCCAAGACAAATTTGATTTCATCCCATCTCTTTTCAATTTTGTTTTTCTTCACTTTTTGCGGCTAACAAAAAGGGGGAGAATGTGCAGATTTAAACTTTTTGATTTGAACTTTGAACTTTTGTTTATTGCATATTTGATTGTTATGTTTGACTTTTCTGCAGAAAATTTTGTGGTCATAATTATGGATATGGATGAATGCTTAAATCATGATATATGTCTAATTCTTCAAGATTAACTTGTTTTCTGTGGTTGTAGAATCGATACTATCCAGATCCTTATCTATTTGTTTCTTAGATATCATGTACTGCTAAAGTGTTGTTTTGCAGGTCATAAGTTTTTAATCTGCAGGAAAGTTTTGTCACCATAAAAAATGGGGAGATTGTTAAGGAAAATTCTTTCGTTGTTATGAAGTTGACAAAACTTATTCAAAGTCTATTCTGAAGATTTTTAGACTTCTGTGTTAAAGTTTAAAGACGACCAAACTTTAGTGTCAAAGTCTGAAGATTCCCAGACTTTGTGTTAAAGTCTGTCCACACTGATAAATTCCAGACTAAACACTACCAAATAAAGAAGACTTATCCAGATGCAGGATTTTGTTTATCTCTTCAGAAGTTCGATTCAAGTGGTTTATGAATGGCTTTTTGGTTGGATATACCGCCTACAGAATTGATTATCTTTATTGGAATCAATTTATATAAATCAAATATTTTCGGATTGCAAGTAAATATGGAAAAAATAAACTTATGGAACCAAGATCCTGATTGTATGGACGAACATAATTAACGGACTTTCATCATAATCTTTAAACAGCTTGAGATCTCTTTGATTGATTCTGTCCAACGAGTAAATTGAAAGAATTCCTTTAGAAAGTGCCAATAGTCGAGAAGGTACGAAGGAGTATTTAAGATGGACTCTCAAGTTGTTCGATAGAGTGTGTGAAAGAAAAATTTCAAAGTCTGAAACTTTCCATTTCCTTGTTACTCCAAATTATGTGCTCAAAGTTGTATACAAAAGAGACAAACTTATAGTGAGACTTCGTGAGAAAGCAGTAAAGACTCTTTTATGTAAAGTCGAGATCACAAGGCTGTGAATTCTTTTTGATTCTTAGTGGAATCTAGCTAGTAGGCTGTCAACGTGGAGAGTGGACGTAGGCTTGATCTAAGTGAGTACCGTATGAAAATACTAGCATTTGTACTGTACTTATACCAAATAAGACTTAGAAAATAGACACACATTAAAAGATATGAGAACTAGAAAACGTAATAAAGAACTAAGAACTTAGAAATGCAGATAATGACATGGAAACTCGTACTCTGAACTTTTCAGCTTTGTGGTTTATCTTCCATAATTCGTTGACCAACCTTGACTAAAACAATAACTATCTTAGAACTTCAAGAAAGAACCAAGGAAGTCACTCAGAATAGCATCCCCATATCTATATATATATATATTTGGTAAATGCATCCCCTTGATATTTGATTAGCGTTGAAATTGAAAATTATTCTGGTGAAATGAAACTTAATTGACAAAAGTCAAGAATTGACAACTCCTTATTCGATGGTTTGGTAGTCAAGCCGCAATCATTTCTTTCATACTAACAACATGATTCATTGTCTCCACATTGACGACATGATTAATAGTCTTCACGTCAACACCTTCATTCTAGACCAAGTGCTGCAAGTTATAATCAAAGTCTGTCTTGGCTTGAATAAACATCGATTGTATTGGGCTCATCGAAGGAGTAAAATCAGATGCTCCCACATCAAAGTCAAAGTTAATTAAAGTGTTGCAAAGTAATCTCTTTTCTATTTATTGATTAGTAAAACTCAAACATCAGAGATTAATCGTGAGTCTAAGTTAATAAAACCTAGATTTGCGATCAACCTCTGCCACGAGTCAAGCTAAAAAAGTACGGTGAATGCATGAGCTTAGTTACAATATTGAGCGTCTCGCCTGCAAAATGGCATAATTGACAAAATTTTGAGAAAATCAACTCTGGATAAAGGATTAAAGATGTTAAGATTTTTCCCTTATTTCAAGTCCCATGGTCCATTACCTTTTTAACTGTAGAAAAAACCTTGGAGTTCAACTCCTAAATCGGTTTTCTTTCTTTCTTTCTTTCTTTCTTTTTCTTTTTTTGGCTTTTTGAGTTTTTCATTTTTCTTTTTAAAATTTATCCAAATTTTATTTTGGATAAAAATACCCTATCTCGATTGTTGAGAAAATCAAGTGCTCACTATCTGGCGAAAATTTGGTTGAACGACAAAATCAGATTTTTTAGACTGATATGCAATTTAGGCCTTTATTTAAAATGAGTTCCACTCTATGCTTTTTTTTTTTTTTTATAAAGAAAATGAATTTTTTTAATACCTTATTTGGAATTTTTTTCTCCAAAAAGTTTTGAAAAAGTTGTAGCCAATTAAATTTGGATATTCATATATCTCTTTGCGCGAGCTAACAATAACCTCGGTTCAGGCCAACTTAAGCTAAGATTTAACGCTGGCCTTTTAGGGCCTTAGAAGTCATTGTTCTTGCAGATAGGATTCATGAACAACGCGACATTCCCCTGTGTAATTTCAGAGTTTTAAAAGGGCATTCTTCTGTTTGATTATGTGATTTTATCATCGAGAGCGCTTTTGATAAATTTAGTCTCCATTTATTTTGAGAAAAATGATTTAAATAATAATTTATTTAAAATGATTGCTTATATAATCTACAAAATGAATGAATGAAAGATATATTTAGTCTATATGGATGTTTAGACAAGACTTGTTGTCAATAATAAAAACATTTTTCATTGGCTAATTATTTCGATACATGTTACAATTTTCAGTAAGAAA